>OY735200.1:34524116-34554116 GCA_963457665.1 Thysanoteuthis rhombus | reverse complement strand
TTGGAAAAAAATTTAAAACTGAACTATTTAGATCAGATATATCAACCGGTTAATTGAAAAGTTCTGCAAAACTTTGAATAATAGCTAATTTCATGGAAATATTATTGAATTTTCGTAGAAAAATGTTATTGCTAATACTTTTTATGGAACTATATTATCAGAATATTCAAAGATCACACGTGCCACATTCACATCCATCGACTTCATACCGAAAATTGTCTCTTTAATTATGATAATGGTCAATCAAGGCGGCAAATTCAAGATCCTCAGACAATTAAATAAGGACATGACCAGATATCCTGATTCTCTTAAAACTCATCAGATTGACCTGAAGAATATAATGACAAAAATTAAAGAATATAGTAACAGATGTATAGGAATATAATATAGATTGGAAGTTTATATCAAATCGAGAAAATGTAATTTTCGACGACACTTGCTAGTGTTTAGGGGAGTTATTAAACCAAAATAGGTGGATTCAATCCTTGACAATATGAAAGATCAGTGAATCGGATGAAACTAAGGATTTTAAAAAAAACATTTGGTTCTGCTCCATAGGTTCGTTCGATCAGTAATTGGGTTACGTGGGGAATTTAATATGTAATACTAAATAACAAATGTCCGTAGTATATTGATGGGATAATCAATATGAGGTTACTAATTACTAGAATATTGTTCGGGTTCGCCCTAACCTTACATAAAATTTAGTGAGAAGAAAATTCTAGTTACTGATGGAAATGAGATTGTGTAAGACATGGATAATTCAGTCAACGTGGATAAGTCAATCTAAAGTCAGAAATCTTGAAATATTAGGCCAAATTTTTTGTTGGATATATTTATTAGAAATCGAAATCAAAGACTCTCTGATTAACTAATATTCTTGAAGATGATATTGCAAATTGATTTGTGCGCAGTCAAAGATTGAATTCGACATAACAGATTTAACATTTACATGGGTAAGCACTCAGCAGAAGTGGCACGAATAACGATTCATATGCCCTGTATTTACTGATCATTCATCTTCAAATATGTTTCCTGGTTAATTGACATGAGAGAGCCCTTTTTTTTCAAATAATCAAATGATGTGTAGTATAAAATAACATCCATACACAATATATGAGAATACCTTATATGAAATAATCTATATGTGTTAAGACACAGCGCTGAAAAAAAAATTGAGGTAAATATTAAAATCATTGCTCAAGTGGAAGTAGTGTTTGATTTGCACTGTTAGGGGAGAATGCAATTATAACTGTCTTCTTTTGAAATCCCTTAAATTGTTTCCTGGTAAACAACTGATGGCCAACTAAGAAAAAGTCACACATAGACCCATAATATCAGATTTCGTGTAAAACATAACACCCTTCGAAAAGCTTATGTGAATTATATTACTAGATATTTTTAAATGATTGAAAAAAATAAAATAACACACACACAAACACACGCACACACAGATCTATAGAATAGGGAGTGTGCCGTTATATTCGTGCGCATCGTATGAACATTTCTCACGGGATAAAAAAATAGAAGAAGCCACCAGCTCATTGGTCAAGTACGCAAAGTGACCTCCGACGGATGACACGCAAAATTACAAAAAAATTTCAACATAAAGAAAAATACAAATTAGGATCCAAAAAAATCCTCCGGATTTACGAGATAAAAGCTGTCTTTTAAAAGCTATTAAATAGAATCAGGTTAGTTTTTAGTCATGAAATCGAAAGAATGGAGGAGATGGGAAGAAACAATAAAAGGGTGAAAGGAAATAGACGGGCTTAAGCAGAAATAAAATAGAAGTGTTATATGAATGCAAAAGAGAAGAAGGAAATACATGAAGAGGGAATAATGGGATATTCGATTTTGAGCAAAATTGATGGAAGGATACCAAGTGTAACCATAAGAAATAGATGGACAGAAAAGATGGAGTATTTTGGAGTTTAAATGACGGAGTAAAGCAGTGAGTTTGCCCATGGCAAGTGTGGCCATCAGGTCAACATGATATTTGTCTCTGTCTCCCCTTTTGACAGTTAAGATGTTTATGGTGTGAACATGAGGCGCAGAATTAATGTTATGTTTTGGGTTTCATTACGTTGTAATGAATGTGTTTTGTATACATTTCGTTTTTACACGGCCAGTGAAAAAAAAGTGCCCGGAGAAAAAAACAAACGCTTTCATCAAAGTAAGGGATGTATCCCTGCATTTTTTAAATATTTGTTGTTTTTTTTTAATATGGGCATTATGTTACAATACAAAAATGAATCCTAAAGTAAAAATAAAGAATAAAACAAAATATAAAGAGAAGCCTACTTGACTGGTTAGACAGCGTATCTGCCCCTATATTGAATCTTAGTGTAACGCAATCTTTCTATAACCAATTTCCTCAATTTGCTTTGTAAGCTACGGTTGATAATTATTGGAGGCTAAAATAGATGTAACACGAGAAAACATTTTCTAAAAAAATGAATGGAAACACGGAAAAACACAACAAAGAGAAGACTAAGTTGAATATTTTTCACTTTGGCACAGGATCAATTTTTGAGACCAGATAAACGCCAGGAATCCAAATGTTGAATTCCTTGGCAAGTAGGCATGTAAGCTTTCCCCACTTGGTGGATGAACATATCACAATCTTCCTAAACAAATTCTCCTAAATTCAGCCCTGTAATAAGCAAGACCTAGCTAATACCGAGCAAAGAGGGAGTTGAAGGGGAAAAAAGAAAAAAAAAACTATTGTGAGGAGAAAGTTTAAAAGAAAGATAAAAGTGAGAAGGTGAGTAACGAAAAGATGTTTCAGATTGCGGAACTGGATATTATTTGCGGTTCAATTATGTCATTGTCATTCTGCTGTACTTCGATGTTAACGATTAAACTCGTGATATTAATACAACACAAAATTAAGAAGCCAACAAAAGAACAAGGAAAACCTCCCTTCCAGCAAACACTAGGAAATTAACTTTCATAAACTTCGATTCAAAATCATTTTGCGTCTATTGCAATCTTTTTTCGTGAACGCATTAATTTTGCTTTTTCTTTTTCCTCATTAAAACTTATTTAGTTCTTGATTATTTCCGTTTTTTGAAATAACACTGGCAGATTGATGAATGTTTTCGTTTGATTTCTCCTTTTGAAATAGACGCTCATCGATTAAACATTACAACAGAGAGAAAATATGTTTAGACATGATGTCACTTACTTCGACCAATAATCAGTTAATAAATGCTAGGTCGTCTGAACGTGGACGATCTTACTGTCCTAAAGAATAGTTTGGAAACCTGTCAATGAGCTGGATTTGAAGAATAACAGTCAACAACAGTGGGAATTACGAACTTATATTTTCTATGTCTGTCAAAAAATAATCTTGATGGTCTTTTAAATCTAATCAACTTCCCTAATGAACTTTAAATTTGAATATTTATCTTGAGAAATTTTAGTCGCACCGGAATGAATGAAGATACTACTCTGAATAGAATATAGATTAATTTAAAATCCATCCCAGAATAAGGTTAAATATAAAATTGGGGCGAATGATAACTTGGCCAGGATAAAATGTGTCGTCAAAGTTTTTACATTGTTTGATTTAGCTGATTGAAGGGACAGAGAGAAATTTGTTTCGCAAAACTATGACAACACATATTAAGAATATAGTTTTTCCCCCGTGAGTAAATGATCCTCTCACCAGGCACATCTTGTCATCTGTCCGTTTAATATTGTTTCCGAGAAACACCAAAAATGATATCCACTTTATTTATTCATTGGATTGTGCTAAACATTAGCCTGACCAATTAGGAATGTGAGTGAAAATCCAGTGTATATCAAACGATAAGTAGTTTCATGCTGAGGCTTTCTGCATGTGAGCATTACGTAGGAGTTTTTTCCTGCTTTTTTGAAAGCTTGATGAGGAATTGGACGATTATTTAGATTTAGTGTGTAGAAGCTTTTTTCAGTATATAGGTAAACTTTACTAGACTTCACTCTGTTTAACACAACATTTAGTTACGTTTAATGGGAAAATAGTGACCATTCACTGATTTAACCGCCTTTTACCTATGTAATTATTCAGTCACAGTGAGATATTTCTGAGATTGTCTCGAAAACTCGAATACGGTTACTGTAAGATCTTTTACAATCAAAATATTTGAAAATATCACTGTCATTGCTGATAACTGATGCAAAAACTGCTTGGGCATTGCTAGATTGTAAAAGGAACCGGCGAAAATTATTTTCTTCAACTTTGTGGGTATTTTAAGAAGTTTTTGTTTGGTAGATTTTTATTGCAAAACAAATAAAACTTAATAGTGATAAAAGTGCTGAATATTGCTTGCTATTGTGCCAGTATCTACAATTATGTTCGTCAATGAACTTTTAGAACTCCAATCAAGAGACAATGAATACTCTGTCGCCCACTTACCACTTCAACTTGCTCATTTTCTTCGATTAAAACTACGTTACACTCACATGTTTCCAATTTAACTGTTTTGAAGAAATCAGTTAGTCTATACAGAATGAAATACACGAAAATAGTAATTCAAATATCAATCGTTCTCTTCGTTTATTTCGGTGAGAACTTTGAAGAGGTTATAAATGTATATATTCACACGCATACACACACACACACACACACACATACACAGAGTCTACAAAGCTTTAAACGCTGAACACATTACCACGCATTTTTTCAATTCTTTTAGTGTTTTTACAGCACTTATTTTCCAGTTTGTTATTGCAATTCATGTAATTATCTTCATTCAGAGTTATATCTATCTATCTATCTATCTTTCTATGTATATATATACATATATATATATATATATATCCGCTCATCTTATTGTGGTATGTAATATGATGTCCTTCGTTTCTCTGTGGGTGTTTTACTGATTTATGGTTTCTAGAATCATTCAAAGACTTAGATATTTGTCACTCAATATTGACATGTGCTTGATATATGTCGTCAATATGAACGCAAAACTCATGACACACCCACGAGATTCAGAACTGACTACGTCAAAGACACATCAAAAAATTCTGACGGGTTAGTTACTCAGCAATGGACCTGGAATATTAAGAATATTGAAATCCTCTCGGTGTTCCTATTTTATCTTTTGGGGTGAACATTTTTCTTATCATTCAATGAGGTCAAGAGTGGTAACGTTTAGCTGATATTTGAACGTTGAAAATTAAAGCTTATACCATGGTTCAACAGTCAGATAGCATGCAGTAAATTAGATATACGCATGCGCAGACTATTTTATATCATGAGGATAATGTCTCCAAGTCAGTGTCAATCGGGTCCGTATTTGTACTTACGAAGATTCAGCTTTCACCTTTTTGGAAGGTTAATCCCAACTATAAATCCTCACACCATTGATGCGTGAAGCGCACAGTCTGACAGCATAAACATACACACTAGCATCCCCGTTGTTGTTTGGATCAAATGCCAGTAAGACAACGCCAATAATGTGATATAGCCTGGTCCAAATTAACTTACAAATTGTATGAGAGGAGAAAGATGATACATACGATGTTAATGTCTTTTTCAAAAATAAATTATGAGTTATAATATGCTTTAGTGTTGGCTTTAACCTCGTCGTGACCTGACACGTTTAACGTTGAATAACTCTTACTTATGATAAGCCCAATAAATACCTAAAATCTAACGGAGCAGGAAATGAAGGAGATCGATAAAACGAATACAATAATGTTAGAAGATGAATAGACATTAGCAAGAGTGAACATGAGATGGCTTATCATCCAGAGATATTCTCTATCTCCTTCACTCTTTATCATAGCAATAGAATGCTCAATCGATTCTTGCAAGATTCCTACAGAGGATTTGAATTCATCAAATTACTGGAAAAACATTCGCGTCTTATATATATGAATGATTTTCCAATGATTCCCCTTCACCCAGTAAATGAATCGAGGTTTTAACAACAAAATATCCAGGACCTCAAATCAGGTCATTTGAATGGGGTTTGGAATTGGAATGTATGTTATCCTAGCCATGCAAAAGTGTAATTAACTTTGCAGTTGAAGAAATTTAACAACCCAAGGATAAAAAAACGGTGTTAAACGGAAATGAAACTGGATTCGTTTTGATGAATTTATGAACAGTATTCATAGAGGAGCTGTGGCGCAGTGAGGGTTCTCAGTGCTCGGGTCCTACGTCAACGCTCGGTAGTGGTTGCAGTATATCAACGGACGGCATAATTATCAATTAACAGGTATCATTAGCCTGAGGAAAGTTTGCACCCTTTAACACCAGAACCCAGGGGGATACCCTCTTTCACAATCCCTTGCAATATCTGTGTTGTGTGGTATTCGGGGCCCTTCTAAATCGACTGACGAACTTGCTCTTACGTTAAATTGTTGATCCCCGCTGATTTAGGCTGGCTATGGCCAGTCCTAACCTTGTTAGTGTGCCAAGGCGCCCCTATGATCCTAAAGTGCGATTATTCTAGAGTTTCCGATAACCTCCTAGTCGCCAAACTCATCATTATACAAAGTGACTAACTCTTTTGTATCACAGATGGAATTGAGTGCCCAGAATTTACCTTGATCCTCGATAAGTATGCCAAAATATGCCATGTAAGCCTCAGATAAGGAGATTCTATGATACAGGGATTCCCCCAAACGTCCAGTAGTAAGCAGGAAGGAGCTTAGTACATATTTGTCTTGAGTAATAATAAGGCTAAAAACTATAATAAGCTGGTTGTGATTATAGTGAAGAACTGCGGGAAATGGACAGTGCGCTGTATTATACACATCAAAGACACTCATCACAGTAAATTCTCGGAAAATGTTGGAAGATATTTGGATGAGTAATACCCACCATGAGATACTTGGCTTTGAACACCACAACCAAGGAACCAATGATATGATGGGAGGCTGTATTTCAACGTCTGCTTCATGAAAGTGCAAAACAAATCTCCGATCAATTCTCTTTAAAATGTGAATATATAAGTAAATTTAGATTCAGATGTTGCTGTTTAAGCAAAATGTAATTTTTTTACTATAAATGAAGAATATGCAAATTCAGCAGTATAATAGGATATAGGTACATTTCGATAAATCATTGCATTAATCACAAAAGCGCAGTTTGGAGAGCATAAGAGCAAATGTATACGCTTTTTAAACGAAAACTATTCCAGAAACAAAAAATGCAATGTGCGCTGTAATAGTTGACGCACTTTGAATAGTGCTAAAACAGTAGAGGTAATATTTCATTGACTACCAATCCAATGAGTTTAGAATGTCCAGGCAATAACATTGTCAGAGACTGCAAGAATACTGAGGAGGGTGCTTGACATTTGAGTAAACTCACTGTTACTTGATCTCCAGCGATAGTGCCAAACATTTGATGTGAACATTCACATTCACAATGATAATGATAACAATTTATTCTCAAGAAATATGGAGGTGGTATTTATAGCAATTATCACTGGGACGCTTAAAAGGTGCTAAAATAATAGAATTGGACTATCAATATAATATCATCACTGAAGTCAGCAAGAATACTTTATTGTAGCAGAGCCTTGCTGTCATTGTCTCTCAATGAGGAACATCGGATAAGGATTGGTGTGAAAAGTGAGTGAAACATTGTTAATATTTTTGGGGAATGTATTCATAGCTTTCGGTGTTTACACTACGTTACTGGTGGCTGTCACTGGGGGTCAGGTAAAACAAAGTCTCATTGCTATTTTCATGGTTAACATGGCTTCAAAAGTCTCAACATTCCCTTAAATCTCCAATGCCTCCATTTTCGTCTGTAGTGCCATCAGCAATACCATTACTACTATTCCTATAATATCACACAAAAGCTTTTTACACCAGGAATAGTTGATAACTTATCCCCTCTGATTTGAAAGAGAATCTAAATCTAAAACTATTTGTAAATATGTCGTGTAGTTCTGCATCTTTCAACAAATGGACACGATTTTAATAAACATGCTGAGTTCTTTCAAGAGAGATCCGATATTTCTGACGATTCCATACGACACTTTCATCATCAAGCGGGTAACCATCCGGACTGACGCAGACCATATGGTGAAATTAGGTAAGTTGCCCTTGCTGTACAGCTAAGAGATACCTGTAACCACATTTTAAGGATCACATGCAGCTATTCATGATTACATTCTTGGATTTTCGGATAGTTCTGAGAAAAAAGTCACTGTGAGAATATAACATGGGTCATAATATAGGGAAAAACGAATGTAAGAATATAGCACATGGGTAAAAGAAGTAAACCGTTAGTTTAAGCGGGAAAATAGCGTGTCTGGGAGAAGTGGAGACCAAGAAATAGTAACAAGTTGGATCGGTAAGCCATTCGGAAGATATCTTACTGGATAGTTTGTTCCACCCAGCCAATCAGCAGCCAGTTCCAAAACTTCTGAATGTTTGGGATGCCAAAGAGAAAAACTGTTAGCTCTAGCAAGAAAGTTTTCAAGACATAGAATTTTTTATTTCTTAGTGGTAGAGAGCCGAGAGGAAAAGATAATGCAGTTCTGTTGCTGATAGTTTGATGGGCAAAAAGAGATATTGAGATAGAAAATCTGATTCGAGAAAAATTATCGCTTTATTATTCTCTATGGAAACAGAGAGTTATTCTAAAATTTCTTTCTTGTCAAAGAGAATAACAGGAAAAAAGGCCATCTTTTCATGGATACGAGAAATATTGTTTTACCTTTTTTAATACAAGTGTATGAAATAGCTCTCTTTTTTTACAATTGAGACATTATCAAAAGAAACACACCAAAAGTAATGTACATTTTTGGCTCTTTGTCAAATTCCATCCTCTCCTCTTTATTCAAACGTTTTGTCTAATAAGAACTTTCGATTTGTTCCTTGAGTTTTCCTATCGTTGCTAACGGTGCAAGTCTGATGCAGTGCTATGAAAAATCAGTTTATGTCCTACGCGGATACCACTATAAACGACAGACTCTGGCCAACAGCCATTGAGATGCCTGCCCAATTACTGAGTTCATTGTTACTATTTACAGTAAAATTTGGTATATAAGCCAAGAATTTGTCTCTAAATTTTGGTCCTAAGGTGAGAGGAGTCAAATACGAAAATAAATACAGACAGGGAATATAATAGAATATTCAATTCGTATCCAATTGACCACCGAGGCCAAAAGGTTAATGTAGAAAAAAAGGTCCCCTTGAGTACTTGGGGTCTGAGGCCAGTGACTAGGTACTTCATTGGTGATATTGCATTGGTTCCAAACATTTTTACACCTGTCACTAAGTACAATTTTACTGAATATCTAATTAGATGAAGCAATGGCGTATTTTTGCGTAATTTTGATATTTTCAACCAATGCAACATGTTTATCACCCTAATTCTCAATATACAATGGGTGGTGTGGCTTTTTATGTTTCTCTATCCGTGACTGTAGATCTTTTCTCTTAAATATAACAGTTTTGCAGATAGGAATTTCCTTATCTGCCATTTGAAACAATCGATTCTTCCACCGGTATGGGTTTTCCACACATCGAAATTAAAATATATCCGTGAACTGTTCTAAAAGGCAAAATGAATCTGAGCACTTCATATATAACGCATTTCAAGCTTCAGAACATTTAAAAATGTGATAATTTTAATCTCTTTCATTTAGGGAATATGGCCTGATGAGAACAACGAAATATCTTCATTGCTAAAATTCAAAACTGTATACAACACTGCAACCGTATTCCTAGCAATTATTCTATTAATGTTGTTATTCTGTTTCATGTTTTGATTTTTTTACCAACCATACTTCCTCCAAAAGTTCTAATGGAATGGCAATTTTGAAGAAAAGTTATGAGAAAGAAAAAATTCATGTACGAAATTAGCTCTTTATATTGTTTTTAATCCACAGACTGATGAACATTCGGGGTGAAGTTTCCCGGTTTTAGACTAACGGGCATTATTGAGATTAACTAAACATAAAATGCTTTTTAAAAAATTTTCCTATTAAATATCTTTACTTATATGGATAATTTGTCAAAAACATTCATAATTCAATGACTGAACTTACGGCAATTCTACAGATATTAACGTCTGGGATATAATCAATCTGGCACATATATCTCTGCACTTGGATTATATAGTTTTGCCGACGGAATTTCGGTGGCTACGCGTAGTTGCATGGAGTCTATGAAGTACTAAAATCGTTGCCTGGTTATATCAATCCAGGTATATTTTAGTGTTACCCATAATTTCATGTTGTGTATGGCTATAGAGAATTTAGTGAAATCTAAGAAATGTTTCACGAATGATCAATGGGGATTATATTTTGCAAGCATTGGTCAACAGATTACCTGGCAAGTATTCCTAGAAATAATTGCCAATGCACAATCGAGGTAGCCTTTATCTTGCTGGAACTCAGATGCGAAATATATGACACATAAACGGGTGCAAGTGGTCTGCACAAAGATCTGTATACGTCATACATTGAAGACAAATTCCACCGGTGGTCGTTGCGAACACCGAAGGTACATCTAACTACAGAGCCATCATTAGCAGGCAAAACATCCTGCTGACAAGCTTGATCCATAACATCATGCCGTCTTCTCCACAGGAGAACTGCCCCAAAACATGGAAACTAGCTAGCCAAGACGGTGCTAGGCTTCCTCGGTCAAATAATAATGTTCTCTGGTCCATGAGAGGAGCATTGATATCAATGAACGTACCATCGTTTATCGATGTTAACAAAACTGCATGGGGTACTTTGGCCGGTCATCATCCTTAGCAGTCACTATCAGTTTGAATTTTGAACCACCTGTTGTCATTGGTAACGTGCGGTAGCAAAGCACACTTACTATGGGTTTTTACAGTTTTATTTGTAAGGACAAATGCAGATTTTCCCAAGTTACAGTATTTTTTCGTTGATATCATTGGCTACATACTTTCAAGAAAGACCTAGAATGTTGCTGTCGATGATGATTTGATTCATTTTGCACAGTCGTAAATCTTTATTCACTTGCACCTATAACGGAGTTGATATCAAAGAATATTGTAGATATCAGAAGTAAAGCAAAACTTTCTAATAACTGGTGTATTTATGCTCGAATTAGCGATGCTTTATTTACAATAAAGGAATAAAACTTATGCAAGATTCCAGGCCTATAGAGCTTTCACGTATGCTGGTAATTTCTGAGCCATATATTGAATCCATCGAAGAAAAATCTAGAGGAGAGACCTCACTCTTAGGCATTCAACCAATAATTTGATAAGTTAATTGTGTTGTACACGTGACCAAGATGTACGCAGATATCGTGCAATGGCCGTTCAGGGCTTTGCCTCATGAAGCCTGTCACTGCTCTGTGTTGTCAAGTTCAAAGGGCTCAGGATTTGTTCCGACACCCTAAGACCAGCGCTCTTTTGCACTTGCACAGATAGATACCAAGAATCACGCTGATTTTCTGAAGGTCCTACCTTCACGTTCAGGTGTGTGGTATCCCGACATTAAACCGACATTGTGTCACATCGTGTCGTCGTGGAGGCTCGAGCATATAAGACCAATAACCTAAAAGAGATATATCGATAGTGCACATTCCTGTTTTATAAATTCCATACATACTATGTGATTTCCTGATATATCATACTCACACAATAAAACAATTTGATTTGCTACTGAAATTGAAAATAAAGAAAAAATTCCTGCAAGTTTTTAATATGACCGCGAATAATCAAATCAGCAATAATGGAATCTGAATTTACCAAAAAGATGTCGTCACAAATGTTCAAATAATACCAGGAGCATAAATCCTTGAGAGTGTCTTCAAAAGACAGAGCACGGGAAAATTGCTCAAAGAAGTATACAGAAAAGGTCTATTCTCTGATCGAAATTTTTTTGAGAATGGACATAATAAGAGTAGTTTGAAAAAGATTGCGAAAGATTACAATCGTCCTGAATATCAATAGAAACACCATGTTATACGATAGCAAGCAAAAACAATACCATATGATGAATTGAAAAACGTGATTAGATTCTTTTGATCCCTATTCTATGTCCTTTTTTTTTCAAACAAGGGAAGCAGGTATTCTTGTCAAGTTTATTACTTGGCCCAAGTTGAGAAATTTACTTTATAATAACAAAGAGTGATTATTACCAAACAATATTTCAGGGGTTTACAAAACTAGATCACACACACGGAAAATTGTACGTTGTTGATAGAGGAGAAAAAATGATAGCAAGGTGTATCGAATATCAGCAAAAAGCCAAGAGAGACAACAGGCCCATGGAGAGTGATTTTCCCGTATTGATAATAAATAACCAGAACAGGGACGACGGATTAACAGACGGTAGGTTGACATAGTTGTCAAAGAGTGTGAAGATCAATGATTGCAAAGAAGTGGGGGAAATTACTGAGAAAAAAATCAAAATTTGAATGAACTCGGGCAAAGTTTTCTATTAAGATTAGTGATACATTAGAAAAAAGAAAATAGATGGCACATTTGATGTCAACATTTATTCATTATTCATTTGATTATTAGATAAGTCACTCTTTTCCATAGCACAAGCATATTTATTTTTGCGATGACAAAGGTGTTATATTTCTTTTTATTAAATTGTCAATGCTTGAATGCAAATGTAAATTCGTATTCCACTTCAGCGGCTGCTACAAACTTTAAGCCTCACTAAAAACAAAACTGTGGTATGATACTTCCGTTGCCAGCTGTGAAGATTAAAAAACATGCTCATTGGCCAGACATCCATGGAAATTTAATAGATGAGTTCCTGTCAATATGTTGAATGCTGAAGCCGAGGTAAGCTACAAGATAAGATTAATAGCATACGAACTTATGTTATATTCACCTTGATTTATTGCTCGTAGTCAATCTTTATTTCCTTATAACAGTATCATCCATAGACCTTCCCCAGCTGAATTTCACAATCAAATAACGTTAATATGAAAAATTATTGAAGCATCTCCGAGGTATTGTACCTCCAAGAATACAGGCAAGGAACTCTACGAATAGTAATCAATTGAAGATCAAAATTGTAAGATAATAGTCTTGATGGGCAATGAAGACTTTAAGACTATTTCTCAAAATATACTGCTATAAAAAGCTCATAAATAAATAGATAGATAAATAAGTTTTGATATAGCAATATATAACATAAATTTCATGTATATTATTCCCCCTACTATCTAGACTAGGATTGAATCGTGTGTTGTTGGAAATTTATCTGTTTGGGGGAGAATACACATGCTATAGCTTTTTGAACAAATAATCTCTTTTTGGGAGTGGAGACTCATATTTCTAATGTCTAAAAATATAGGCCAGCCAAATTACAGAAATATGCATCAGCAAGTGAAAAGCAAATTAAATATGAATGAAAATCAAAAAATTAAAATATTTGGAATAAGTTTAACAATGTAAAAGAAGTGATTAAAATTTAAATAATGAACTGATTAAAACAGCAAGGAAATCATTTAAAACTGATGCGGCAACCCAAAACTGTATGTGAGGCAATTGACATGTTAGAAACCCATTATAAATATTTGGAAGTTTGTTAAAAAATAAATTAAAATGAATGAAATTTACAAAAAGGTCAAATTAGGATTCGAGGAAATTAATCAACGGCAACAATAAATCAATCACAAATGAATTGCCAATTAAAACACAAAGAAACTAGAAAGAACAGACACTGTAAAATACTCTGTCAACTAAGGAAGACATAATATGACTAAGCAACGCCTCATAAATAACAGCAACTGCGGTGGAGTAATGCATAATAATACACCTAATCAGACCATTGCCAGATCAGTAAAGTCCTATAGAGTTGTATTTCTTTCGTTATCTTTTTTTCAGGCTAACTAGTTAGAATATCTATTTTGGTATATAGCATAGAGTGATTAAAGTGAATTTTCCTGGACATTGTCAATGAATTTAATTCTGTTTGGTTCCCTACTATTTCAGTTGAAACCTAAATCTCTTCAGATTTTTAAGATACTTATAAGAATGTTTTTGATTGATTTATTCTGCACTCATTGAAATAAATGGCGGGAAATCTTAGAAAAGTTCATGGCAAGGCACGAACCAACACAGCTCGTCTAACATCGATAATTCCGTAACATGCAGGTCATAACTAACAGAATACCCTGTAGTCAAGTAATTCCTATATTCTGGAATCTAGCACCATTAGTTTGTGGACTAAAGTTCATTGATTCACTTACAAACCACGCTTTCAACCGTAATTTAGTAATGTTTTCTCGGTCTGTATAAGAGGTAATATATAAGCCTGTTGGAATATTTGGCTATTAAGGAAGCAAGCGCACCTGGGTCATAGAAATATCAAATTTGCATTAACAGAAACAAAGGAAAAAAATCGCGGCTTGAAACCCTAAACCGGTTTGATACATTCTATTGCTTTGATAATGCAGTCATGTATGAATATGAAGCTAAGCTTATCAAATGTCCTTGGTGCCTCGCATTGAGTGCTGAACAGTCAGTCAGGCCGACCTTTGCTTGTTTAAAGCGTTCAAAGTAATCAGACCCATTTACAGCTATGGACCACAACTAAAGTAAACAAATAGCAAATATATACGGAGGATAGTTGCTAAAGAGTAGATTTTTGCATGCTAGTCTTGCATAGCGCATAATTGCATTAAAATAGGACTCGATAACTTTATTGAAAAATGATGTTTGTGAAGATAAATGGATATTGTGTGAGTAGATTACTCTAACAGACCAAATATTGTTGTGAATTCAATCTTCAATGATTCAGAATAGTTCAGAACTCAAATATATCGAACTAATGTAAGCTTTTTAAAGATCAAAACTGCATCACCTAAGTTTGCTAAGAGATATAACAATCAAAATCGAAAACACAGAACTGAGAAAATGGACTACTACATCTGCCCAGGACAATAAATCTCCATGAAATCCACGAAAGAAGACTCCTGGAACGAAAAAATCTCATTAGTTTTATAATGAGTATACAATCAATGCATTTTTCCAATAGTCACCTGCAGTGAAACATGGGTCATAACGAAAATAGAACCTCAAACTGTGAGCCATGCCATGTACACAGGGGAAAATCATGTCAAATCTCAGCAGGAGAGATTATAAGACAGCATAATGTATTCAAGAGAAAACAGGTGTCAGTGATATAGAATCCATCAGAAAACCCAAACGGCAATGGACTGATCATATTGTCAAAATGTCAGACAATCGTTGGGCATCAAGACTCACAGCTTGTATCCCCAGAAATCTTATGCAAATTTATGGCGAGGAACACTAGACAAGTTCAGAAAGTATTGATTCATCGACGTCCATGGTAGAGAGGTTTAGTGGATCCCAAAGAAAGCATACGTCCAACGACGGATGCTAGAAAGTTGCTGCTGGAAGTGCTTTTCATAAATCACTTGCACAAATACAAATTTAGTATCAAAAGTAGCCATTGCAAATCTATATAAAACTATTGCAAAATCTGTGAATTGATCATCAATTCATTCTACGCAAACAGAAATAGTTTCAAGTAAAGAAATCATCACTACTGGAGGATTCGAGCAGCATCACAATATCCCTCAATTGTAAATTTGGCCTCGTGACATTTCAAGCTCAGTAAATGTCCAGACAGCAATAACATTTCTGAATGAATCATTTTTATTGACCAAGATTCCTGCATTGAGAATTTGAATCTCTCTCTCCCCCCTCTCTCTTTCTTTATATATAGATGTATGAATGTGTGTGTGTATGTGTCTTTTATCTTTGATCTCATATGCATCATAATTTCAAACAGGGATTCTGCAAACGTAATGATCTATCGATTGAGTTTCGTTATGTTCATGACAACATGCGTTTCAACACTTTCGGAGGGTCATCATGTTAATATTTTTCAAATTATTAATATGTCGGTCATTTTCTATATATATGCTTTTGAATGTATAAGGATTTGACCAATATCTATTTTTATGTGTAACATGGTATGTAATGTGGTAACATACAACAACATTAGAAACACCTGAAGAATATTAATTTAACAAAGCCCTTAAAAAGGCTAAAACATGTTTCGTTATTGATAAAACGTGATGAAATTCAATTTCGATCTTTTAAATTAGCGGAGTTTTTTCTCTCAAGAAAAAAAATCACGTCCTTCTTATTGAATCTACTAAACGTTGTATATGTGTGTGTATGTGTGTGTGTGTGTGTGCGTGTGCGTGTGTGTGTGTGTGTGTGATTATATCATGGATGTGAAGTGATCATACAGAATATTGATGAAAGTGACACTTGAAATATGAAGAGAAAAACACAAAAACATCCTGTGTTACATCTCAGTTTTCTTATCACATTCGCATATTCTCATGAATTTCAAGTTTTTTTCATTACTGTCCAAACGTCAATTACATCAACACACACACACACACACACACACACACACACACACACACACACACACACACACACACATATATATATATATATATATATATATATATATATATATATATAAATCTTGGATTTTTAAACTTCTATAATATCAGGACATCGTCCTTTCCAGGTGCATAAATAAAATGATAAAAAATACAAAAAATACTGTAGGACCCAATTGAAACACTTCAATTGATGATGGGCATAGCACAGTAATGAATGTAATATGAGGGAGGATAGAGCCTGATTCATATTTAAACCTTCTCCAATTGCACCTTTTCAAACACTCAACTAAACAAAATTGCTTTGTGGCCAAGGATAATTGCAAAAAAACACCGAGATCGTCAAGGCAACAGGGGGATGTTAACTTAATGCTTGTAATCAGCATGCACAGATACAACAGTGCTAATGACCTCGCACACCAACTTTACAATTAGACGAACTTGATGATTTAGTGTGGTAGATGAAAGTTGTTAACTAGAAGAGAAATTCTAGTTTTTATCAGCAGTGCTGCCCTGATAAAACTCGTTAACAAAAACCCACTTTGGCAAGATAACATGCGAAACTGTATTTCCCAAGGTTCCACATTGAACAGTTGTTATACATAAAATGAAATCACTTCTGCACCACCGATAAAATGTTTGAAATCAGCATATGACATCGAAGTTGAGAATTCGACATAGATGGGAAATATGATGATGAAGAAAACTAGCTTGAAATGGAATAGAAAAAAGGATGTCGAGGGAGGTCATAGAGACAGTGATATACTATGGTTTGTGTTCGACCGTAGAAACAAATCAAATGAGAGGTTGTCCTAGGAAATAATAAAAATGTAACATACTCTTACAGTGTAAGTCAGGTAATACCAGTAATAATAGGCACGCTAAGAACTGCCCAAAAGACACTGAGGGCAAAACTGGAGCAGCTCAGGGTAAAAGGAAGGATTGATACTGTACAGACAACAGCACTGCTAGGGACTGCACGTATAAAGAGGGAATTACTAGAAATACAAGGTCTACAGCACTAAATGTTAGCAATGGCTTAACAAAAGAAGGAAAATGGAAGCAGAGATGTAAACCACAGCACTGGTGTGATAGGTGAGGGAGAAATGAAATATGGGCTGACAACCTGAGGAGACTTACTGTCACTCAGCCTCCAAGGATGACCAATGGGCAGCTGGTGTGAAACTGTAAACCACAGTACTACTGAGGTCTATGAAAATGCGGACAGGAGGGCTGGAAACTTGGCTACTGGTATGAAATTGCAATGATGATGATGATGATGATGATGATGATGATGATGATAATAATAATAATAATTACTGCGACCTATGAGTACTAGGAGAGGAGGGCTGGAGACTTGAGGAGACTTGCTGTCACTCAAACTCCAGCGGTTACCACCAGGCAACTGGTGTGAGATTCCAAATAATAATAATAATAATAATAATAATAATAATAATAATAATAATAATAATAATAATAATAATAAACAAAACTTAACTATTGAATGTTGTCAATTAGCCCAGAAAAAATCTAGAAACAGACACGAAATGGTTTTAACAGCGATACACTGAGAACTGAGCTAATGGATAAGATTTGTCCATAATGATAAATGGTATCAGCGCATGGAAAACAGAAGCCATGGATTATTCTGGGATTTCGACATCCAAACTAACCATCCCGTCCAGGCAAAAAGACTGGACTTGTTAATTGTGGATAAGGGAAGGAAAACCTGCCAAATAATAGACATGGCCATACCTGTGGATCACTGAGTGAATACGAAAGAGTGAAAAACTGGGATCTGACTGAGGAATTAAAGAAGAGCTAAGAAAGTCAGTGTTGTACCAGTTATAGTTAGTGCACTTGGAACAGTAAAAAAGACTCTGAAAGGAGATTTAAGGAATTGGGGATTGTTAAACAATTCTGATTACAAGACTATTGGGGACCACACCTCTACTGAGGAAAGAACTGGAAATGTGAGACTTACGACCCTAGAATGGAAGCAAAGGCCGAAGAGCCAAGGAGAAATTGCATGTTGGAAATGGTTCAAATCACAGCACTGCTGTAACAGGTTAGGATGACATGAACCGAGGGTCGGAGACTCACTGCCCCAGGCTTCAGCGATAACCACCATAACACTCGTGTGAAATTGTAATCCACAGCACTGCAGTGGACTGTGAGGGTGCAAAGAGGAGGGGTCGGAACTTGGGAAGACTTGCTCTTACTCAGTCTCTACTGTTGACCACCATGGAACTGCTTTGAAAATGCAAATGTAAATATTAATACTAATACTAATACTACTACTACTATTAATAATAATAATGATAATGATAACAATAATAGTAACAATGATAATGATAATAATGATAATAATGACTCTAATAATAATGATAGCAGCAGCAGTAGTATTATCATCAAACTAATCACGAGAATCATAGTTAATGAAGATGGAAACGATAACAAGAACACACAAGTACAACAATGACGGGTATTTCTTAAATATGAAAATATGTTTTTGAATTAGAGGAGGTCACGTTTTAAAAGTAATTGAAATGCTGTGTAATTGGCAGATGGGAGCAATCATGCACGAGAAGAAACAATTTAAAAAAACTGAAGAAAACGAATTGATAGAAAATTTTGTTAGGAAAAAACGTGACCAAAATGCAGTTTTGAACTGAACTAACGAACGGAAAGAGATTTAAATGAAATGAAGTTGATTGCCTTTTAAAAAATATGCACTCGATTTGACAGGATGTTTTTTTCTTTCAGTTCTGCTTTGGAACATCATGGCTGTCATTATCTATCAATCCTTATCCAATAATACCTTTATCTTTACGTATCTCGGTCCATTCACATTATTTAACAAGATATTAAATTGCATGTTTATCACCTGATTTACCGATTCATAAATGTATATCTAAATCTGTTCATGATTTATCTATCTTTTATCTATCTATCCCTCCTGAATTACCTCTCGAAACACTAGATCCCTTTTCTTATGTTTACTTATATCATTATGTAAATTTCTATATTGATTTGTCCATATATATGTCTGCATCGATTTATTGAAATCAATTTATATCATTGGTTATACCAATTTATCAATGTCTCTTATTGTCTATACGCATAGTCATATCTGATTACCTCAATATTCTGTATCTATAGTAATTGTGGTTCATTCATTTCTATCTCACTTTGTTTCTATGTCTCAATCTATTTACATATTTCAGTCTATCTGTGAATCCATCGGCCCTGCTCAGTAGCCGGACTGGGAGATTATTAGTCTAGGTTGCCTAAATAATTATGTTACACGTTGGATTGAAATATTAAACCTGGTACTTAGGGTTATTATATTGGATATTTACGATGGATCCTTGCTGAATTATCGATATCATTGCAGTGGTGATCATTGATTTTTTATGACCAATACAATAATCGTAGAATGCATGGATATATTAAATAATATCTGACTAATCAGATACCAATCCCGTCATTCATCCTAGAGAATAGAAAATGATCAGATTTCTACTCTAATTTTCATTTTAGTTGAGATAAAATATTCTTTTCCTTCATTTGGTAAATGAATAATTCAATTAAATGAAAAAACCATTGTTCCATCTCAATTAGAGACCAATTCTACAGGCAATAGAAATTTAACGAAATATTTTACGTATGGTATACTCACGCTAGGGAAATGTTAATTTCATTTTCGCTTCATATATATTATAAATCTGTATTGAGAACAAGATCAAAACGTTGCTACAGTGACCAAACTAATCTAATTATACCTTCAAACCAACCTCTTCCGCTTGGATATTAGCTACACAGTTTTATTTCTAAAAGTCACTGTGAGGTTATCGTAAATGTAGGAAATTTCGGTATCTGAAACATTACATGTTTTACAAACAAATAAATTTAACATTTGCCCGATAGCCTTCACATCTGCTAAGGCATCGTCCTGTTTACTGAAGTCTAGATTTGGAGCAAAGGCAGCGAGTGCCAAGCAATTCACAGGAACACTTGATAAGAATTGAAGTAATTCCGGTGTCTGTTATTGTAATTCATACAAGCACCTTCTGTTATTTTTATGGCTTCAGTTACTATGAGATGGAATAGTGTATTCTGGATGTATACATGGTGTGCAGATGCCACGTTTATAGGCTGTTATCTTCACATGCCGTATAAGTGTACCCTACAATGAAAATTACACGTATTGTCTTGAATGAAGGCAGGAAAAAGTAATAATATGTTACGATGGTATATTATATTTCGTTACATATAGAGTAGTTTTGTTATGCAGAATGGAACTTGTTTTCATCCCTTCGTTTTTGAATGCCAATCTCGTGCCAGTCCGAGTGAAATTATGGAGAACAAGAAGTGCTACGGTCTTGTTTTTTTTTTCTTCTTTTTCTTTCATTTTTTTTTTTTTTTTGCCAAGGGAGCTCTTTTATTTAGATCCAAACTTACGGATTCTGATATTCAAAGCAAACAATCACTGCCCATTTTAAAGGTTGGCACATCACAATCCTTTTTCTCCTAGCAGTCTTCCCTCCTGTAAAATTGATAAATCAACAATACTTACATGTTATTGATGTAAATATAATTGTTTTACCGTAGCCAATAGATGATCCATTTAGATTCGGACGTATCAACCAATGTAAGCTTCTTTGTTGGCTGTGAAATAGGAAATGTCATTGAAGTCGATCAGGTGTTGGCAGAGTGTTAATTAGGTGTATATATTTGGGTCTTATGTTATCAGCAATAATAACCTTTTTAACGCCATTTCAATTGATTTTGAACAATGAGAATGGAACAGCAAACACCAACCGTTTGCAGGCATCGTTCGAATCCCGCCAAGAACCTGTAAGGTACCCAAAGGGTAATCAAACAATACTTGTAAAGAGTTGCTAAACCATCTAACTATCGCAGATCATTGCCTCGTGACTAGACATTGATCCAAGGTGGTGCATTTTTTGAATACAAAACACTGCTCAATCGACAAAATCAATTCATTCTCTTAAACTATTTGAGGCTGCTTGCTCTGTTTCTGTGCTACTAAATCCATCAATATGTAGACTATGTAGTTATATTTTTATCAATGTCATTTTTATCATGGGTGACATATACCATCAATGAATATGGGAAAAACACAAACGAGTCAACTGGAAAAAAAAGATTATAGTTAAGGGTGCAAAATATTGACCTTACCAACGTAGGAGACGCTGGGTATTTTTTAGGCGTTGTCTGTTGGCAAAATAATGCGTATTATATGCTTCGAATATTGCACATATTTTATGAACCATCTTTTATTTTTTATATCTCATAACATTGTTCCCTCAATATTATTTTCCAAAAGACCCTTATGGTTTGCCATTCCCTATGGGTTTCTCTTTCCCCTACTTTCTCTCTCTATATATCAATATATCTCTCCCCCTGTCACTCTGTACATATGAATGGATGAAAAAACGTGTACAACAAATTCAAGTATATATGCATATATGCCCGAAATTTCGGTACCCCCAGCACCCCAAATTAGGACAACTGAGCCAGTCATACCATAATCACTCTTTGAGGAGTTTAGGAACGCTGAAAACTTTTTCTCATGTACATTAAAGGTATTTGCTTCTTCGATCTATGCTATTTCAACTTCAAAAAAAAAAAGTTCGTGTAGGTACTTCCTACTTTCGTCGAGCGAGAGGAACCTGTGTTATACTGCTAATGGAATATAAGCATCATTAATCTTAGCATGGAAACATTCTTCCATAATTATCATCGCGATAATCATGATTATTAGTTTGATATCAGAAAACAGTAACAACAATGAAAGATGTAAGGACTATATAGAAAACTGTTATTACTGGTATGATGATAGAGACGAAGATATATATTTCAATGGATGTTCAATGGATTATCAGACAGTTGTATCAATTGTCTCATTTGGTGATAATCAGATGATTGTTAACTAATATTGCTCTGAATTGAATAAAATGCCTGTAAATTACCACACTAGTTTAGCTTATTACATTTAGAGCAGCACATGCGTGTGTGTGTTCCTCTGCAGTTCATTTGGTACAAAATGCATTCCTCAAGTGATCCGTTTTCAATTTGCTATGTTTTAGCTACCAGAGAGAAATTCAAAGAATTCGTAGCGGCTGGTACAGGGCGTGGCTTCTTACCGCGTAACTTGTCAATATTTTAATGGAGCAAAACAAATGTCCGACATTTTGTTTACATCAAGTTGAAGTGTAACATTTTCCCCGATTATGCTTTGTGCCTGGTTTTGAAATCGAAATCAAAGGCTAGGATATCAAATTAAGAGTAGATTCATTGATTTCTAACACCGGGAATGTCTAGAATAAATAATGTTTATATTGTTTTCTTAATAATTCCTCTATGTTTTTGTTTTAAAAGTTATCTATTTGTCTTATTTCATATTTGATGGTATTTATTTGAAGAATCACCAGAGTTCACTGAGTTTAGCTATCTCTTCATAATTGATAGTATATTGGATGCATGTGTTTATATTATGCATCCACGGTTAGGCAGGGGATATTAACAAAATATATCGTATCTGAGTCCTTGCTAAATAGAAGCTAAGAGTAAGAACGCCTCACTGTGTTGCAATGATTAAAAACGTATTTTAACTACAGTGAGTTGATATCTAGTGGGTGCTATGGACATATGCTAAATTAAGTTACGATAAGTAGATATTTGGTGATGTTGCTTAGAGCCTCGCCACCCTTTAAAGAATGATATTTTAAAACGTGGGGGCATCCAAGAGGTTGTCAAATACGGTATTTTCCCCTGATTTTTATTGAAAGTAGTTGCATGTAATGTATTACTTGTGAGATCATGTGAATTTTGGTTATGCGAGTAGTCTTATTGGAAAAAAATCAAGGGTATTTGCAGAGCACAAAGTACTTTGTTTGACCAAAATCCACTTAATATATGAAAAGTTATGAGTTTATAAATCCTAGACTTGATGCAATTGAATAGTACCTTTCTATACAAGATAAACAATGCACAAAGAACTCTTTTTACTGCAAACTTTGCAAACATTCTTGGATTGAATTTAGGGGGAATAGGCCAAATTTGAATCCACACTTTACATTTTTATTTTCGTAAGACCCGTTTTTCCAACACAAGTGACTATTTGGAAATCACTGCTGATGTTCTCAGATGTTCAAGACGTTACAACCAAAGGGGTAAAATTCTGGTCACCAAAAAGCTAAATTGGCATCCCTGGAATGGAGCGGTAAAATTCAAAGTCAGTGGACGTAAAACTGTCTGATCTCAAATTTCTTTAAAAAGTTCATGATGAAGCTTAAAACCTTCATTTCAATTCATTCATGATCGATTATTTCACTCATACAACATAGTAGAGTACCTAGGAGATAGAAATGAAACCTATGATAATTGAGGATAATTGAAAAATTCAGATCAAAAGATTTTTTCCTTATTTTAGCATAGACGAGGTTATATGAGTTAAACTGACTGTACCGTCCTAGTGGATCATGTGCAGGCAGTGCCATGAGGTGATCTTTGCTTGTCGAAATAACATTTGCTATACTTTAGTAAAAAAATATATCCATAATCAAGGAACAAGTTACGATCATTTAATACCAGAAGAAGTTACACAGAAAGAAAATTTAGATTGATTTCAAGGACATGATAGCTATCTGGTTATATTTTTATCATATTTGTCACATGACTGGCTTACCTACTTGTAGCCTGATATTTCCATCTGCCAGAACTGAAAGCATGGGATCATATCTGCAGAGTTGATCGATTCTCGCAAAGTGGAGATATGAAACGCGGTAAATATGAACTAAAAATCTTTCATTCATTTCCCATGTTGCCTTCTATATTATCTTCGGTTTTTTTTTTTCGGCATTTGAAAAAAATATACTTATATTTTTCTCTATTCCATTCTTCTTGCAGTCTTTCAGAATATCTCTTTTCCCCGGTATGTTCTCGTTTCTCTTTAGGGATCAAAATTGGGGGAATCTTTCCCTTCCGGAGAGAAATTATGAATATGGAAAGGTCCCCACATCTATTTTCCTAAAAATCACCATAATATTGATTCAATGCGTAGGAAATGTTCATATCAAGCTTAATGGTCGGTGGTGACAGCCTTTGAACGCGTGGATATAAAGGGTGAAATTCTATCTCCGTGGAAACATGATATTATTTGTTCTCCAATAGGCCCCGACAGTAGAAACATTACCAATGGAATAGATGTATTCGCAGTATCCATTGCGGGGTACGAATGGCTCGTTCATAAGTGAATAAGAGTAGAAACGAGACATTTGTATAGGGGAACAAGAAAATTGTTGACCATGCACTTTAGGGATTATGAAAACTGATTGTAGAAGAGTAAAATGGAAAGGTTTTGACTATATTGTTGATTCCATTACCAAGATGCATAAAGTTTTGCATTAAATATCTTGTCATGTCTAATGTTACAGAAAAACTGTCAAAATGATAAAAGTGAGATAAATAAAATCCGAGACGAGAACCTGGAAGTGGGATAAAAGTAAATGAACGTATGTTTCAAGAGATGAACACAAGGAATGATAGATGAGATTACAATGTTGCTTAGAGAACATTCAAATAGAGAAACTAAATTCCGATCAAAAGTGATCGGGTATAGTTATATGAGACCAAATGAAACTGTAATCAAAATAATTATGATACAGGAGAACTGTATAAGTGAAATATGCATCAAGTTTTCAATTATATCAACAATTGAATTATGATGACTAAAAGAGTGAAATAGACAAGGTGGTGTAAGGGAAGATAATCTACTAAAAACATTACAAACAAGTATTTGACCATATAAAACAATTAGACATGCACAAACCAGATTTTTTCGAAAAGATTTTTGAAAAACCTAATGTCTAAAACTTTTTCATTACAATGGATCACACTCCAAAACTAACTATAGTGAACAAGAAAAAAATTGTAAGATAGTGAACGTTGCTGTTTTAGGATATGTGGAAGGAATTGAATAATTGTAGAAATTGAGATTTGCTCAGAACAGACCGGAAGAACCTTGCAACAAAGTGTGAAGACCGTATGACGAAAATTAGTTTTGTTGAGGAGAGTAATTAAGTATCCTGGGGAGTTGCTGTCATGATTTCCTTTGAAAGCCACCAATGATTTCTCATTGAATATCAATGACAAAAATAGACGACACCTAAAAAGCTATCAAAATCTCTCATCGTTTTAGTCGAAAAAATGCCTCAGAACCAGTTCCATCGCAGCGAAAAAGAATGTAAAAACGATAAACGTTGTCACCGAAGAGGAAGAGACGAGCCAATAAGCCAAGACTTGGTTTTGACGATGTAAACAAAATGTATCAGCACAGAGCAGAGATTCTTAAAAAAAAAAACGGAACGAAACTTCTCTATGCCTTTCAGATTAAGATAACCAGTTGACCACTAGTTGAACTACAAAAAGGCAAAATATTGGGAAACTAACAGTACATTACTTGAAAACTGACGAAGCTGTGAAATATGTAGGTTAAGGTCGCCTCCAACTCATACACTTGGAACCGTTCTGAAAACCTTGCAGTCAAACTTGGATGAATCACAGATTTGAAGAAGAATTGAGCCTACTCCAAAGAGGGCATTGTAGTGGCCTGCGATCGAGTAAGTGCTTAGAGATTTGCCGTCAATTTGTCTTGAGCCCTAATCACTAAGCACCTTGTATTGACAGCTAAATATCAATGACGATTAAAATGATCAACGAGATTACTGAGAACAGTGTTGAAGCATTGATTGGATTTACTATGACTTGTTCCTAAGCGAATATCGTCAGGTTGAAGATGTAAATAGTAATAATTACTGCGTGCTCCATGGTATATAACATTTTGACGGATATGACGTTTGTGAGAGGAAACACAGCCTAATCTTCAACAGTTTGACTGCCATAATGGAAGTATCTTATTTTGATTGATGGCATTCTTCCCAGATTATATAAAAAGCAAACCAATCTTCAAAGCTAAAGTTGGTAAGTCGTAGAAAAAAAGCAAATTTAGTTGGACGTAAATCAAATATTTTTCTCGTTTTTGTGACGATAATTTTAGTTCACAATTGCCGGAATTATATACTATGATCTTGGAACTCTTTCATCTTTTTTGAATCTTTTATGTAATTCGGTATGGGCGTGTTTATCCTAAACAAAACTAAAAACTGAATTAAATAGAATATTTAAAAAAAAGCCGTTTGCCAGTTTTTACATGAAATAAAATAATCATGAAAATTCTCAAATGTATGAAGTTCACACGTAATTTTTATCATGGGATTTTGGCAGATATCTCATCTCGACCTCTCAAAGTGGGTGAGAAAATAAGCAAAAATAAGTTTACAAGTCGGGTGAATGATCATTCTATTTTGACAATATATATATATATATATATATATATATATATATATATATATATATATATAAAAGTTCGAAGAATTCCATCAATTTGCTCATCTGTTGAGATACTCAGCGTTCCCAGTGTCTGGCTGGACACTTCACACACCTATAGAAGTATGTCTTGATAGTTGTCACTTTAGTCGGAAAAATGATTAATGGACTTCTGCGAACTGGAGAAAGTTATTCCCGTTAGAAGGAACACTTTTCTACCGTTCATTCTCTCTTTTCTTGTGTCCCTCACATATGCTAAAATGGTTGGCAGTCATTCATTGTTGAAATACTTACCTTCACCCTATCTCCCCTCTCTCTTCTCCTACGCTTCGTTTCCGCAACATGTCGCAACGCTAGATTTGTCTTTACTTAAAATCAATGCTATTAAGGTTTCGGACATTCAGTTGTCGAGTTTGTAATCAACTGGCTATCAGGGACATCTGAATGGCTGTGTCGACCACGTTCTCAGGAACAAACACGCTTCAAGATTTGGCCTGATTGATAATTGAATCAGATGTATGCTGTGAACGAAAGGGATCTGAACACTTTATCGAAAAGCGTAATTGGCCAGATGCTTAAGTCGAGTACCTTGGTGGACACATACACACCGTGTTTATCAACGCTTTTATCAAATGCAAAATTCTTGGAGCTTTCATATCGCCAGGAAGTCTGGTGCTAAACCATCAGAAAGTGTGCAATTGTGTCGGATATAAAATATAGTTCCTATGATATTACTCATGATAATTACGAAAAAAAATAATCCAAATTGCCCTGTGTCTGATATCATTACAAACGAACAGATCTGGCTTCACTGCAATCAATACTCTCAAAGCCATCATGGAAAAGTATGCTGAAAACCTTTTATTGAATTTTCCCCCCAAAAGGAGAATTTTCAACCGAATTTTTGATGAATTGAAAAAAACAACAAAAATATTTTTCTCCCCTCTAAATATGGCTGGTTTTTGCAAAGTCTCCTTGTGGGAAATCAGTTGAAAATTATTGATCGTACACGGATCTGTTGCTGTGGAAAGAAATCTTTGGTACTTAGAAGAGACACTTTTTAATGTCAAAGAAAAGTTATGGCTCCTTTCTTCAAATCTTTCAAGTCGCTGGCATTACAACAAATCTTCAGAGAAAATTGAAAAACGCAATATCATGCTTTGAATTGAAATAAAGTTGATCAAATCCACTTTTTAAAAAGGTTTATAAGGAGGGTGATCAAAATGAAGAGTGGCTTCATATTATAAAGACTGAAACACCAAAATCTGAGATGTTTCTCTCTCTCAGCCCTGCTTCACTAACAAACAGTCTTGGAAAGATTATAATGATGATTGGTAACCGAGTGACAAGAAATTTTAGCAATAAATTAAGAAGTACTTTTAGGTTTAGTTTAGCGTTCCTACCAAATATTTTGGATGATAAACCTGAATTACTGCAGGGAAGAATATTTTATGCTCAGAGAAAAAACAAACAGATTTTCTATCCATTGTAAAAATGAAACGTGATAGAGCATCTTTGAGGGATTGGAAAGGTTAGCAGATGGAAAGTTTGAGGCTCACGCGAGCGTGCAAAGAGTCCGACGTTCATTGCAATAGTGTAATGGATTAAGCAATAAATGTTCACTGATAAAAGAAGTTCATATTTTCTTAAAAAGAAAGATGAAAACAATGGTTTCATCTCCAAATGCCCGGTTACTTGAACCATTGCCTAACCGCTGGTTGTTTAGCTCAATGGTGGAAGCAACGCTATATTTGTCTTCATTGGTGCAGGTGTGATTCCTATTTCTTTAATTGTGTATTCTATTTATGGTGCCTAAACATAATGGTGCATTGACTGTGTAATAACAGGAGATCATTTCAAATAAAAGTTTCCATATTTTAGATGTATATACTATAAAGAGAGCAAGAGAAAGACAGAGAGAGAGAGAGAGAGAGAGAGCAAGATAGAGAGGAAAAGATAAGGGGCATGAGGGAAGGGGATTAATTGTGTAAGCATTTATATTATTAAACTATGAGTGTGCATGCAAGAGAATAATTTTGATATACACTTTTTACGGGTATTTGTGTATTTTTCAACACACACATACACACACACACAAACATATATATATATGTGTGTGTATATGTGTATGTATGTGTGTGCACGTGGTATTGGGGTTGTGTGGCTTTCTTCACTTATGCACAAGGCCACCGGGTGTTCAGCGAGATTTCAACTTACTGTAGAACAAATGGTCAGTAGAAATAGCATACAAACCATTAATCCTTGGCAAGCTATCTATATTTATCAATTTTTGTTTCGTATGGTCAATGCATACACGGATCTTATTATTCTGGGAAGAGGTCCATTTAATTTCATGCCGTTTATTTGAATGAGATTGAACGATTTAAGTCAATTTGGTTCATATATAGATATATCAAAAAAAGATATCTTCGGGCTGCTACAAACTGAAAATATGTGGTCCTGCATTTTCCTACAAGTTAGTCAACATTGTTTTATCACAATAGTAGTTGGATAGAGTATAACATATCAAAAGCATTTTGGGGACATCCACGGTCTCACTCAGTTTGATTAACGGGGATTTTTTTTCAGGAACAATACAATATTGTCTAGAACAAAAAAAGACAAAAAGTGTACATCATTCAATATCGGTACATAATAAACAATCTGATTCAAGATAATTTCAATCGAGCTACTAAATTTTCTCATGGCATACCGCTCACAGAACGTTGGCACCAAAATGTTACCTAATCGTATCTATTAGGTACAACGGGTAGGTGCTCCTTGGAGCAAAGGTGAACAGTACCTAAACGATTTGTTATGCCATTTCTCACCCTGTAAAGAAAGAAAAACGTCAATAAGAATATACATTATCCATCAATTTATCAATCTATCTATGTATCAATGCATCTGTAGAAAATATAGATTTTTGTTTGTGCGGGTGTTAATATAAAATAGCAAATATAAAAAAGTGTCGCTATACATTTGTACATGTAAGTGCATGTATGATAATGCATATATACGGATAGATATGAAAATATACATGACCTGAACATTTGTCATCAATATATCTATCTGCATGTGTCTACAAGTATATATATATATATATATATATATATATATATATATGTATATATATATATATATATATATATATGTAATTATATATATATATACATATATATATATATATATACATATATACACACACACATATATATATAT
>OY735200.1:34499116-34511616 GCA_963457665.1 Thysanoteuthis rhombus | reverse complement strand
CTGAAGACCTGAGGAGACTTATTGTCACTCAGCCTTCAGCGATAACCACTGGGCAACCGGTGTGAAACTGTAAATCGCAGAATTAGTGCGACCTATGAGCACTAGGAGAGGAGGGCTGGAGACTTGAGGAGACTTGCTGTCACTCAAACTCCAGCGGTTACCACCAGGCAACTGGTGTGAGATTCCAGATGATAATAATAATAATATTATATATATATATATATATATATATATATATATATATATATATATATATATATATATATATATATGTATGTATGTGGGAGTATGCACATAAAATGTTTTCGGGAGATCAACAGGAAAAGAACCAGTAGAGGGATGGCAAAGAGAAAAAGAAAACAAATGAAAAGAAAAACAACAGCAACAAAAGATAGAAGAAAAGAAGAATGGAGAGGGTAAGAAGCACGATATAAGCTCAGTAAAAGCAGAAATAACTGCAGTCACATTAGACAGACAAGATATACAGGGACATTCTACTTCGAAAGTTATGTGGGATGAAAAGAGGAATTCGACTGAAATGTTTTTAGCTCAAAAATTATCATCGATCACTTTAACCCACTCACTGGAAAGAGACATATTGATTTTCGATGGTTTATAGACACTGCCCTGTGTCAAAGTTCCCTTCAATGGCAAATGCTTGCAGCCATTAATGTTCACCTTGATTTTAATCTATGTGAATAGAGAATGAATTCTACCGTCTGACTTAGATCTGGAAATGATCAACAAACAATGCAGACTGGGATTTCCAAGATTTCATCAGATATGTTATGAGATATTCAGAAACACGCATTATTTTGATCTTGAGTTATACACATAGTTACCATGTTGACACTTTTTTGATAAAAGGTTACAATTGACTATTATATATATATATATATATATATATATATATATATATATATATAGATATATATATATATAATGTGCGAAGATTGTGAGTCATCTTCCTGGCTGTTTGATATGATCTTGTAAATGGATTTTCAGAGTTAAAAGCTGCACTTTTCTTATGCCTGAACCCTTACTTCCTAAGATTAATTTCATGGTCTCGAGCACTTTTTCCGACTTTAGACGAGCAATGGACTGTCAGTAATTTAACAGCAATGCTTTGATGATTCCAGCATCGTCATGATCTCATCATAACATTTTCTTTGGTCTAACAATGATATTTTTTCAGCATCTACCTGGATCACACAAAATTATTCTACAAATTTCTGATTAATTTGCTCAGCTATTACATATTGTGAGTGACGTAGGTTTCAACCTTGAACAATAAAACTTCGCTCAAAATTCCCATGCAGTCTACAGTAGTCACTATTTTTACCAACCACAGATAACTTTATATTTGAACTTTTTATTTAATGTCAACTCTTAATGACTGCTCATTTTTTTTCGTTAGGATAGTATTCATAAGATGATCAACCTTATAATCACGGACAATAACGAAGAATTAAATTATTAAAAATACTATCATTATATATATATATATATATATATATTTTGTGGAAAACAAAGAAAAACTTAGGATTACTTCGTACATATAAGTTTCGATTAAAAGTGAAATAAGTCACGTACATTTCATTGGTTCAAAGGGGGGCTCCATTACAGCCTTTTTCCGAACCAATTTTCGCTGACAAAGTTCGCCCTGTACAGATGAAACTTATGTCAGCCATTACCCGTTCACCCATTACCGCTTGCTTGAATATTACCAGTAGAAGTTATAATACCTTAAGTTTTTTGAATATTTGAGGCGGGGGGGCCTACAGTAGGACTTTGCTCAGGGGGTTGGTATATTTTAGTAATCGCTGTGTCACGTGTTCAATCCCAACCCCCGAGAGCTACACTAGCAAACGCCAGGGCCACTCAGTTAAACTTGAGAAAAACAAAAAAAAACACGTGTTTGCAGATATGAGAAAATCACGTAAATGTTAAATTAGATAGTTTGGATGTTTGGAGTATATTCAATTTTTTAATGCTTCTTTTAATACTGCATAAAAGTGGATCCTTTGATTCTGAATTTTAAATAAGCATATGATCATTGTTTAGTAACAGAATTCTGAGTAAAATCACCAATTAAATAATTCAGAACAAAAAGAACTCCGTAAAGAAAATTCAACTCAGAATCATGAAATCATAATGCACACACACTCACACATACATACATACATACATACATGTATATATATATATATATATATATATTATATATATATATACATTATATTATAATATATGATAATTTGATAGTTTCAACAGAACCATTCATTAATCTGACGAGTCCACCCGGATTGATAATCACCACAAAAGTATTAGTAGTTTGTCCGAAGTTGTACCATAAATAAAAATAGAACTTAGGGTCAGACGTTTGACCTTTAAGCAATCTATAATCATAATAATTCTCTCTTTATTCATCTCAAATTTCGCGATAAACTCTATAACGGCCTGATCGACGATTGAAAGTGATACATTGATTTGTTTGAAGAACGTTTAAGGGTGGGCCTCAGCTTTTAGCTTCTAAAGTAAGGGAAAGAAAGACTTAAAATAAGGGAGAGAACCTTGTTTATGGCAGACAAAAAGTATACAAAGATATCTGGTCTGATCAGTCAGTCGGTATTTCTAGAGTTATTATTAAAAGAATATACTTTTCAGCCTCCACCCTGTCTGGTGGGTATTTTAAATGCAAGTGCAATATTTCGACCTTCAGTTATCACACCTAACTTGAGTTCGATAAAGTTTTGATGAAAAGTCTTTATTCACGTCTACTATTTGCATGTCCATTAATCCATAACAATATATCATATGAGTTGAAAATACAACAAGTGAATCAAAAATGTTTCATTTAGTTATCGAGTGATTTATGACATTAGGTTATGGAATTGAACATTTGATACGTTACACGTTAGGACTTTTAAGGATTCAAAACAAAATTTTAATACTTTTGTCAATAATAAATTTGAATTCTCTTGCATGGTGTTTTTGAAGATAAAGACAGATCCATCATAATCATCGAACGGTACAATGCAAATACAACCTTGAATCATTGACGTATATTCAATTAGATATTTACAAAACTATTCCCCAATTATATTAGATTTCAAACGCCTCATATGAAGCCGGTCTCAAACTTTCCCGAATGGAATTGCAAAAAAGTTTGTTACATCTAAATTAACAACTAGTTTGAATGCTAGTAGGCCTTGGAAATGTATCCAGTGGTGTCTATAGATAGCAGAGAGGTCTATGATCTGAATTAGATGTGTCGCGCATTTTCTGTCATTGAAAAATAAGCTATACTAGACTAAATCATCATCAGTACGATCATCATCATCATCATCATCAGTTTTTAACGTCCATCTTTGGACATAGACCTCAACTACAGTAAATTGCTGCCATGAATAATTAGATAGATAGATGGAAGGAAATCAGACAACGTTGAAAAAAATTGTTTTAAAATTATTTTCATACCACCTTTTCTTTACACTGTTAGAAAAAGGAGTCAATGTTGAAGAAGAACGGGCTAATGTAATAAACGGTGTTTTGCTCATGTCAAAATGGACTTGGGCTAATGTAATAGAGAGATTCGAATCATGAAATGGAGGCCAGGTGGGAAAAGTTTTTAAAAGGGTCGTTAATGTTAGAAAAAAAAAGTAAGGCTAGAAGAGTTTTAAAGAAATAGAAGAGTTGGTGTAATATTAAAAATGGGGGGATAATGTTTGGAAAAAGGAGACAAATGTCAAGTTTGCTAATGTTAAACAGGTGATCATGGAAAAAATGGTGCTAATGTTAAAAAATAGGGAAAAAAAAACAGGGCGTTCGGTGGGTTCGGTTTATGTAGAAAAAAGAAAGGGATAATGCTAAAAGAAGTTTTCCCTCAATTTTGAAGATCAAAAGAGGAAAGAAACTCACTCTCTGATTTGACCGTTCAAAAGATTTTTTTTAAATTACTTTAAATTTTGAAAAAATAGAAACATTCCTTCCACTTTTTGCTACTAAAATAGAATAAAAGTTCGCCCTTGATTTTGCACTCTTTAAATGGAACGACTAATTCACGCTCCCAACTAATTCCCAAATCGGTGTCAACACCTGAAAGGGAAAAAGAAAATTTGACTCTTGAAATTGAAAAAGAAAAATTCATCTTCAGTTTCGATCGATTAAAAGTGGATTTAAAAATCCCAATTTAATTTGACCCTCCAAAATTAATTTGTATGTTTACTTACGACTGAAAATATCATAAAAAGTTTCCTTTCAGTTTTGACTCTAAAGTAGAAGAAAAGTTCCCCAATCATTCTGACAACCTGCAGTGGAGAGATAATACCCCTTCGTTTTCGTCCTTTGAAATTGAGAAAAATTTCTCCACGTATTTTGACGTCTAAAATAGGAAATTGAAGATTAATCCTCAACATTTTTACCTCAAAAGTGAAAAAAAAATATTACGCTCAATTATGAAGCTTGAAATTCAAAAATAAATTCCTCTTCTTGTTCAATCTTGGCAATGTAAGAAATGAATCTTCAATTTAGATCAATGAAACTGAAAGAAAAATTCCAACTCATTTCGATCCCTAAAAATGAGGGTTCTCCTTCGATATTGCACTCAGAAATTTGAAAAAAAAACCCCAACAAAACTGTCCTCTTATTTGGACCCTTTAAATGAAAACAAGTTATCTCACTATTCAGACACTTGAAAGTGAAAAAAATTCCTCCTCCCTACATTTTGACCCCTGAGAATGAAAATAAACATTCCATCTTGATGATCCCAATTTTGACCCCTAATACTGAAAAAAAAATTCTTTTGAAAAATGCCCCTTAAAAATGATGAAATTACCCCTGTTCTACTTTGAACCCCAAAAGTGAAAAAAAAAGTCCCTTGGAATTTGATTGCTAAAACTTCCAAAAAATTATCCACAAGATTTTCAGCCATAAAAATGAATGTTCCCCCACGATTTTGACACCCTTTCGATTTGCCTTCATAATTAAAAGGAGATCTTACATCTTGATTTGTGCCTGTAAATAGGGAAAAAATCATTTTTGACCCTGACCCTTAAAAGTAAAAAATAAAAACAGATTTCCCTCATATTTTGACCTTTAAAAAATAAAAAATGAAAGTCTCCCTCTGGCTTTAACCCCAATAATTGGGAGAAAATCACCCCATCCGCGATTCTGCCAAGCAAAAGTGAATTCTTCCAATGTATACCCTAAAAGTGAGAAAAAATTATAACAGCAATTATGAGTTAAAAAAAATGAAAAACAATTTCCTCTCTTTTGGATATTAAGAATGGAAAAAAAAACTCTTTTTCTTTTAGCTTTAGAAATTTTCCTCCACATGATCAATATAACCATCGATCCTCAATTTTTTTGTTTTGGAAAAAATTACCATGACCATAAATATCTCAAAGAACGAAGTTTTTTTTCTAAATTTTAGAGTTGATTTGAAGGAAAAAAAGGCGAAAAAAGTTTTTTTTTTGATGTCGTTAAAAGTAGGGAATCATCATTCCAGCTTGTAAAAAACTTCCCCCTGATTGGAAAAATACGGCTGTGAAAAGCGTGGATTCAGGGTGTTCGACGATGACAGGTTCTTATGGAATGATGAACGTTTTTGCAAAATTCGAGTGGTTCGTTGCTGTTGTTTTAAACATATATCAATGAAGACAGGTACTTCAGAGAATGCTAAGCGTTTTGCTGACGCGCAAATCTTAACAAACGGAACAGTTGTGTTCAAGTGGTGTTCGTTGCTAGAAACACTGTTTATTTTCAATCTTTATTACTTAGGCATGCGACGTATATAATCCTACTCACGCTATTAGTTTATACACCTGTTGCATGATTAACCACCAAAGGTAATGGTGTGGCGGCTAAGAGGTAAGACCCATGATCTGCGTGTCCGTTGTAAAGACGAAAAGAAACGGAGATAAAAGAGAAGAAAATGCCCTTTAGGTTTTTCTGTAGGTGGGGGTTCTTTCAATCTTTGGGACCATAGAGCCTAATGTTTTTAACAACATGATGATTCATCTTACTAATGAGATACAATTATTTCGTGACGGGTTTAGAAACTCAGGCATTGCAGGCGTCTCTCTAGCAAATATAACATTATGATGGGGAAAAGATAATTATCAAGCATGGAAGAGAGATGAGAAATATTTCATTGCTGCAGGAATAAGAGAGGAAAAAAGGGGCACAGGTACCTTATCAGTTAGAGACGATTCTTGGAATTAATACAAGGCGCAACTTCGAGCCAGTTGTGGGTTATTGAGTAGGAGCAATTCGGAAGCCCCGGATAGAATAGGAGCCATGCATTGACTATCAAATGTACAACAACAGATAAAAGAGTGGACGCATATAAATATGAAGTAATTTCTCCGTAAGGAAAGAGCTTTCCAGGAGAATTGAGAGCCCCAAAATAGAAAAAAAAAACATGCTTAGCTTGTGCATTCAGGGGTGGGCTTAGAAACTGAAATTCTTCTGCTAATAAGACAGAATCCCAAGACACTAGAAGAAGCTAAGAAAAAATACTGATGAAGATTGCACCACTTTTGAGAGGGTGGTAACACAAAGGATTCCCGATTCAATACTAAACTCTCATGACGATCTGAAATATTGCATTGATGCAACTGTTTATGACTATAATCAACATGGTCATTCATCGGCATTAGATAGAAGAAAGTTGAGAAAATGACAATGTGAAAAAAAAAATTAGTTTCTATTCTTTACTTATTCTATCTATTAGTTATAATCTATTTACGTCATTTTTATTTTATGTTGAAAAAGAGTTAAATCCACCGGATTCGAAATTTAGATGTGGTTTATAGTAAACTTATGTAATTACTCACTTCATGGTAACACGAGGAATCGATTCAGCAATTTAAAGAAATCAAAAAATCGAAAAAGTAAAATAGAATAAAATTAAAAAAAAACTAAGGCATTCTCGTCTTTACAGCAGACGCACATCATGGGTATTATTTTTTACTTACTGCATCGCATCCCTCGTTAATCCGTGTTGTAAAACGTCTTTAGAGACAATTTACTATAGAGTATGATGGCTGGTGACGATGTCCCAATTTCTGTTGCACGTGCTAGTTTATTGATCTTTGCAAACTTCAAGTCTAGAGGAGACCAGGATGTTATACAAACAAATTATCATGGCCAGCCGCTTGGTAGGATCCAAGTCCAGTTAAAGGATACTACCACCCTAATTGCACAGCTAGAGTGGACCCAATTAACTATGGACCATTCTAATAACTGATACCGGGAATTGAACTCTGCACCTTCTTTGTTTGAGGCAAACGTGCTAACCATTACATAATCCGAGCAGACTGATCAAATCATTGTACACAGAAAATTTCATGATTTCACATTGAGTAGTATGGGCGATAAGTGAATAACAACATACACACAGACCGACGGACAAATGCACTTTTGGGGATTTATCATATAACAGTAGTTGCATCCGAAACAGATTTCGAGGCCAACAGGTCCAGTATCTATTTTTTGAGATCATTTGCGAAATCTATACGAGCATTTCATTTTCATAATGTGGACAATTTTCACTTGTAGAGCGTTTCTCCTTCTGGCATCGCGAAAATTCAATATTCAGCGCTATTTTCAACTCATTTCCAACTCTATCTTCCCACGATTTCAGTAATTTCTGCTATTCCCACCATTTCTGACCAATATAATCAATAAGCTATCAAAATTGAAAATCGCCCCACAATGTTTTTTTCTGCGCGTTTTGGCGCTTTTTAGACGTCCATTTGGCGCAAAATTATTTGGAGTAGGCAACGCCGTTTTTGATTAATTCATTAGGAAATTATGCGTCGATAAATTATGAGTCCTCGTTCATTTTTATTCATTCACTTGCCACACTCATTCTTTTTTTCGTTTGCTTTATTCAATTCTACCTTTGTCTCTTTCACTCTTGAACTCATCTTTCCCTTCGTTTTTTCTTTCGGTCTAATTTTTTTCTTTGATTTTACCTTTTCAGCTATCAAAATCAAACTTTTTTTTTCTTTTATAAGTGTCCCTTATTCCCTCATTTTCTATTAAACGCGTTCTTCACTTCATTTAGAATCCTCCTTCCCCATGTGTGTTTTCTGATCTTTCGTCATGACATCCTGTTTTTCTTTTTCACAATCTCGAAGACAGTGTTTAACTAGACTCCTCCGTGTGTGGACTCCATCAACAAACGGAGTATGTTCAATTTTGGCCTTTATTTGGGCGTCCACAACGACCGGAAAAAAATTTCACATAAATATTGCTGGTTTCTTTAGAATAAACAAAACACACGGTTTAAAGTCCAAAAGATACATTTGTACCACTACGAGTTCAATTACATTCGCAATAAAATTCAACTAGTATATAACCATGTACAAGTAGAACTGACTATAAAGAAAAAATGAGTTCGTATCAAAATCAGTACCATGATAATATAAAGTGGAGAAAAGAAGCAGCATTAGTTCGCGAAAGTTCAAGTATAGTTTTTCATTTGGATATCTATAGAGTGAATTAATGTGCTTGATATAATCCATCTCTCTGGCGTAGTAGTAGTTTGATCGTCTCTGCTTCCTTTGGCTGTGGTTCAATCCCACACTGTTATACCAAACAAGGTTAAAATGGCACCCACTTCTTCTCTTTGAAGCACACAGCACAATGACTGGAATTAGGTAATTTCTCCCCGAGTCTAATGGGGTTGCAGCATTGGATACAGCAATTCTCGTAAGAACATTAGAGTTAAGCAACGTTGAACCAAATGCTAATATAATCTATATACGGCACGAAGAAATTTTTTTTCGGGCTCCCAGTTAGAAAGTTGTAATAAATAGGTTTAGAACATCACCTCAGTTACATTTATGCTTCCTTATCTTTCTACCGAAAAAACATTCAGAAATGAAAGAACCATCTGTTAATATCATGAAAGAGAATTACGTTTCTCTATACTAATTTTGGGTCCTTTTGGGTGTCCATGCAACTATAATGTTAAAAACTATGAACCCATTGACTTAATATTTGATGTCAAGTTTCCAAAAACATTCAGTTGTTACATAGACTCTAAGTGGTTGATCTAAGATGTCAATCACAGGTAATTTCTAGCCAATTTAAGAAACTTTTAGCAAAGTGAAGACATATAAATAAGTCAATTTCGTTATCTGAGGTCATCACGGGTTGAATTAGTTTGTGACCTTTACGATCTGTATTGCTGCCAAACAATCATGGTTTTGGTGATAGATTCATGCATTTGTCAACTTTGGCAGAATAAGACGATAGACTATATGTTGTTGACCAGCAAAATTATTGAAGTTAAAGAGGGGTAAATTTTGGATAGAAATTGATAAACTTAATCTTTGGTTTTTCTATTTGTTAGCAGAATTTCAGACAAAAAAGACGAAAAACGATTGTTGTGCACCCAAAAACCATATCAATGAGACAACACCGTTTGTTCTATCTTGTGCATCAAAATATTTCTCAATGACTACTTTTTTTCATATGCAAATAGCTTGAATAATTTGTTTTTCTTCTGTTGAGTGAGAAGGAATATATTTCCTTGTCTTGTTACATTTGCTGTACCCCATGCCGGTTATTCTTTGTATCAATATCCCTATTATAACGTTTTAGCATCCTTTAAATGATATCAAAATTTTCCAGATGAAGTATCAACATTATTCAAAGAATTCTCCAACGTTCAGCCAAAATATAGCGATCCTATGTCGATATTTTCAAACTTTTATTGAATCTGGCTCAAGTCCACGATAATACGATATCTTATCAAACTCATTAAAACAGGCAGCGCTACTATATTGCTTACCAGTGACATTTTATATATTTACTCAGTTTTAATAAGTCTTGGAAAAATAAATTGGTTCAAATTACAATCAAACAATGGGTCGCAAGATTTGATCCATCGGAGAAAATACTTTGCAGCCATGCTCAGAGCTACACTAAGACAGCACCTCACTTCGAATCCAGCTTACTCAGAGTTATCGGAAGGCGCCCAAGTAAGTATTCACTAAGTAAAGCTTATTCATTCATAGAGCCATAGTATTGAGGGCATTAAAAACAGCCACTCTTTGACAGGCCCGCCACTCATATATTTACTGTTCAGTTAATTCAAACATTAAGCCATGAACGTGATGTGTATTCCTGCAGATCAAACTTACTTTAAATAGTAGAGCGAGACTAACGATATCTGCAACTCCGTGGCAGGCACCAATATTCTTTTAGAGTGATCATAACTGGAGGATTTGGTCTATCTGAGTTCTATCCAATTGCCAAGTATTTTGACAAAATTGCCTTGTCGCTGGTGTGATTAATTGTGAAGAGAAGTGTACTTGAGTCAATGTTCCTCCTATTATCACTTCAGTTGTAGAAAGAGTAGCAGTAGAACACTTATTCTCATTGTCACTGTTCTAAACAAAGACAAATAGAGAACAGAAAAATCCTATAAAATCAAGCTGCATGATTGTTTAGCTCTTCGAATATTCTATACTAAAAAGCTACTAGGTGTCTCATTTTGTTCATTGCACCAAAATTGCAGTTGACCAGCCTAAAATAAATGTCTGGTCGATTATTCTGTCTATACCCAAAGTAAAAGACGTACTTTCCAGTTTTGTGTATCATTATTCAAGTTACATTTTCTCTTTGCGTAGTGCGCCACCAAATAAAGGAAATGTCTTCGAAATTTGCTTCAGAACTACTTATCAGGTAACGAACATTGGGTCGCAGACATCTTTTGGATAAATATCAAATTACAAATTTTACGAAAGCACATAATTGGACATAAAAGATATTTGGCAAAATAGTTTTAGTCACCGAAATTGCCACTTGCATAACTTATCTGATTTATCCCCGCAAACCTTTTTTTCTTTCTTTTTTATTTTGATTTCAAATTATCCTCCTTTCAACTTTTCTTTCTTTCTTCATTTTTTTATGCTGTTCATACCTTTCTTCGATTTCTGCAGATCAATGTTCATCCATCTATAAATTGAGAACACTTCTGTGAATCCTCACCCTTCTACCTTCCTTTTCTTTTCTTTCAGATTATCTTCTCCAGGCTTTCTGTCTCCCTCTTTTTATCTTTCTTCCTTCTTTTCTCTTTCCGTCCATTCTTATTCTTATTCTATCCATATTGTAAATGTTCCCGTCACTCTTTTTATCAACGAAGCCATAGCATTAACTTACTTCTATAAATCATTATTTTTGTGTTCAATTATATACATATATTCAGACAAGCGTCTGTATTTTGGTAGTTATAGTCACAGCGTTTTAGCTGTAATACTTGCCTCTGGATCTATTTCAATATTCAGTATCTTTCAAGAAATTTTGATCTTCAGGGAAGGTTACCGAATATGAACGAGACTTGGATATGGCCACGAAGTGCAACAGCTGGAACGTTGTAACTATAACAACCAGAATAATGACAGAATAGATCTCTGCGTAATGAAAAAAAAACTTTTTTATGGCTGAAATTCAGAAAGAAAATCTTCTTCTTGCTGTTGAAAGATAATCTTACCTTTGATCACACTAGCTGAAGGCCAACCGAAGGCAAATGAAGTTATAATGATAGTGTGTTACATCGATCAAATGGGGATGTTGAGTGTGCCTTAAAAATCAGAGTTCAACAACCTAGCTTTAACCTTAGTTCGAACGTTGACCACTGACACCTATGACTGAAGTGACATTGCCCGATTGCAATTTTCCCACTAATATTGAAACAGTGGATAATTTGCTGGCCATCTAACGCATATCAAACCCAATACATAAGCGAGTGATAAGCGAAGTTTGCCTTTTGAACAGCGCTCTACTATAGGCATCTATAGATTTCTCTGTGCCAGTAACTTTTTGACCATGCATTCCCTCATGTTAATTGCCTTTTTTAGCGTTTGTTATATACATATCATTTCTGTTTAAATCTCTACATGTTAAGTTCATTTTCTTCAATTACATTCTTATGTGGCGATATTCCTTCCCTTTCTTATTTTCATGGATTTTGTTTTACTTTTAGAATTTTCATTCATTTTGGTTTCACCATCGTTTTTTTGTTAAATGACCACAAATTTTTCTGTATCTTCCTATTGTATTTTGTTTTATATCTCCACTTTCTTCTGTTCTTTTTTTCTTCCCACATACTTTTATCAACCCCTCATTTACCTTGGGAGACCGTGAAAGAAAAAAAAGCAAGGACAGAATTTCTTCTTCTTCTTCTTCTTTCGAAATCTTTCATTTTTCCTTTCTTCTTTTTATATCATTCTTGGATGTTAGACTTTCATTATTGAAGAGATACAGAATTTTTTCCCCTCCTTATTTTTCTTTCTTTCTCTCACCCCCCTCTTTATCAATATTCATTTCTTCCTTTACATTTTCAATTCACTTTCCTTTCGTAAAATAAATAATACTTGATCCGCTCTTAAACAGTGAACGTTACTCTTTCTCTCCCCCTATCACTCCTCTTCGTCCCCCCTTTTTCGAATGCTCTAGAACAAAAGTTTCGTTCATATTTC
>OY735200.1:34484116-34496616 GCA_963457665.1 Thysanoteuthis rhombus | reverse complement strand
AAGAACTAAAACAATTTCGAAGATAAATGTTACAAAATGTACTTTGAGAAGATTGAAGATATGATTACAAATTATCCTAAAAGACTTGGAGCAGTAATACTTGTTTGATGTGGGAATACAAAGTATCAGTTCTGGTGTGTGTAGTGTTATAAAATTGATTTCAATACAGTTTTAATGTTTTTGGGTACAAATTATATTTTCAATATTGTGAAAACGATACATAGATGTGATTCTTTTGTCAAATTCACTTATCATTCCTCCAAATTACCTAATGTACGAATTTAGTGGAAGGCTTCACATTTTTAAACATCAATGATGTAAAAAGACGTAGAAATTTATGCCATTTTAGTCCATTATTTCCAAATCATTGTAAGATTTTCAAAGAGTTTTATGGAGTACATAGAATTATGTATTATAATACTAAAAGGGGCTTAATCCTGTGGGGATCATCTGTTGTTTACCATGCAACCGTATCATTTTGATATGGTTCTTCGGCAGTGTTGATCGAACAGTACCACTCCTCGAAATTTCATCGTTTATATTTAGTTTTCTATTAAATTTTTAGGCCTGTGACATGATACATGCAGTCATTTTATACGAGGCAATTATAATGTATAGTTCATGGACGTCATTTTATACCACAAATCAATGAAACAAACGTGCAAATGTTATGATGATTCTAACAACGGATGTGGCTTGTTGTGTTTGTGTCACATCTGTGGTATGTTCACCTATGATTAAACTAAATCATTTACATCGGATTTAATCTCAGACTGGAAGCAAACCAACTTCTGAAATATGATTCAAACAAAAAATATCCAGGGAATTTTCTACCTACATAATCAACCAGTGAGTTTGAGACGATGATTTCAAACATTAAGATAAACACCATTGCAATTGTTAGTACCTCTAAATGTTATCTCCAATTGATGTGCAGCAGACATTCGTTACCTACCATAACTTATTCAATATATATGTGTGAGAGAGAGGTAGAGAGAGGTAGAGGGAGAGTGTGTGTCTGTGTGTGTGAGAGAGAGATAGACAGAGTTTGTGTGTGTGTGAGATCAAATCTTGGCATGGGTTCGTTTCCACTCCAAGGAGAGCCTGCCCTGGCCTGCACACGCCTGCTCAACGTAGTTCGTACAGATTTTCCTGTGACAGTTATTGAAATGTTTTAAGGCAGAAGTATGAATCAAAAACTCTTTATTTTTTCTTCTGAATACAAATGTATTCCGTCATATTCCAATGACACTACAGATGCAGGAAAAGGGCAAAAAACAGTAATTTTTATGAAATCGTACAAATGATCAATTATAGTTAAAAAATAGATTGTAAATCGTAAAGTAACTCACAGTACTTTCTGAAAATGGACGCCCCAACCGTAGAATTCGAGATCAGTTTCTTTTTTTCCCTTCAAACACCAAAAAGTGTGTATCTGCATGGACGTCATTTATAGCTGGCAAGGATCCCGTAAGGTACATGCACCAGAGGACAATTTTGACTCTGATAAGATTGCGTTAGGCTTGAATAAATTCAGCTCACGTCTGTCGATGCGCTGAGATTCCTTCTGTCCACATTTAAATAGCATGGGTTAAATTACATTCATTCAATGGACTTGTTCGTGTCTTTAGAGTCTTTACGCATTCCACGCATGCATACGCGTGCAATTACGAACGGAAGAATGGGAAAGTTCCACATACACACACTCACCCATACCTACTATGCAAAAAAAAATTATCCATATATCAATATGTATGTAGTACCATACTTACGTCCAGGTTTTGTTCCAACTGGAGGGGTCGTATCTCGAAACAACCGTGAGTCGGACTATTATTATTTGAAATGATTGCATGCTATGCTTTACGGAAAATACTTAATGCGTTGTTACCTTTTACTGCTCTATATTCACATAACTAGTTTTTGAATGAACTACTAACAAATACGTAATTGCATTTCAAATTGAAAGATGATTTGGTAAAAATTATGAAATGAATTTTCTGTTCAGAAAAAAATAGTTTCAGAAAGAAAATTGATTAGACAAATATATGTTATACATAGAAATCCTTGTTTGGAAATTCAAATTTAACCTTTTCCACTCTGTGTGTATTTCATTTGTCGAATACGGTTAAAAGTGATAAGTATGTATGGCTTTACATCGTATGTATACATGATATGCGAGTATGATTTATATACTCTTTTGCACTTTATCAGCTTTTGTACACAAGTACAAACACACAAATTGTCATATCTAATTAATTATGGAGCCATCTTATTCGTTTTATGTTTATGTGTACTCAATGCTAGATGTATGAATATATCTAATTGTACACATACATTGGGAGGTATAGTTTCATATTTGCTGTAAAACAGATCTATATAGAGACATAAAATACATGAATTTGTTTGTGATCTACACACATAATCATACACTTGAGCATACATATTTCTGTGTCAAAGAATCACAAACAAGTTAGTTAACAATTTCCGTATTCACTACTTCATATAATCAAACACACAAGCACATACATGGGTATATGGTATAGTACTTATGCGTGTATATATGAGTTAGTATAGACAACAATACTGAACAAGCAAATCCAATGTTCAGTGGTGAATCAATAACTTGCATCATTCCGGGTTTATCTGAGTATATCGAATACTATCTCCATAACACCTTCATAAATGCATCTGTGAACGGCTGCCCGAATAACTTTGCCAGTATTATGCATTGGGCAACGAAGTCCACCAAGGTAAAATGCTCTGTTCGGAAGCATGACTAAATAAGCTGGTTCGGGCTATCGTCGTGGCTTTTGTTCAATAGTAATTGTACCCCTGGAGAGAGAAAAACACGCAGAAAGAAAGATGAACACTGCTCGACTCTGTCTTGCCCTGGGCGCTTTTACATTATGATATGAAATTAGGATCCATTAACGGTTGCGGAAAAAAAGTTGATCTTGCCGATGGCTATCATGGATTTAGCTTGATCTTATTATCTCTATTTCAACCTTTCGTCTTTTTTCCTTCATTTACCTACATCTATTGGCATAAGACTTTTTTCTATCTATCATTCTTTGGATTAATCTAGTCATCCATCTCGGTTAGTATAGATCTACCTCTCTAACTTTCGTAATATCCGTCTATAGGTCCCTGTGTCTATCTCTGCCAATTACAAACACGGTCCTTTTTCCTCTTCGCATGAATCTTTCTTTCTGTCGATGAATATTCACTCTGCTTCTATCGAAGTTTTTCATCTAGTTCTATTACTTGCAATGTAATCCTCAACTAAGAAGAAAAACATTCAGAGAGCCTATATCCCTGCTGAAGTCATCGTCAGTGAGTATAATTTTACATGGAACCGCCCCAAAATGTAATTACCTCTTGCACACCATCCTCCAACGTTTCATAGAAATTCATTTAGAACTGTAGGATATATTGAGTGGGCAGACATGATATGACATAGAGAAGTTTTTGCAATATTATGTGCTGTGGACATATAACAACGACGTTTGGGAGGTAACTGTGCATGGGAGCACCTCAAATTTCAGTCGAAATTTTCTTAGCTAATTGTTCATCCTTCCAAAGATTTAAATTGAAATTCACTGGGAACTTAAGGGAAGTTTATGGAAATAATGGAAAGGACATTTCTCAATTAAAAAGAATATTTCGTATTCCGCCCCCAAATTTAACCATTTCTTTCTAACACTTTTCTCCTTATGTATGTATGTATGTATGTATGTATTCAGTGATCAAGAGATCTGTACGGTTTATTGAGCAAAAATCAAACACTAAATTAGCCAAGCCCGGCTGCTGCTTGGTCAAATACTTCTATTCCCAATGAAAATGATGACTTCTGCATTGTAATTATAATATGTGAAGATAATTGAAAAACATATTTTCTTTTTTTTGTATAAATGTATTCATTCATTACAATGAAATGAATACTGAGGTATTCCCTAGATTTTAGCCAAATCAGTAAGAGAATCATCTGATAATTATTAAGTCGTGATTTCAAATCACAGTCGGGAAATGTTAGTTCTATAAATTTACTTATTTATTACATTTTTGAAGATAAAGGAAACAGAATAGATGGCGAATACCTAAGCTATCTCATCTTTATAGACGATGTCGTCCCCTTCACAGAGAACCTTCATGATCACAAAATTAGTCTTGACAAACTGAATGAAGAAAACAAAAAATGTTCGCCTTTACATAAAACTCAGGAAAATAAAAGTCATGTGAAACAAACACGTGGAAAACAAACAAACAACAGTTGAAGTCAAAAACGCAGAGCTGGACAAAGTAAACGGCGAAATCTAATTAGAACAACGGATCTCCATGAAATCCTCGAATAAAAAAAGAAATCAAGCGGAAAATCACAGTAGGGATATGTTATCTTTCGGTAGTTCAAGACCAGCCTTCAAGATCATGAAAATGCCATTAGTCCTTAAAAAAAGGTTATGCAACCATTACATCTCCAGGTAGTAAACTACAGAGCTGAAGCAGGGTACGTAAACAAAAAAAATGACCCTCGAACAGGAAACCATGCAATATGCACATATGAGAATTATGCACAACATCACAACGACGGATCACGGAAAAACGCATTATACTATAGAAGAAACTGGCGTCTGAGACAAAATAGACTCTATACGAAAACTCAAATAGCAAGGGGCTGGTCATGCTGTAAGAAGGTCAGACATGTGCTGGACATCAAAATTCATAACGTGTACCCCCAACAGATCACAAGCGGATCTATGGCCAGCAGAATGATGGGACCGGATAAACAGCCACACAGCCATACACACGGACCAACGCACGCCTATGATCAGTTAGCCACATTAATCAGCTGGAACACGTCCGTCATAAAAGGGACTTTGAAGAAGGACTTTGAAAAACGAGGGGACAAAAGCATAGCCTGGTGGCGCATTTCAGTGGAAAACCTTGGCAGAGTAAAATATAAAGAGAGAGAGGATGAATATACACATGAAGACACACACACTCGTATATATATATATATATATATATATATATATATATATATATATATATATATATATATCATCAACCATTATAGGTCAATTGCTGGACAAAGGCTTTTCCCATTTCCGTCCTCTCGTCTTTGGTCACAATTTGTTCCCTCACACTGAGGCACACATTCAAACGGTTTTCTCGCGTATGTGAACAAATAGAGCATTAAATTTACAGAAACGCGCCTCATTCCATTAACATTGGCCAGCATGAACTCAAACAAACATCCTCAAATATCTTATCAATGGTCTGATCAATAACAAACTAGCAGCCATAAGTAACACCATCAGAGAGGCTGACCCCGAGACTATAGCCTAAATCATATAGTTTTGGGGTGATTTTTTTTCTGATGAAACAATTATCTCTTTACTTAATATATCCACTGAATGAATTTCGATAAAATTTTGTGAAATCTTTGAAAATAAGGTAAGCCAGTCGAATTTAAGGACGGATCTAGGAATTTTCTTTTAATTCAGTGATACCCCCATCTATTTTAAACAGTCCTGTAAATGCCCACGACAGTGCACACTATTCGTAAAAGTCTTCATGGAATTGCTATGAAAATTTGCATAATGATAAAAATAGGCTTTGGAAGAAATCATTCAATTTTGAAAAAAAATCATGATGTCTGTACTCATTTTTTCCATATAAAGTCAGAACTGAAAGGTAAAAAACTAAAGATGAATAGATTGTTTGTAAATGTAGACTTATGCCGTCACAACAAGCAATATGGAATGATCCTTATGAATAATGCATAGTGTTTCAGTAGAAAAAGATCACCAACATCTAGATATCCTGTTATCCTGTGGGGCTTCATATTCTGAGAGCTTTTAGATCGAAACTTATGAATAATCCCAATTTTATTATTATAAGTGTATAGAGAGTAAAAGTGTATGTGGTCATTATTATTCGTAGTTTTGCGGAAATAGATGTTACTTTTAGTTCTGTGTAGTGGAGAGTCAAGAATATTATTGGATTCTCTCGCTTATATGTTGTTTATAGAGGGCACGACTGAATGAAAATGTGTCACTAAGTTGTCTAGTTTCCTGTTAAAGGGTATAGGATTAGGGCGTTGTTGATGTATATAAGATAAGAGACTGTTCCGGGTACGATACTTTTGAAAGGGCTTTGATTCTAGATATTCTTTAAAGAAAATTGTAAAAGAAATCATCGGTAAGACACATTGGAGAATTAAGTGAAGCTAAAAAAACATTGGGTTATAATAAGTGTGCATATTTTAATGATTGTGTCAATGGGTAGGGCTTATTTGTGGTTGGACTCTTTGAGGAGCTGAGTAAATGTAGACATTTCTTAACTTTAATCCAATTGTAGAGCGATGTTTCACCAAAGCAAGCCATGAACTGTTTTTTTTTTTTCATATATCTATGTTACCTATTTTATATACGAGATCCCCGGATTTTGTAAGATGTCAGGTTGCTCGCAGTGCCTAGTGATGGAGTTATGATTTCTGTTATTACTCTGGCTGTCTTATGGGGTGCGCTCGCTATTTCCGATATGATGGGTCTTGAGGGGATTTCGGGTTTTGGTAAGCCATAGAGTCTGGGTAGGATTGGATCATATCTATGAGTTTAGTTCATGTTTTATTTTCGTATTGTAATATTTCTCTTAAGGGAATTGTTGAAATTGGATGATTTTTCGTGAATGAATGCTTTGTTTGCTTCTTCGTATGAGTTAGCATTTTGTAGAATTACCTGATATTTACGCAAAACGTACTCACACACAAATATATATCACTAAGAATTCGATACATAATCCGCATATATATATATTTAAATATATATATATATATATATACGTATATATATATATGTATATATAAATATATATATATGTATATATACGTGTATATATACGTATATATATATATATATATATATATATATATATGTATTTATTTATATATATATATATATATATATATATATATATATATATATATATATATATATATATATATATATATATATATATATAACTTGTGGCTGTGGCTTTTCAATGCTGAGAACTGGTGATGCTCCATTTTGTGATGTTTCCTGAGGGAAAAAAATAATTCATGGAAATGAAGAAAATTCTTACTTTTTGCTTGAAATATTGTGAAAAAAACATTTGCTCACAGCTTGTGTCTGTTATCCGTTGAATCAATTCAAGAATAAAGTGTGTTAATTTCCTCATCCATATGATTGAAGCCACCTAAAATTCATAGGTTCTATGGGATAGTCAAATATAGATGACTGAAAAAGACCGAATATGATCTTATCCAAGTATCAAAACCCGTATATATGATGGGGAATAATCTAGAATATATGATATTTATTCCGCACTTGAAATTCCATTGCACAGACGTAAGAACGTACAGGGCCCACCAACTCCGATCCGAAAAGGATGTTGAACCCCCGCCCCGGCTTTCAGTGTGCAGATCCAAGTCATTATATGTGTGTATATATATATATATATATATATATATATATATATATATATATATATATATATATATATATATATATATATATATATATATATATATATATACAATGTAGCTTATAATCAGCTCTATATTAGAAATTATATGTAACTTTCGTATATACGTATTTTTTCCACAGGGATAAACCGGTGAATCAAGATTTCTAAGAGGGAGTTCCTGTCCCCCCACCATATATCTAATAAATAATGCTCGTAATTTCTGTAATGATGTGAACGTTAAAAGGCAAACGAGAACAGTGAATCAAGTTACCTTGACATAAACTCTCATAAATAATGGATTTTTTCGCCCAGGCATGTGCGCCCACGCTATATCGTTAGGATGCTAAACCATGCATTCATACAGATAGTTGCAAGCCCTCCAGGTCTTTTCCTAACTCGCTCGCATTATCTACACTCAAACCGACATCTATTCGTTGGCATGTATCTAGCAAGGTTTTTTTAATGGATTGATCGCTGTCCTTTCATTTGTATTCCAGCATGACTGGGACACTCATTTATTCTTAGGGTTGGATTCAACACATTTTGCTTTTGAAAATATGCACCTGTTCGAATCTATCGATCTGTCTATTTATCTATCGAACAGTTCCGTTGGTTTAGAGTATAATCGATGTACCCTACTTTTGGAGTCAGTGTTGAAGCTCAAATGTATACTGGATTGTGGTTTGTCTTTTTCTTTGAAAAATACGATCATCAAATACTATCATTGTATTCATAGTGCAGTGAGTATACTCAAGTAACTGTGAAACATGCTGTATAATTGTTGCAAATGACGAAAAACTATTGAACGGCTTCATTCAATTCTGCGCCAATTCTTCTATAGTAAGAACTGACTCAAGTTGCAGTTATCTTTTCAAAATATTCCTCAGCAATTTCTTTCGTTTGAAAAATATATCCCATACGCACCATGGTTACTTTGAGTACCCTCTGAAGCATTATCGGTTTTACAGGACATGTTCACCCAAGTAAGGTCCAATTTTAGGCGGGTCAAAATAGTCACCAAGTTGTATCTTATCGTACATGCACGAACTCATGTACAATTCTATGAATACATAACAGCATATACTATTATCATTTTAGTATTTTATTAAAACCAAAATATGATCAAATCTTTTTGTATTAGATTAATTAAATTACTGCATATTTCTGATGATATTGTATAAGAATTGAGCATTTAACATTTATGCACAGCACTATGTATGTGAGTCCTGGGGTAGTTCATTGAATGGTATGGGTATGTTCGTTTATTTCGTTTAACATCTTCCAAGTTTTCATTTAAGAAGTGTTCACGATTATTCCAGGACAAAAATTAAGTAGTCTCACCGAGCATAGGATTCCAAAGTTACACCCACCGAGTAATCCATCTGTAAGATATATCCCAAAGATTCAAGGGTGGTGATTCGATTCAAAGTTGAAAGAAAAATATAGGCCATCATTCGAACAGGAAATTAGCAACACTGTATATTGCCTTAGTGACTTAAACTTCCCTCACCACTTAGGTTTTTGTACCCCTCTTCCGAATGGCTGCTTCTACCTATATCAACGCTATGAAGTTTGTTTTGTTTTTGCAATATTCAGCTATCTCTCATAAGCTGCTCACGCTGAGTTTCCCCCACAACAAGAAAGACTAAAAACCATGCCCAGGACCAGCGTAGCTCTGAGGATTGAAATCAGTTGTAACCAATCCATACCCCCACCTCAACAAAGATGCCATCGGTCAGCGCTAGAGAGCATGGCTTAACACTCCCTATGCTTTGCTATATCAAAAATATACCGGCTGTACCTGCTGGGTCTGCCGTTCCAAAAGGCCCTGTTGCATACGATCGTTTGGGTTGGGGTGATGTACCCCAAGAGCAAGTACCCAAACACATCAAGAAAACAAGCATTCCTGTGTAGTCACATGGCCCAGCCGCATCACTTGCTCCAGGTAGGTTTATGTGCTTCAAATGTTACCCAAACAGAAATAGAAACCAAAGCAGAATCCCATAAACGTCACCAAAAAAAATCATACATAGGCATCTACAACATCAGATTCTTCTCAACAGGGATTCATCGAATAGGTCTTAAATGAAATTGAAAACATCAAATCGGACACAATCGGTATCAGCAAAATGAGAAGACTCTGAGAGGAACTGATCAAGCTAAAGAATAACAATCTTCTCTCCAGCCTCGAAAAAGAGAAAGCAAAACAAAGCTGTTTCAGCTTTTTATCCACAGAGAACTCAGACAATGTTGTAAGATTAAAAGCTATCCGAAACAGCGTAGCCAATATCAGCGTACAACTCTCAATGAGGTACAAACTGAATATCATTCCAGTCTACGCTCCTATATCACAGTCTGCGAAAGGAAAAATAGACAACTCCTATGACAATGTGAGCTCCATTCTCCATGATACCGGAACATACTTCAGCAACATTGTAAAAGACTTCAACGCTCAGGTGACGATGTCATCAATTTCGTAACAAAAAACAGATTTGAAATCATTCACACCCTTCCAAGGAGAAACCCAATAGATAATGGGCTTGGAAGAGATCCAAATACGAAACCAAGAATGAAATTGGCTACCTCTCAGCAGATGAAAGTGACACAGCCGAAACACTCAGGGCCAAAATCAAGTCAATGTAGGAAACAATAACAGAATGATAAAATGTACAATTCAAATTGATGCCAAAACATCTCAGGAAACAGATCCACTCAAAACTGCAACAACTTACCGTACAAAGAAAGCTTATGATCCTCTAAACTCGAACTGAAAAACAGGTGAAGGCTTTTCTTCGAACTAGGAGATAACATCAACGAGCTCAACAAGAAAATAACAACCTCTCTGATAGAAGCCCTTAATATTTTCAAGTACCAAACAAATCATTGGTAAGCTCTCAGAAGAAAAAGAATCATAGCATGCAAAAATGCAGAATTCTCAAGCTAACGACAAGAAGAGGAAAGAACGATGCAACCGAATTAAATAAGACCCCCACCCCATTCCCAAGAAAAAGAAGGAGAAAAGATAAATGAAGATACATAACAGCTATCATTCAAAGCTTTCTTGGGCCGAATTGTAAAATGCACCCAAAATTCTACCAAAACAAAAGACACAAGGTAAAGAACAGGATACGTAAGTTACAAATAATCAGTTTGAAGAATTTCTAGTTACTCCAAAGAAAGTTGAGCAAACCATCGAAGATACGTGAAAAGGAACAGCCTCTAGACAATAAAACATCAGCATTGACCTACTCCAAAAAGCTAGTGAAGTTATGTTCTTGTTCAACTTATTTCTAAAGCAGGATGAAGTGCCAGAAAACTGGAACACTGCAATCATACTGCTATTACATAAGCAAGAGAATCCCACAAATTGAAAAAGCTACAGGCCAATTAGTCTACTCAACATCTACATTAAAACTAAGCAAGAGATCAGGTTAGATTTTTATAAAAACTACTAAACCATTTATCATTCAGTAAATTAACTGATATTGAAAGCAGCAGAAAATAGCATTTGTCAAGCTTGAGAAAGCCTCTGACTCAGTGGGACTCTTTAGGATCATCAATGCTGAAAACAGGAAAACATCTGTAACATATTTTACACCTAAAAAGTTAAAAATTAGAAAAAATCTTCAGTAACTGTCATTAAAACAAGAAAGCAAAAATTGGGTTGCATTTGAAAAATAAAAGTATTGAACCACTTACCAGCAAATGACTTTTGCCCCGGGAAGGTTATGTCTGTGCCAACATTTTCTCAATATCACACACATACACACATATATATGTATATATTGGGAAATCAGATATAGAATCTGATAGAATACTTATGAAAAGGTTATGATATCTGAAATTCTATTTGAAATGACCTTTCGTTATAACACGGTGAATGTTCTATTTAACTTGAACAGTGAAAATAGAATTTTCCACTTAAAGGAATGGAATGCTGCAGGAATCCAACACGTAACCAATGAATAGCCACCAGAACGTAGCGTCGCACTTGTGATCAAGCTAGGCAACCAGGTAGTACGTCATAAGTCCCAATAACTGCTTTATGACCAAATCTAATCGTTCATCCATTGTTTATATCGGCTGTATTATTTCTCAGCGAAAACAATTACATTTGTTGGAAATGGGTATGAAATCTGACAGAATAACGATAATATCATCATTGTCATCATCATCAGTCTTTTAATGGGCGTCACAGAATCATTACTTTCTGAATTTGTCTAGCTCATCTCTCCATTTAATCTCTGGGGATCCATTTCATGAAATGGTTGTCTGCTATTTTTGCAACATGGCTAACCCATTGCTATTTGATATTTTGAATGGATTCTATGGTTCCTTTGATTTCTGTCTTCCCCCAGATGTATTTTGCTGTCGTCTGGTCTCTCCATGTGATGTTGAGCATCTCTTTATTTAAGCAATCGTGCTTGGAAAAAAAAGCGGCAGTCATTGGAGCGTCTGGACAATCCCGACCTGTCACTTTAAGTGCAATGGAACAGTGCTGCCCTGGGGTGCTGTATCCTCTGCAGCTTGGCTGAGTAATAGTGGGTGAGCCAAAGGACGAATCCAAAGGCTCCCAATGTGCGTAGCAATACGCAGCCTCAGTATAACTTCATTGGCTGACGCATTGCACCGGTGCATTCGGTCTTTGATGCCACGACACAATCTCCGGTCCTTTGAACAGGCAATACCGGCGCCTCAGTCTCTGCCGGGGATTAGATACTACACAACGATCCATGCCAAAAAGGCCAGAAAAAATGGAAGGATGTACTTCTCCTTATTTACTCTCCCACCAGAGCAAAATGCGACACATAGCAAGGTTGAACGTAACTCCTTTATGTGCACGTTCCTTGGTTCTGAATTTACGGGTCCGTCTCTTAGTTAGGTTTCATGTTTTATCTCTATAAATGAATATTAGGATGATGCATTGGTTGTATACCTTTCTTTTTAGGATTAAAGGGATCTTCCTGATTTTCAAAGTTGAGGTTGGTCTG
>OY735200.1:34301616-34479116 GCA_963457665.1 Thysanoteuthis rhombus | reverse complement strand
AAGGCTGACATCAAGTAAATGTAACATCATCTTACCCCAGGATGGTGGCCGCTTTCAGGTGGACTAGGAAACCTTTTTAAAACTTTTGTTTCTTACTGTGTGTCCATTGAATCTCATTCATAATTACAGATCTGAAATCAAACTTGGATATTACAATTGAATTTATTATAACCATGGAAGCTTTTCAAATGCTGTCATCGAGGTATCAGGGAAAGATTTGGGTACAAGGAGAGGGGCCCACGTGAAATCAGCAATAATTACCCCTTTCCAGTACTCAAATGTCCAGTGTAGACGGACCTTCCGTTAAGCCAGCCTTCTTTCTACGTATTTCTCTTGGTTTTGGTACCTTCAACGTCTAAAGGCACGAATTGCAAGTTAATAAAGTTTCATTCTTACAATACCTTCATTGCATTATTCATACAGGCATCCTGAGGATTCGCAAAGTTCTCAAATTATGCTGATTGCTTTTTTTTCTTAAACGCAACCAACATTCTGTTTTGTTTTTGAGTTGAAAAACACTGATGGTGGATTCACTTCTCCTTGATTTTCTCACTTTTTATTTTGAAAATTATTGCAACTCAAGTGGGTATCTTTAGGATGGACCCAGGAAGACATTTTTCTTGGGGTCAACTTTTCACAAGATCTCATCATGACATCATCACGTTGGCATGTGTGATAACAATATACAAAAGTCTCACAAAGACATAATAGTTCACCAGATGTCAACCACCATCAAGGCTTAAGGTCACATGAGAATAACACATGTACAGAATACTTAGAGTAACACAAAATCCAACAGAACATTTATCATCCTTAAACTTTAAATTGGCTTTCAAAACGAAATACGTGAATTTTAGAAAAAATGCATCATGGTTTTTAACAAAACTGTACTTTTGAGTTTCAATGTCTAAATGAATATCAGTTCAGTCGTTGGAAAGCGATTCTTGGATACATTTACCTATCATTTTGTTTAATTCTAAATATCATTATTATACATTTTTTGACTTTCGAAAATGGTGAAAAAAATCATTTTGATAACAATAGTCAAATGTGAAAAATGATTTTCAGAACAATTTTGAAAAATGGTGTCGAGTGAATTCTCATGTAAAATGATTCAGTGTCAATAAAAGTGATTGGGTCAATTAAAAACGAAGGTGAAAGGTACATAATTAAGGGCTCAGAGGGTGTTTAGAGCGCTGAGACGGACTGCAGAGAGAGAAAGAGAGAGAGAGAGAGAGTGAGAGAGAGAAATGGGATAGAATGTGAAGCAGAAAACGTACTTTTATGTAGTTTTTCACCATGATGCATCTATATCTAATTGATATTGTACCAAAACCTTTCGGGCTACTTAAACCGTAACACATGTCTTCAACTATTTGTCACTCACAACGACTTCAACGTCTTACTAAGTTGAGCCGTGCTGACGTTAATGAACTGTAAACCATCCATACTAAGTGGACCTTAGCCGAACAGAAGTTACAGATGTCATTCCAGTAAGGATTAGAGCAGTTTACTATTCAATATGAGGAAATAAAGAGAGCCAGTTCAATATTAGAGCAGGGAAAGAAAAAGAAAAAAAAATGCACCGAGGTTCAAATGACTCCGATGAAAGTGAGAATTATCTTGTTTGCCACCTGGCTGTCTTGATTAAAGCCTTTTTTCCAGTCTACCTACAAAGCAGATCTTCAAACTTACTCTGTTGTCATTTGTATATGGTATCGTCATTTGTAGAAAAAAATTATGATAAAATATCACATTATGTTTACGTTGGTGTATTTGAGCTTCAACTTGACAGATTTTTTATCTTGAAACTGTAACCTGAATCAACTTCTCACCACATACACCTGGATTTTTGCATAATTACTCATGGGGAGGTGATTGGTTGTAGATGTGACAGTGCAGATGAGGTACGGGTTGACAAAGCAAAAAAATGTGAACATACCAGGACCTGGCGTATTTGAGTTTGGCTAATATACTTAGAATTTACTGGAAATTTGATAAATTCTTGTCAGCTAATCTCCATCCATAACCACCAATCATCGTACAAATAATAATAATATTAATAATAATAATAATAATAATAATGATACTACTACTACTACTACTACTACTACTACTACTACTACTACTACTACCACCATGAGAGCAAAGCACATTATAGTTAAGATATATATGATCCTATAGAATAGTAAATATAGCTTTTGCTGATTCGAAGCAAGATTTTCCAGCAGGAATACGGGAACAGACATGGCTGGGAAGGAATGAATGTTTACTTGGTGTAGTAAACTGAAGATCTAAGCACACATTGTCTCAATAAATGGATAGATTCAAATTCCGTTGATCTTCGAAATTCAAAAAGATCACATGATCCATACCAGGACGCTGGTTCTATTTATCGTGAACCAGAAAAGTGAAAATGTCAGATAATCGATGGTACAGACATAGCAAAGTACAGATTCAACTTTGAACAAACTGAAAAAAGTAGAAAAAACAACTTGACTGTGCTTAGCAATTTAGCAAGATGTAAAATATGAAGTTAATATCTGCACCTATTCAACTCTGGGGCATGTAACAGTCCCGAAATGGCTTGCAAAGAGATTTGCAAAATTGAAATTAAATGAAGAATTGCAATCGAAATCACCCGGATGACGATATCAAAATCATCAATAAGATAAAGGAAAGTGCCAAGTATTGATTTAATTTGCTGTCACTTGAGTTAACAAGAGTTCTTGTATATTATCTGTATGAAATCTTATCTATTGCAAATAATGATAACACATTTGAATCTACGTCACGTGTATCCTATCAATGAGATGAACAAAATATAGATTCGGGTAATATATGAGATTTTGAAGTTCATGGTGCTAGTGTGAAGTAGACGAGAATATTGAAGAAGATACTGGACTCTCATTGCTACTTAAATTCCAGTGATATCGACTATAATGAATAAAATACATGAGTACCAACACACACACACACACACACACACACATATATATATATATATATATATATATATATATATATATATATATATATATATATATATATGTATATATATATGTATATCATATTGAAAATATATTTGAAATGACCTCTAATTTACACGGCGAAGACAGAGTACACAATTAAAAAGCAATAGGACTGTTTCGGAAATCAAACCTGTGACCAATATGGTAGCCACTTCAACGTAGTGTCACTCTTGACCATTGAACTAAACAGCCTGACGGAGAGCCGGAAGCCTAAATAACTGCATATCCTCATTCTTAGAATCTTGTTCATTCATTGTTGATGCTGGCATTGTTGTTTCTAACGATTATATTATTAAGAAATGGATACATAATTCAACAGAATATTTATGAATGCGTTATATTTTTTTGAATTCTATTTGAATGTTCAACATCAAACAGTATCGGAAAATATACATCTCATTTCAAACATCTTGATGCAATTGAACCTTTTTGACATTTCCCATTATTTGCACTCGCTGATATATGCAGCTTGATGCAAGAGGCGGCAATAGAGAGATGACAATTATAATGAACAAATGAAAATAGTAAATAACAGACTCGCAGCAATTTCCATCGTGCAAATATAAATAATTGCCCAGTAAAGTTTATCAATTTCAGGTGAAGGGAGGTGTGAAGCTTCAATAAGAATCGATTTTAAGCAATTATTTTCGTATTTTCATTTATCTTGCGATTCTGATCCTTTGACTCGGAAGCAGCTTATCATTCCATCTGTCTTATTTTTTTATACTCCGGTGTGTAAATCTTTAAGATTGTCAGAGATCGACTTGAGGAAAAAAATGACATCTGGAAAAAGGCAAAGTAAATCACAATTACAAAGCAAATACAGAACAAATTCATTTTTTTATGAAAATATTGTCTACAGAAGAAATCTTTTAGAATTCTTTTATTTAGTCCGTATATATCCTTCAACTTCAAAGAGCGATCAGAATCGAATGTTCTTTTGATGTTTATAAGCTCAAATGATTTCACAAAAGGGTACGTGGTTCGTTATGTCAAAATATTCCTGCAAAATGTTTATTTCTTATAAAAGCAGTTGTCATAATTCCATGAAAACATTTTTTTTAAGACACTGTTCGTTTATAATGAATTGTATCCATGTATTACATCCTTATACAATACAATTACACAAAGATATGGTCACTTTCAGACCCTGTAAATGTATTGATTCAAAAACAGAATCATATGAATACAATACATTACAACATTAACATATAAGGAACTGGCTAACAGCCAGCAGTCCATTTAAGAAACGGTACAAGCATACATATACTGACCCTTAAGAGAGAAAAAAAAGAAGTCTCACCTATAAGCAAAAAAGATTGAATGAAAACAACACACCTATTTCCACTTGGTCCAGCATACACCAACACCTATCCATTCAATGCTTGACATCATCTCAACTTTAACTCCTCATCTCTCTCCGCCCTTTTCATTTAAGACAAGCCAAACACCCTTAAAGATTGAAAAGAAACACCATCTGACCCAAACCTCTCACAGATCCATTTCATTTTAAACCAAATGTTATTCTCATTTACATAGAAACAAACACCCCTGCTAGACAAACAAACGAAAGAGAAATATCCCTATTTCTTTCTTCAGCATCAAGCATGGAATCAGCAAAAATTTTCTTTGGACAGCTGCAAATTTCCCCCCCCCCCCAACAAAAAAATGTGGCACCCGTTTAAATGCATTGAAACAATGATCACTGAAAAATAATATATTTTAAGATAAGACAACTATCTTATGAGGTTTTTCTTCACCTTCCAATCGTCATTTTCACGTTGGAAAAGCTTCAAATCTATATCAAACTCTCCCTCTCTCTCTCTCTCTCTCTCTCTCTCTCACGCGCGCGCACACACACACACACACACATATATATATGTATATGTGTTTAGCTGGTAATATTGAAATAAAATGATATTGACTGTTGTTGGATTTATTCGAATTGTCCTCAAACTTATGCTTGTCCGCATGGTCTGATTTTTTTCTGCTCTTTCCAATTTCGTCACTCCGAAATAGGTGAAAATAATTGCACGGTCAGTTCATTTAGTAAATTATAATAAATCAATAGATATAAGCATAATTTGTGGAACGAAATTCAAAATATGAATATAATGAAAATATATTCGAAAGGGACCATGCAAACTGAAACTTGAATCATCGGGTCAAAAACAGTTTATATTTGTATCATCATCTAAGGAACTATATGTCTTTATATTTCTTATATATATATATATGTATATATGTATAGTTTCTCGTCTAGATTCTCCATTCTTCCTTTTTTTCCCTTCTTATATATATATATAGTTTCTCGTCTAGATTCTCCATTCTTCTTTTTTTCCCCTTCTTATATATATATATATATATAGTTTCTTGTCTAGATTCTCCATTCTTCTTTTTTTCCCCTTCTTATATATATATATATAGTTTCTCGTCTAGATTCTCCATTCTTCCTTTTTTCCCCTTCTTTTAAAACCATTTATTGGGGAAATTTCCACACGGTTTCAATGCAATTTGAGAATACGAACAACATATACTTACATCAATGTCAATCATACAGAAAAGGTTACAATAATCCAATCATTTACAGTCATAAGTCACGCTTTTATGATTTGAAATCTCCCAAACAAAATAATCTTTTCTCATCACCCTAATCAATACTGAAATAAATATTCTCTTAGTTTACTCTACTCCATCAATTACAATGCAAATTTCTTTTGATTAATGTTGCCCGGTCTTAATACCTGGTTAGGATAGAAATATTTCAAACTTACATCTATATATAAATGATGTTTGCAGTAATACAGAGGCGTTCGTGAGGTTGGTGTCATCCGGGTTGGTAAGTTTGGGTGTCACCTCAGTTTTCGTGCTGAATCGACTTTTTTGAAAGAAAGTATCAAAAAAACGCCGGAATATACTGAAGAAAACATTGTTGAAATCACTGAACCATAGCGCTAAAAGAATCGTATATTTTGAATTATGGTATTAAAGCGCTAAATTGGGAACACATTTCTTTGCAGTACAGGTATACATGGCTGAATAGGATCTTTTTTTTCACGTACACTTTTACGTAGATCAATTTCTTCCTAGGGGCGCTTCGATGTTATGAGACGAGAAATCATACTTTCAGTGATAGTTTTTTTTCCTTTTTTCTCCATACGTTACACAAAAAAAACACGGATATATCCATTCATAAATTTCCTAATTAGTGATGCTGGAGCCCTATTTTTATCTCATTTTTTTTCTTCCCATTGCACGCCTTGAGTCGTCTCATTAGCTCTTGAAAATCAAAGAGGTTTTTAGTTAGTAGTACATGGAATTGAGAATTGTAATCTCATACAGACAAGTTTTTTGCGTACCCCAATGATACAAAGAAAACATCATCTTTGGTACCTGTTTGTTTACTATTGAATTGTCATTGGATTATTGGGTTCTGTGTAGATTTTCTGTTTAGTGGCTGAGGGATGATATATTTACTCCCCTGAAAGTTTGCATCCTCTTTTTAAATTTCCAAATCTACCTTACAAAGGTGAGGAGAATCTAAAACCTACGAATCAATTGTATTCATTATGATTTTCATTACTCTTTTTGACTCATTTAAACTCAGTAATCAATGAATTTTGAAGTAGAATAAATTGTTTGATTGTATATCTTTATTAAATTATTGCTTTGTACGTAAATTATAGTTTTATTAATAATCTAAGAAAGGCATTTAACAATTGTAATATCAGTTAAATTAAATTTAGATTTAGAGGAAAACAATAGGAAAACAAGAACAATAATGTTTGAAATTTAGAATATTTAGAGGTAATGTCGCATTTTATCGACGCAAGAAGAACAGATACTATAATTTGATCCTGAATTAAAGACAGATTTCCGGTTATCACAGATTTTTATGAGATAGATTTGGAAATAATTCAGTCAGACATAGACGAAAGTAGTAATTTTGCACGACTGGGTTGTCTACAACAGAACTGGTGAATTTTCGATTGAGTTCATCGTCGTATTTTGTGGTTCCAGTTGAAGATGAAAATATGTTATGACAGCCTATTCATTCCATATCGAGGGAGGAAACAAATTTGACGGAACACAGACGTTTTGCTAAAGATTTGAGCAATAAAGTTTGTTTTGATTTAATTTTTCTGCCTATGAAAAATAGGGAACCTATATAATTCGGACAATTTTATTTCATTGGGGAAATATTTTTGTAGTCAGGAGAAAAAAATATTCAGAGATGATTTGAAAGGAAATCATCGTACAATACGTCAAAATCAACGAAGTCATGTCAATTTTAATTTATCGAATTAACAAATATATTGATTGAAGATATTAAAAATATTAGGCAGCCATCATTGTGTCCCCCTGGAGCTGACCGTTCCCAATCCACCCCAGGTTTCAATAACAATTTCGTTCTAGAGTATTGAAGTCACTTGAACCAACTGTGTATTAGTTTAAAGAGAGGGTATAGAAATATCAAAACAGCGAAGGCATTTTGGTTTCCTGGTCTAACACGGTGTGCGTAGATGACCGAGGCCAATATGCGATTGGAAGGCTCTCTTGCTCTGTGAAGAGGGATTGGTGGGGCTAGTTAAGGGCTTGCTGTCACTGGTGTTCCTAATCCGTCTGCATCGCTCAATCATAAAAAAAATTGTTCGCTGATCAGGTATCTGATTGGCACTTTCTCCTGAGCTGCCTGTTCCTATGTCACATGGCTAATTCTGAAGATCTTCGTTGAAGCTGTCAATGTTTGTTTTTTTTTTTTACCTTTATCAAGAGCGTTTGCCTGGTTTGAATTTGCCAAATAACTGTTTCTTTTGGTTCAGTGGTCTGAAATGCAAACCACATATTTGCCAAGCAGAATTGTGACTGTGTGGCCCGACAAAAACACTGGCTTTGATCTTTGGTGCGGTTGGTATTTTGCTAAGATTTTCAAAGCCTACAAGTCATATTCAAACATGACTTTTAAATGCCTTTCACAGGTTTTCCAACTCAGGACTCAAACATAAACGATCAGAAAGTAACACTTATGACCCAGGAACAGAGCAAAGTAGCATGGCATTATAGGGAGAGGGTACACATTCATTCCCTCTTTGTCTTGTATATCACCCACTACGACAGCCTAATAGCAACGTTTTAATCATTTTGTTGCATCTCTTCATGCCATTCTGGCTTACAAAAATATTCTGAAGAAACGCAGTACGCTATAGTATATCTGTGAATAGTATGGTCTAAAAGGGAAGTGCAAAAAAATGTAGTAGATAGCAGTCAGCACAATATTCGAATCTTGTCGAAGCTGTTTGTGTTCACTTTTTACAAGTAATTCAGACACACTCAACGGAAAAAAGGGTATGAGAAACATTAAGAGTAAGCAGAAAGAGAGGAAAAAACGATAGCAAAAAGGAAAGGAAAAAAATTAAGAAGAATCAAATGCAAACGACGGATCAATAAAATAAGCATAAACGAAACGCTATCCTAGAAAATAAAATGTGTAAAATGTTTTGGGGCTTTCGGACCCTTACCGACTATTCCATCCAATCAAGAAAACTGGATCTGTTAATTTGTGAACAAAAAAAAGAAGGTATACCAGATCGTACATATGACTGTGGAGGTGAAAAAAGGTGAAAATTGGTGAAATAGCAAGATTTTCCCCAGAAATATGGAACCATACAACGTAAAGGTTAAGGCCGTGTCCGTAATAATTGGTGCCCTTGGAATCGTGCCAAAAAACACCTGAGGCAAGATCAAATAAAGAGGATATTGGGTGCCGGGTACTGTGAGGATGCTGCAAAGGGTGACGGAGATTTGAGCATATTTGCTTGCATCCAATTTGCGTGGAAACAATCAGAGATTTTATGTGAATGCGTTAACAATAATAGTCATGCGAATGGCGAAAGGTCATCTACATGCAGCAAAGGGATATACTGTTTGTAAATAAGGAAAAGAGGATCTACCAGATCATTTGTTGCTGTGTCGGGCAAAAACGGAATAAAGCAAAAGAAAAATCACAATAATATATATATAGCATAAAAATAGGATGAATTAGAAATTCGATAAAAAGTTCAGATCTCCTAACAAAGTTTGGCGAGTCAGATAAAAGAAATATCGTACATATAATAATACGGCTTTGAACATGTTTCACGCGCAATTACAGACATCAGAAATGGGGAAATAATACGGAGCTAATTACCAAAACAAATTGGCATTGAAGAGCCAACGAATCAATCCTTGTAATACATGACATAAAGGCTAAGGCCTCTCTTTGATGTTACGTTCACATGAAATGGTGATTACATGAATGTAATACAATGGGGTTATCAAAAGACAGAGGTTCAACGATTGTCACGATTCAAACTATTGAGCCAAGATGGGTATATGAATGAGTCATTTATAACAATGTTGATGAGTGACGCCTGAATGATAAGTTCCGATCCGTGAGCCCGATAACAAAATTATTTCTCATTATGTTTGACTTTTCTGTACGTATAAATGCGGTGTTATCGCAACTGGAAACGTACAATGCCTTTCGTGATACGTCTAGATAGAACGAGCCGTTAATGCATCAATAGTATCTAGTCAGAGAGTCACCGGGTGTATTTATCGGGAACCTTTAGTTAGTAACATCTGATGGTATTGAAAAAGCCGAGACGTTAACAATAGACGATAACGTTGCGCACCGCCGTTGTAAAAAGTGTATTTCTTGTTTTATTCTTTGTGTCAAACATAACATGATTAATAGTGATTTGGTGAGAGAACGTAAGATTGGCCACTCATTTCAAGTGTGTGTATGTATTTGTGTGGGTGTGCAAGCGCTCTATTGTGTATACAAGCATGTATGACCATTTTCGTGTCGATTTCCAGATATGTATACTAAATGTTACCCAGGAGTTTTTTTATGGCCCCTGTCTGTCTGAGTACTTTGCAGCCTACTCATACACGATGCTACTATTTATTGTCCATGTCTAGCACTTGAGAAAATACATCGCCAATATTTTATCCCCAATTATCCGCTATGAAACGTATAAAGGAAATCCTGAGCTTAGGAAAATAATTAGGAAAGACTATGACATTAATGTATACCTCTAAATTTGGATCCAAATCGAGAATAATGTCAACAGGAGAAAGAATACTTGATCGTCTTTAAAGTTTTCTTTACACACTAGGTATACAGTTATACGAAGGATAAAAGACATCAATGTAATTAACACCAATGGAATCCATTATTGATTATTTTGTTGGGAATCAGCGTTTCTAGGCTTTAAAACCCTCTTAATTGATATTGAAAATCCATTGAGAATATAAATAGGAAAAGGCTCACCAATGCAAACACTAGAATTATACCAGGCTTTAGTTAAAAGAAAACACTCATCTTCGTGCATACCACCAGATGAATGGTTGTAAATGACAATGGTTTAAAAAGGAACAGAATAGTCAGAAAAGAACAAATACATTGTAGGAGCCTTTTTTCAAAATGGAGGAATTCGTCCCGTGATTCACGCATGCTCTTAAGCCATGTACATAGTTGGAGACGTACGCCTTTTGGGTATGCATGTGTCAAATAAGTTCATCAATGTGTGTTCCTGCCTGTGCAATCATTTAAACGGCGGAAAAATGATAGAAAAAGAGAAAAAAGTATTAGATAAGTAATCACTGAAGAAACATATGTGCATGCATATATATATATATATATATATATATATATATATATATATATATATAAGTTATTGGATTTGCTACGCTAACATGTATATGTTTTTGCCCAGTTCGGGCTTCTCCATGCAAGTTATGATGTTTATTAGGATCTTCACTTAGGTGTGTGGAGAACTTTCCTTTTGCCCTATTTATGTGTCTTTTTTTCTTTCATTTCCTTGATCCCCTTGTTTTGTTCAAAGCTCTTTCCGAAATAAACTTTTTTTTTTTAGCACCTCATGGGATAAACCCATCACACAACGGATGTTGCATTACTTATTTGGACTTCGATATATATATATATATATATATATATATATATATATATATATATATATATATATATATATATATATAAGCATATACTTCATCAAACATTGTCTTGTTGATTTATTAGTTTATAAATGTACTAATTAGTATGCTATACATGTTTTTTTGGGGGGGAGGCGTCCAATCTTCAGTAAAATACGTGTACCTTTTAGTCGTTGAAAAATAGCATTAGTTGGTCTGCTTTGAAAGCAAAAATGGAAATCAAAAATGAGGATTTCTGGGAGATCATGACAATGAGTCTAAACTGTTTAATGTGGAGAAATCTTTGGTTAGGTTGGATATTGTGCTGAAAATAATTGCAGAAGTTAGCCACACTTGCAATTTCCTGGCATTTAGTCATTATTACTTCATTTCATTGATTGATTTCATTTGTTATTATCATAGAGGGTAAAAATACTCATGAAGGTATGTCAGTGTCTTCCATAGATACTGACGATTTGGAGTCTGGCTATTTCAAAACTATCGTATTTCTTAGAGGGAAGATAACTTAAGTAAGGAAGTTGTCTTGGCGCACTGGTGATTATCAAGGTTATCTCTCATGTATTAGGGAAAGGCATCCACTCCAGGTAAAATAACCATTTATATCCTGTCTCTCCGATTCCACTTCCTTCTACAGGAATCAAACTGAGATGAGGTTTCCCTCTCACCTATTCACCTAAACTTCTGACAATTGCACTAGTATCACTCCCCCACTCTCCCTCCAATAGGATTATTGTTTGAAAATAACCAATCCACAACACATTGGTTGGTATATAGAATGCAAACATACTCACTGGGACATTTTCATCTTCTAGATGATTAATTAAGGAACTGACGTGGAATTGAACAAATAATAGCTGAATTCAAGGATATTGCGAGGATGGCCTCTCTTTTATCTTTCATTCTTGATATTTTAACCTGTATGGAGAGATTTTTTTCTATGTATATATATTATCAGCCTTTATAATTCCACGGCTACCCAAAGGTTTTTCCGACAAAACTCTCTATTTGCAGCCTCAATCTTGAGCCTACTTTTTCCCGTCTGCATTCATTGTCCTGTTGGCACCAGTCGGTTTGTTTTTTGTCGAATTATTGCCGTCTTTCCTTTTCGTATGATGTACTTCACTCTGGTCTTTTCTCTGATCTATTTTGATTTTTCCTAAAGTTATCCGAAACATTGCTCTGGTGATAGCTCTCAGTTCATTTTGTTTATTTCTATGTTTTGTATCCAGAAATCATTGCTAATATACAGCTTTTGAATCTGAATCTAAGGTGCAGATGAATTTCCTCAGGGAAAAAATACATCTGGAATTAAATGTCCAAGGAGACACTGGACCAGCAAAGTAGCATAACAGATTAACGGGTAGTTCAGTCTGATAAATCTTTCTGAGTTCTAGGGCATCTGTTGTTCAATTTACTGATCCATTATCGACAATCCTATGCACTGATTTGATGACCTGCGCTAGTTATCCTCTGAGTTTTAAAAAAATCAATAATATGTAGCATACAAAAACATCCATGCCCAATACATTATGATAATGCCTTATATGAAATTATAAACATCATATATTATTTCACCGCATTAAATGATAAAGCAAACTAAATTTTGAGAAACAAAGCTTGAAGAGCAGTAGCTTTTTGATCAAGTCTGATCTAGAACAATTTCAAAATTGTTGTTTTATTTTTGAATCCCCGAAACAGTTATGTGAACGATAGTGTTTGAAAAATATCACCTTTATTCACAGTTTGTACGGTCAAACATATTGGGATATATAATTATCCTCTGCGGACATCATGCCAATTTATTTTTTTCTATGAATTGAAAAACGCATTATCCAATATTTTCTAATCATCTGTAAGACACATATTCCTTCATCCCCCCAAATCGTCGATTAAAATTCCAAATACTTATCATGATTTTTACTGAGATGAAATATTTTTTTGTCTGTGGCTATTCTTCCAATAAAAAATAGTTCTTTCGTCCGATACGCAATCATTATTTCTGAGGGAAAAAAACAATAACATAACTTCATAACTATTAACGACTAGATAACTCTGTCTGCCAAGAATAATCCAGTTATTTATCTTTGTTCCTACGTAACGATGTCTATTGTTTTTATCGTTTCACGGCGATGTTTTATTGTAAATTTTAGGGATTCCTTCAATCTTAATCGAATTCGTATTCCGACAATTGCAAAAATAAATGATTATCTTTGAACAAGCATGAAGATTTTACTTATTTATATTTATCCACAGTTTCCGAAAGAAAATACTTTTCGTACTGTTAAACATATTGGAATAGATATTTATTCTCTGTGGACATCATGCAGATTTATAATAATCGATAAATGGGAGAACTCTTTATTCAATATTTTCGTTCTCGGAAGCAGTTTTCCCAGGGTGTTGTCAGATTCATTCAATATGGCATACAAATAAGTTTGAATAGATTTCGACCATGAATTCCTTCTTGTACACTTTATAATGATTGCCTTGATATATAGCGCTAGAGTATTTTTTTATAAGTCTTCATATCGCAATTCTCCAAGCTGAGACAAATTCATCCTGAGAGGCGTAGGAACTGGGACAATCATGGAGTATTTCATTTGGTATATGTGGAACTCATTTGTCCAATTCTTTCACCTCTATTATAGCTTTGAGAAAACATTGCGTGGCTATTATTGAAGCCCAAAAGTATTTCAAAAGTGCTTGAACCTTTATCCGTGGTTGGCAATTGCTGTCGACTTGGGTTTTTGACAAGCTTTATCATTGGTAGCCATGTTTCCAGACATTTCGAACCAACGCTACATAGTTCAAATTGAGGTAGTGTTTACTCCTATTCTGCAGCTTAGATAGCGTATACTTCTTATTGGAGATCATACTTGAGAATTAGTCCAGAGGCTTATAAACTTTTCAAAAGATGATATTTATATTCATTGAATCTGTGAATAAATGAAAATGTATTAGTGAAAACTTTCACTCTTTCCATTGGTCTCTATTATTCAAAAAATGTCAATAACTGGTTGAACAACCTTATATATATATATATATGTATATATATATATATATATATATATATATATAGAGAGAGAGAGAGAGAGAAAGAGAGAGAGAGAGAGAGAGGGGGGAGGGAGATAGATACACACACACACACACATATATATATATATATATAAATATAAATATAAATATGAATATAAATATAAATATAAAAATCAAAATAATTATAGATTGTGATGTAATATATAGAAACGTATTTGAGATCATCTCCCGTCGTTATACGGTTATTGTATCACTCGGACTGGACAACTTGAATAGAGATACTGTGATTGCTATAGAAATCGAACCTGTAACTGATTGGATTGCTGTTTCAACGTGGTTATACTCTTACTATTTTGCCAAACAGTCGCCGAGAATAAACAAGATGAAAATTAAGTTCGAAAGCGCTTATTTGGGCCTTTGCACTACCGGCAGCCGTTTAGCTTTATTTGTTATTCAGTGATGGACAATTCTCAAACTATTGAATTTTCTGTTTCCATATCCCTAAATTTTGGTACTTCCCTGGTGATTGAGTTGTGGCTTATGATGTTATTACCAGGGTTAAAGAGGTTATCAAAAGTCTATCTTCACTTCTTTGTTATACCATATGGTTTAGTTCATGAATCTGAAGAAAAACCTGGGGCTTATCTTATGCACATGGGCCCCCCCTCAACCAATGTATCGGTTTTGAATATACCTAAGATGAAAATATTCAAAACATCAATATGTATTGGATTTAGTGATTTAAGTTACAAGTTTACTACTAATTCAGTATATTTTGTCTTTTTTGCTCAAAAATTATTTTTATTTAGCCAAATATTTACTCATCAATATATATTCAACATTTTTCTTTACTTTTCATAATTTATGATTTTGAATCAGGATGGACAGCGCATATCTTGTTCTCATGGAAGACATGTGTCTACCAACGGAGGCAATATCTCACTATCAGAAAATATACCAAACTCAGAGTAATGAAAAACGGAAACATATCATGAAATCAAAGGGACAAACTTTCCTTATTTAACGGGTCTATTTAAACGAATAAGATCATGAATAGAGACAAGAACAGTAAATACGTGTCAATACTAATGTGCAAATACCAAGATCGGAGGATCAACTGTTTGTTACACTGGTTCTCCTATAATTGTATATCATTTGAAGTGTCTTATATTGCAACACCAGAAAATCCCTATTTGTCACACATGTACGGTGCCTTCCATGTTGCAGTGTATTGATACGAATTGTTTTTTGATTGAAGATAATACCATAGGGGAATCCATCGTTGAAATCGACATTACAAGTTAAAGATTCCCAGAAACAATATCTTTGACTGGAAAGTATGGATTACGCTACTTCTGCATATAGCTAGATAGTTGATATATATATTGGTTTTATACAAATACACACAAGCACAACCCCTATACACATGAGCAAATATACAGACGGTTAACCATAGCAAATCACACACATACACACACACATATATTTATATTTGTATATATATTTATATATATATATATATCACCTAAAGAATCCCAAAAGTACAGAGACACAAAAATCGTTGTGAAGGAAAACAATTATTTTACCATACTTAAAGCTCTACTTTATCAATGTTTAATGTGTATAGCACTTATGTGTATGATTTACAATATATATATATATATATATATATATATATATATATATATATATATATATATATATATATATAGAGAGAGAGAGAGAGAGAGAGAGAGAGAGAGAGAGAGAGATCTGTATAGCCCATGAATGCCAGTATTTCTAGCGAGATATGACGAAAAAGAATTAAGACTGAGCGATCATCAAGTTGATTAGAAATTCGTTGATAACTTTCAAAATTGGTTCCACGGGAAACCGCCAACGCATCACAATGGGGACGTTGTTTTCACTCTTGGAAATAATGCTGGATGTCCTCAGCAGAAGATGAACGGATCGAGATTGAATGAGAGAAAAAAGACTGAATAAGAAAGAAAGAAAGGAAGAACAAACGGCGAGAAAGAGATAAATACAGATAGAAAAAACCAACAGGTTGAAGAATTTATTTTAAAATAAATAAAACAGGTTGTTATCAAAAGGCAGCAGGAGATGGTGGAGATTGATAAAGTTTGACTGAATTGGATTGACATACACATAGACACTGGTTAAGCAATATTGTCAGAGTTAAACAAAAAAGAAGTTGATAACAGACCTTCGGGAAATGGCCAATATTAGATCAATAGATCACATACTTGATCGAACAAACAGGGTGATCGTCAGAGATATTTCAATCATTCGAACTATTTTGAGAGAACAAACGACAGTAAATATCAAAGAAACTACCAACAAGCTGATACATTAATCTTGATATATACATATATGCCAAATGAATTAATAAATAGTAATGAATACAATATTGGACAGAGGTCGATTTCAAACGGCTCTATCAGGACAATCAAAGTAAATCACTTCAAAGACAAATACTGGGCAGGTTATACTCGAAAACTGCATTTTTTTTTTTTACTTGAATTTCATACATGTCTTTATGACTTTTTGCCTGTTTCATAGAAAATCTCAGACGTATATCAGTATGGTTTTCAAGATATTTGTAGGGACTGTATTTTCTGTTTTTATTCTCAGCGTTTCCATGATTTAAATTCATGTACGAGTACGAAATGTTCATTTGAAAAAAAAACAACATAACAATACTGTCATTTCAAAAATAAAAGATGTTGTTTAAATGAACATTTGTTTCGGTGAAATTTTGTTTAGATAAGGTTTGCCAATGAAAAATTGTTTTGATGTAACTTTGCTCGGTAAAAAGTTGTGGTATGTCATAAGGTTAGAATATTTCAAATTCATTGTGATGATATGCTGAGAATACTGGAAAGATTAGGAAGTATATTTCCAAACACCATAGATTCATAAAAAATTGTTAGAATATGATATGTATTGATCAGCAGTATCGTCCTCGTGTCTTATTCCATGATGTACAATCAAATTGACAAATCAAACCAGCAAATATGGTGCGTATGAGATTAATTTGATGCTGCATGTTTGTAATGAATATACTATTTTAACCCATCGTATTTGGTCATCATGACGGAATGAATTAGCCTCAGGTTTTGTTAAAAAAGGTTTTCAGCTCTCCAACGGATTAGAAAAGGAGAATAAATTCATAGAAAGATATATTGACATTTTTAATTCGTATGAAATACTTTTGTTCGGGTCTTGCATTCATCATTGGGAGAAATAGTCCACCAAGAAAAAATCAATGAAAGAAAATAATAATGAATGAATAGATATGTAAAGGAGAAAAATCAATTTTTGCATCAATAAGCTAGAAGAGTCTCTCATGCAATTTGTATGTTTGAAAGTTGATACGACTTTGAGATTTCATGACTTCCAAATAACAGAATCAATTAAAGCAGTTGAGAACAAAGGTTGATTGATAAGCGTTGAATAACCGAATGTATAGTCGCGTGGTCATTTAATAGGGCTGATAGTCAATTATTTGATTTTTCAAAAAATATTAAATCCCACAAATGTTAACAAGGTTCCCCGCTTGCTTGCTATTGCTCTTACCCTCTCTGTTGCTATATATATATATATATATATATATATATATATATATATATATATAATTATATATATATATATATATATATATATATATATGTGTGTGTGTGTGTGTGTGTGTGTGTGTATATATGTAGTTCAGATTTTACGTACTACTCAAACTTCTCTTAATGTTTGATGTAGAATATATTTAGCTCTTTATTAAATAAACCCATTGCAAATCGGATATTGCATCATATTACATAGTATTCCTGATTTGCATTATATACATATGTATATATATATATATATATATATATATATATATATATATATATATATATATATATATATATTTCACCCAACGAGGTTATCCACTAGATGACACAAAAAAAACAAATAAAAAAAGCGACTGAAATACCCAGAGATGAAACCCTTTTACTGTCCCATAATAACAAACCCAACCGCATACCCCTTATAACAACCTTCAACAACACACTCCCACCCTTAGCACACATCTTCAATAATAGATGGAACATTCTCACGATCAAAACAGATCTAAAAGAAACATTCACAGACCCATGTGTTATCTCCTACCGCAGACCCAAAAACATCAGAGACATGATTAGTAGCAATAATATCGCTAACAATAAAGTCGTACACAAAAATACACCTAGAACAATTAAATTCTGCACACCTTGCAACATAAGAAACGGTCTATGTTGCAACCACCTCAAGTACACCAACACATTCACAAGCACCACCACAAAAGAGGGTTACCACATATATCACAATAGCAACTGCCGCAGTAAGAACATTATATACCTTCTAGAGTGCAATAGATGTAAGTTACAGTACATAGGCAAGTCCGAGTGGCAATTTAATATTAGACTCAACAATTATAGACATAGGATTAAGTCAAAAAATAATCGTAGCCCACTTCCTGTAGAACTACACTTTCGCACACCTGACCACAATTTTGCCACTGACGCTAGATTCACCATAATAGAAAAAATAGAAAAAACTACCCCAATTGACATAACTAAAGTTCTAGAAAAACACAAAGACATGTGGATCAACAAACTTAAAACCCTATATCCTAATGGATTAAATACTAAACTGAACAACCCTCACCACACAGGACACTAATACACACAACTCCTACCATTAATATCCTCACACCCACATCTTAGACACATTCAATAATGGAAGCTTCAAAGTTACCTAGACCCATAGGAAAAACTCCACCTTAGCCTGTTATAACCCCTGTCCAAATCATAGCAAACATTTTCAGTAACTTTCAAGGTTGATACCTATGTAGCTCCTTGACCCCACCACCCCTCCTTCCACACTATCCCAAACATACCAAAAAATCCACCTCCACAATACTACCCTCTACCTTGACACACTCTGCCCTCCCCAAGACCAACTGCTGCTGCTTTACCAAAATCCCAATACCTGCTGGTCATTCTTACATTCAGAAGGAGGCCTCTAGTAGCCCTGACAACAAAACTTACCCACAATGCATAGCCCCTGGCAGTGGACTCTGGTTCCACATGGTACATTTTAATTCACACTCACACAACGCACACCACTGATGATGGGAGAAATCCCGAAACATGTATGGACTATTGACATATAAGGATTAATAAACCTTACCACCAACAACTTCACTCCCGAGTCTGTCTCACTCTCTAAAGTACACATTATATATATATACATATATATATATATATATATATATATATATATATATATATATATATATATATATACGCACATGCAAGGACACACAAGACCAGATTCAGACATATGGACATTTGGGGTGCATTTCAGGCACCTCATACACACAAATTAATATACTTAACTTATCACAGAAATCTCTCATCAAAATTCAAATTCTGTTTATTGCTTGCAAGATATGTATTTATAGAAATATTGAATGAGTTCTTTATCTGAAATGAATACAAGCATTCATATAATTACACTCCAGCAAAACACCGAATTAATTTTGAATTAAGACAAATTTATTTTTAAAGCCCATACTCCAACTACTGTAGACCCGAATTAAAATCAGTAATTTTATTAAAGTATCCTTTACAATTGGAGATGCTATAATGGAATAAATTCTAAAATGAATTCAAAGCAGTTGTTTATAATTTATTCTTATCAGATAAACTATTTTTTAATCAATAAATCTTCGTATGGAATGGTGTCGCTGCGATTACCATTTTGTCTCCTTATAAATCTGGTCCTGGCTAGAATGATTGTCTATTGTTTGATTGAAGCAAAACTTGTTTTATGGTTTTCCCGCCGGGAGTTTTTACATGTTTCCGAAATATGAGGATGATCAGTGACTAGTAATCCAGTTTTAACTGTTTGAAAAAAAAATATGCTTGTTTTTTTTTTTTTTTTAATCTCAGAGACAATTATCACATGTCTTTCAACTCCTTTCATTCGCCAGGTAAATATAACAATAGAGATTTGGGAATTGCAGGATGACATTTGTAACAGACGAAGTGTTATCGAGCTGGTTGTAAGGAATAAATGCCTTTCTTAAAATATGTTGCATACAAGTGGGAATTCAAGGTTTGGATCCACGTATCTTTATGAATCATTGTTTTCGGCTATGAAAATCATAAAATACAGATTTTGTCTTACCGATGAGGATTTCGATTCTTTATGAACGGTAATATCATCCAACTTTCATGGCTGTTCAACCACCCGTACACAAGCACCTTTTGCCTAAGAATATATTTTATAATAAAACCATGCGACGAATTCTGACCTTGAAATGCTAGGAAATTTGGAATTTTCTGGGGCTTTGTCTCTAGACACCATAGGGAAGTATACTGCATTACACACTCCTAGCTGCATTTAGTTCGGTTACCTTTCAAACAACCTTAAGTATTTTGTCCTTTTACAGCCCTAATTTTAAATTCATCTATTCGGTTTTAGTTCACTTGGCTTAGTTTTGTCTTGTGAAGAACCGATCACTCATCATTTGCAATATTGTGATACATACAACTCAGATACATTATAGGCTAATATTAATTACTTGTTATTTAATTGCTGGTGTGGTGTGAACGGTGTGTTCTTTCCCCATTTATTTCTTTGTACATAAAATGGACTTCTTTTAGTTCTGGTTACATGTCCGTATGTTAAAAATATCAATAATATTTTAGTACATATTCTGCAAAAAGTTGGGTCGAGTGCAGTAATTGGCATTATATACCTACATATATCTAATCAGCATTTTCCTTGGATCGGATCATTTACGTATATTTCATGTAAAAATCCCAAGTATTTGAATGATATCTCAAACATCCGAGATTGAGAAAATCAACTAATTTTCTAGTATTATTTCCATCTTTTGTATGTTACTCAAATGGATTAACCAACAATTGTCGAAGAAATAATATACGGATGGAGGGAATCGTAGTTAATCAGCAGCAGTATCGGGTATGTCTTTCGTTAAGAACATTGATGAAGTGAACTCCTCAATTCATTTTATGATTACATCTATAGTGATGAAGCAGATATTAAGGTTGTACGTTGGAATAAGCAGATGCAAAAATTAAAAAATAATTGGTGAAATACGAAACTACAAACCCAAAGACTATTCCTCTGCTAGACGGATTCTTGCAAATCATCCACGATAAGCCAACACTTTAAGAAATATCTCTGAGTCAGCATCCAACTCGATGGATAATCCGAGCAAGACAGAAGACAATCATAACGTGATGATCTGCAGAAATTGATACTCGTGGAAACAAAAGAACAGAATCACAATTTGTTTTTTCAAACACTTTTCGATCATCTTAAAAAATATATATATATAGATAAATTGTTATTTTTGTGGTGTGCTGAGATGATATGAATGAACTAAAGATAGACTTTGTAACAGCCACTTTTAGCCACTATCTTTTCGTTTTAACAGAATAAAATAGATATGGTTTACGGGGCTATAATTGGATGAGAATAACCATAGTAAATATATGTGCTTAAAAGTAGAAATTACTTATGAAACACTTACTTTTGGAAGTTTTCGTCTAGAAATCTTTTAACCTCATGCACACAATGAGTATAAGAATGTTTTTAGTCGTAATAGTTTTTAATAAATGACTTTTGGCCCTGGAGATTCAGAGGTTAATATCAATGGGGTAGTTATGTATTGTTTTTATGTCCACAAAAAAACATAGATCTGGTTTCAATAGAAACTTCTCATGATCAATGACTTCTGGTAGCATGCCGTTTTGGGAATGATCAATTAAAACGTCGTTAAAAAAGTGGTGATCAATGAATAAGTTACTCGTCTCATATTTTGGACAGTAATCACTAGAAAAGTCAAAACTTTCAGGAAACAAGCGTGAATTTTGCTGGACACAAACTGATAGATGCATTTATCTGATACTGTCAATGTAAATTATATTCCCCCACGAAAAAAAAACAAACCAATTTTATGGACATTTAAAAAAATAACCATCCTACATAACGATAATAAGGAGTAAATGTTGGAATTTTCAGCCATCTTGCTGCATTTGTGAAACCTGTGTACACGATGAAGTCAGCCAGCCAAACAAACTTGAAAACTAAAGAATCCAAAGATGACAGTTTAGGGGACTATTGTTTTAATCGATGTTAGAAAATGCCAAATTTCACTGTCCGTTTTTCCAAGGTCAGGGCTTATGTAAAAGTCACTTGTTACCAGCTATTGATATGATGGAAAACGGATTCCTTTTTGGGCGATGATTTCAATCATATTTATTGGTCAAAGGAACGAATATAGGGTGCAGTGAACCCGTCATGCGTACAAGAAGATGGAAAATATTCAAAGTTCTTCTTATTTCAATTGAGAACACAGTCTTTGATCTCTGTGGCGCCTTAGAGAAAGTATCTATGCAGGTTCCACGAAACCAATTCAAACAATCACATATGTTCAAGCATATATGCAACCCTATGACGAACATGAGCAAACATATATTTTTATGCATTTATAACATTGTTTTCTCTTTTTTTTCAGGCTGTATCCTACGAGTAAGAAATTACGGAAAAGACACACAAGCCCATGCATTTGAACCCGCTTTTTTCTTCATTTATTCTTTCAAAATATTTTCTCTTTCTATCCTTTCTAAACATTCATCTATTGATTTGTATCAGTATTTTTCCACTTTTTTCTTTGTTATATACATTCGTGTATTGATATAGAACAACAAAGATACCGACTCGTGAATACTTGCTATGTACGCATCACGATACATAGAAGCATCGCTATATATATATATATATATATATATATATATATATATATATATATATATATATATATATACATATATATATATATATATATATATATATATATATATATATTTATATTTATATTTATATTTTTATGTATATATACATTTATATATGTGTGTATATATATGTGTCCGAATGAATGTATGTATATAAATATATATGCATATATGTGGCTGTATATATATATATATATATATATATATATATATATATATATATATATATATATATATATATATATATATATATATAGGTATTTTGTACGTAATATATGATTATAAATGCATTTATATTTCCATATGTATGTACGTATGTGTGCATTTATGTATATATCTATCCATCTTTCACTCTTTTTCTCTTTTATCTATCTATCTATCTATCTATCTATCTATCTATCTATCTATCTATCTATATATATATATATATATATCGGAAGCAATAGAGGGAACAATTGTACCACATGAATTTCACTGACACATTCACTGGTGCTATAACTAAGAAGATTTACTACCATCCTGACCAGTAGAACCCAAAATATCATCAATATCCTTGAATGCACTCAAATTGCATTGCAATATACAGTATGTAGGAAAACCCGAATCACAATTTAATATTACAGTAATCATAGACGTAGAACAAGAACATTAAATCTCAATAAGCCACGATATCGATATTGATGTTAAATATATTACCATCGAAAGAATGGAGAAATGCCAAAAAATAACTGCAATACTTGTAGAACATGAAATTGTGAGGTTACCTCAAGGGGGGGGGTTGATCAGAGATCAAACTCCATCCTTGCAAAAATATTGAACTTTGTACCTCAAAAAACACATTGAATTTTACTAGCACACGCCCTTTTTTAATAAAGAGTTTACACACACACACACACCCCACACACACGCACACACACACACATACACACACAATTTTATATACAAATATAAGTAAAGTGAATTTTTATGTAAACCAATTACAAAAAAACATGCTCAAACACTTCCCCAAAACATTTGAGCTTGCACTTACTTAACTTTACGCCAACCTCAGCTATTTCAACATGCAAATTCAAGTGGGCTCTACACAGACACTGAGGATGCAAATAACGAAAATAATAGATATTCCTAATGATATAACACCATGAAATTATAAACAGCCAGTTTTAAAATGATTGAATTAATTGATGAGTTTCATTAGTACAAGCCGTGCTCTCTTTTGATACATCATTGTTGAAAAAAACACTCTAGGAATGAATATGTCTCAAACACTCTTAACATCAGATAAACACAAACTAACTTCTCATCACCCTTGCACGCACACACGCACACACACACACACACACACACACACACACACACACACATATATATATAACCGTAGAGACAATTTATTTGGGAAAATATTTCGTCCGGCACCACAATTAAAAGAGTAGCAAATCAGCCTATCACGTGAATGAATAATGATAACTTGCCAATTTTTTTTTTATTCCTCCTCCACAGTTATTATATTCCGTCGATCATAAATTGTCAGATGTATATATCTATTTATCTATGATGTGTACTGTAGAGAGTGCGACAGACTCGAGAGTGAAGTGTTTGGTGGTAAGGTTTATTAATCCTTATAAGTAAATAGTCCATACATGTTTCGGGATTTTTCCCATCATCAGTGGTGTGTGCTGTGTGAGTGTGTATTAAAATGTACCATGTGGAACCAGAGTCCACTGCCAGGAGCTATGCATTATTCATCTATATATATATGTACATCGCAGGATCAGTATATCTATTTTTTTTCTATTTATATTTCCTATATAAATATATTCATCTATTTATTTATACACATCCTCATAGTGTTGAAACAATCAGCCTGTCGGAATGTTTATCGAACAAATCACCATTTGCAAACATGGTCTATCTCTGACCTTGAATATCGACTCTGGCGTACATGCAAAAAAAGATCTTCTCTCAGTTAACGAAGAAACCCTTAAAAATGACATATCTTTATACATTTTAATGTTGTTTTTCCTCACATCCTGACCCGAGAAATCATTGTAATTATCGTTATCAGGCATTAAATCAATATTCGAATGTTGAAAAAAGTATTGATCCTTTCTTGCAAAAGCTTTTTCTTATGTTCATTCATGTCATTTTTCGCATTGCCAGAATTTACCCATTCCAGTGTGAGCACGATCTCTAAGGCAAGTGCGATCTTTTATGTACGTAATCCCTCATAAATGACAAAAGAAACATTAAAAAGAGAGGCATTGAAAGAACACTGAAAGCCCTTGAAATAAGTCGAATTGAAAGCCAATTTTCAATACTGGTCCACTGGGATATTTCTATAATATTTTTTGCTTTTATTTTTGATTCATGTTATGGAAGTCGTAGAGGCTATTCGTTGTCCATATGTATTTTGAGGCACGATGAGATCATCAAGAGAGAAATTGATGGACAGTATGATGAGATTCAAGCATAAGACTTCGATTGAATCGATAGTAAATTTTCAATTCTATCAGAATATCTCTCCTATAATTTACACTTTGAAATCTCTTCTTCTTTATGGAACTCGTGAAGGCAATTGATTGTCGATTCGTATTCAATGACACGCTAAGAACATGACAAGAAAGCGATCAACAGTGTGAAGGAATTCAAGCTTGGAGATCTTTTTAATTCGTGGCAAATTTTCAATTTCGATCCATCATGATGTCTCTACTGTAATTTATGCTCTAAAATTATTTCCAGGTGATCCGTAAAGGCAGTTTACTTTTGATACGTTCTACCAGCACGATGGAGTCAGTAATAGTAAACGATTGACATCGTGAGGAGATTAAAGCATTTAAAATCCATTTAAATTGATGGCAATTTCATGTTTCAATCGGAATATCTCTATTGCAAATAGTAATTTTTCGATCTCAATTGATTGTATAGATAAAAGTAAAACTACTTATGTATCTTACGACACTATGAGATCATCAAAAGAAAGATATCACCACCGTGTGAATATTTACAGAGAAAGAAAGAGGCTGATGGAGGAAATATTAACTTTTTCTTATAGATCACGTGTGTAACTTCTGATCTAAAAAATCTTCCACGAGTTAAATTAAGAAGAGGAAGAAGCAAACATTCCAGATTTCAATGAATTGGTTATTTTCTGATATACAATGAAGAAAAAAAATCGATCAAACAAAAAGCACTTGCTTGCTAATATTGATCTTTCCTGCAAACATTTTTTTACGTTCATTCATAATCTTCTTTCGCGTTGCCAGAATTCACCTGTGCTTTGGTAAGCATTATTTCTAAAGAGAGCGGGATCTTTTATGCATCGTACATAAATGGGTCTTCAAGTATTGAGCTTCCCTGTTTAGAGGCCCAGATATGAACTGTCCATATGTTAATTTTCCCCTTGCCATTTCGTATATCACTGGGAGATATTCTAAAAAATCAGTATACTTGTTTTAGGGTACATTGTATTCAATATTTATAAACCAATCTCGAATCAAAATGTATCGATATCTTTGGAAACCTTTTGTTATTTTCCATATATTAGATGCCTGATTTGAACCAAAGGCCCCCTATACAAACCCTATATTTCGTTCATATGTAATATATCTTATGACCATATTGGATTATTTCAGTACAGCACTAGATATTAAAAACATACAACCCCATAGCAATATAAATATTCAACCGAGGCACAAGACACACTGCATAATGACAATGATCAATGATAATTAGTACATTTGAAACACGGATGAGATGTGAAAGGTGTTCATTTAACTTGGCGTCCTTGTTTATTCTCGAGTGATTTCATAATTGCTGATCGCAAACTGCATCATTCCCAACAATGGTGACTCAAATAATCTGATCACCCACAAGTGGTATTCATTTCAATAGAAACCCGAAACAGTTGAGAATGGTTTTATTTACTAAATTGGTATATCAGAGAAATACTTCGGCTCTTTCTTGCAACGTCTGAAGAAAATAAAATGTCAGATAGACTTCAATAAAAAGTCGAAGAGAAACAAAGACGAGACCATGGTTAATAGCGCGCCGGAGCTAAACAGATTTGCCGGATTTTGGGAGTAGCCATTGAAGGGAAAGAAATCTAAGATCATTATACATCTCCTCCAGACCAATAAACAGTGTGTTGAGCCATTGTTATTGTACAAGAGAATGATATTTTCATTTGTGGTTAATTTTTTCTTAATCTATATGTTAGGTTCTGGGTTGGAGTATTATCATTACTCCATGGAATATTCAAATTAGTATGTGTTTTCATCAGTACACAATAAAGTATTCACAAGTTTTCAGACTATTGTCATTATACTATGAATTATTGGAACGAGTACTTTCGTTGTGCTTTCTTTGGCTCAGTAATGGGATGGATACAGTCTTTGGCTTTCCCAAGGTGTTTACTACAGAAGATAAACTGTTCGTTTGTAATGAATCTTCAACGTTTTGATTAGTGACCGGAAAGTATCTGAGGCGGGTGTTGGAGCCTAGATAAAGGACAGAGGGATTATGATATGAAATCTTTGCTCTATAGGGTTTGATCTATGTGGTGATGTGATGGAGGGGCGTTGGATCATACGCAATGCCAATGAGGGAAATTCGGTTGAATAGTGAATAATTGTTGTAAAAAAATGTTTCTCGTCAATAATTTACAGGAATATTGATGAGACTAAAAATATGTACACACCAATAGGTTTGCATGTATGCGTAAGTATTTATGGATGATCATAAGAGATTGGGTGCGTGAGAACTTGAGGTAATCCACTCTCCAATGACTAACATGGTGGTAATATTAACTTTAAATATTTTTGACCCATTTCGAGTCTTGATAAGAACCAACCAATACACACACACACACACACACTCACACACACACACACACACACACATATTTATATGTAAATATATATAAAAACAATGATATAAAGACAATGTTTCAAGTTCGATCTCGCTCCCAAATAATGACAAGATGAGTTATTCATGATTTGAAGCATTTAACTTTCTTTAGTTGCTTATATCAGTCAATTTCTCGGCATCAAAAACATTTATTCTGTCTTTTAAAGAGAATCAAAACAGTTGCATGCATATTTTTACTTCTTGGAAAATGTGTTTTCTTTCTAACCATTTTTTTTTCTCACTGGATCCTCCAGCTAAGAAAGATCTTTGATTTTACTACCGTTGCAATATTTTTATAGCAAATATCCGATTGCCCTTCGATGACTTTTATTCCATCGGTGAGAACCACGCCATAGACGTCGATAATATAAATCGCTGTAGAATGCTAGAATTACGACCTAGTCACATGCTTGTGATAAAAAATATTTGATAAACGAATTAATGGGAGACTAATGAAATAATATAGTCATCAAAACTATCTTCAAAGTACTCGGATGGAACAATGAAAAAAATATTTATATGTTTATGAGAGTTTTGAAAACATATTTGATTAATTTATAGGCGTTGAATATCTTGATGTTTCTGATATAGAAGTAGGTACTCATCATAAAATATTAAGACTCCTTAGAGCTTCACTCGACGAATGATATGATGCAGAGAGTGATTTAACTTGAGAAAGAATATCATATCTCATTCATATATCTATATACGTTTAACATTATATCTACATAAATCACACTATGTCAGCGTATTTTTTTACTGTTCCTTTATATATATATATATATATATATATATATATATATATATATATATATATATATATATATATATATATATATATATATATATACCAGTTGTAGAACTACATTCCTGCATTCCGGCCACAATTTTGGCACAGACGCTGGATTCACAATCAATAAAGAGGAAAATGAAAAGTAAACCGACTACTAAAATTCACAAAGAACTTCAAAATATGTGGATTCACTTAAAATTCTCCTTCCTAACGATATAAACTCAGCAACCTAAACCACACCGAACTCTCTCTCCATAATCCTCTCATTCCTAATTACTTTATACTCACCAACCCACTATCTTCATACCTGCATCTTTGATCACACTTTTACCTTGGCCTAAACATCCCTTTATAAACATATACACTTATCCTCCTTAGCAGCCTACATAGACAACTTGGATTTCTACCAACAAATGATAAATGTTTCAAACCCGCCTTATCCTACTTTTGCCAAATCTCACTCTGTGTCATTAAAGATAGGGAATTTCACACAAGCATACAAACTTCTGCCTATAGACACCTGCGTATGGCCCATTTCACTTCTATTACTCAAAGCCATTAGACTTTTCAGAACATCTACAATGAACATTAAGGATACAGATCATACATTTCCCAACGGAAATTCGAGCACACAAAAAGAGGGCCATCTCTAAACTTACTCCACTACCTTACTTAAAACTAGGGAGTGTCTCCACCCCCAACTTGTCAAGCACCCAAAAAGTCTAACACTAAACTATTATCCAGCTCCCAAGTATCCATGTCAACCGGTGCGTAAAAATGCCCACATTCTTTGACCAGCAAAAACAATAAAATATCAATAAGTGCTGCTACTACTCCCAACAGAATATCCTACACAACCACCACAAATTCTTCCACAGACATAATACAGTCTTAACTAATCATTATGACTTCACGGGAATCCATATTTCTTATTTCAAGTTTCACTTTCAAAGCAAAACATCTGATGCAAATTTTTTTCTTCTATAGAATCCTTTAAACCACTAAAAGGTACTCATATGCTGCTGAAGATGGGAACCTTTCGCAAAATACGTATAGCATACTCATTAGTTCAGTTATCAATTAATTATTTAACATATAAAGTCTCCATATACTTTTACTCCTAAGTCTGTCTAATTCCCTATTATTCACATATGTGTGTGTGTGTTTGTGTGTGTGTGTGTGTGTGTAATAAAAATGACGACAGGGAAATGTAGAGATCAATCTATAAGAAAGCAGGTGTTACGTCTCAAATATCATTTATCATTCCATGGGTATGTTTCGATGCGATTGAACAAGTGCCAGCCAGCTTTTTCAGAGAAAAAATTGCAGTGGTTCCCAGAAAAATGGTGATGAATCGAAATTTATCAACGGAGTGTTGAAAACATTATGAGATGTAACACCTAGTTTCTTCACATTCCAATGGTCACTTTCATCAAGATTCCGTCGGATCATTTTACGTTGATGATACAAACATATATATATATATGAATCGTTAGTTATTCCATGTTTATTATTAACACGGAGAAGTTCCAACAGGTGATAAAATGCTATTTGCAACTCAGAAAAGGTCATCGCGAGGTAGAAGGAAAAATTTTCAATTTCATCGATTCAATCATTTGTGTGATTTATTTCTTCATTTGAACATTTACATAATTCGTGTGATTCTTATTTACAAATGAATTGTTAGTTCTTTTGTGTGCATGAGTGTATGTGCCTGTTGGTGACGCGTATGTGTAAATGACATGATTGTGTGGTTGTAAATATGAGGGTATTTGCCATGTGTGTCTATGTATATGTTTATGCATAAGTAACATGTGTGTAAAATTTAATGTGAGTATTTAGCATGTGAGTAGGTATTCATGTAGTATACGCATTTATATGCTGCATGAATATATTTGTGTGTGCTTGTGGAGGATGTATGTTGTATGTGTGTACATATATGGACGTGTACATGTAGTATACGTGTGTATATCTTTGTGGTATATGCATGCATATAATCTGCATGAATATTTGTGTTCTTATGGCATTTTTGTAAGTTATACTTGTATATGTGTCCATGGCATGTATGTGTATGTAGTATGTGTAAATGCGTATACGTAGCAACACACCTTTGCCTGTTTTGTACGTATATTCATGTATATATGCCATATGTCTTCATACATTTGTGTTGCTTATATGGTGCGCATGTGTATATATGTGTAGGTAGTACAGGTTTATACATATGTATCTGTATCTGCGTATGTGTGTATTCTGATGTAGATGTACTATTCACGTACGATGTATGTATCAGCAAATGCGTATACAGCATATGTTCATCTGCATATCTAGTATGTGTGTTGCGCGTATCTACTTGTAGTGCATGTACAAATGCACACATACACACACACACATATAAATATATTCAGGAAATTAATGAAGTCTATAATTTTACAATCTTACTGTAACATATATATATATATATATAGTCTTGGAAGCTTTACAGCTTTAAACACTAAACGTTTTTTTTAATTCAAAAATCCCATTGGGTCACTTCATACAGTCATTCCCTAATATCTGTCAATGCAATTTATTCGATTTTCTCCAATCTTTTCCCCTGTTTTACTCATACTTTGTTATCATCGTACAATGTATAAATTGTGCCATGCTGGGATCATTAGTTGTTTACCTTGGGACTGTTACAGTAATTTTAAAAACAATACTCTTTTATAAACTTGTTAGCCCAACAATGTTGATCAGATATTACCCACTTTCAGCTGTTTCAATACACAGCTCATATCATACATATAGTTTGATATTCTATATTGGCTATAAGGTGTATTTTTATGGTTATTATTTTATCCTTCATATTTGCTTTTCAAAATAGGGCTTAATCACGTAGGTAACCATAAAAAATAGTTAACGACGAAGGATCAATAAGTATACCAACAGACGCGACACGTTGTTCGTGTCATTTGTATTCAGTGTTCACCCATGTGAATACTAAATCCTCGGTGTTGATATTAATATCTGACTGCATGCAAAGAAACTCATGATTCATGTTAAAGAATACTACTAATCACACAGAAAAAATGATCAGATTCGATCACTTGTGTGAGTGATATATATATATATATATATATATATATATATATATATATATATATATATATATATATATATTACGTGTTACTATTGCGTATCTGTATGTTTTTGTACCATTCTACCTGGAGAAATAAAAGAATCGTGGATTGGCTGGTTTGCTGTTACGTGAGACAGTTTTAGTAAGATAATAGGTATAGTAAGACGGCGCCGGTCTGCTCTACACCGACCATCTTACTGTTTGCAAACATAAATGCAAGCCTAGGTCAAAGTCTGGGCTGGTCAGACATTTCAGAGACAAACATTACACAATGGTAAATCACGGTTTTGCCAGATAATGACTAGCGTATCTCGAGCTCCCCAACATTCAAATCAAAGATATTATATTATCTAATGAATACTTTCAACTGGGCGGAGAAAGAATAAAAACCTGTTTATTTATTTATTTGCTCTTTCATGAGAAAGATACAAAAAGCCGATCGAGTTTAAAATGTCAGACAAAATGTCTGTTGTAAACATACTTCTTTAAGGCTTTCCATATATACACAGAAAGGTGGCATATATGTCTCAAACATTACGTTATTGCCCTCTAATTGGTATCCTTCGGGAATTCATCATTTTTCAATCATTTATTCTATTATTTTGCAGCTTACGTTCGATATTTGGTACATAATTCATGATTATCAACCGAGAAGGAAATTTTGGGAATAAAGATAAATAAAATCTAAGGAATGAGCTCAGGAAATGTTGAGCATTCTCGAGGGAAGGAAATACTTAACCTTTGATGAAATATCGATGATCTTTTTATAAATTGAGCTAGACAGCTGAGATGTTCATGCAGGCATATCAGCGGAATATATTTTTGACAATAATCTAATAAAATAAATCCCCAAAGTGGTCAATCCCAGTACCAATTGTATCATAATGTGATGAAATTATCCATACTCCGTGGGCTGGTGATTGTTTTCTTAGAGGTAGGATATACGATTGGACATTTTCAGTTTTTGTTGTCGGGTTCTTCCTTTATTCAAAATCTTGGTTGGAGACGGAATGGAGTGATCAAAAAATATTTTCTTTTCAGTCGCCTGGCGACCTCCGACTGCGTATTTGTATAGACATTGTTCGGTGAGTTTGTGGAAAGGGATTTATTTCATCATCATCAGTCTTTCAACGTCTTTCGTTAGACATAGACCTTCGCCAGGAATCGCCACACTTCTCTATCATGGGCGTCGCTGAGCCAGTTCTTTCTGAATTTGTCTAGCTCGTCTCTCTATCCAATATTTTTTTGGCCTTGGTTCTGCATGTGATCGGGGGATCCATGTCGTGAGTCACGATGTCCATCAGTTGTCTGCCATTTGTCTGCAATATAGCCAGCCCTCTGCCATTTGAGCTTTTTAAAGAATTCTATGATATCCCTGACTCTTATCTTTAGTCACGGCTAATTACCCGATGATTTACACAGTTTGGTTGGACTTGCCATTGATTCAAATGAACATTAAAACTATATGGTTAATTTAGAGGGAAGAGCAGAGGACCCCCTGCTTACATTTTTTTTCCTGATGTTCCCTTCTATGATTAGTAAATTGCCTTTTTATAGATATCCATTGACTAAATGACATAAGTACACGCATCATCATCAACATCATCATCATCCTTTTATTGTGTGTCATTGGATATAGGCCTTCCAAGGAATTCATCAGATCTCTCTCTCTCTCTCTCTCTCTCTCTCTCTCTCTCTCACAGACGACGTAGAGTCTATACTTTCTGAACTTGTCTAGTTTGTTTCACCGTCTAAATATCTGCTGGCGTCAGTTTCTTATTTAATCTTTAAGGAATCCATGTCGTGTGTAAGGATGTCCAGCAATTGTCAACCATGTTTGAAACATGACCAACCCATCGCCATTCGATGTTCCTAATGGATTCCATGATGTCTTTATTAAAGTGACCTAATCACATAGTCCAACCTCAATATATAACACGTTATAGCGACATGAACTTCCTAAGCAAAGCCACGCTGTTGCATAGAATGCCATAGTATTTTACATATGTTTATAGAGGAGATACATACAATAAAGAGAATATATTTTCGGTATATGATTAATATACCTACATCTATATCTATATCTATCTATCTATCTATCGATCTACACACACACACACACACAAACATATATATATATATATATATATATATATATATATATATATATATATATATATATATATATATATTGCCTTTTTTCTTTTCTTTTCATCCAATGTCGAGGTATCACTATTTGTATTAACGCGTTTTATGTTGCCCCGCTTTTTAAAAGGTCACGGTTTTTAGAAGAAAAAAGCTTCAATCGTGTACTTCAGTAATTTTGATAATGTTCTTTTTTCGACAGGGAGGCGACGAATGAGAACAAAATAACCAGTTGTTTTCTTGAGATAAATAAATGAGATAAGTTTCTCTTTTCTACACACTCTGTTTATTTTGATATTTTTTTTGTAAGATTTCATGTTGTTTTGGAGTATGTTCCCTATTAATAACATTAAAGTCCCCCCTCCACTTATGGTCAACAAGATAGATGCCCCTATGATCAGCAGATGCCGGAGATCGAAGGTAGCACAGGACCTTATATAATCTCCCCTTTATATGTTGATGTTGAAGTTCAATTCATATAATAAACACCATAAGAAATTGATAACAATGGCTAATAATATAATAGAACCAAGTGTAACTATTTAGTATAGAAATTATGTGACTGATAAAAGATTCACTAGTATTGTTGAGCTTAGCAACCTCAGCATTCAATTTACAATATACGTCAATCAGAACTGCTTTCACGTTGGTCTGACTGTGTTTACGTATGCATGTATATATGTATGTGTTTACGTATGTATGTATGTATGTATGTATGTATCAGGTGTACAGGCACGTGGCAATGAAACTATAGGGCAAACGTTGAAAGACTGACGACGATGATGATGATGATGATGATGATGATGATGATGATGATGATGTCTAAAAAAAACATTTCCCTCCTTTTTTTTTTTACACAACAAATGATAAATTTGTGTTTGGTATGGGGTTCAATTTTTTTCAATTCAGACCCTTTTTTCAGTGAACACTGCCCAACAAAAAGTGAGTTGAATGATTTATTTATTAATTACTTCCAAATTTTTAACTGATCTCCCACGACAAATCATGCAGCCTCACGACGGTCACATGACGGTTTCCATCGAGTGACTAACCGGACCTGTTTCTTTCTGTAGTGTGTTTGTCGAGAACTTTCGCCTTTTTACTTAAAGGAACTATTATACGGCTTCACCTAAGCGAACCAGAATTTCAAACATGAGTACACTTTCAATTCATGACCATTATCAAGTAAAACCGACAATTTGATCATTTCTGTGGTTTACTACTTGTAACTGAGGCCAGAGAAAGTGGAGCCACTGATAAGGGGGACCACTGTTCATTTCTTTATTCTGATTTGTTTGTGTTTGTTGTTTTTGTTGCAAAATTTCGGTGGGAGAGGGGCAAAAACAACAAAGACTTGGGAACTGGTACGTACAATTTAATGCATAATATAGGTTTCGTCTCAGAAATTCAGACATTGATTACTTTTTATTGGCTTTCCTTGACCTACTACTTCCGATTGATCTACTTCAGATGTGTATGATTCTTTATTATTCTTCTATTGCGTAAAAACCCAACAAGCATTTCCGAAAACAACTATCAAAAATTAAGATATAACCCCAAATAGTTTGGATATTGAATACTTTTTTTTTATTATTGGAGATATCATGGAAATTTTTTTATCGTAATTAACACATCGATGGTATCATAACGGTTAACCAGTACGTCTGCCACCCCCTTGTTAGGTAAGTTGCCCACATGCGTCAAGTTCCTACAACATCAGTCGCTATTGTCAAACTCCTGGAGGGTTGACTTTATTATCGCAATTAATCAGGGTTGTAATATAAGATTTCTGAATTCAATACATGAATAAGAGGGAAAAATATAGAGTCGCATCAACTCAACTCTCCGAGTTTTCGGCTTTTCTCTCTTATGGGAAATACGATTTTTATATGGTAACAAATATATATATTCTTTGTTTGGTGAAAAGGAACAAAATATAGCTAATATAAGGATAAAACCATTAAACTATTTAAAACATTAGAATCTTTAAAAGGCAGTAGATATTCGTCTGTGATTTTAAAGTATTCGTGCAACCATATCATATATAGTTACAAACAAATTTCAATCAAAGCAATGTTTCCTTGGCCAAGTTGTCTATGGCGATCTGTTCAGATATAAATATATTTTTGGATCGAGTCCAACTTGATTGTTTTTTCTCCACTTTTGATGTCAGAGGCAGATTAACGATTTGACCGTGTAGGCCTCCTTTTTCTTTCATACCTTCAGCACTAGTGCAGGATCGACGTGAGCTGAATAGACATTTTCTTTCTTTCTCTTGTCATTGTAAAAATGATCCGAAGAAAAAAAAAGTGATACCATACAGGAATAACAATGCTGAGTGGAGTACGCAAAAACTGATGACGAATTCACAACCGTTACCATATCAGGACGACTTGCTCTGCATGTGTCTGCAAATAACTTTTAAAAGAACTATTGATGAAAGAGTTAAAATGAGGCCAGTACTGTAGGAATAATATTGTATTGAGAAAAGAATTATGTTTTGTTTACTTTTAACATGAAAACAAAGCAAGTGAGTTTGCTTTTGACGGAAGAAAGCTTGGTAATACTTTGTCTCATTCTCTCCTAGAACTACAAAGAGTTTAGACCAGACACTGGTATCATCGCCAGTTGATAGTTTTTCTTCATTGCAACTGTTCCCTGACCACTGTGATCAACAAAATAACAGGAATAATCTTTGGAAACTTTTGGATGGCCTTGTATGAACTGCCTAAATCGCTAGGGATGTGATCAGATATATTTGAAAACGCCACTGCACTGTATACCGAAGAATGATCTATCCACCTGAATTTCAGGTTTCCTATTTTCAATAGAACTTTCCATGCACTTTTCAAAGTAAAGATAAATGAAAGTAACAGTATTTATTGATTATCTATCGAAGGTCAATCAATAAGCCACCGAACATTTAATATGATAACCTTTCCAAGTGTTTACGCAGACGAACATTGAGGTAGAACCTTTCATTCATTTATTGATCCTTCAGGAGAAAACTGCCTTTTCTGGCATTCTTGACAAAAACTCATGACTAGATTGAATATGAGTGAACTGAAAAAAATATCAGTAACTCTCTGCTTTGTGAAATTGTGTCTATGACGGACAGCAACACAAGTTACATGGAACACTTTGGGTGTGAACACATCGTAGTTTGGAGATGACAAGTGAGCTTCATCATCATCATCATCATCAGTCTTTCACCGTCCGTCGTTGGACATTGACCTTCCCCAGGATTCGCTACACTTTTCTAACATGGGCGTCGCGGAGCCAGTACTTTCTGAATTTATCTACCCCGTTTAATACTCTGCTGGCCTCGGTTCTGCATGTGATCTCAGGAGATCCATGTCGTGAGTTGCGATGTCCATTGGTTGTCCGCTATTCTTGCAACATGGCCAGCCCACTACCATTTGAGCTTTTTAATGGATTCTATGATGTCCCTGACTGATGTCTTTTCCCGGATGTACTGTGCTGTCTTGTGGTCTCTCCATGTGAGGCCAAGCATATTTTTTTCATGTGCTCATAATCTTTTCATTTAGTTGTTAAGAACGTTCACATTATATTTCAAAATAAATACGCCCAGCCATTCCGTCAGGTATCACATCAGAAGAAAACCCTGATCTTTCCAATTTAATATTGTATGATTGCCTGCAGTTCAGCTGTTTTTGCAACGTTATTTATGGAAGCTATATCTAGACAGTGAGTGTTCATTTGGTGTTCAGCCAATGTGGGCTTCTTTCAAAGTTGGCAGAGTCCGACAAATGTCATCTTTACTGTTGGTAAGGAAACGATGAATTCAATTTTTCTATCTTGAGTACGGAAAAACTAATTGTTTTTTAACATATGCCCAATTAAGCTAACAGAACTGAGAATGCTCTCACAAATACCAATATCTAATGAGTGATTATATCAATAGCAACGGTTTATGGAACCTTTGATACCATAGGTAGGCTGTAATGAATAAATATGTCAAAATACACTGTAATGATTTCATGAATGGTGATAGAAGAATCTGGAGGTAAGATAAAATTTAAACAATAATAATGCTTGTGTTTTATGTTGGCTGCATTTGAACCCAGTAACCATTAGTAAAGTTCAAGATTTTCTTACCCCTGCCCACTAACTTTACAGTTATTCCACCACTTTCCTGTTTAGCTTTAGTTATTTGTTTGTATAAACGAACTAAATATCTCTAATGGTAAAGAAAATAATTGATGATTCCATATTGAATTACGCAATTCTTAAACATTCTGTAAACCTGTCCGTATTTATATTAAGTCGAGTGTTTCTGAAAGAGTCAAGCTCTCAGATGTATAATGCATTGCCGAATATTTCAGCGTCGTAAAAGCATTGCAAGTTATACATTCACTATACAGGTGTATTGGCATCTTAAAGTACACATTTGCCAGTGACCAGGTATTAATGCAAGCCTCACCAATAAAAAAAAGCAGTTAGATGTATGATATGCAAGCAAATAAAATATTATATAAGTCTCGTGGGGAAATGTATTTATAAAAACTGTACTTTGACCAGTTTTTAAACCTTGTACACAAACGTTGGGAAAGTTTCTATAATATGTCATTGTCTTCATGCCTTCCTTTCCTCTTGAATATCGTTTCTATTTCCTAATACTTACAACTTTTTCACTACTCGATATTTTGTAATGCATAGTTCAGATAGAGTACATTTTAATATCCCACGGGTTTTAACCCGTCAACGGATTCATATCTGGCTCCCACTCTGGCTAGTCCTAAACTCTTCAGGCAAAGCGATAACCAAATGTGTACCATATTACGCTCAATATTCGACATCGATAGCCTTTTTAGAATATGTCTAAACCAAAATTACTTTGCCAATGTCAGAATAAACAATATAAAGGAAAGGGAAGATGGAGATTCTTCTCAATCGCCAACAACAAGATTTCAAAATCAATCTATGTCGAAAGGGACGATATGACTTTGCTCTTAAATCAGACTACTTTTGATGATTACTACTGTTATTTGTTCACCATGAAGCGTAGCCTTTATATTTACGATACAAATCATTTCTTTTGCTTATGAAATTCACTTAATATTGTAAGATGTCTGTTGTGTTGTTTTGATTGAGTGATGGGTTGGTCAAATGAATTTCAGTCTTTTGAAATACTTTCCCCGTTATTTGTTAACCGAATCGTTTTTCTTTTCTTTGAGTATTATGACATCATATTGACATCACGACGCAGACTAAACAGGAAGTGGGTATAACACCGCTTCGATTTAAAGATGGTTAGATCAAAATAAATCTGAATCTCATTATACAATGGTTTTATTTGCTTGACGTCCCCATCTTGGTTGTTACTGTCACAACATATCGATTGTTGTACCGTATGGTCTTATTTCACTGTCCGTCGTTGTTGGTAAACTTCTGGAAATTTTGAAGTAAACCCTGTGTTCAACTACGGAAGACACCTGCAGATAGCCTGAGAGTGAAACAGCCATGAGCTGTTAATATAGATATCAAGATGGGGACAGTAGTCCGAATAGATCATTGTATAATATTTCCTTATATTAGAAATTCAGACATTGATTTCTTTTGGAATATCTGAGAGTTCCATTGCTTGCTAACTACATCTTTTTTTTTACTAAGTTTGATCAGGATATTGTTGATCCTAAAATTCAACGAAATTTTGTCCCGATAATCATTGATACTGACTTTTTAATAATTTTGCCAGTTTGAACTCTTCCTCTTATTTTTGGTCACATGACCTCACGTTGAGATTAGTATTGTTCTATAGAATATAAGTACCATGTATCTTTGGTGGAGATAAGAGCCATCAATTTATCAGCAGTAGTTTCGTTTATGCTTTACATGAAGTCGTTTAGTAATGAAAAAATATTGAATATGTTTTATATGAAATGTAATTTTGAACCCATAACAGTCTGCCTTCCTAACGTGGGCAAGTTAAAACAATAAACACACACATGAGTAACCATAAAAAGGGGGTTAATGTAGATTCTAGTTGGTCGGAATTGAACAGCGTTTATATCCAACAAAATAAGTTTGTCTTTTACGAACAGCAATTGTTTGATAAGTTGACAACTAAAAATCAAAGACGCAGGGCTGGAGGAAATAGACAATTACATCTACCTAAGACTACAAATCTCCATGAAAGCCTCAAAAGGGAAATAAATCTAAAGAAAAATGACACACTGTTGGCTAGCTTTCGACTGAGAAAGCTCGAATTTTAAGAACACAAAAATCCCACTCGTCCTCGAAAGAAGGGTTATGCAGTCAATGCATCTTCCCAGTAGTCACTTATGGGGCTCAAACAAGGAATCTAACCAGAGGATTGCCCCTCAGACTGAGAACCATACAACGAGCATATAAAGATATCATGCTCGATCTCACACAGAGATATCACAAGACAGCACAGCATATGAGAGAAAAGACAGAAGATCGATACATTATAGAACGGTTAAAAAAACTTGAAAAGTTATGGACTGGACATGTTGCAATGATATATCACGACTGACAAAGTTGGTCACCACAGATCATATGCGAAATCGTGATTGACAGAAAGTAAGATGACGTGATAACTTAGATAAATACCCAAAAGTACTGGCTCAACGATGCCTAGATATAAAGGTGTGGCTAATCTGTGGGAAAGTCTGAGTTTCATAACGTACTGCTGCTGCTACTGATAATGATGATGGTGATGATATCGTTACAATTTTAGTATGTGTACTGATAGTTGAATTATGCAGCGAAGGTTCCACTAGACAGCAGCACCTGACGAAAGTTTGGTTTAATGTTGGATCCTACATGTAAGAATTTCAAAAAATAGCCCCTGTCTTTGGGTCTGGTGTTGTAGAGGTGTCAGGACAGTCCTTTTTTTAAAATTCAATAGGGAGTTTATGTCCCGGAGCTCTCTGATCCCCAAAGACAGGAAAAAGTAATTTTTTGAAATCACATGACGAATTTGAAGCCTTTGTGCTATGCAATGCCAGTACTCATTAAACCCTTGTCGGCTTCAGTATTGCACTGGTGCAACTCTACTACAGGATGAACCGTAAGTAGATTGGATTTACTCAAGTAGGAAGTGTAACATAAGGTTAATTCAATGTGAAATCCCGTTTACCAGACGTTCAAAAATTTCCTGAACTATTGACGCGTTTTAGTGCAATGGGAAGGTACAGCCTCCGGTCTTACTGATATTCCAAGACTGATTTATAGACCATAAAAATAGACCTCTGTGCCTAGCAATAGAGCTTCTAGAAATAACAAGCTTTCAGGTTTTAGAAATACCGATTTTAAATAGTTTCTGTCGAGTAAAAACATTTAATTTCTATCTACGATTTGTTACGAAAGTGGATTAAGCTAACATTATCGACGAAGGAATTATCATTCATTTACCCTCAAAGCATCAAGCCAATATGAGGATAGAGTTTCGGCTACCTTGTGTCTGAAGTCCATTAGTAATAAAAACCTGATGAGTTCTTACACGAATATACCACTTGGGCCTCAAAATCTCAGTAGACTCTCTGATACCTTGAACTGTTCCCATAAATTACAAATGATATTCCAATTACGAGCGCGAGATTCCGACACTCTGGTATATCATGGATGCGCCATTATAGACCTGGCTTCAATATATCTTTGAATTGTCACTGCTTGTTTTGAACGTATAGGCAAAACAGTGGCTGATAGATGAGATATTTGCACTTGGACTGACCGTTCTTCAATCACTTCCAAGCTGTATATCAGGGACAAAAGATTTTTAAAAAAAAATTGGTACAGAAATCACTATCCAGACAAGAACTGGAGTGGGCATAAAATAAAAAATATTGTGTTATCTAAATGTTGTCAGGGAAGATGCGTTCAATCGACAATATGTATGTCAGATTTTATTATGCAAGTCAGTGCTTTCAGAATAAAATTAGTATCAACGAACCAATATTAGTGACTTTAAGGATACACACACACATATATATATATATATATATATATATATATATATATATATATATATATATATATATATATATATATATATTGGTTGAATGCATCATGAGAATCCGCACTTATAATATCTGTTTTTATCATAAATATTCACAATAACTTGTTTGGTGGTCTTACATTCTATTATTCAACTCGAGCATTGTTCATATGGTAAATAAATGAAAATAATAGTATAGTTATTGATATTTCTTTTTTCTTAATTCAAGAAAATCTAAAGATTGCCATGGGTCGTGAAGAAAATATAGAATCATAAAAGAAACATTGAAAAGTTATTGAATGACTGGACCACACCGTTCGAAATTGCGAAAACAATTGAAAAAAAAGGATTGAATGGGAACAAGAAAAATGGCCTCAATTATTACACGATTGGTGATTAAAGGAAGATTTAAAAAGTAATCAGCAAAAAACGTGGATTGACAAGCAAGGAAATGTCGAAAAAGCTGGTTTTGTGGATGTAAATATAGAGACAAGAGGTAAAATATTAAGTGCACTGGTTAAATGTATGGAAGCAACTAAACTATCATCATTAGATCATCATCATCATCAGCAGCAGCAGCAGCAACAGCAGCAGCAACAATAGCAGCAGCAAAAGCAGCCCTTCACTGTCCTTTGTTGGGCATGGACCTTTCTCAAGTTCCACCAGACCTCTCTATCATGTGCATCGCACAGCCACTATTTTATCAATTAGTCGTTTATCACGCCATTTCAAATTTTTCCGGCAACCGTTTAGCATACAACCGCTAAGGATCGAAGTTGTGAGTCGTGATGCCAAGCTATTCTCTGACATTTTGGCAACATGCCCAACCCTTTGCTATTTGAGTTTTATAACCGTTTCTATTATATATTTTACTCCTGTTTTTCGTCTAATACATGGTCTTATGATCTCTCATTGTGATATTGAACATGGTTCTCTTTAATGCACGTTACATAGCTTGGGCGAAAAATTTCATGGGAATTGATTTCTAAGCAGTGATTTTTTAGCGTTGAATGTTGAGCTACATTGGATAAACATGATGGTTGGGTAGGGGGTAATGGGGTAATGTCTTGGGCTAGTATCCAAGGCAATAAAATTACGGGTTCCGTCAAAGTTGATGATGTTTTCAAGGTAAATACAGAAAATTATTGAAAGTTCTCGAAGAAGACGTTTTCTGTGTTGTCCAAACAAAGTTCTTTCGCATTCTGCAAAGCTGATATCGATGTATGAGAATGGAAAGATATTCAAACAAAGGAGATACTTGGAAGGCAATAAATACTGCTACCAGTAATGTTAAAGACGTGGAAGAGCTAACAAGATGAATGGATGGAAGACCAATGAAGGTGATAGAACGTCCAGGAGCCCATATAAACATGTAAGACAATCGTTTATTTCAGATATAAAGGATATTGCGTTCATCAAATATACTTATACGTCTCTGGCTAATATCTTTCAAATCTATTTATGAAAAAAAAATCATTTTCTGCTTAGTTTGTTTGCAGAATAAAATCTGATACCCCTAAACGAGTACCATCAATATATCTTGACAAGAATAGATATCATGAGCTAAAACTCAAGTATATCCCAAAAGTCTTAGTAACATTAATTGGTTAATTTAACTTTTATTGATATAAGAAGACCTGACATACTGTATGTTTTATGGCTTTACATGAGAAATGGATTTTTTTGTAGTTTTCCGAAAAATCGATATTCAAAGTTTTAGTGGAGGGAGGGGGTTCTCTTTGCAACATGACTCTTACGCTAAGTTAAATGGTTACTTCCTGTTCAACGTTCGGAAGTATAGCCCTGAAGTAAAAACAGGAATTATCATCCCCTTCTTATGAATTACTTTTTATAAATTTAGTTGAAACGAAGGAAAAAATCAACAACAACTTGCGTATCATCTTCTTCCTTTTTTCTATCTCTCTCTCTATCTTCTTAAATGCAATTATTGCATCACTGCCCCCTTTTATCCTTTCCCTCTTTTCACATTCCTTCAAATTTTTCAATCCCGCCTACTCTATTCACGTTGTAATATAATGCATACTTTCTCCTTTTCTGTCTCTTTTCGTCTACGTTACTTTCAATGGATTGAAAGATTATTGATGAATTAGCAAAAAAAAAGCTGACGTCTGAAAAAAAACGACTTATTTACAAATAGTTTTGCAGGTAATGCTTGTCTGATAGAAATCTGATTCATATATCTTTTTCTCTTGCAATCGGTTATGATCTGTGAATCAACCAATGAAAAGCAGTTAACATTACGTTGGAGTTGTGACAAGACTACTAATATTGTTTATAATCATAATTTTTATCATATCATTGGTAATAATATTATCATACATGTCATCATAATAATGCATGAAAAATATGATGATTTTACAAAGCAATTCAAAATTTCTGAATGACTCAATGACAGTGACGGGTTATCCGGACATTATGTACTGGTCAAATGCGTATCGATCATGGGCGTTGCTGGACATTTTCGTGCAGTATTTTTGTGCGTACCGGTCATCTGCATGGCATCTTCTTTTAAGAGGCTGTCCTCAACACGCATACTTTTCAAGTTTGGACTAAGAAATTACTTTTTCAATCAATAAAATATAAAGTACAATACTCCGTAAATAACTGAACTGAAATTATTTATTTTTGTTGCTGGTGTTACACGAATAGATTAGTAGTAATAATCAATAGATAAAGTAGTTTTGATTCAATCGAAATTTGTTTAATTTAATTAGAATAAGGAAGACTGCATCAAAACATTTTTTGAATTATTTTTACATTTATTGATTAAATCTCAAGTACTTCCAAATCTATATTTATAAGAAAAATCGAAAACAGTAGTTCTTATTTATCTACGAAGTTATTCATGTTTTTTTTAAATAAAAAAGTGTTTTTTCGTTGCATTTAACCATGTTTCGATTAAATCTAAATAAACATTAAATCATAACTATTTTTTATCTATTTTTATTACAATACAACAAGAGTAAAAAAAGGTCCAACTTCATTATTTACGAGGTTTTCAATTCTCAACTATCAATACAGACACATTAAACTTCAGCCTCAGTCCATGTTGTACATAGGAAATTAATGGATGCATTACTAAAAGATAGAAGACGTATCTCATATTCATAACATGTGCGCATATGAAGCAAGACTAAGAAAGCGCAAAAGACAGAGAGAAAGAAGGAAAGAAAGAAAGAGAGAGAGAGAGAAAGATGAAAAGTGACATTTTTAATTTGCTTTTAGCAAGAAGTAAGGAATTTGTGATAGTTATGCGGGCCTTTTCTTGAGAATTTTTCTGGCGAGGTCCACATGTTAAGAAAGTATTGTCATAAACAGCACTTGTTATATGATCGCCCGTAGGTGGATTCAGTACTGACAGGATTAACATGATACAATAAAATGGGAAAACGGTGAAAGATGTAATGGCTATTTGGAGCGTTTATGAGAGCGACAGATGTTTTTATTCCACCAGCGTTATTAATCCATATCTTCGAAAATAAAAATAAAAACTGATAAACTCTGCGTTCAAAACGGCATTTTCCCATCTTCCTTTGGCTTTTGCTACTTGGAATGAAAAAATGTTCCTTGCCTTTGTACCTTTATTGATTTTTTTAACATGAATTCTACATTTTATACTTTTACTGATAATAGTTGTGGGTTTCTTTGTGCCTCATCTCTGCAAAAATTACAAGGCTGATTGATCCCATATTTTGCATGGAGAATCAATAAATTTGCAATCCCTCAGAAATTAATTTTAGGGGTCATTTAAAATCACTGAAGTTCATTGTTTAGCCATTCTTCGTTTTTATTTATCTGGAAAAATATTTCATGTACTAGATTTTAATTGTTCATTCTCCTCATGAATGGCACAAACAACTTTTTCATTAAATGTACATGCAGTGAACTGACTGACTGGGTTTGGCCATAGGTCTGTCTGTCTGTCTGTCTTTTTTTAATTCTGTTTTATTATATCATTAGTACTATTTACTTTCAGCTTATTTCATTCACTTGATTTAGCAGCTGTAATTTCATTTTACCAGTGAAAGCGGAAGCGTATCTATAACTAATCCGAATTTCTTTTTTCCTTCATTCAATTGGTCCTCCATTAATGTCAGTTTGAATGGGGAAAACATAATTACCCTAAAATTATTCTTTTTCTTTTACCTTTTTCTTTGCAAGCCTGGTTTGAAAGATGTTAGGTCATAACGCTCGTAAATCAAATAAGACAGCTTTTTACATAAGCAAGTAATTAGTATTTGGTTTAGCAAAAAATGTGAGCAGCTAAAAGGCTTTCCCAGGGTGATGAAAATGGCCAGTGCCTACGGACAGGCCTTCGAAATACTCTCTTCGCTTAATACATTCTATTGTTTGCTAGACCATAATCCTTTTCTATGAAATCTGTGGGCTGCTTTTTGTGGGTAACTTTCCGATTGACTGACCCAAAAAGAGGAGAATGCTAGGTCCACAATCAGGTGACTCACCCTTGAGACTCGGCGCCAAATTAAGTAATTGCTTTTGATGACTTTTCGGAAAAAAATATTTTTTTCTAATCAACTGAATTGAACACCATGTTCATCGTTGCAAATTGACTTTTTAGTTCTTAGTCTAGTTTAGTTTTCGCAGTCGATGATCTGTATGTAATGAACATACATTCATATCCCAATCTCAGAATTCTATGATCCTTCAGCGAGTGATCATTTCATTGAAGATTAACCACACACATTGTTATCTTCCTTAGTTGATTAGTAAGTGCACAGAGGTCAATATTTTGTGACGATTAACCCATACATACTCGCACACACTCTGATACTAACACAAAAACAATGCACGTACGTATCCCGGTAGTGCAGTCACGTGCAGATGCGCCTGCATTGAATTGCACATGCAAACCATCTTTCCAAAAAATTGTGATATAGGACAACGTGTTTGGATCTATCGGCATACCTAACTATGATTCAAGTTATCTTTTTAGTTACAGATTCATTCACCTGCCAAGGTAACAAATATTTGCTACGTATGAGGACAAAAACACGGCACGATGGACAAAATTGAGAACGCACAACTGAAGGAAGTGAACCACTCCATCAACATCAGGACAGTGAATCTCCATGAAGTCATCGAAAGAAGAATCAATCTAGGTTGGCAAGCTTTCAGTTGACAAAGCTTGACTTTCAAGAACTAGGTAATCCCGTTAATCCTGAAAAAAGAGTATCCAACCAATGCATCTTCCTGATAGTCACTGAAAGAGCTGTAACTACGAACCTAACTAAACTAAGAAACCTGTAACGGACACACAAAAGAATCATGTTCTAATGGTGTGTTCGCAAGGCAGCACAATTTATAATGGAACAAACAGGGGTCCAAGCCATCATAGGATCCATTAAAAATTCAAATGGCAATGAGCTGATCATGTTGCAAGAATGACAGTCCACTGATGGAAATCTCAGCTCAAAACGTGGATCCCAAGAAATCTTATTCAAAACTGAGGCCAGCAAAATACAAAACTGTATATTAGGGAAAAAGGCCAGGTGTCAAAGACATCAGAGAAAGCATCAGAAAATTCAGGGTGCGATGGGTTGGAATGTTGCAAGAATTTCAGGAAACAGATTCGTGAGTTTCCTGAAGCTACTAGTGCATAGGAAACATGAACAATCAAGGCCAAAATTAGGGATCGGGTCGTCAATCCTATTCTCCTTAAAATAATATTTACACCAATGTTCACTCTACATTCCTCTTACATGCAATCTGCAAAAAACAACGAGAAAAAAGACCAATATATATATATATATATATATATATATATATATATATATATATATATATATATATATGCGTGTGTATTACCTGGAGTCACAATCTGCGTTCGGTTGAATATTTGACGAGTGAAAGAACGACTGAATCTTTCAGAATTATAAACTAAAATTCCCTTTGAAGGAGAAACAGTTTCACTTCACTAATAATTTCTTTAGAAAAAGAAAAGTCAACCTTTGATTTGACCCTTCAGGAGATAAGGAAACATTTCCCTTTCATTTTGAACACCTCAAATAGTGATAGTTTTCTTTCATCTTTGACTCCATTAAGGGTGAAGAAGTCCTTTTCCACATTTGACCTTTTGGCGGCTTAAACAGGGGAAATGTTGCCTTACACTTTTGACCACTTCAAAAAAAGAAAGGGTTCCTTTACTTCATTCACCTAGATTCTCCTTTCAATTTTGAGCCTTTAGAGAATTATATACAAACATAAAATACGAGATATGATAATATGCATAAGTGGCAGAAGGAAGCATCAACATCAGAAATACAAATAAGACTCTCCTCTAAAACCTTTAAAAACTTTATCCCTAAACTTTTACTTCAAATCCCCCTCATATGTCCAATGAGTATGCATATCCAATTAGGTTTGCTGCCCTTATATATAGGGGGATTCTATATCATAAAAGTTTGACTGATGTTGTAACAAATTCTGCACGTACAGAGGAATCGTTGTTCTTTAACAAAAATTTAATAATTATCTTAACTTTTTACAAATATTCAATGATTATTCTTTTTCTTTTCTTTTTTTTTTTACAAATATTTGATGTTTTGTCTTATTTTTACAAATATCTCATGATTATTATCTGATATCCAATATCATTCTCCTAATTTGCATATGTGTATGTGTTCTGTAGGAATCAGCCACAAAAAACTCGTGGAAGAAATATTCTTGCAGCATTTCCCCATGTAGAAGAATGAACTCAAATCATATCAAGTTGATAGTAGTTCATTCATTTCAATCTTTTATAGTGCACTGCCGGTGGATCACTCATTTTTTAAGAGCCTGGGAATGAGTTATCCAATTTGTTCACCAGATTTCTACGTCCGCTTCAATGGTTTGTAAGATAATCTTAGTTGTCAAAGTTTAATTTTCTGGTGATTCATTCCCAGTAGATTACAAACATGTGCAGCAACATGCTCGATCGCGGGATTTAAAGACGGCACCGCCTCAATCAGGGGATGCAACTGGCGTGGTAACTATCGGGTACATATCAGAGTTCTAGCGGACAATTGACTCTTATCAGGTTTGTCTGCTATTTATACCAGCCTGATTTCAGAAACACGAAGATTTTATGATACAAATTATTGGTACAATGTGGCAACATGCCTCGTGATCTTAATTGCATCCGACTTTTAAACAAAAGTTGTTCAGTTTATATTTCAATTCAGAATTCCCTACAGCAACAAATATAGAAAAACAGACTTTTTTTGTGTCCTCAAAATTCATACATCCTATCCAAATCACCAGTCTCGTAGCAGCTCTTGTACACGAGTAAGCAAAACACTTACACCTTGACAAAAATCCCTTCAATAACCATGAGGATCCGACGAATTCAATTATTGAAAACACATTATTGTTGGATTGCAAATTACGATTAACCTTCAAAGAATAAACATTCCATAGTTGGAGAGGGGGGTTTAAAGATAAAAGTCATGCATCTATTTTCCATCGGTATCTTTCATCCTATTTTCCATGATTCATTTCAGGTCAATTACCTCCAATGTTATTTCATTAGTATTTTTCCATAATTCATTCAAACTTCAAATTATCCAAAATTCTTATAATCGGTAAGCTTACAACTTAAAAAACAAGCAAATACACGTAGCAAAGTCCTATTTTTACTTCATGCTCATCTCGTTAACTCGAACCACAAAGTAATCACATATTAAAATCCAGTTTTTCAACAGGTTCTTTGAGCTATAACTTATGAATTATCAGTTAGTGGTCATTTTATGGAATACCAACATAAAAAACATCTTTCCCCACAATCGTAGCTATATATATATATATATATATATATATATATATATATATATATGTATATATATATATATATATATATATATATTTATGCATATATATATACACATATATACATATATGTACGTATATGTATATATATATATATATACATATATATATATTTATGCATATATATATACACATATATACATCTATGTTCGTATATATATATATATATATATATGCATATATATATATGTATACACATATATACATTTATATATATATATTAATATATATATATATATATATATATATATATATATATATATATATATATATATATATATATATATATATATATATATATAACAAAACTAAGCATGGAGAGTAGAAACTGCCATATGTAATTAAACAAAAGATATTCTGAAGAAAAAGTGAACTGATGTTTTGGAAAGCAAAAGTACATGATTTAACTCATAATACCACAGCTATACCTACCAATTTTTTGAACTCTTTTTTTCAATTCCTGCCAATCAAAATCGAATGGAATGAAAAACTCACTGCTACGAAGCTAAGTGTAGATGTTATAAAAAAGGTATTGTTTAAAGCAAAAAAGTCAGAAAAAAGAGCTATTTTTCCCCTCTTGTTGTCTATTCTACTTGCGATATCTGCCTTGTTTGTTGTGTAGGTTGTTTCCATTTTAGCATTGGTTTAGTTAGACCATTATTCTTCAAAGTTTCAATTCTTCTGTCTCCTTTGGTTCAACTCAGCTGTGGTTCTCAATGATTCTTTTCTTGTTCGATTCGTTCACCAATTTGAATTGAATTTATTGGTTTTCAATATATATATATATACATATATATATATATATATATATATATATATATATATATATATATATATATATATATATATATATATATATATATATTTATATGTGTGTGTATTTGTGTGTGTATTTGTGTGTGTATTTGTGTGTGTGTGTGTGTGTTTTTTCCTTTTTCCTTTTTCCTCCTATACTCTTTCACTTATCCTTCTTTTAGTTTCTCTGTCTTTCCCTCCTCCCCTATGTTTTGTATCCATCCTTAATTCATCAGAGTATCAATTGTCCTAATCAATTTCTTTCATTTTTATTTAATGAAAAGCAGGCACGTTGGAAACACATTTCTTATTGTGGCTAAACTATCAGCAAGTGATTGATCAGATCCATTTCCTGCCTCACATTCATGATAAGTGTTTTTTATACTCCGTTTCATCCTCCAAAGAAATTTTTTTTCTTGTCGCAGGCCGAGATGAAGACAAAGGTGATTTCTTTTTCTTTGTCAGTGAGTTTGCAAGTTAGAAAGGAATTCCCCGTATTGATATAGCATAATGATCGCTTATTCCATCCTCAGAATTACTGACGTTACATCATTGCGAAATCAGACTATTCTTGCGCTCCCTTGGGAGATTTTGGCAATGTTATGTGAATAGCTTTATTCTTTAATGTAAACTGCCTTATTGCCGATGAATATATAATTATTCAATGAATGTAAAACCAAGTAAAACGATTGTCGGTCGGTCTGTCCGCCTATATCTCTCATGTATATATATATATATATATATATATATATATATATATGTATGTATATATATATATATACATATATATAAATATATATATATATATATATATATATATGAGTGTGTGTGTGTGTGTGTGTATGTATGTGTGTGTGTGGATTGTATTTACATCTGTAACATGCTTTTCGTAGTAGTTTTTTCAGTTGTTGAACCTCAACCGACAGGACGGACAAAATACGCGTAGTATATATATGTGTGTATATATATATATATATATATAGATATATATATATATATATATATACATATATATATATATATATATACATATATATATACATATATATATATATATATCTACGTATATATATATATGTATATATATAAATACATATATATATATATATATATATATATATATGATGTTGTGTTCTGGTGATTAATGTGGTTTTATGAGTTGGTTGGTTTGTTATGGGAGGTTTGTTGTAGGGCAGAATGTGTCCACATTAGTATTTTGCTGTGCGAATACGTGTGTAGGCAATTCAAGATTTCAGAAGAGGTTTTCATCTGAGTATTCCATCATTTCCCCATTCGATGTATAACAACGCAAGAAACCACTTCCTTGGATACGTTACAGAATTATTTTGCATACTATATATATATATATATATATATATATATATATATATATATATATATATACATTCACCATAGTTCGCCATCTCCTCGAAATGTATATATATATATATATATATATATATATATATATGTGTGTGTGTGTATATATATATACATATATATATATATATATATATATACATATATATATATATATATATATATATATAGAGAGAGAGAGAGAGAGAGAGAGAGAGAGAGAGAAAGAGAGACGGACAGGCAGGCAGGCAGGCAGGCAGGCAGACAAACAGACAGACCGAGACATAGATAGATAGATAGATAGATAGATAAATGGATAGATGGATGGATAGAACAAGAAGAAGAAGAAGAAGAAGAAGAAGAAGAAGAAGAAGAAGAAGAAGAAGAAGAAGAAGAAGAAGAAGAAGAAGGAGAAGAGGAGGAGGAGGAGGAGGAATAGGTGGAGGAGGAAGAAGAGGATTATGATGATGATGATGATGATGATGATGATGATGATGATGATGATGATGATGTCAATTCAAACTACCTAAGAACGTGACAAAGCAGTGAAACTAATGATCAGAACGTCTAGGGTTTCGAAATCACCAAGTCATATAATATAATCAATTCAAAGTAATTTTGACGATTTACAAACACCTTAAATCCAACATTCATTTAAATGACATTAATGAAGAATCTGGATGAGTAATCCCATATAACTTAGGTGATATATATTGAGGTCGAAATGAAAGTAACGGTTTTTTTTTTTGCTACTGGGAAAGTGAGATATCAGCAACATGTTTCAATCTCAATCAGTCATCGTGGTATGCAAGAGAGAAGTCATTTTTTCAAGAATTTTGTGATTGAAGAAAGAACATTGGGATAGAAAATCAAGTCAAGTATTACTTCGGAATGTGAAATGAATTACAGCCATATATATGTGTGTGTGTGTGTCTGTGTGTTAGCATTGATGATTTTACATGTATGTTGTCTGTGTGTGTGTGTGTGTTTATATATATATATATATATATATATATATATATATATATATATATATACACAGCCTACATACAGTACGCTGTGGCCAACATCACAATCTCCATACAGTGATTTAAAGTCCTGGTTTGTGAGAACTGGCTCTTCCACACTATTAACTTTCTTAAAAAAGCAGGAACAGTACATTAGATAGCTTATCAATCAGGACCCTGTACATCGAGGCAAACCGTTGGATATGCAATGCATAAAGTTGCACAAGGAGCTACTCCGATTACACGATCTCTTAAGCCGGGTTTTCCTTCTAATATTACTGGTGCTCCATCAGTTGGGCAACCCTTTAGATTTCCCCATTCAAACCATTTGTTTTTTAAAACGAATTTTGTTGCTTCAAGTGCTGCATTCATCAACAACCCTTCCCCGATGACTTCATTTCCTACGTATTGAGCGAATACAAGTAACTGAGAGCATTTTGTGACAGCTGTAGACTCTAAACTCGGACTTACATCTCTCACTGATCACTTGTTGCAAAATGTTTACCGACACTTGTTCAGTTAGCATGGTATGACGGAGGGATTTAATCAAGTTTCTTTGTACACTTGTTCCGGAGTGCATAGCGTGCCATTTCTGTCGATGCTTGAAGGCCAAGGTCTTCTGCGATGATATAAGTTTTCTTTTATTTGGCAATGATTGGTGTAACTTCACATGACGTTTTTACAGCTGCACTCAGTTGCTGAATTTGATCCACTTTGATCCAGTGTTGTTTCTGGAACGCTGATGCTTTTTGCAATGAAAAGTCAAGATCTTTACGTTTTGATCAAGGATGGGCATTCACCAAATGCCGTGTAAGAACATTAGGACGATTGATTCATTGCCCAATGTTTTTTCGTCAAATTACATACTTTGGAATATTGATAGCATTGTTTATTATTGATGTAAGCCCAAGCTTCAAATGGTCCTATAAATATTTCGGTCGTTTTTTTTTGTTTTTGTTTTTTCCTCATTGACATTATGATACGGTAACAAAATTAGAACATCTTGCTGTAAATTGATAGAATAATGATTTTTTCAGATAATTTTGCCAAACCAAATATAACAACGAAGAATCTAAGATCAATTGAAAAGATGGGATTATCGTTATGAAATGGGATTATAAGATGGGATTATCGTTATAAAAGAAAAGGTGTGTGTTCAGTGGTGGGGGAACAAGTGGGAGATATTCGTTGCTAGAAAGCACTAAATTATTGCAAAATGAAATAAATTTGCGAGGTCGCACAAAACAATAAATTTGCAACCTTAAAAGTTTTAGGAAAGCAACTGATCTTGCGCAGAAACAGCTAAAATGGGAATATTAAAGCTAGATTTCTGAACAACCAAACAATCAGCCTAGATACGATTGTGTTATTTCATATCCCTGATGATGGTTGTTGTTGCAATATGAAACACTCTTTTTATTGGATTTTATTGTCCTTATCGTGACTTTTTTTAGTATTGTAAACCATACATGTAGTTAAGATTACTAATCTAGACAAACTTCGAGGTTGGAATGAAACCGAGTACTATTTCGGAGAAAAAAATACTACGCGAAGGGTCATAGAATGGCTCGGAATAGTAATTTAATATAAGAATTTATGTTTCTAAATAATACTCTTCAGTTCAAAGTGGTTCCACATTTAGTATCCTATTCTTTTTGTGTCTAAGAGAACTTTTATGATTGCCAGTAGTGCAGCAGGCATCATTTACTTTTCAATTTGGAATTTCATCTGGATTCGATTATTAAAATAATAAGCAATAATATTCTCTTCTCGTTGAGTATAATGCACAAACAAATGATCGTGAAACAACAAATTTTTGGAATCATTCATATATTCGTTGAACTAAATCAAGGCACGTTTATAGTTTGACTTGATAACATAGGCAATACTATCGATTGAATCTGATATATTCCTGTTGGCAGTCCCATCTGGAAAAAGATATTTACGACACTTACAACATGGATTGATATATCAAATTGAAATATTGATACATTCCTAATACATTTTCATTGTATTTTTTATGAAAGGTTTCTAGGACAGATTGGCACATTAACTTCATTTGACTTGATGTCAGACTAGTTCTCTTTCCTTGTCACGATCTCTTATGTACGTTGATATCCCCAAACGTATCATTTGCAATTTCGATTGATTCAAGACCATTATGCGTTCATTCTCCATTGATTGTCACCAAATCGTTTTTGTTTTGTTTTTCTCACAACGTATTTGAGAAGGGTAGTATTAATGTGACGGACAACAATGGTATCATGCTTCAATACGCTTTGTTTGCATTGGATAATTCCCTCGTAATTGAAAGCAAATCCTAATTTGTGCAGCTGTGTTTTCAAGGCCAAATCACAATGCTATCAAGGTTGTTGATGTTGTTGCTGCAACAATTGCATCATTGGTTTCGTGAAAAGGCCACAAATGAATTCTCTCAGAAGATTGGGCACATAATAACTATCTCATCAATTATACATCTATTCGTTTGGTGATATCATGTACATATTTTTGTAACATTTTTGATAAGCTTGCATGCCGTTTTGATTATGCACACCACTCCATCAGATGTGTTCGAGAGGCACCATTCATTCAAGTTCTTAGTGAAGATTTGGAAAACATTTTCTAGCAATATGTTAAAAATAACATGCCTTCCGATGAATCGATCTTTTTTCTATAATTCTTATGTAGCTTATATTCCATCATTTTCATGGTATAGATACTTCCACTAAATATCTTTATTCTTCTGTTGAACTCGGTTACTGTGCACCGATCCATACCTTCTATTTAAGGGAAAACGACAAGAAATGCTTTTATTTTCCATGCTGATCTAGGCTTCCCCTGTGTTCAATGCATAGGAGAGTGGTTTTCAGATGCAATACGACAGGTGACATCTTATATTGCTCCGGGATGGACCATATCATTGGAATTTAGCAACCGTCTCTCACTGGTTTGCAAAAGTTCAGCCAACCTCAATCAACATATTTCAAGGGTCTTACAAAAAGTCTTTTGATCAGAACTCGAATTTCTTCTCAATTGAATGTTCCCATTTATCATAGATTAATTCTTTTCTACACAAGAAACACGTTTTTTTTTAATTCATTAGTTGTCTGTTTTCTTTCTATTCAATTTGTTTGGGTGGGGAGTAGATATTTTTTCAAGTGAACTGTTTACATTTCTGCGGAACAGGAAAACGAATAAAAGTTGGCGTCATGGTTTATTTGTTTATCCTATCCAGTTTTTCCTCAAAAATACCCTGTTTAAGTTTCCGTGCAACTAATGGGGTGCTGCATGTTGATTTATTCTTTGTACACTGTTCCAACCTATTTGAGCAGATATATAAAGTGCCGGTAAAAATATAGTTCTCACTAACAGTAATTGCAGTATGGTTTTCGAATTTATATAAAATCATAGCATTTGGTACATACTTCATGTATGAAAAAGCTTCTATCGAAAGTGGTTATTGAGAAAGGATATTTACGGCAAACCTATACCTAAAACGTACCGGGAAAGCATAAGAAAAGGATTGGTTTTTGTCACATGCTGAAAATGTCTGACAGGCATATTACGACATTGGCCTCACCAAACAATAAATTGCAATGCTCTCAGTGTTGCATCAATTGCAAGTGACACATCTCTGCCTGTTCAGAAGAGCTGAGCCTGGCAAACAGTCTAATTTCGTTTTGAAATTGTATGATTCAACAACATATTTTCTTTCACCGGAAAGCCACACATCCACATAAGTTTCAGTGAGGACATATTAGATGAAAATTGAGTTGTGAATAATTTCTTCGATTCTGTAGCAAGGATTTCAAGGCAAAACTAAGTCGGTGTCAACAAGGAGGTCAATCACAGTACAGTGGCCCAAAAATTAAACGAATTTGGTGTGAAGGAATCAAAAGGCTTGACATGAGTATACACAATAATGCATTGTTAGGAAGCATGACAATTGGTCTAAAATTAATTTCAGCGATGGAAGTAAATTAATGGAACTGGCGGCAGACAGTTTGTTTGACTTCAGACGGACGTTATACTTGGCCCTCATTGTGTCAGAAGGTTTGTTGGAAGAAATAATTGCATGGACAATGTTCCCCTCTGAAAGTGTTCAATCTATCAGAGAAATCATCATCATCATCATCAGTCTTTCAACGTCTGTTGTTGGACATAGACCCTCCCCAGGATTTGCCACACTTCTCTATCATGGGCGTTACGGAGCCAGTACTTTCTGAATTTGTCTAGTTTGTCTCTCCATCTAACATTCTACCAGCCTTGGTTCCTCATGTGATCTCAGGGATCCATGTCATGAGTCACAATGTCTATCATTTTCCCCTACGCATGCAACATGGCCAGTCCAATTTTTAGTGGACTCTAAAGTGCCCTGAATCTTGTCTTTTCCCGAATGTAGTGTTCTGTCTTGTGGTCTCTCCATGTGAGGCCCAGCATAATTTTTTCATGTGTACGTTGCATAGTTCTCAATTTGCGGACCTGTCTCTTGGTTCGGTTCCATGTCTAAATTCCATAAGTGACTATTTGGAGGATGCATTGGTTATACACCTTTCTTTTTAGGATTAATGGGATCTTCTTATTTTTGAAGGTTGAGTTTGCTCTGCTAAAGCCTTGCCATCCTAGTATGATTTTTTGCTTGATTTCTTCTTCGCTTGAGGGTCTCATGGAGATTCGTTGTCCTACGTAGATGTAGTGGTCTACTAGTATATGTAGTATATGTAGTAATCTACTTTCTCCAGTTCTTTGTCTTCGACATTGAAAGAACGGTGAATGCTCATATATATATATATATATATATATATATATATATATATATATATATATATATATATATATATATATGAGCTAAGGGAGGCAACATGCAATTCCTTCTTCACAGACAACTCCCAATCAGCCAGTCGTTTTCATATGGGGCATACTGCCGAAAAAAAATTTTGAGAGAGAGATCATCGAAGCCATGAAATGGTCTGTGTAAAATCCTGATTCACATTACATAGGGAACTTTTGGTGAATAATAGGGACAGGGTTAAGGAACATTGAAGTTTAATAACCAATTTATAGGAAAATTTGGATGATGGATGGAAAAAAAAACCATCAATGGATCTGTGCAAAAAACTTATCATGTTGGGAACAGTATACTGAAATTATTGTTAATTGAGATTTTCATACCTATTACTTATCGTTTTTAATTGAATATTCACAAATGTTCGATTTTTTGTTCGAAACTTTATCATTCAAATGGCATTGTACAACCATTCTCTTATTTTGCCTTCCCGTACTTTTCTCATAAGAAGTTTTTTTTCTCGAATATTTCCCCATAAAAACTTTCAATAAGTGCTTTTTATACATAAAGTATACAACAAGAGCAACGATATATACATATATATATATATATATATATATATATATATATATATATATATATATATATATATATATATATATATATATATATATATATATATATATACTAGTAAAATACCCGTGAAGAAATATGACATTATTTATCATCGAGTAGAATTATTTGAATAAGGTCACGATTTTCAAGTATTATCCTTTACCTTAAATGTCCACTCTTTTTAAGTACTCGCTAAATTTGTATTTTTGAGGTATTAAGTTGCTCCATTCTATCAATAGATCTAACATTTCGGTTAATGTACGGGAAGGAATGGCGATTATAGTAATTATCGAAGACGTGTAGAAATTTCGAAATGGAAGATGGCAAAAGAACTTACAACTTATTCTACAAGTGAATGAGCTTTATAAGAGTATAACGAAACTACATTTGCTAGAAAAATTACAAATATCAACAAAAATATATCGTTTAGTCGAAATTTGTTGCAAATTTTTTTTTTACTTCAGGTAGTTTTTTGTACTGAAAATTCATATTGGGTCAATATGCTTTTTTTAAAATGTCAACTGCGTGTATTGCGCATAAGGTTTTAAACGCCATTTTGGGGCTGTGGAACAACGTGACGCACGCACTATGATTTTTTGCTAAGCTGAAAAAGTTTCCATCTTTTTTGTGGGAACATTTTTTTTGACTCTTGGCCAGTTGTTTGACGGTTAGTAACTGGGTATATAAATATTTTTTATGTTTTTCATACACTTGGTATGTCTGAAATAGGGTCAAAACATTAGCATTGTTCAATGCATGATTCTCTGTTTATACTAGTTGAAAATGCTTTGGTAGGATTTCATTTTTTATGTTTCACTCCATTCTCCTCATTGAGAATCAGAACTTGATTCAGCTCAAATTCATTAGTTTTTCTTCAGAGTATGGATTCTAAATGCCGACGTGAAAACTTCCGTGTTAGCTCTTTGAGTCGGTATATTGAAAGAGTAAGGGAAGGTTGGGTTTCATTTCATCTCACATATTTTCAACATATGCTTACATTAATATATTTACTACATCGTTTTTCTTTATATGAATTCAGGAATTACGTTGAGAAGAGGCTTAGCAAAATTCCTGAAAAAATAAATATTTGTGATTCAGGTCCAAATGATCTAAACCAATAATTATGATATTATTAAAAAAATGAATTTTCAATGTCAATGATCTATTTTATCAGGTAACTGCAGTTAGGCTTGGATTTTACTTTTTTGCCTATAAATAAGTCTTAACAGTCCACTGTATGTCCTTATACTTCTTCACACTTGTAGACCAATAGGACACACACGTTTTAGCTGATGATTCCTTGTTCTACTGCTGTTGTACTGAACAGGCTGAATGAATACAATGTTCTCACATTCATGTGTGCATATCTTAGCATCATCTGGCATAGTGAATATGGGGCCGTCAATATTTCCAGATTTTGATGGTTATCACTTTCATTCATTCCTTCAATCAGCGCAACATCTATGTGTATAAGACGATAAGTCATATGATACAGGATTACTGGATGTTGGCAAATGTTATGGTTCAAGGGAATGCCTTTCAAACTAATCAAGGAAGTAGATATATGGTCAACGTTTTGCTCTTGTTTTCTTTCATCTATGCATTGACAGCAAATGTGTTCTATTCTATTCCTTACTAGACATACTGAATACTTCTAACAAGTTAATATCTTTGTTCAAGATGTAGAAAGGACCGTAACCTTTCTGTACAATTGAATACCCCCTACATCGACTTGATTCACATGAAATCGGAAAGTAGTATAGGAGTTCTTCACGAGATGGCTTCACAGTTATCATCAGGCTCTCAGTTTCTACTAAATGTGAAATGTTTCAACTAACCCCATGTTCAAACTAACCCATGTTTACAATATGCATAAGGAGGGAAAATACCATCCCTATTGTCACTAAGAAGTAGTTTCTTTGAAAATTACAAACAGTCAATGATGAAATATAAATCTGAGAACAGGAGAAAAATGCTCATAGTTTTGTAATGCTGACTGCACAACTACTGATTTTATTTGCTCATTTTTTTCTGTCATTTCACATTAAATTATTTATCCCTATGCATATGGAGATTTAATTAACTTGCAAATGATAGAAGATTGTCTCCATCTTCAAGGAGATTTTCCTATTGAACAAACAGCATGAAAATAGTTTTCGAACAGGGTATACTAGAATGCCAACCTTCAAGTTTTCGTCTGTAAATTCAGAAAATGCCCTAATGGATCGCTCGCTCGCTCTCTCTCTCTCTCTCTCTCTCTCTCTCTCTCTCTCTCTCTATATATATATATATATATATATATATATATATATATATATATATATATATATATATATATATATATATTACACTGACTGCAGGAGATTAAAAAAAACGATCGACATGGATCTGAGAGAAAACTAGTGAATATCATACAAAGAGTTAAACAACAAATTTGGGGTAAAGCAGGCAAGAATAGATGTGAACAGATGGAACAAAATACTAACCAAGTGTACAGTGCACTCAGCAGGGAATGATTAGACTCAAGGGAGAGGGATGAAATGGGAAAGAGTGCGAGTAAGACGACGCAAGGTCATGGAAAGAAATTGAAAAGGCTTTTGTCCAGCAATGGAACCGTGACAGTTTATGATCTCTCTCTCTCTCTCTCTCTCTCTCTCTCTCTCTCTCTCTCTCTCTCTATATATATATATATATATATATATATATATATATATATATATATATAAATATAGATATATATACAGAAAAAATACTACAATTGACATAACTAAAGTTCTAGAGAAACACGAAGATATGTGGATTAACAAACTTAAAACCCTATATCCTAATGGATTAAACACTAAACTGAACAACCCTCATCACACAGAACCCTAATACACAAGTCTCCTACCATTAATATTCTCACACCCACATCTAAGACACATTCAATAATGGAAGCTTCAAAGTCACCCAGACCCATAGGAAAAATGTCACCTTAGCCAGTTATAACCCCTGTCCTAATCATAGCCTACACATTTTCAATAACTTATAAGGTTGATACCTATGTAGCTCCTTGACCTCACCACCCCTCCATTTACACTACCCCAACATACCAAAAAATCGAACTCCACATCACTCCCCAAGTCCAACTGCTTAACCAAAGACCTGATACCTTACTGGACATTCTCCCACTCAGCAGGAGGCCTCCGGCAGCCCTGACAACACGATTTACCTACAATGTATAGCACCTGATAGTGGACTCTGGTTCCAAATGGGAAATTTTCATACACACTCACACAACACACACCACTGATGATGGGAAGAATCCCGAAACATGTATGGACAATTTACTTATAAGGATGAATAAATCTTACCCCCAAACACCTCACTCCCGAGTCTGTCTCACTCTCTACAGTACACATTATATATATATATATATATATATATATATATATATATATATATGAATGACGTGTCTGTGTTGAAAGATGATAGATATTTACTTTGATTAGTGTGCCCTGGCGTGTGATCATTTTTACTACAGGGAGATAATGTTTTTGAGCTCCTCGGTAACCAAAATTGTCAGATAACTAGACATACCAAATTAAATGCAAACATCAGAAAAAAACTACAAAGTTATCCAAGCCGTTCAGTAGTTTTAAGGGCATATGTGAGTTTGAATTCACTGGAGATCACCGAAAAGATTTTTTTCCAATAATACATATCGTTTTTAGTACAACTGGTTCAGTTAGGTTTGTGGCATATTTCCCCTTCGAAACCGTGTGCGTGTAAGCAGCAATTAACACCTGTTGGCCGAGTCACAGTAAGCTTTGACAAAAGTGTCAACCCATAACCTATACACGTTTCTGTCGTGAAAGAAGTAAAATACGTAAAAATGTAATCCTCAATTTTGATAGTTGAAACTACTTTAATGGCATTAGACAAGAACGTTCGAAAATCCATGTATGTATATACAGCCAGTAACTGTAAAACCCGTGTATATATATATATATATATATATATATATATATATATATATATATATATATATATATATATGTGTGTGTGTGTGTGTGTGTAAAGGATATAGAGAGAGAAGCAGAAGGACAGAGAGAGAGAGAGAGAGGCTGAATTTTTTATCTGGAATATTATCCCTGTGTGGAATATTTATCCTCACAGAATCAAATCAACATGAATCTGGGGGCAGATCAGGTTGAAATATACAGATAAAATAATTAACAAAAATTGAGGTGAGTTTGACACTCAACAGGACAAAATGCCAACATGTGGTGCAAAAGTTCAGTCGATTCGTATCCATGGCACTATAAACACGGTAGGATTGAGGCATGAGATAGAAAGGTTTGCTGGGAGGGTATAAAAGACGTTAACGTGATCTCAGTCGATGTGGAAGGTAATATTCATCTCCATATATTTGCAGATCCATAGAAGTCCGTATATATAAGGACCTATCAACACTCCCACTCCATACATGTGTTTGAGTGTACGTGTTGACATATATGTGTGTGTGTGAGTGTACGCACTGCTACAGGAATGAAAATACTTTTGCTTACACACGCACACACACACACACACACACAAACATATATATATATATAAATATATACATATATATATATACATATATATATATGTATAAATATGTGTGTGTATATATATATATATATATATATATATATATGTATATATATATATGTATATATATATATATATATATATATATATATATATATATATATATATATATATATATATATATATATATTCAAAGTAGCTACGTATACGGAATATGATGTACATAGTGTCCAAAATGAATCCTTCCCGAAAGAAAAATCATTATATGAAGACCAACTGCACCATTTTCGCAACAGAATCACGCCGATTATTTTTCGTACGCACATACACCTGATTTAACTACGAATAAGTATCTTGTGTGTGGTTTAAAACACGTGCGAGTTAATGCCGTTTCACATATTCTCGCATTACATTACACCGCTTTCTCTCTCACCACCTTTCCATCTCCCTGTCCCATATTTGTAAACCAGTATAAATTCGAATATAAGTATTGATCTTGTAAAAGTGACATTCACTACAAATATCGGTGGAGTCAGTCTGAACAGATAGCAAATATCAACCTGGCGCCTCCCAGGGATTTTTTCCCATCTTCCACCCGTTTTTTCAGACACGAGCTCTCAACTACTTACTATCTGACTTGACACTCTATCGACCACCGATACCTTTGATGCGCCAGGCTGTCCAGAATTGATTGAAACGGTTTTTTTTTCACTTCATTTGAACTTTTTTGTTAACTCAAGTTTAGCCAAAAGCAATATCTGCTGATTCCAGAACTCTTAGGGTCGTTTTCATCTTTCATTATGCCATAAAATATATGGATGTGTGCAATCACTTTTATTGCTTTTAATACTAAGACGCAGGATATGTAATATCTGCTAGAGGGTAGCAATCGAATATATCGGCCTAAGCGTTGCAATTAAGGCATAAAGACGATAATATCCGTCAAAACCATAGTTGGATAATGACAATTGCATCACACACACACACACACACACACACACACACATATATAAATGTAAAATTACGAAATCGATTTATGATTCGATAGATTGATAATAAATTGCATAATATCATATTGAAACTTTTATTTGAGATTATCTCCCATTATTACACAGTGAATATATCTTTTTGAACAAAACGTAAATAGAATAAACAATCAAAGAAAACGGGACAGTAGCAAAATTCGAACCTGCAACCATTGAACCAAAATGCAAAGGTCCAAATTACTGTTTCGAGTCCAAATTCTCACTTTAGGCGATCCCCAAAGAGAGACCAACGCAGACAACCGCAGGGAACCAGAGACAAAAGAATAAGTCTCAGCCTCTCGTGTGCTCAGGTTATTCAAAGCACATGGGTAAGGTTTTACGACCACAATCCTCAAAATAAGAGGTATTCAAAGAGTGCATCTCTTGCCAACACCATTATCATTGAAACTCTGAAAATCCCTAGATACGTTGCATGAGAATTATCTGGTATTAATTCCTTGAACCAATTCTTCCTTAGCCGCATGAATAAATCTTCCACAAAATATCATTGATTTTGATTTAAATCTGATTTCGATTCTGAGATATTGAGTGCACAAATACAAATGAATGCATGAATATATGGAAATAAGTGAAAAAAATATCTCTCAGTAGAAAAAAATCTGTGATTTGACACCAAATTAACCAAATCCTCCTTCATTCTATGAACTAAGATTCTAGGAGATTTCATCGATACTTCATCGAAATTCATTGATAACGGGTATTGTGTGAACATAGCTCTACAATACGGGTGAGATCACTCTTTTAAAAAAATTGTTCAGGATCTGCCCATAATTAAATCAATCTTTTGGTGATACTGAATCGAAAGAGGCAGACACGAGTTGAGACATATACTTCTTCAAACTTAATCTGCAGGTGGTAGTGTAGGTACGAACAACAACATGAGGGAGAGATGTGATGTTAACTGAAGACCTGAGGAGACTTACTATCACTCAGCCTTCAGCAATGACCACCGGGCAACTATAGTGAAACTATAAACCACAGTATTGCTGTGGATAATGAGAGTGTGGAGAGGAACGCTGGAGACTTGAGGAGACTTACTGTCACTCATCCTCCATCGGTAACCACAAGGCAAAATTGCTAATAATGAAAATAATGATAATTTAAAAAAAAGAGATTTTTTTAAAAGCTTGAGTCCTACGACCCCAGCTGATAGCAATGGCTGAACAGCCAAGAAAGAGGCACAATAGGGATGATACATATCACAGCGCTGCTGTGACAAGTGGAAACGATATGAAAAAAGGCTGGAGACCCAAACAGACTTACTGTCACTCAGCCTCCGACCGAAAGCATTTGGCAACTCGTGTGGAACCGTTACCCGTAGCACTGCTGTGGACGGTGGGAGTGTTCAGAAGAAAGCTTGAGACTTGAGGAGACTTGCTGCTTGGGCAACTGATGTACAAATTCAAATGCAGTTGCAAATAACAATAATAATAGCAATAATAATAATAATAATAATAATAATAATAATAATAATAATAATAATTGCTACAAGATGAATGAGAAAATGTATTCAAAAAATAAAGCAATTGAATGTACAAATTCAAGTTCTCTCCCATGAAATTATACTGCACACTACAAGGACTGTCTGGAAAGTATCCAGCCATTTTGAATATCCCGAGAACCTGTGCACAGCCTCGAAGTTTGCACTCAATCAGAGATTTTTTTTGGGCGCATTCATAAACAGGCATTATCCAGTGATGCCACTCAGCCGGCTATAGAAAAAAAACTACTGAATGAGCTTCTTCACCGTGCCACCGTTGCATCCACATGATTATTCTCAAGCAGGGTTTCTCTTGAAACATTGTAGCATTGCTTGTTAAACTATTACGCCACCCAAACCTAATCACAGGAAGATCAATAAGTACCAAGATCGGTCACCTGTTGATACCGTAAATAGATTGATTATTTCGCCCTTTTTTAAATAACTCTTTTATTTCATCTTTTCAGTCTGAATCACCAAGATGCTCCATTATGATAATTATAAAAAGAAGTAAGTGCACTCATTAATCGCTAAACTTTTATGTCATAGCTCAACACTGCCCAAGTTCATTTCATAGGATTCAAAAGGAAGATGTCAAATTAGGCGGGGAAAAAATCAATCATTTCATTGATATGGTTTTACTTAGGCGCGTCTGTATTAATTTACGTCCGTCAACGAAGTTAAAAATGAGTGAACGTTTTTCGTCGTGTCTGTTTGTCTATTGGTTTGAGTGTTTGATTGCTCGTGTATTCCTTCGTTATTTGTCTCTTTGTTAATCCGTCCATACAATTTATCTGAAAGTACAGAATGAATTTCGATGAAATGATGTGGGAAGGCGGGCAATTGGGGCAAGAAACAGCTGGTAAAATGTCTGATAAGGAGATGAATTTTTTCCGTTTTTTCTCCTATTATATGTATATGTTCGCTCATGACTGTTCACCTGATATCCCAAAGAGTTAGTCATGAATTGAAATGAAGTCTTGCGGAGTGATGGACAATAGGCTACGCTAGAACTATATCAATTTTGAAGTGGATCCATGTACAATTATAACCTTCAAACTGGAATTAAATGTTCAAAGCGCATAATGTCACCACTATTCAATGATTGTCCACGCAACAGCCTTATATTTCTAATAGCAATCAATGAATTTCTATGATTTTTCGTGGTGGGATGGAAAATAGACTATGAAGAGGGTTATTAGATTTCTGAGAAACCCATGTTCAACTCTCCTCCTTAAGTTACAGTTTCATGTCAAAACCACATCGTATTGCTGTGTAGTCTATATCTATGTATATGTCTACGCAGTCTGTGTGACACCGAAACAGTTATGTATCAATCATAACCGAGAAAGAGAAATCCGCTTTGATGTCAAACTATGTTTTGTTTTCAATCACATTTTTCGTCGGCCATTTTCATTGTCGATTGTTTGAACTTCACTTCATTTTTGCCGCTTGCTGTCACCTAAGTTCAAATCTGACGCAGAAGAAATGCTTTGATTAGAAGAGAGAAACGATCAATCACTTATTCTGATTTTTGATACGTTGATTGGACACTGACCTGAAATTGTTACCGTGCAAAGCAATTGACTTGTACTAATGCTGCCAGCATTCCCGATTTGGCTTTGGTATTATTCAACACATTATCCAGACAAGTATGCTCAAAAATATTTTTGATTGCAACATTTCGGTCGATATTACCCTCTGCTCTCTCCAGGTGAATATTGTATCCGGCAATCATTGTGGCATTTCTAACGCCTCTGGGATTCTAGAGAAACAGTGAATCCTGTGCCAATACAGAACTGTTCCATGCCAACCTTTGATAGGGAATGCAAGGGAAAAAACATACCCACTACCGTGTAAGAACCGACATACAAATCCAGAAAGAACAGAACATATTGATATTGGAAAAGGGCATACATTTTTATTTCTGAGACAACATCAAAAGGATAACAATGCATTATCCTGCGTCGATAAATAAACTACATGAATAAACAGGGAGATACAGATGAACCCCCCCCTAAAAAAAACAACTGAACAAACTGATAATAAACATGCGCACATTCTAGAAGAGTTAGAAAAAAGAATAGCCTGGAACATAGTTTTCAGATCTATTAGATCCATGGGAGATATTTCACTTGATAAATAGCATTGATAAGGGATGGATTTATGTTAAAAAAGTATTTGATGTGAAAATAGATGCTTTTGAAATGCAGTGGTAACTCAGGCAGTGATTGCTGTCACTTACTGACGAACTTAGGTATAGAAATATAAGTTATATCCAATACTCACTGTTGCCAATTTTTAAGTTGTGAATTGTGTTTAGATCTCATAATTTGCTATAATGATGAGTTTTGATAAAATCACTTTTATTCATTTTATTGTAATAAAATAAGTAATATTTCAATAATTTGAGAGATACATTGATAGAATTAATAGAATTTGTGTTGGAGATAAAATTCAATTTAGAAAAACTATGTGGAATATAGTAGTGAAAAAGATGGGCAAAATGCCAAAGAGCAAGGCAATAAACAGGGTAAATTAAAATGAAGACAGAAACTTCCGCACAGGCGATATATCCCTTCCCCTAAGCGGAGATGCTGATGCAGACCATAGGACACCCATCAGTGCCTCCAGAGCAATAGTTTGAAAGCAGAAATAGAGGAATTCATACTGACTACTGGAGATTAAGGCTTTCACACCCGAAACTTAAACCTTTCAAGAGATTATCGCTTCTGTGACCAACATGAAGGAACGATAGACCACGTCCTGGCCAATGCTATATTGGAAAACCTGCAAGCATCATCGTATACAAACACACAATAACAGGCATGAAAATTACGTAGATCCAGTGACGGAAGGACACAACGCCAGAATACTATGCTATTTGCAATATTTACAAAACGGGCTATCAAAGTAAATATACCCAATTGGATAATCAAGGGCCACCATAAAGGAACTTCCCTCTAAATTGGCATGAGTGCACCTTCTGATCGAAACGTAGGAATAAAGAATATTTTAAAATGCAAACTGTCTCTGTTATAGTGGGGGCACTAGAGACCATTAAGTCAGATACTGGAAGATAACAGCTCGAATCCCTTGTGACCCCTTTCTCTGAAAAATCCAGGAAATATTGCTTATAGGCTCTGCTTGTATGTAGAAAAAGCGCTATCATCCGTCTTACACAAATATAAATTGCAACACAAGAGAAAAGAAAGCTGCCAAATGCAAAAAAACTTTAACACAGATAACAGAAACACACAAAATAAAACTGCAACACACACGCACACGCACACACGAAATGGTACTTCACTTTCATCTTCTTCTGCTCTAAGTTGTTTCCAACTATTCGGCAAAAGTAAAGAAAATAGATAATAATAATAATAATAATAATAATAATAATAATAATAAAAATAATAATAATAATAATAATAATAATAATAATAATAATAATAATAATAATAATAATAATAATAATAATAATAATAGGACTGCAAGGAATTGTAGCACTGACATGATGGGTGAAAGAGAGAGGAGACGTTAGCTGAAGACCTGAGGAGACTTATTGTCACTCAGCCTTCGGCGATAACCACTGGGCAACCGGTATGAAACTGTAAATCGCAGTATTACCGCGACCTATGAGTATTAGGAGAGGAGGGATGGAGACTTAAGAAACATTTTCGAGTCAATTCAACAAAAGAATTTGACAAACTATTTCAAGATCACTAACTTTGGATTTGTGTATTTTCAATGATGTTCGTAATAGCTTCAATATCTTATGCATTTATGCACGAACATAATACGGATTCATACGTATAGTGAGAGAGAAAGAGAAAAAAAGGTGTGTTTGTATGTCTTCATGTGTGAGAGAGTATGCATGCGTATGTTTTCAATATACGTTACCTGTCAAATACATGCACTTGGTCTCTTATGTGTCTGGTTGAGGAAATTGTGATATTTCGTGTTAATATTAGATAAATGAACTATCATACACAGATACACACACAAATACACACACCCACCCATATATATACATATGTGTGTGTGTGTGTGTGTGTTTGTATGTGTGTATGTATCTGCATGTGTGTGCAAAGATCACATATTACGAACTTATGACTGATGCTTTAATCCTCAAGCGATAACGCAAATGCAAATAAGATATTGGAAAGAAAATGGTATAACTTCAAAATTATACACAGTTTTAGGTAAAAGAAGATACCAGTAAAAATCAAATAATGCAATTATGATTTTTGGAACTTTGTTTTTGTAGATTATTTCTTGAAAATCAATACATACCATTCTATCGAATGTGTATTTTGTCTGGTATTAACACTTCATGTATTTAAGATTCGTATGCTAAAAGGAAAGAAACATGAGTAGGGAAACATTTTAGATACTTTTGTTTAAATTATCTAGAATGTTTCATAAAACGAATCTATAAGATCCGCGGGATAAGATAGAAAGATATGAATTATATTCATCATACTGCCTTTGGTTAACGAAGATATAAGAGGGTTCTCTACGTCTTTTGGAGACCATTGGATCGTTATTAGCCGATGCAGACCTTCGAAATCGGCTGAAGGAGATTAAATTATTAAAGTATTTCGAAAACATGTCACAACTTGGACTAACAGCTGCAACAACCTTTTTAATATCGGTAGCCTAAATACAAAATGATAGGCAAAATCTCCGTGATGAAAGAGACAGTACACCATTGCTTTATAACTATACGCAGCAGGCTGGCCAAGTTGATACAAATATTCACCCAAAAGAGTACGAACAGTGATATGGGGCAAACAATTACACAAATAATAACAACACACCAAAAGCCATCTTAAAACATAAGAATATGTGCAACTTTGAGATAGTGAGTTGGCAAGGAGATCGAATCCAGTTTTTAAAAGAGGAAGATAGGCTTGCCGAACTTTAATATGGCTCTGGTAGCAAACAACAGGATAATGAGTAGAGAAAACGAATGAACATAAAAAAAAAATACCAGGACCTCATCTGGGAGCTTAAAATGCCGTTGAACATGAGAGGGAGATCTCTACTGATAGCAGATGGGTAACACAAGAAGGGAAATATATCAATAAAAGTTTCTAGGAAGGGTTGAAACTGTACAGACTACCGCAGCAGTCATTTAATACCAAGCGGCAACTACCGGACATCTGATAACAACATTCAAATTTATCAAATCTAAATTAGCGATAATGAGAGTAATGATGATGTTAATGAATCTAGCAAGACTGCCATGGCACTGATGGGGTTAATTGAAACGACTTTGTACAGGGGATAAAAGCGAAAACTTATGAGGAAGAAGAAAAAAAAAGAAGAGAGAGAAATGCTACAGGAAAACTGAACAACAGGAGTTACCTCCGGAGAAGGTAAAAATAGAGCCACACTGACGGCGTTCGCAAGTAAATCAATGGCATATTTTGGCGTGATCTTCCCAATCACCTGTGATTTATTCATAATTGGCTAATTATTTAGCAAATGGGGAAAACGATAAAAAGCTAAAAAAAAAGTCCAGCCGTCCACTCCTAGTGCTTTTACTGACCAGAAACGATAATAAAAGTCGATTCGAACAATTTGGTAGCTTGGTAATGTTTTCTTTACTTCTTTCTAGGAGAATTCAATTTCACACAATACCTTGGTTCGAGTAGCAATCATGTGATCATTTCGGTAATTATTTTCTGATTATTTATCAAAAGCCCTTCCTACTGAGCGATAAGAATCAAAGCTCAGGAGGAAGAGAGATGAGAAATGACTGGAATCATTTTCTCATCTTTTTTTCATGCAGTATATATATATATATATATATATATATATATATATATATATATATATATATATATATATATATGTATATATATATATATATAATTTCCTCAAATCTTATGCAATTACACTTGCACATTGACATCAATTAGCGAGGTAAAAAATGAAAAAAATAAAAGTATCATGATCATCTAAAAAGGAAGAAATTTATGTAGGGGTGAATTTAGAATTAGAAAAAAGTTCACGTTTTTAATATCAGTTATTATGTCAATGTCTCGGCATTTCTCTTCTAAACTTGTATCGATTTCCAATCTGATTATTCACTTAACTTTCTGTAACAACCGTCTGCAACCTCTATTTTTTTTTTACTTCATACAGTGTTCTTTTTTTGCTGAAAGCCCAATTTTTAAAAGATCCAGCGTCCTGGTTGCCACGAATTTTCCTCGAGTCGCCGTTAAACCGTACCTAACGAAAATAAACCGGTGAAAATCATACTTTTGGATAAAAAATCGAGCAGGTTCGACCTGAAAGTCATTTGCCAATCTGAAACACAGGGACTTGATTTATAAAAAATCATGTAATGCATGAAAATTTGCCTCTACCCGGAATATGTATTGTTTCTTATTAATCACACGGAAGTGGCTGACAAAATATCATGCATCAAATGACTCTCTGCTATAGCAGTGAATCGTATAACAATTTCACACATCTCAAATATGATGATGAAAGCAGTAAAAACAATAATTGTACTGTATCTGCTGACAAGATATGACGAGAAAAATCAGGCGCAAATTGATTTGCTCTTGCAATGATTTCAAATGATCTATCATATTACAGTAGCCTTTTGGTAAACTAATACATATATATATATATATATATATATATATATATATATATATATAATATATATATATGTATATATGTGTGTCTGTGTGTATGTATTTGCATGTGAGTGCGTGCATTTATTTGTACACATAAGAATTAGCATATATATATATATATATATATATATATATATATATATATATATATATATATATATATATATATATATATATATATATATATATATTGTATCATCCACAAACAGCTTTCATTGTATTACTACTCCATATGAGCCTATAGACTATCCATTATCCCCTCCAGTACCACGTGGTAGGATTGAAAGGTTCACTTCAGTCTTGGAGGCCTGTATCCTACCATGGAACAGGACGGTCAGTAAGGTTGAATGTAAGCAATATATTCATTTAACATATATTTCCCATCCACCAGAATGCTCTCTTCAAATGGAAAAGCATTGTACATACAAATCTATCTATCTATCTATCTATCTATCTATCTATATATATATATATATATATATATGTGTGTGTGCGTGTGTGTGTGTGTGTATGTATGTATATATATACATATATATATATATATATATATATATGTATGTATGTATGTATGTAAGTATGTATAAATATATATATATATACCTTATTAAATCACATTTATTTTTCAATGTAATCTCATCCCTTCCAACCTTCTCGATACATCGCTGAATATTGATTATAGTCAGATTCAACTTCATATATAGTATATTTCGGACCGAAATTCATCTAATAAGGATGTGTTCAGCCACAGGCGTGAAATACTGTACATATGCATCGGAATAGCCGTTTAATATCAGATTTAATAACAACAGACACACAAAATCATTCAAGTACAAGAATCTACTTCCTACGAATTAACGCTTCAGCTTACCTAGCCATAATGATGCAAGAATCACTATAATTGAGGAGAATACATCCTACAAAATCACTAAAATTTTTGAGTTCCATGAATCTGGATGAGATGCCTTTACCAACTTTCATTTAATTGACTCAACATCAAATTAAACAGCCCAAATACGTTTTTTAAATATCAAAGTGAAATACCCTGATAACATGGAGTTTTTACTTTAGAACAGTACTTACCATCAGCATCTAAATAATCCCGTCTATTCACACACATACACCAATGCTAATATAAATCAGCAAAAAAAGAGAAAAATCGTATGATGTCAACTCGACCAACATCATAATCTTTATAAAGGAAATAAACATTGATGAAAAAATGACCATGATCCTCTGGTCCAACGATTTTCTATGGTTTTCAGGGTTTTGTTACTCATGGCCTATAAATATCCTTAAGATCGTCGATTTTATATTTTCCTTAATTTTTCAACCTCTTTTAGATACCTGCGATCCATTCATCCCCTTCCACCCTTCCTACAAATTCACTCTAGAAAGACCCAGATTTTCAAACTTAGATCTAAGCTGGACAGAGATTAGCTTCTATGGTACCAGTAGGTTAGACACCTGATTCCTAGGAACACTGGTCAGTCGACAATTAGTGTAGCAAACACACACAGAGAGGAAAGACAATGCGTACAGCCATAATTTATAGCGTGTTATATTGATAGCTTTGATATCGGGAATACAACACGTATCCATACCTTTACTTTCTAACAATGTGGACGACGGGATTGAACTTCGAAACATGTCCCGATTTTTTACAATTATAGTAAAGCTTCTATACAAACTATATACTCCTATTTCGTCTTAATTAGTTATTCAATGCTTGTTATTGAGTCCATTTGGTGATAGCATGCTTTGTCGCAAAATCCAGCTATCTTCATTGGATTCTAGAAACGACAGTGTGGTGATATCAGCTAAGTATTTTTTTCTATTTTCTCATGATTGAAAGCTTAACATTCCTCGTGAAGTCTTCTGCAGTTAGATTCATGAAAAATATCAGTGATTTCCCTGATAATCGAACTGGTGAATGAATCGTTGAATTTAGGATGATTGTAGCATAGAGGATTCTGATCATTTCATTCAACTATTTTTTGATGTTTCTTCACAGGTAACTTGGTATCTATAACTTTTCATATATCTTTTGGTCGACGGGAAACCAGCTATATGGATATATATGATATTTTAAAAACAAACGATAGACTCTTAAACGGTTGTACCCTACAAGCTGATTAGTGTTCACACTTAGATTGACCTCAGAAAGAACATATGACAATGATCTTTGGTGACCTCTAAAAGTCAATCTTGGGTCAAATTAATTTTATCATTTAAAAAAAAAAAAGACCCGTGGATTCGTGTAACAAGGCTACTTTAACCGATGAACATAGGGTGGGTGCTACTGACCGCTGTTGACCTCTAGAGTACACATTAAGGCCAGGCAATTTTGATAGGTTCAGGTCAATTCTGGCATATTCAAATCTGGAACAATGACTGTAACCACATCGTTGTAAATCTGGTTACTAAGATAACATCTATAGAATGAAAATTGGATAGGTGATGCAGCCTTCTGGTTCCCCATCTATCCCATTTCGTGAACGCGTTTTCTAACACAGATAGATTCAAATTTGTTAACCCAGTTAGCTGGACTCCAGGATAATCATTTAAAAACCCCTAAAGGTCATTTTTAGGTCGGGTCAATCTTGGTATTTTCAAATCTATGATGTTGCATCTCAGGGCCTGAAAATTCGCGTACAAGACTAACACGATCTGGTGAGGAGCATCTGATGACTTTTGTCATTTTCCGATATATATATATATATATATATATATATATATATATATATATATATATATATATATATATATATATATATATATGCATAGATAGATAGATAGATAGATAGATGTGTGCGTGTGTGTTTTACATTTCAGTTGGCATACAAATCTTTTTTTTCTTGATCCGGGAATGTTTGATTTGCAACTGGATGACACTTCTCTGAACAGAATATTGTTCCCGATTTCTTGTTTTTATCAGGCTTATCTTCGTCTGCTTTCAAGGGACATTAGATTACGTTCATAAGTCTCTCTTCGTTAAGTAGGTTTCATGAATATTATTTTTTTTATCTAAGTTGCATACTTTACAACGCTTCAGATGTGCCTTCAGTTCTCAATAAGACACTTTTCTTCCGTTTGGGATCCAGTTACGTTGAACTAAAGAAAGAAGAAGGGTGATAACGTAGAGCATCATTAGAAAAACATCTAATTTGATCTATAAATGACTCAACGAACGTAACTTCTTCACTGTCATCATTTATCATCTCTTAATAATAGCTAGAAATGGCTAAAATTCAGCTAAACTGTTCAAATTCCAGATAATTTTATCACCGAAAATGTTATGTATACTCATTTAAGGCCCATTTATTTTTAAAAAAAATCATACATTAATTTTCCTGAAGAAATTATTGATAAAAATCAAAAACTTCCTTCAATTTAAACTCAGTTATGCTGCTACTCCTTTGAAAATCCCTTTAAAATTGAGGATCGTAGATATGGACGTAAGGATGGGGGATGCATCGTTTGCAATGGGGTAATCTATATAGCTCCTCCATAATACAAAACATTATTATACCATCCTGGTTGTTTTGCAGTTATCGTTGCATTTTGATAAAGTGCTTAGTATTCCAGTTTTTACATCATTGATAAAGATATGGAAAGTAGGGATTCCAGCAAGCTTCGTGTTCGGGTTTAACTGAATACAATCTGGGTTTTGATCTTTGAGAATTACTCTCTGTTTCCCGTTGCTGAACCAAGATTCTATCTAGTTCAATCAAACGAATAGACTTTAATTGAATTGTTTATTCTATTTACATTGTATTGTTAAAGTTATACCTCAACCGTATAACTATGGGAGATCATTTCAAAAAATTTTTTCTATGTAATATAGTGCAATTTATAATCATATATATGTGTGTGTATGTGTGTGTGTGTGCATGTGCATGTGTGTGTGTGTGTGTGTGCGTGTGCATGTGTGCGAGCATGAACGTGTGTGTGTATGTTAGAAAATGTTATTTAAAGCTCATTTATCAGACGTGTGAGTGTGAGCATTGATATATGTGTGTGTAGAAGTGTGAAAGTATGAGAAGGAGAGAAAAGAGAGAGGAGAGAGAAAAGTGATAAAATCATCCATGAAGTTAAAAAAAAAGATATTACCCGAGAAATTAAGTAAAAACTGTAAAAAAAGCCGTAGACTAAAATTGACTGTGTGAGAAAAAACCTCATCAATCAAATAAAAATTAATCTTTATTCGAAGATAAGTGGAAATCAATTGAAAGAACAAAAAAATACATGAAAGATTTTGCAACGGTAGGAAAAGCAGAATATTAATAAACTACGTCATCACGTTGAAATTACGTCATACAAAATAGAATAAAACAGAGGAACGGCTCTGGAAATTCTGCGAGATTTGTTTCGTCCGAACGGACGAATGGTTTTGCATTATGGCAAATTTTGTATCCAAAAGTGATTTTAGTGAACAAATGGCGGTTTATGGGGGGGATATATCAGATAAACTCAAGTCTCCGAAGAAAACCAAAGGCACCGGATCAGAACAATGGAAACTCAGCGTGCCCACTGATTCTGCGTCAGGGACGTTTGCAAAAACAGCCGGTTGCACGAAGAAAAATCTGGGAAAAGACTTCAAATCAAATTTGCATAACCAAAAAGTGAAAGAATTAAAATATTTACAATTAGAGAATCTGATCGATGCTGATAAAAAACTCATCGAAAGAGATGCGGCCAAAACTTTAAAGAAGAAATTGGATATAATCAATATTTTGCCGCAAGCGAAAGAGGACTTGAAAAGGATATTAAAAGATAAACAAAGAATTACAAAGCTAGTCAAAAAATTGACTGAGTGGTTGTCTTTCAATAATGACAAAACACTCGAAATCTTCAACGTATTCAGAAATCTCGGACAAAACAATTGCCTCACTTATCCGCAGTTTATTGGCTCAATGGTACGTATGAATATATCATTGAGCAATGCATACCGGAAATATATTTTCCATCCAACGGGACGATGTATAGTAATTCACTAATTTTCACGTAACTAACAACACACTTATGCACGTTGTACTCGAGGATTTGTTCACTTTCTTGAAATATACTGACTACTACCATGAGTTACTATACTATCCATACCTCTACTAATGACTTTACAGATAGGAAAAAAAATTACTATGATAATCATACGAAATCAGTGTCGAAATGTACGCAAATATATCAATAAGTGAATTATTACATTTCTTTTAATGTACCAAACCCGGCGCTTTCCCATAAATCACAGAGATAATACAGTGAAAGATTCCGACTAAAATCCAGCCGATAAATGTTAGGTTACAGACATTGATCTAAACCCGCAAGAGTTATTAGAGCAAAGTCTAGAAGTGAAACATTCACTAAGCTGGAGAAATGACTTCTCATTTACGGTAATAGTGTCTCAGATATAAAAAAAAATAACGGTTACCGAGGATAATGGTGTTCATTCTGAGTTAAAACACTATCACTTTATTAATGGATTAGGTCTTATTTCACTCAGAAAACTCTATGATTTATGTATGTTATTGATTGTTTACATCTTGTTTCAATCAATACATATCCTCAATTAAAATCCGTCCGCTCAGTGAACTAGTTTGAGTGCTGCGATAACAGTCACGTGTTCGCTCGTCATTTTGATCTGATTAAAAGAGGTGTTAGACCATCTGCTGCTGGAAAATCGATACTTTACCCATAGTATGTTATTGTTGTGGAAAAAAAAACATAATATTACGATCTATGGATATTTTAAGTTTATAATATATCTGCTACCAGGTAATTTTATCTATCTGTCATCCAAGAAAGAAAAAATCATCGTCAACAGACTGCAATGTTCGTCTGCCAATGACTGTACCATAGTTCCCGTTAAAATATTGATGTGCAATAACACAATTTAAAGATCAGTCGATCAGTTTTGTTTTATTTGATATCTGACTGAATTAATTCAAGCAATCAGCGAGAATAGAATTTGGTACACGATTGTTCTGCAATTTGTTCCATCATCTAAATATAATATTAAATTAAACCCCTTATACATAGTGCCATAGAGACTAGATTTAATTAGATTAACAATTTTTCCTGACAATCTGTTTTAGAATAATCCAAATGATGAAATTACTGCTTAAAGTTATTTTTTGTTGGTGTCTAAATACTGAAATGCAATTTTTTTTTCAAAATTTCAGATCAACTTCGAAGCACCCTTCAAAATGCTGAGCTTATGTGTCCTTGTCATCCATTTAAGCAGTCAGAAAGCTGGCTTGATTGCCGAAGAAGATATAAAGAAACTTTTATCGCGTGAGCCAGCTGAATGTGATATATGTGGTTTTGGGAAGAAAGAACAAGTTCAGACCAGGACCGGACCTTTTGGCATTCGTCAAATGTCATTCCAGATTCTGAAAAAGGTTGTTCCTGTTGAAATTGAGGAACCATCGAATTTTACGGAATCATTTCTGAAAACAAAAAAGACGAATGGGTTGCATACTAGTCCATCCAGAAAGAACGTCCATTTTAAAAACGTTCTGATCAAACTACAAGCTAGAGAAAAATCTAAAAACAAACCATCATGGAGAAAAATAGCGAGAAAAAAGTCACCTGAATTTGCAAATGTGACAGAAAAGACGATCCGTACACGTGACATGTTAATTGATTGGTGTCAAAATGTGAGGAAGACAGAACAATCTACAGAAGCTGAGGAACTTACAAAAAGAACTTCGCGATTGATTGAAAAACACTCAACACATTCGAGAGAAGGGAAAACCAAAAGAGCTTGGCCGATGCCTGTATTATCTAAAGAAAATAACACAAAAAATGACACGCCTCTGTCCATGAAAAAAAGAGATTCTTCCAGAGACGACGAATGTTTGGGTAAAGGAAAGAAGAAGATATTCGAGATATTTACTCGAATTAAAGCTAATGCAAACGAGGAAAATACCCGTGAAGCTAAACCATCACGTTTTAAAAACGTTTCCACATTTGTGTCTAAAGGACTTAAAACTGATGAGTCTCCTTGTCCCCGTATAGCCACTATTGCTGATACTATGACTAAGAAAATTGGAAAAAAAAGAAAAGCTCCATCGTTTAAGAGCCACAAACTCTCTTTTTTAGATATACCAAATGTAGATGAAGATATTTTACGAGCTTTCACACGACAGCTTCCAAAAGAATTATTTGTTTTGATTCACTTGCGGTCAATTATTTATGACGAAATCTTCTCTTGTCCGGCCCATTTTTCTCTTCTGTTGCCCGACTACAATACACTGACCTACGTTGCCGACTGTATAAAAAATGCCAATGATATTAGCAAAGCAAATATGTATATTTCGCCTTGCCAACTTTCTTTTCGACAAACATTACTCCCTTTAGACAAAACATTGAAACAATGCGGCTATAGAGGCTATTGCAAGTCTCATCCACTGAAAATCACTTTGTACTACGATTTTGTAATGATTTACGATTTTGATTTCAATTAATCGTAAAAGGAGGAAGAAGGGAAAAACTGTGTAGAAAGATAATTAAAATGTTTTATAACTTCAAAATCCTTAGCACACAAATTGGTCTTGATTTATATATAGATATATATATATATATATATATATATATATATATATATATATATGTGTGTGTGTGTGTGTGTGTGTGTGTGTCTGCGTGTGTGTGTGTGTGTGCGGGCGTACCAGGGAGTGACAGGCAAGAAGTTAGATATTCAAACATTTTACAATTAAATCTTGTAAACTATATATTTTTCGTCACTTGTTTTTTCAACCAATGATTTAATGAGATCCTACGTGTTGAATGTTACCTGTTATTTTGGTAGTTCCATATTCATGAATGAATTCCAAAGAACCATAATTTTATAACATGTTTTATTTCCTTTTTTTTTCTTAGAGTTTACACAAGCGTAGCTCCGTTAGTTAGGTTAAACATAGAATTTCCCTTCCGGTGTACCATAAAAGGTCCGTCAGGCTCAATAACTTTTTATTCACGTATAATGAGTTAAATGTGTCCATTTTACCATGTTGGGCATTTGAATTTTCCTATTCCTCTTTTCCGTTTAAAGAACCTTTACACCTTGTCTCAATGCATCTTTGGCTTTTTATTTCATATTGTACACCTTTGCCCTTGAACTTTTTCAAACCTGCCTTGAAAACTTGACGTTTTTTTTTTTTTTTGCTCGTTGTTCCCCTGACTTGATCTGAATTTCACTAATAAATTACCAGCTTCAATTCTTGCACGTCTTTTTTTGCATTCTAATTGTTCATTTGGTGTAACTTCTATAAATATTTCTGTTTTTTCAACCCCTTTTCTCCCACCATGTGCTCTTCTTTTCAAGTTTTTTTTCCTTATTTCTTTTTTTCTCAGTTGGGACTTCTTTCAATGCATTGGTTATTTTCAAGTTCTTCCTCAGTTTTCAAACTTCCCAAATAGGAAGACCTGTCTTTTTCAGATTATCCTCAGAATTGAATCCAGTGAATGTAATGTTACACATGTTTAGGTTCCTCATTGATGTTCTGATATTCCACATCACTCTCATTAAGTTTGATACGAGCATAGTTATTCTTGTCTGTTGAGAGAATGTCAATTCTTCGCTCATGATTTTTTAGCCTACGAACTTTTTTGTTTTATGTGAATAAAAGATCTGGTATTATTTTTCATCAATGAACATCAATATTTCACCGGAAATAAGTGATCTAAACATGTGCAACATCATCTCGGATCGAACCTAGAACATCAGACTACTTAACAGTAATTTGTCTGTAATAGCGCAGTGGTTACAGCATCAGACAAATTACAGTTAAGTAGTCTGATGGTTCTATGTTCGATCCTAGTGTGAGACAGTATAACAATACTACTAACGCTAAAAGAGGGGAGTACGGTCAATATACCCCCGTCGGATAAATAAAGAGTTCAGTTCGTTACTTCCCAAAAATCTCCCAGATGATACCTGACGAAGGCCGTAGAGTGCAACGGCCGAAACGTAGTATGAAAAACAACAAAGGTGAGGATGGTCCGAATATCAATAGAAATGTGCAACATCACATTAACGGAATGCAATTCTCAGGTTGTCCTCAAAAAGACTCCTGTATACAAGCTAGCGGAGGCAGTATTTAGCAAAATACTAGGATAAGAGAAAGGGCGTTACTTAACAGTCATGTTTAAAGAAGTGACATACACACACAAACACACACACACACACACACACCCACATACACACACACACGCACACGCACACAAATTAACGAAAAAATGAAAGAAAGCCATGAAAGTACCAACCAATAATCTGCATTGTTGAGAGCTTTGAGATCAATTAAAAAAACTCCAAAACTCTGACTTATTCAGATCAATTCTGGGAAACGATGTTCGACAAAAAACAAATGTAACGATTGCAAGACAAACTCAAAAATTAACAGTGAGAGTAGAGGCATAGTATGAAAATAAAACATTGAATATACTTTGAGAAAGATTATAAAGCTGTTTTGAATATTGGAGAAACGGCCAGAAGCATAGGAGAACGAAATATGAAGCGAAAGAAAAGAACTCCATCAACAGTCACATATTCAAAAAACATAACGAGTGACTCAAAATATAAAGTTGGAGATAGTTTCACCTTGTGGCAATGATGCTCTTCCAAGGCAGGTGACATGGACTGTACTTGCTCAAGAAGTTGATCTCAATCTAATCAGCAGGGAAAAAGGGAAAATTCTAATGCCTCATGTGACCGAATGAACATATGCCATGCGTTATAGAAGATAAATGAAATGAAAATTCTTGAATTTGTCGAATTTTTATGATACATCTTCTTAATACTGCGCAATGTTTTATGGCCAATATAACAGAAGAAGCAAAACTTCATTCCGTCTTTAATCTCACTGACTTAGTCACCGGGGTTGGTGAAAGCAAAGTAAATAAAGTCTATGGCAGTTATAAAATTCTGCTCTCGGGAAATGTATTCACAAATATTTAACTAATCGAATACAACTCAACTTTATTGTCCACAATCTGATGTTTGTTGAGTGCATTAGTCCCCAACCTGTGATAGTCCACAAAATTACAGCTTAGTGTCTGTGGGCGGACTTTTCAAAAGTCTTCTAGCAAAATATCGAATATCAGCAACATCTAATATGATAAGTATATTGAAGAAAGAACTGAAAATTCAAGGACACATGCTGTCATTTGTTTCCCAGCAATGACTGTAAGATTCATCAGGTGAAATTAAAAACAAATGATAATTGTCACGTCCAACACTATCATCACAATGAGTGATGTATACCCTTACCTCCAATTACTTATATAAAAATGTACATACATAGAAGCTGTTACTTTGTAAACAAAACACAGAAGTCTATGCTTTTGTACTAATCTGACAGTGAACACTCCTTCAAAATATGTTTACGTAAAATGATAGTACCATGATTTATGTATTTCTTAACTAAACTAGATAGGCACCGAAAACATTCCATATTTTAGCATAGCTCACACTGAAAAGAAAAAACAGATTCAAGACTTATTACAATGATTTATGTAGCATAAAATTTTGTTAATACATTGCATATCTTATATTAAATGAAATTTGATATCATTATGTATTTTTTTTATATAAATCTTAGTTACTATTCTTCTGGAATCTTCCATGTCTGTGTCGAGAAATTTTGTTTTTCATCTGAAAAGACTAACTTTCAAAACCATTTGTTGATTTCATAACTTATTCAAACGCAAACTCTTAACCAGGTTGTCAGCATGAACTTAGAATAAATAAATAACTAGCTTCATGGCAAATAAGTCTTGCTGAATATTTGAAAGTTTATCAGAGTACATAAATTTGCATAAAGAGGGTATGATTGAAGAAAAAAATTACTTGGCTTTTCTCACAAAATAACATCCCCATAAGAAATGCATTCATTAATTTTAAACTTGGGTGTATTTTCAAGTATATGTTATTGATCCAAATTATTAGATTACACCAATACACTCGAGTCTTATATGAGAATTCTTTACAATTCTTTTATTATTTTAGTGATGGTACAAACTTATTGTGATAAAATAAACACGTTACAAGTTCGAAGCTTTTGTATTGACTTAGGTCGATCTGGTGATATTTCAATAACGTTAAAATGAAATATCCTGTGATACTGATGGAAGATACACGATGTTATTCAGCAGATTTAGAATCACAACGGTTCAATATTGATATATCGTTGATTGATAACGTACATAACATAAGTGTAAAACATAATTCTACTAAAAAATGCCTTGCAATCCTTTTTAGCAGGACTAATTATCATTCTTGTTCCTGACTACCTCACAAAATTTCCCAAAACATTTATTCATTTTCTTTATATATATATATATATATATATATATATATATATATATATATATATATATATATATATATATATATATAACTCATCCATTGTAAGCTTATGCAATGCTCTTCTATGGGAATAGAGCATTCTGGTGGATGAGGAATTGCTATGTGAATAGATATATCACTCAAATATAACACTTAAATTAAACTCATATATATATATATATATATATATATATATGATTTCCACAATATGGACCTCAGATTATGTTTACATATATTTAAAATGCCTATGTGTAATGCTAAATACCTTGCTTCACAGCAGTCTTTTTATACATATTGGGTATAGCATGCTATACAGATAACGATATCATATATATGTATACATAAGAATATATATATATGTGTGTGTGTGTGCCTGCTTGCATGTGTATTTCAATCAAGAATTAAATCTGTAATCTATAGAAGACTGTTGACTGTAGAGTACACATATTTACTTATAAATTGCCAAATACTTAGCTTCATATTCTTTTCTATTTCTTTTGATGCACAGCAAATAAAAATTGACAAGATGCACTGTTGGAGAGCTGGTGACACACTCTCCAATACGATATGTTTATTTATGTATTTCTGTCAAGAATCAAATCCACCATTTTTTTGTTGTTGTTGGCTGCTAAGTACACATATACTCAAATTAAAGTGTAGAATATCTAATATATATCTTTGCGTTTTAGGCCGTAACTCTCTATTTCAAAAAGATGCCTAACTGACCCGATATTATGTTGGAAAGTAGATACGTACATAGTCATGAATATTTTGGTCGTGTATATAATTCAATTATGTTATTAAAATGGTCCCTTAGTTTTTTGAGAATGAGTATGTATTTCTGTGGGAGATCGAGTGTGTTTGATTTCTTGATTACTATTTCTATTACTTTTGTCTCCGTGGTTTCAGTTCCCACGCTAGGTGACTAAAGGGATTTATCATTATACCATATGCCATGATCTTTTGATTTGAGTATTTTCCATTCAGTTTCCTTATCAATTATAACAATTTCAAAAGGAAGCAATGATCCCTTGTCCTTCTATATTCTATTACAAATACCGAGCTAATTAGAAGACTCTATGAATGCGCAACAAGTGGGGATACAAGGTTTTTTATGAGTCAATTTCTAAAATACAATTCAGATATCAACAGTTTTTTGAGGATTCGTTTCAAATCTGACAGTGGAAAAACCGTTCTCTGTTCTGATTCGCTGCGAACTTTCACGGATGCTGTGGGTTTCCTCTTCCTCTCTGTCCCATAGAGATCTGAAGTTTTACGACTCAGCCAAACATACTCTGATCACCATTATTGACGATTACTTCATCGCTTTACCTTATTTCGGCTCTCAAAAAGTTTGTAAACTGTGCTGAATCAGAAAAACACATCTGACAAAAATTATGCCCATGACCAACATCTTAGGATCTTTTTTGATGTATGTTGCCTAGACCACTTTGGCCACGAAATAAAACTATGGTTAGGTGGAGTAACGCTATTGATGAAAAGATTTTGAAATGCTTCGTGTAATGAACTTATAAGCAATGGATGGAATTGATTAATTTAATAGAATACTGTTGTTTGCACCAATGATTATAACACTCTTTTGGCTTTGAATGTTAGGATGTGCAAGCAAAGAATACACCATCATTTTAAGTGGTGTTACCACACGATTGTAAATGATGTCTTACAGCAAAAAAAGTCTAAGAATCAATATCAACAATGAGTGTGTTTATAACGTTGAAATATTCGTGTGATAAATCAGTTCATATAAAAATCTCAATGTTACCCTTCATCGTGGAAAAAAGCTTCGTTTGTACTTCATACGAAGTGCATATGATTCTTTGCAAAGCATCGTTTGTTCTTGTACGAGCCTCTTCATTATGAATAGTATCGTTACATGATTCATAACACACAATTCCATGAAAAATGTCCACATGATAAAAGTCAACACAGGCATAAACCATAGAAAACATCCTACACAGAGAAAAAATCCCTCACCGAAAGAAGCCCACATAGTGAAAGGCCAACATAGTGAAAGGCCGACATGGAGAAGAAGCCAACCCGGCAAAAACCCATATCAGTGATATTTCTCCGCTGGGTTCTAGATAAGGCCAATATATATCCAGATTGATCTCCCAGGAACCAAAAGCCCTGTTTACATAGTCATTCTTCTAAGTTTTGAGAGAATAAGCTTGAAATGGTGCACCGCCCAAGAGAGAAACAAGACAAAGGTTTTAATTTCGTTACTGCATTATTTCTGTGTGAGCTTTTTTCCCCTTTGGGTTCTTCCGGTGTGAACTTATCATCCGTGTGAGCTTTTACCCAAGTGGGATTATATCATGTGCACTGTTTAGGGTGATGGATTTTTGTTTTGACCTTTTTCATGCAAGCATTATCCTGGCCATCATAACACACATGGCTCTATCTGTTTATATATATATATATATATATATATATATATATATATATATATATATATATATATATATATATATATATATATATATGAAATGACATTATGCACCATAGTTTTACTACAATGTAGAATGTAAATTCAACAAATTATCAAACAGAACAATACAGAGCGAGTTGGTAAAATTTGCAGTAAGTTCCCATCCAGCTTTTAGCTCTCATAAGAGACAATTATTCAATTCACTTCAATTTCTATACCACATTCCAATTTAGGTGCTGTGTTCCGGCTTATCAGTTAATACCATTTTGAGTTATAGGGATTGCAAAATTATTCAACGAATTGAAGCAAATATTCAGAAATCGCAAACGATAATAAGATGACTAAATCAAAACGAAGGCAAAAAAAATCTAAAAAAATCTGGTTGCTCCGGAGGTCATCTAAAAAATTATCCAATTGATGTAAAAAATATCAAAACATTTATAAATGTTGCAAGAAATTATCTTGAAATGATCTGAAAATGCATTAGATATCAAACTTTTATCCACTTCTATCTATGTCAAAATATACAAGATAACACAATAAATTAAGGAATTAAAGATGAAAATATGGAGGTTGCTTTTTCTTTTTAATTTTGATGTTTTGAAAGATTAGTGTTCATTTAATCAGGGATTCTTTTTTAGAAATATCATGTTTTGGATTCATTACGAAATACAGTTATATGGATCGAAATAAGGATAAATCTTGTAAGCAAAACATCCGTAAAAATAACAAAAAAATAAGCGTCAAGATCATCCTTACCATGGTTATTTTGTCAATAAAACCACCCCTCGTAAAACTTTTACTATCCCCTTTTGCTAAATATCTAACGCATGTACATTCTTATTGCTTTGCTCTCCGTATAAATTCTCAACCCCAGTCCCCTCTCTGATCCATGTTGGTCACTTAAAGTCATGGGTTCGAAACTTTGAAAACTCAAGCAACCCTTCTATTAAAGAAACATCATGGCGGATCCGTATGTTTAGCATTTTGATTATAGATTCTTACCAATTTCAACAACAAACAATTTTGATTTCAGAAAATCAGATTAATTTTAAATGGACTACATTTTGTTTGGATTCTCATATATGGTACAGGTCAGTATACAATAATTGTGTTTTTTAGTGGCTGTGCAATGTTTTTCTGTGCTAGTTGTACAGGATACACTGCTGTGAACCGTCTGAGTATTATTTGTTAGACACCTAGAAATTCATCAATAGCCCATTGGAATATATTAAAGATAGACCGGCAAAAACAAGTCAATACATACATATCTTCCAACTCAATCGAGAGTTGAATGAGTTAATATCACAAACCATCGATTGTGAATTTAGTTTCTCTCCAATTTATTCACAAATGCAGATGTGTGTCCAATTCACCTCTGTATGCCCCACTGTCTGTCTTTCTGACTGTCTGTCAGTCTGTCTGTCTATCTGTCTGTCTCTCTCTCTCTGTCTCTCTCTGTCTGTCTGTCTCTCTCTCTCTCTTTCTCTCTCTCTCCTGCATTTCTCTCTATCTGATTCCATAACAATAATTTTAAAATGCATCTAGTATCTGTTTTAGATCTTTTCTCGTCAACTAATCATGGATCAGTAATAAGCAGCTTCCCAGCGACACTCCAACATCCCAATGGTGTGTTTTTATAATTTCCCCATTGTTTTTGTAAGCCCGGAACGACAAAAATCAAATATCTAAATTCTATTAAACAAACTAAGCATGTTCCTCATCTGCTATCTTCTCTAGGTTCACTTCAAAATACATCTGCAGTATCTGTCTTTTAACAAAAAAAAAAAAAGAAAAAACTCTGCAGAAGAATTCCTTGAACCAAGGAATGTATCGTCGAAAGCGTCTCATCGTTTTTCACCGTCAATCGAATCAATTTTTTTTGTGTCTAATGATTTTTTCTCAAAAAATATGGCATGCACCATTATGCATCAAAAGTATGGATTTTCTGGATATTTGATTTTAATATCTGACTTTCCTTCATTATGAGCCCGCTGGAAGGTTCGGTACAATTTCTGGATTTTTTTCTCAATAGTTCTGATGTTTCAAAAAGTAGGCGGAGAGCATCAAACATGCACTATTTAACTGTTACAGATGAAGGTAGCACTAGAGCAGCTGATATTAAAGTAAATATATTTTCTATGGATTTGAGCGTTGAGATTGAGAGCAACAAAAACATGAGAGAAACACTAGGGAAAATTAATGATAACGATCATTGTCTCATTTTAAATATACAGACAAGTTCAATCTATAAATTTCTTGTCACTGGTATTAAAAATCATGAGTCCCCGACTTTCGACATATGTATTGATGTGTACATATATGAATATGCAGGTAATTTTGGGGAAGAATAGGAATTCAAAAGAGAAATGCAGGGTCTATCCTTATTTCAGTCCAACTCGCTGCACTGACAGAGATACGAACACTCCCTGATTCCTCCTCACACAAACTCTTCTAATTTTAGACCAACCTGATTCTCACCAACACATATAAAAAAAAATACCCGTTACACTCCACTCAAACAACGACTGATATACTAATCTCTTACTTGATCTCTCGAATCCTGAATATGTAAACAGCATACAGTTTTTTTTCTGCAGCTACTAAGTTTTTTGAGAACAAGTGGTTGGCAACCATCGAAATCAGAACCTGCCCATTTGATAACGAACGTTTTCGAGATGTACCACCAGTTCTTTCGCTTCACTTTCCAATTTTCACTGTGGCAAAGTATATATATATATATATATATATATATATATATATATATATATTGCGCCGTGCTATATTGAAATTATTTGAAATTATTTTCTGCTACTACACAGTGAATGTTTGGTCTCTACAATGTAAAATAGAATTAGCAAAAAAAGAAAATGGAACTCAAACCTGCAACTGATTAAGTAGCCACTTCAAAGAAGCTTTCTTTTTATTGTAAGGCAATGGTAATGCAGCAGCCAAAACCTACTGTTTTAATTCCAAATATTCATCTTTTTTTTATTTGCTGTCTATATCTGATCTATCCGTTGTTGTTGTTTTTTAATGCTGACAATTATATTGTTAAATGGATATATCATATCATTACATAATAATGAAACTATTTGATACGATTTCGTTATTACACGGTGAAATTATCATTTTTGCAGAAAAAACATTCACGATCTCTAAAAGAAGCTCAACGAACTGAACAAAGAGGGCAAAAAAGTTGGATGAACCTCAAGAAAAAAAAATGTCATGTGCAACAATCATGTTGGGGACAAAGACAGACAACCCCGAATTGGAAACCGTTTAACCTAAAAATTTAGACCGCTGTATCTACCTACAACGACACATCTCCATGAAACCCTCAAAGAGAAAAGAAAACAAGTGCAGAAGCATTCTTGGGTGGTCTGTTTTCGGTAATGCAAGCTTAACCTTTGAGAAAAATAAGAATCCATTATTTTTAAAAAGGAGGGTCTCAAGCCAATGTAACCTACTGATTCTATGCAGCTGAAACAAGGAGCCTATTCAAAAGATTGACATTCAAACGGAGATTCATGCAATTTTCACATTATACATTCATTCTCACTATCAGTTTGAGAAATCACAAAATAGTGCAATATATTATAGAAGAAAACAGGTGTCATGCATATCGCAGGGTCCATCAAAAAACTCAAATGGGAATAGGCTTGTCATGTTGCAATAATGTCAGACAACCGATTGACATTACGACTCAAAACGTGGATCATCAGAGATCATATGTAAAACTGTTAAAATACAAGGTAGCATGACAACCCTGACGAGTTCAGAGAGTATCGGCTCTGCAACACCCGGAATAGAGAGATCTGACATAGCATTAGGAAGGTCCATGTCAAACGATGGAGGCTAAAGAATGAGGATTAAGAAAAATATATTGTCCTAAATAGGGTAAGATAGAATAACCATTTAAACAAAATGGTACTACTGCAGAAAATGACACGTAATAAGGTGTAATAATTCAAATGAAGTTTTAATATATATATATATACACACACACACACACACACGTATATATACATATATATATGATTAACAAAAAAACCTCTTTATACTTTTACTTCTATGTTTGTCTCATTCCTTATCGCTCACTAATATAGATATATGTGTGCTTTGTGTGTGTTTTGGTGTGTATGTGTGAATGTTAATGTGAATTTATGTGTGTGCCTGTGAACAAATGGGCAAGAGACAAACTCAGCGGTAAAAATGTATGAAAATTTAATTTGTTAATTAACAAATTTATAAATGAATTCATCAGTATGTTTTACATGTTTCGGGAGGGGTTCCATCTTTAGTAGGATATGAGTACATTTTAGTAGTTAAAAGCTTCTGTAGAAAACACATTTAGCACTAGATGTTTTGCTTTGAAAGCAAAAATGGGAATCAAGAGATAATTTTCTTTAGAAGTCATATTAGTGAGTCCCGGCTGTGAATAAATCTACGGTGGTATGGTTGGACATTCAGTTGGAAATAGTAGCAAACGTTATGGGTATTTTATTGGTTGTGTTGGTCACAGGGGATGGGCATTCTTAAGCTTCAGTTGTCATGGATACTCGACAGCTGGATAGTAGTTAAGTGTATGACTGTTTGTGTTCTTGATAAGTGGAGATGAGACTATCTCTAGTGTTAATCAAGAAAGTTGGATAAGAGTTCTTCGTCTTATCTTTTGGGAAATGTATGTTTTGTATCCTTAATGGCCATTGAGGACTTTCTGAAATGTCTGCTTACTCTGAGTGGTACAAATGAAATACCATACATCGGCTTATAAGTAAGGGTCTGTGAGACAGTGTGAAGTTCCCGGTGTTTGATTTACGTAAGAGGGGATCAGGTGTGGACGTGTTGAGAATGAGAGTATATGAACATTATTTTTTTTCATAGATGTATAGTCGACAGAATAATGAGTTAGTAAGTAAAGAGTAATTATGAGTGTGAGGAACATGGTGTCAGAGATCGATGTGATTAAGGGTTGGTGAGTTTAGTGTTGAGTCCGTCAGCCGAGAATGTTTTAAGTATGTTGATCTGTGTATCTTCATGCAGAATTTTAGTCGTGTGAGTGAGTGAGTCTATTTTCCATTGATTTTGAATCTAGTGTCTGTGCCTAAATTGTAGCCGGGATTGCTGGAGTATAGTTCTACCTAGAGTATATATATATATATATATATATATATATATATATATATATATATATATATATATATGGATATGGATATGGATATATATACATATATATATATATATATATATATATATATATATATACATATATATATATATATATATATATACATATATATATATACATATATATATATATACATATATATATATATATATGTGTGTGTGTGTGTGTGTGTGTGTATGTGCGTGTGTGCGTGGACTGAAAATATGCCAGATCATTATGCTGAAATAAAATATATGAAATTGCTTACAATCAATATATGTATCGATGAATAATTTGATATATTGTTGTATACGCCACAAATGTAGATGAATTTGTACCCAGTTTCCCCAAACACCGTAGACTTTTCCAGACAAAAGGTTTCAGTTTAGCAGCTCTGAATGATATATGATCAGCTTATACAAACTTTGAAGAATTTAAGGGAATTGCATCATAGGTTTGTCAACCCGGTCCAAAATGTGGCTATCAGGATGAGGAATATCTTTCGAAAGCGCCCTGCATAAAGAATTGCAGTGCATTTATTTCGATTCCACACTAATGCAAGTGAATCGTCAGAGAACTTTCAAATTCATCACATTTGTATGAGCCAAGTTCTAGATTCTATTACCTGATCTACAATCAAGTGTCTATGTCCTTCATTCAATAAACTTTGTTATCACAATTATAAACAAGTTCCTGATGTAGTCTTGCTTTGTGTCACGATACGTTCAGAATTTTTGGCAGCGGGATTTGTGCACATAGTACTTGCACAAAGTTGATTAATTATTAATTTATTCAATAGACTATTTCCTATTCTTCAAATTCATTTGGAAGAAAAGAAAAGCGAAATATTTTCACTCCTAAAACATAATTTGATTCTCTCTGTTCCCCCCTCGGCATTTTAGGCTGACAAATAATTTGAGACAAATAATTAAAAAATTACCTAATTAGCAATAGGAATTAGTTTTCCATAGTTACATCTGAACAAGCATCAGTGTATTTTTGGAAAAAGAATTGAACAACTAATTTGTGTTCGTTTTTATCTTCTCATTATGCATCAATTCATATTTAATAAGCACAAACTGACGTGAAAAACACCAAGATCGTTCATTTTAACAATTCATTTTTACCGACTTTTGAATTTCAGACGTGTGACTATAACCTCCCCATTTAGAGAATATACTCAGCAAAGTAGTGAATTTCGAAAAATTAGAGACAGAAAAAACATTATGAAACAGAGAAATGTTTGGTTTCTCCTTGGGTTTGGGCATTAGGGAAATAAGACAATATGGTCTTGCTTACACAATGTTCATAAAACGAACTTGAATAACAGTCATGCAAATCGAATTGAAGCGATTCACAAAATGAATATTACAACAAAATGAAAAAGAAGGGAATAATTTCATAGAAAGACTTTGGAGAAAGTATTGATGAAATTAGAATGCCAACATACCTGAGAATAATTAACCTGGCCTTCGAATCTGAACATACGTCGGATGCTTCTCCAAGGATTGATGATTAGCAAGATGTTATAACTTATTATTTCTATTACTCGGCTCACACTTGTGGCCTTTTGGCAAACTCAACAAAGCATTGTAATTACTTATATATGCATGTACGTCTATATCTACCGAAAAAATATTTCTATCCTTCTTGTTAATTTGTCAACCGTTGTTTATTCACAGCTTTGAAACTATCATGTCCGTGTCTAAATGTAAATTCCCTTATTATTGAAATTCAAAAGAAACCAAGCAATGCTATCATCATACATTTTTCGATATTCACCGTATAAAGCCAAAGAGATGAAATAGAAAAACAATGATTGTATTACCCTCTTCGTGGAAAGGGCATTAAACTTTTAAAATCAGCTTCTCAAACTGTTGATCTTTACTCGGGGTCAAAATCTCATCATTAGTGCCTTTGGAAATACGCAGCGATCTGACACAGCATATAAGACGCAAAGTCAGGCGAGTAGTATATAATCTATATAGCTTGGTTTGCCACAGAGATTCACAACTACTAATGACGGAAATCAAGACTTGGATGTAAAGCGTGCTTAAGAACTATCACTCCTCGTAAGGACCCTACAACGACATTTATTAAGCTCAGTTGACAGACACTGGAAGACCATAATATGGGACAGCCGTGACATTGATTTGGTAATCATAGTTCTCAATGGTAGGTAATCTTTTGAGATTTAGTAAGCTTGACAAAAGGTATGGGGGCCAAGGTCAGTACTATATGATTTTGATACTCAATAATACACTTAGACGGATAAATTATCAATATCAAGAACAGTCACTCAAAACTGTCAACATGGGTTTCTTCAGTTTTGAAGTTGATCTGGCTATCTTGCTGGCTGTGTATGTATCACACGTAAAAAGCCATACCAATAGAGTTATATCGCTGGAAATGTTAGCATTTACTCCTTACAATGTTTTATTAAAACAGTTGCTTTTTGTTTTTCAAAAATATGCCCTGAAGAGTTTCAAGTTAGGGATCAATTTACAATGTAAGAGTTTGCTAAATTGATTCCTTCATTTGTGTTCTGCAGCATTCTTGCACGTTTTTTTTTTAAAGAATTTTTCCTTAGACTTGAAGTATTTTAGTGATCACTGTCCAAGAAAACACTACCAAGACGACTTTTTTCATCAATCAGCCCTTCTTACAATTCTGTGATTGATCATCTCCAACACAGCATGGTGTCAAGAGACATTTCTCACGCTACGATTCCCATTATGATCTTTCTATAAATCCATTAACCCATCTCGCTCTGTGTGTATGTACAGCACGTCAATCAACAAATTTCGGAACTCTTAAAGATAGATAGAGTTTTCGTCTAATTTTTTCAAGATGATTCTTAAAACTATTGCATATCAATTCATTCTAATTTTCTCCTTGTCTTTGGCAGGGCAGGCGTTTCTCTCTACACAATTGCAACGTGCAGTGTCATTCATAGTGGGATCATATGTATCATACATAGATAGTACCACCACAAACGATAAGAAGATTGAAGTAATCGGCACGTATATCATATGCAAATCATCCGATCAATAACCCAAGCGTAGAAGTTACCAGCATAAAGGAGCCACTCATCAAATAAAAACAGAGGATGAATTTCGTATTTCAATAGCCACTAACTATGTGTCCTTCGGAACACAAAGTCGATGCTGACAATGCTGGTAAAATTCACCTAGTTCCATAAAGGTTCAGCTGTTAACAACATGCGCCAGTTGGCAGATATATAAGCAGTGTGGAGAGGACAGTTCAAATGTCACACAAGGTGACACAAATTCAACATTACAAAATACGACAGACATCAAACGATTATTGGACGGTGAAGTGACCGTGGAAAAATTCAAAATTATAATTTCATATTTTGAAACATTGAAACATTGAATAATATCTAAAACAATAAAAGAATGAAAAATAGATGAAGAGAGAGAGAGAGAGAGAGAGAGAGAGAGAGAATCGAGGAGAGAAGGGGCACTTGGAGAAGGAACTGAAAAGAAGGAACACTAGAGAATTAAGAGGAGGAATAAGAAAGAGAAAAACGAGAAGTGGAGAGGAAGAGGAGAAAAGGGAGAAACAGTCGATGTAGAATTTTGAGAAGAAAAAACAATTTAAAAGTTAATACCGTAGAACTTTTTAGATGTTGAAACATATATTTATCCTTTTAATTTCCACATCTCAGTAAAAAACATCATTCCCAAAAATGTCTAAAAGCCATGGCTTCATTTCTTTCAAATGTATGTCATTATTAAACTACTTAATTTCCGTGGGAAAAAAACATGTTTATATAGGTTTGCCCGCTATTTGGAAGTAGACAATGTCTTGTAAAAAAATTAAACTTTCTGGAGCCAAAATTTCCTAGAGTATGAGGCAATTACCATTATTATGGGGACAATCTTTGAGCGTTCCCAGACCAAAAAAATCTATATAAATGACATGTCATCGGATGTTTTGGTGGTAGGACTTACAATGGGCTAGTGTGTTGAAGAGAGAGATAAAGGGGTTGGGATACCTCTACAATGGTTTCTTGAAAAACAATAGCTATAACACCACTTAAAAAAATGCATAAAACCAACTTTTGGAAGGTGTAGAAGACCTGTAATTGAGTTCTGTAAGATGGTTTTCAAAGGAAACTAGAATACACTGGAAGAATCTGGTAGATAGGAAATATTTCTATCGACAAAATCGTTGCCTTTAAGTTGATGAGCCTATGTTTACGCAAGGAGAACCGAGGAAATCACATTCTTCATTATATTAATAGATTTCCTCGAAAATAGCTACCAGAATAATCCTTACAGTAAACAGTAAGATTATCATAACTATTCGAGAAACAATACTTTTGTAAATATTGCCTGAAGTTATCATCTGCTCAATATAACTGATTTCTTGTTGTATACTTATCCAAATAGTTCTTTAACGCAGTGAATACGAAAAGAAATGCGATAAACTCTGACAATGAAAACAACCTTCCACCTTCCAAAGCTATGCTTTGCAAATTCATTAAACCAACATGGACATGAAAAAATCCGCGAAAGTATTTGAGGCTGATTGGGTTAGGATCACGCAAGTAAAACAAAATTAGGAAATAAAACTGAATAGAATAGCTGGAAGATTTACTAGAAAAACGAAGAAACTGCTGACCTGTTAATCACGTCGAGAAAAGAAAATAGCTGATCCCAGACTGTTGAGTGTTTTGAGAATTGTGCATCGGTTTCTAAGAATATTCTGTTTCCTACAGAATGTGGGATTGACGCCTATCTGGTATGAAGACCGGAGAAAAATGTTTTGTTTGGACTGTGATTAAGGCCTCCATTTAATCAGAGAACTCTATTCAGGTCATAAAAACAGAGACAGATTTAAAACACTTGGAATTCTCTCCTTCGTTCATTTCCAACACCCCCGCGTCGTTTTCACTTACTCTCACTCAGTAACTTCTTATTTTTCCTTGTACAAACATATGCTCCTCTCCCTTGTCTTACGTATTTGTACTAATGCTAGTTTGCTGGACGTTTGAGACCTCCGGAACCTACAATCAGTTTTCGTGCCAGAGTAAGACAAAGATTATAACCGGTGATAAGGAGCCAAAGATTTAAATCCTGGATTTTAGCAAGCCGTTTATAAACAAAATATAAGGAAATCTATTTTGATTCTTCGATTGTAATACAACGAAACAGCTGTCTCTGGATGTCACAATCATTTGATCATTATTATAATTAACGCTCCCTCATTCAGGGTTGAGCACTCTTTAATTGAGGTAACTCGTTCATAATAAGCTCATGCGATGCTCGTCCAACTTAGGAATAGAGCACTCTGGTAGATGGGCAATTATGTGCGAGTGAATATATCCCTTAAATCCATTCTTACTGACCTTTCAGTTCCGCTTAGGACAGAGAGAGATGCCAGCCTCTGGGTCTGAAGCGAAGGTTTCGATCATACCTCGTGGTACTGGATGGTATAATGAATAGTCTAGACTGAACAGTTGTAATACCACGAAACAGCTGTTTGTGGATGACACAATTATCCAATCATTTTATAAATATGTATATATGTATGTGGGTCCGCAATGTATATGTGAAATATCTGTGTTAATTATCAGTAAATTATTAATTTGTATCCGTCAAAATGTGATGGTTATGAAAAAAATTATTAGAAACTAGTTGCGTGGCACTGATTTTATTCGGTGGCAAATCGAGCGGTGTTAGATCGTGCAAATAAATAAGGACATTAGCATCGTACAAGGATTGAACCTACATCAACTTTGAAAGCAGCCATATAGACAGGCTTGATACTCTCAATGTTGCGCAGGAGTTTAAAACGTGCTTATATTATTCAGTTCCTCATTTAGACAACTGTTGGCATGAGTACGCGGTTGCCGACACCGACAACATGAAATATCGGTGAATGGGCAAGTTATATACAACAAAACGTGATAATTACAAACACATTTATGAATATCTATTTGCTTAGCACCAATTTCATTCATTAGCAAATCAATCAGCTTGGATCGTGTAAATAGAGAAGGAGAAAGAGCGTTGTGCAGGGATCGAACGCTTGTCCACCTGCGTCATAGGTAGTCTCTGCTCTTAGTGACACTCTTATGGTGAGACAGGATTTCGAAATGATTCTTATCACTTTTTTCTCAATTTTCTTGACTTGCTCAATTTGTTACTGAGTAAGATGCATGCCCAGAAATTAGTTCCTTATAATTACATTATGCATTGATTGTATAATTTACGTTTTAAGCATATAGGTAATTTGCTTTTCAGTATGTCTCTCTTCATATTAAACGCTTTCTTGTCAATCGTCAGTCTTATTCAATTCCCTGATCTTTCCTTATCTTTATCACCTGACATAAGAAAATAACTCCTAAGGCTTTATTATTGCACTCTACTTTTACCTCCATTTTGCTCAATTTTAGCCCTTATTTAAGCTTTCTTCATTCAAATCAGTTATCATGCACTTTTTCATTCAGTTCCTCATTTGACTAATATCCGTGTACGCTTACCTCTTCATTTTTCCATTCTTTTTTTTCCGAAAAAAGAGAGGAAGAGAGAGGGAAATAAAGAAAGAGATATGGGGAGAGAAAAATTTTGGTGTTGGTATTGACACGACATAGATATTAAAATTATGCGTGTTTCTCATTGAAACTCACAGGGTGCCGAATAATATTTTTAAATTCATATGATCTGATATTGATGTAAACATGCATTGAAAAGTTCACAAGAATTTTTCACGAAATTGGATTACTTTAAATACTTTTTTAGCTAAACGGTTTAACTAGCTTTTTCCCTTTCGTTTTTTTATTTTTTTATATTACGAATTCTGGTTTGTGGTATCATGGTTAGTACAAATAGTAATGGGGACAGAAAACACCCCTGAAAAAGAAACTTAGTATACCTAATTCTGCTATATTTTCTCCTGCAGCTGTCAGGTCTATTTCGTAGTTTATTATAGCCATGAGTCTCTTCACTAATTTGGTAATCTTCAATATCGCTGGGCATTCGAGTATACAGCTATGCATGATTATGTTGTGTATGTTTTTGAATCGATTCATTCAAATTTCACCTTTTTCTTGACTGCCTACTTTGATCAGAATTAACAAGTCAATGTAGAGTAAGTCATTTGCCTCTTTGGTTATGTTTCTCCATCTTTCCTTTTTTCTGCTGAGAGTCATCTTCTTTTGATAGAATCATATATTCTCTTTGCTATATGCCCAGTCAAAATTTTCCATATTACGACAGCCCTAGAACCCGAAAGCAAAGTTGTGATTCTGGAAGTCTTCCATGGCGTTGAACTTTCTCACAGTCTCCTCCGTTGAGGTGCAGTTCAGGAGAGCCGACGTTTCGACGTGTCAGTGATATGCCAAGTGTTGCACCCCTGGAAGTTGAAAAGTCTGTATTCAACCAATGACTTACTTCCCTTCTACAGGAGTCAAAATAGAAAGTGCCTAGATACCAATATACAGCAGGGCGATAAGAGATCAGCGGGAAAACATGCACAACACGCCTCGATTCAACCTTTAGAGGATAACCTCCTCGGAACCCAAATCTGGAACGATGTTTCGACCTTTGCCTGACTCTCCAACGTAGAGCAGGACCAAACAACACCTAAGATGTCCGTTTGTCCACCTAGATGGCCCCAGGAAACGTATTGATCCTTCTCAGGTACTTATCCTTAGGTCGTTTCAACTGTGGTTTATCTCAGCCAAGATCGTTCGTATCATACAATGGTTTTCATAATCAACTTTATGTACTTGTGACAGCTCATGGAAATGGTCACTTCATATGCAACATTTCTGGATCAAGCATCACCAAGGCAGCTTATTCTAAGTGGGGTTGGACTTGGGTGACAGAGAGCAACCTTATTGGGCCAAGTGCAAAACTGCAAAGGGTACCATACGCATTTCATTTTCCTGCACCATGGCTCATGGTGATCCACTTGTGGACTTCCTGCTCAAATCTAGCTGTCTGTAGCACAGTGGCCAAGAACTGGTGGTCCAATCTATCGAACGCCTTAGAGTGATGTAGATTGATTAGCATGTCTTGGATGTCGTCTTTTGACCCTTCTAAGACCATGTGCGCCGTATCAAAATTGTCTCAGATCGATTTTCTCTTCATAGTGTAATTCTGCTTCGGTCCGACCAAATCTTAGATGAAAATCCGCAAACAACTGACAGGATCTTGTCCAATATCTTTAGATATGTGTTTAGCAAGATTAGAAGCCTGTATTGCTTTGCCCTCTTTACATATCTGTCCCCTTTCTTCAACTGCATGGACAACCCTTTGGTCAAATATTTAAATATCAGTGTCAAGCGTGCAAGCATGTACGGTAGCTTCAAGTACAATTGGTGAGGCAACCCATCCAGCCATGGCGACTCTTGGTTTAAAGGATGATTGAACATGGAGTCCCAAAAGTATCTCTGACGTAAGCTTCATCGTTATGTCATAATCGAAAGGTAACTTAACGAATGGAATCAATGTGTAAATAAATAGGAAAAATGCATGTATGGCTTCTATTTAGATATTCATCATTGTCATTAGATTATATCCTTCCAAAATAATAGATATATGGATCAGCACTAAGGAGCCTAAAGCTATTTTATTTGATAATTTGTTTTTGATGATTTAAGAAGCCCATACTCAATTTTTTTAAAGTCTTGACTTATCTCAAGTTGTTTTAATGTGTTCTGATCAGACATGCCTAACAGTATGTATGACATAATTCTATTGTCATGTCATAACATGAAGGCACATTAACCAATAAAGTAAAACCATTCGAGTGCAAACAAATAAATTAACATGAAAATCGCATGTAAGCTCATTATGCGGTTAGATTATCATCTTTGCTGTATGTATATATGTATGTTCACACCAGATGTCCAGTGGCCATCACAAGAGACTTGGTGACAGCAAGTCTCCTCGAGTTTCCTGTCCGTTTTCCAGCATTTCCAGAGTCAACATCAGTGCAGTATTTGGTACTTTGTCACCAAACACCTCGTGGAGGGTGAATAAAGGTGAGTCTTTTTACGTCTAAAGCCTTCACTCAGCATCTCTACTTATCACAGCAGTACTGTGATGTATACCGTTCCAATCTTACTTCGCATTACTTACAAGTGTCTGAATTATCAAAGATGTTATGTTTAATATTTTTTGTACTTATCTAAGTATTTGTGTAGGCCCAAGCTGTCAGTATTTTCTCAATCCCCCTGTTATATCCCAAGTTGCCAATTTTTTTTTCGGCAACGTCTAGACCTTCATGATCCCACACCTTGTATGAAATTTCAAATTTAAAAAGATACTCATCCCCAATGGAGTATGACAATTGGTAACAAAAGCCTAGTCACTTTGGTGATCGAGATTTGATATCTACAAATATCATGACAACTCTTGGCTAAATACCTTCACTCTTACATGTCTTAAACTGAAGACTATTAGCAGAGGACTGGGGAAAATCGGGAATCGAACCCGGGACTTGGTGCATGTGCGACGGGTGTGCCTACTCTTATACTATCTGAGCCGTCATTTGTCTCGTGACCCATATGAAAAGGTGATTGCTCACGATAGCGAGCTTCTTCGAATCTCATTATTCTAGCTGATCTCATCAACCACTTGGAAGGTCACTCGATATGTCTGCTTTTCATATTTTTCTTTCCATTAATCCCAGATTCATTTAAACGACCGCCTCCACTAACCAATAGATAATCTCTTGTCTATTAATAATCCCAAATTATCTATTCTTACTCACTAGGATATATTCTGAATTGTTTTCATATTATTTGTCCGTTAGGTTTAATTCAAATATCTTGCCCAATTTCAAGCATTCTAATATCTTGACTATTCCTATTGTTTATAATCAGAATTTGTTTCCATTGTTGATACTATTTATGACATTGTAACTGTGGCTGACACAACTTAAAAGTACGCGAATAAATCAATGTCATTCCTTGGCAAGATCTGGACTTTTGACAAACATATTCAGCAACTTTCTAAAATTATGTTAAAAACAAAAATGTATCATGACGGTTTTTCCGACAAAGCTAAAAATATGCCCGATATATTTACTAATAAGAAAAAATAATCATCATAATCGACCTTTAAAGTCCATTTTTAGTCAAATGATACACCCCCCCAAAAAACAGTCGTGGTAATGGTGAGACATTTTGAATGACTGACCCTAACCTATAACACTGGACTATAACATGTTTGCAGGGCTATTGGGGTATGACCAAACAGTGTCAGTTTCAGCCTCCTTGACAGTGAACGATGGTATTAGTACAGATTTGAACTTTTTCACTGCACCAAAACCTTCATGAGAGAAAATCACATAGAAATAGAAAAAAACTTGAAAAGAAAACTATAGATAATCTATGATGAATGAAGTGTATCTATTTTCTCATAATGCTAGCTTATTGATTTGACCCTCGGTCAGATTTGATTTCTGAACATACACGCTTACTTTTGAGTGGACAGTGTTACCTGTCGTCATTGAACTTGATCGTCTTTATCCGATTTTCTACACTTCTTTTCACTTTTTCCTTCATTGCCATAAGAATGAAACTGACAAAACCAGGCTGTAAATTTAGTGGAACAGAAATTTGAAGCAAGTAAAAAATTTAAAAATGCTGCAGACAGTGTTCGATTGACGAAAATCTTGAATCTTGAGCCGTCTGTTACAATGGCATCACTATTTAATACGCTTACTTTGGAGTGTGGAGCAAACAATAGGGAAAGAACTCAATTCAGTGTAATGGGCTACAAGTCTAGGAGCTTTGTTGTAGTCTCATTCTTTCATTCAACCCTGATTCAATGTTTGATTCGAGAATAAGCAAACTTTGGCATAGTAGAATAGTCAGCATCCTGCCATTCTTCTTAATTGGTGCAATTTGAAATGGATCACACTAAAGATACCAGGCGAAATATCTCAGCAGTGTCTGTCAAGCACATCTCCTTTTGCACTCTTCACGTTTTGTAGCAGTAGTAATTTTTCGTTAACATTTGATCTTGTTAACAACTATTTTCCTTCAGACAGTCCGGTGTTCACAATAGTGCTGAGTGACTGGGATTGTACTTAAAGAAAATATTGAATGATAAGTACCAAGGCGAATTAAATGAATAAAGAGCACCTCAATTTTGAAAGATGGAATGATAGCCTGAATTAGTTTGAATCAATTAATTCGATTTCTTCAAAAGAATAACTGATGCTACCCCCCCCGTACATTCTACGAGTAAAATACTGGATCGTATGCTATCCTCATCGGGTTTTCAGCGTGTCAATGGACATAAACCTTCCCCAAGATTGGCGTCGCAGAGCCAATATTTTCTGAACTTATTCAGTTCAACTCACTACCTTACATTTTGTTGGCCACGGCTTTGCATAGAATCTTTCGGGATCCATATTTTGTGGCATGATGTCCATTGGTTGAGATCCATTCTTGCAGCATGACTAGCTCATTGTTGCTTGAGTTTCCTCATAGATTTCATGATATCTTTGACTCCTGTTTTCCCGTTATATATTGTGCCGTCCTGTGATCTTTCCATACGATGATGAGTTTGATTTTTTCATGTAAATGTTGCATGGTTTCCAGTTTTAGGGTCAGTCTGCAGGTTAGGTCCCCTGATTCAGCTCTATAGGTGACTATCGGGATAATCTGTTGGTTGCATACCATTCTTTTTATAACAAACAGATTTTTTTGACCTTGGAGGAGGAGTTCGCTTTATCAAAGGCTTGTCTTTTAGATTTTGTTTAATATGATTTATTTAATGTATTCATGGAAATTTTCAAAATAGATAATTTGCAATAATCTGTTTTGCCAAAATTTATTTTTTGCATCATCATCAATAGCATCATAAGATTTTTTGCATCCATTGTAAGACATAAGTCGTCCCCAGTATTTGCAAGACCCAGGAATTGCCAGACCTTACAATTACAGTCTAGTTCATAGCGAAGTCTTTCTTCGGACAGCCACACTTTTGCGTAGGATATATGGGGATCCACGTTGTCAGTCCCGTGGTCCAGCAGTTTTGTGCCATTCTACCTACATGACCAGCCTGATGTTATTGAGTTTTAATTACATACTTCCATTGTTGTGTCCCAATCTTGTCTTTTTCTGATGAAGTGTTTTTGATTCCCCTGCGTGATGCTGAGCAAGATTCTCTCCGATGCACGTTTTCTGCAGGGATCTCAATTTGAGATTTCCGTTGTGACCGAACAGCAAACAAGTTTGGGGAGGTATTCTTCCCTTTTCCCTTGCTTGTTTTTGTTGCATCAGCCCTTATAGTTATATTACTTGGTCTAAAAGTTTGCAAATTAGCATTAGGAATCTGATAAATATTTTTTTTGAACGGTTTTATTTTGCTTTTGGAATTTGAAGGGGTGTGGTTTATGGACTATCTTATTTTTGAACGCTTCCAGGTACATTAACTTGAAAACTTGCAAGAGTTGTACACTGGGTGTTTGCTAGAAATGCTTTTTTGATTTTTTTACAGATTTGAGTAACATTTTTCAAAGCTCTTTTTAAACGCGTGTCAGGATTATTTGATTCACCTTTAGCCTAGGATCTTGAATCTTTGCTTGAATCCTCCTTAAGGAATCTCTTCTACAATATTTCTAGATTTTGACATTCAAAAGAATTTTCTTAAATCGTATGATAGTGCTATAAGACATACATTGCAAATTCGAGTGAGCACTCCACTCGACATACTCTTTTTCATTTTTTCTGAATTTTCAGTTTACATTATTTTGTGACTGTTTTAATCCAATGTCAGCGTCACTAGAAACCTTTCAAGGCAATTTTCGTATGCAAAGTCTCTTAAATATATTGTAAAACTCGAATTCTGGGTTTGGGGAGATTTTCAGAAAATTTTTTTTTCTGTGGAATATCGTCTTCTTCTTTGAATCTTGTGTCTGAGCTACCCGACACGCGACTTTGCCAACAAAGTTTTTTTTTCGTCCATTTATTTTGTCCTATGTCAGTTCTACTAGATTGGACACCATATTCGATCGAAAAATTTGCAATTTCGCATGAATACTATACCAAACACTTTCTCAAAAAATTTTTTTGTTTAGCTTTTGGTTGCATTCTTTGTGTTGTCTCTTTCCAGCACTACCGGATATTCTTTCTATTCTACCGCTTTTCAAAATTCATATGAATACACCCTGTACATACTTTCTAAAAATATTTTTCGTTAACTTCTAGAACATACGCTCCTTGTTTTTTGGGTTTTTTTTTTTTAAGAGAGTAATTTTGTGAGTTCTGGTTACATTGTCAGTGATCATAGTAAGCAGCTCTCTCCCTCCGTGTGTATGTATGTATTGAGAATTTCAGATGAAGATTAACTTAGTAAGTAGGAGTCCGTCTGTGACCTTATTGATTCACCTTTTGTTTTTTACATAACCACTTATGATAGGGAAATTAGGGGAAAAAGTACCGAACATAAAGATTAGTACATCAAACACACCTGGTAAATACAAGAAATCTAATGAAATATAAAAAACGCAAGTAAGTTAAGGTCAAAGTGTCAATGACTACCAACGAACATTTATACTGACTCTATAATCGATTGTAAAAATAAATTTTAACAGATCGAATACAATGCAGAATGCTATATGACCTGTATACGTATTGATGTTCTATACATTCGTATAAGCATTTGGGTTTTTTTTTCGACACAAGCGGAAGGGCAAAAGTAACTTACGCAAAAAAAAAACAAAAGACCGATATTATATTGTTCAGATACATTTCCTTTGCAACCGAGACGGTGCCGTGTTTGAGAATGTTTAGCGGAGTCAGAATAATTGAATGGCGTAAAACGATCCTTCTTTCCCAATAGTACATTCATTTTGGTTCATAGTATGCGATTTCTAAATTTGGCACGTATATACGCACTCACAAGCATGGATATATATGCATACATACATACATACATACATACATATATATATATATATATATATATATATATATATATATATATATATATATATAGCCAGTTACATTTGTATCCTATGAGTCCCTCTCTCCTGCCCTGCCCTCATTCCTACCACCACGACCACACCGACTTTACCCGGTCGCCATAATCAAGATTAGTCGAGCCTAAAGTATCTTTAGCTGTATGCTTTATCCACGTATACGAGTTTGTACAGAGACTAGTCCTGAGCTCTGTATCTTTTTATATAAGGACCTCCAAGATGATTTCTGACCTTGGAATGAATATGATAAGGAAATATAAACGCCGGAAATAGATGTATCATGGAAAATCCATATTATTGATAGTATTACACAATAATCTCAAAATACTAGCAGTGGGGGCCTGAGAGTTAAAATAACTTATTCGTGTTGCAAAGCTTTTTTGTATTAGTCCATGTATGTATATCGATTGTCAGGAAGTTATTTTATTCACCAGTCAGCTTTTATATCGTTCAGATGTTACACACGAGTCTGTATTGTGGATCTACGTGAAATATCTTATGACTAAAAAAAAGTAAGTTAGAGGTTTTTTAACCACGGAAACAAAAGAGAAATGAAGATAAAATCCGACGTGAAAAAAGATCTAAACTTTTGCTGATTAGAAGAAACGGAAATTCTATATAACTTTGTTGATAAATAAAAAACATAAACGAGAAAGAAAAGACGATCTTGGCGCGCGCGCGCGTGTGTGTGTGTGTGTGTGTGTGTGTGTGTGTGTGTGTGTGTTAATGGAAGTCCTTCATTCTAGGTAGTTCTCACAAGTCAAGTACCGACTCACAAAAAAGAAGCCGTCGTCGGTCCAATCTTTAAAGATGATGACAGAAGTGACCCAGGGAACTACCGTCCTGTCTCTTTGACGACTATCATTTGAAAAATTCTTTAAAAAATATTAGTTTCTTAAATCATCAATTACATAAAATCCAACAACATTGCATGTAACGCACATTAGTTCACCAGAGGGAAGAACATGTGAGGGATGTAACATTAATAGGGACATATACAGTCGGAAGCCCTGAGTCAACTCCAACACCCTTCTTCACACACGCTTCATTAGGAAAAAAGGTGAGCGTCGGCATCAATGGATAAATGATGAAATCATCGCTGACTGACCAACGCCAGAAAGTTTATGCAAACGTGGGAGGGTCATACTAGTTACAAGTCATCAGTGAAAATCCTTCGAGTTCGATCTGTTCTCAGTGCTAGTCAACGATGCACAAAGGGAAACACGTACCCTGATAAGTATATCAGAAAAATAAGTTTATCGAAGACCTCAGCACATCACAACCATGAGTCCGATCCACGCAGATAAAATTTCATCCCGACAAATGCAAGTTCATGCACTTCAGTAGAAACAGCTCAATGAAGAGCTATACCACAATTGAAGATGACGGAACACAGCAAATTGAAAGGGATCACAGTGGAGAAAGATATTGAAGTTAGTGTAGACTTTTCACTGCGAATAAACTAAATCAAGTGAATACAGCAAATAAAACTCAGCCACAATCGACACTCATATAAGTACATCCATGAGGAGAGTTTCCTTCTACTTTACTCTGGAATATCACATTCTGGAGTTGGCTTCCTTATGCATGAAAAACAATTCAGGTGTAATAAAGAGAGTGCAGAGGAGACTGGGAAGTAGTTTTACACACACTGGGATACAAAGGAAAGCGTAGTGACCTGTGGGAAGTCTTTAGAACCAGGAAAAACATAATCATAGTGTATACTTACGTTTTTTGCTTAAAATGTCTTGATAAGAAAATGCTGGCTACATTTATATACCGTAAAATTAGAGGATACAGCAATACATTTCAGATTTACACCATCTCTATTATGATATAGAAAAGAATTGTACTCAGCAAGATAAACAAACGCATTTAACAACCTGAGCGAAATATCAATACGTTCTAAAAATATAATGATCTCGGTAAAACCCAATTCAACTACAAACTTTCTTATAAATCCAGTATCAGCCCAACTAAACTAAAATGGCTTAATGAGGCAATCAACTGGTGTTCAAAAGCCTATTTCAAGTACATTCTAGTGCTTAGATGTTATGAACTTATAAACTGTGGTTTTTAACCTTCACACACTCAAGATACAAACACACACACACACACACACACACACACACACACACATATATATATATATATATATATATTTATATATATATATATACGTATAGAGAGAGAGGAATAGTGTGGGATATATATACGTATATATGTATATATATTTATATAGATAGATAGATAGAAAGATAAATGAATACATATGTGTGTGTGTGTTTGTAAAAACTGATTGAAAATAATCAGTTTAATTAAATAAAAGAATAGAAGATAATCATATACATATGGGTATATTCGATCTGCAAACGTTTTTGTCTGCAATGGAAAGATTTATAAAAGATTTTTAAAAGGTACTGTAGTTGTTATAGGGGGTTAAGTAAAATTCATCACCGCCGGTTCGGCGTCGCCAATTGAGCGATGCCATTTCAGAACACTCTCTTTCAGCTCCTGTCCGTTCAGCCCCAGGACCCTTCAGTGCAAGTTCATATAGTCTCATGTCTACTGACAAGAGACAGACTTTTCACTTTTGAACACCTCTTGAAGAATTGCAGTGTTTTTGATAATCGTCAATTTTTTAATTAATAGATGAGGAAAATTGAAATACTAGAAAAAGAAGAGTGTATTCGTTCGAATATTATAAACAGTAACATATGCAAAATTGTCCTGACATTTATCTATGAAAATTCTAATCATTCTGATTTCTATATTAAAACATTATTCTAGAATCTTTCAAAATCGATAATGAAAATCATTGCATAATTAAGTAGAAAAAAGACACATGAAACATCTGTTGTGAAATAAAGAGAACAACCTTACATTATATTTACTTAACAGTCTTCCAGAATTCTCTTTGTATTTTTGTGGATAATTAATTGAAATGTATAATTTATGATTTCCTAGATTGAACAAACATAGAGAGATCAAGTTTTGAATTTCAAAAATCTTGATAATGGTTATTTTAGATTTATTTCTTCTTTTCAATTTTACACTGTTTACTAGAATTATCTAAATTTTTTTAATTATTTTACTGCATATACTAGACATGATTTCGATTTGAAAACAAAATCTATCATAAAATGAGAAAATATCCCCTCTTATACTTAAGCGATAATTTAGGCAAAATTAGGCTAGAAAAACTAACTGATATCTATAGAAATTATGATGAAGCAATACACAAAAGCAAAATCGAGGACTTTTCTGTTGATGATTCGAGAAAAAAAGGTTTTCGTTTCTCAGACAGATTTTACAAAATCCTACCGTTCAGAGCTCTGGAACGGATCAGGTTGTAATGCTTAAATGGTGGCACTTAATTGGCGTCACTAGATTTGGCACAATGGACTCTATTCCTGCGCTATGACTGATTTAATTGTAAAACCATAACTATCCTGGAAACGCCTTTTCATACTACTGATCAACACCCAGAATAGAATACGCCCAAAAGTATGTAAAAAAAAAAAACCCGAACAAACATTGCAATGAATGCTTCAATCACTGGTCTATAACACCATGTTTAATTTCCAAAGTTGTTTAGATAAGTATAGATTTACATAACATGGGTTACTGCTCCTAAAGGTCGCGGCAAATGTGTACGCTACATACGGTTAGGTATGCTGTTCGAACTCCTTCATATATTTGTGCAGCGCACTGAATATGCTACAGCAGCCCACACTATTGCACACACACACATGTAAACACACACACACACACACACACACATATATATATATATATATATATATATATATATATATATATATATATATATATATATCTTTTCCATATAGATTAATCAATTATATTGTACGGCTATATCTTATTCAATATCAACCAGAACAATATGCATAATATTTCCAAGGTATAGAGAAATGCGCGTGAGCGTGTGTGTGTGTGTGTGAGTGGTTTTACATTACACTCAATACAATTCGTCTCGTTGAAGCACAAATAGGTTTTTCATGGTTTTGACCGCATTAAAAAATCACATGAGAAAGCATGTGGCAAATTAGCACTGAAGGATGGCAGACAAAAAGATCGTATATGATTAAATGGTTGAGAGCCCAATCAAGATTCATTCGAAATGATGTCACAAAGTGGGATACATGATCAATCTTTCTCTCCCGACATTTACTCCTTCATTGATTTGTGATTCAAAATAATGGTATACTGTTTGAGATTTGCAGAATACTTTCATACATTGTATTTGCGTTATTATTTCAAGTTTGAATAGTAACAAGGGATGTGGATAACTATTTATATAACTATGCTCACTGGAAGTTTTTAAAGAACTCAACAAGTCGTTCCGGTGACTCAGTGAGCAGAGTCGCCGATGTATCCGTGAGAATTCGACACATGACCAATTTGTTGATGCAGTTGAAAACTGTATAGTATGTTTCTTAAGGACATATATCATTCACACACATACACACATACACACACACAAACACACACACACATACATACATATATATATATATATATATATACATTATTAAAAGTAACTAACTCTCTGTATTTAACTTTCCAGATGATATTTCCTGTTGACGTACAAACGGTTGTTTTAAAAATGTTCCAAAGTTGGTAGTTTTAGAGCTTTTGACCATCGTTGATCATTATCAAGATCATGTAATGAACATTATTTGAAACTTACTTAATTGACCTGAGCCATAGCAGAGGTTTTTTTGACAAGAGCTGTATAGCTTTTTCCATCCTGTCTCAAGAAATCGGACAAATACGAGTTGAAACAAAAATCTCGACCATGGTGAATCTCTGCAGCTCTGCAAAGGACAAACAAATATTATTACCATTGAACTCTCAATCAAATATTGCTGCTGACGTCAAAATAAAAGATATGTGTCAATGTTATTGTGTGATGATTATAAATAAAGTATTGCAACTTCTTATATTTACACAATGTTTGACTGGCTTCAAAAAGCTTAAAAATATCGTTCAGTGCAAACAATTAAAACTGACTTATAACAGCTGATACGGCTCAATTTTATATGCTAAGCCTATATTTCATATAGGAGCCAAGCCAAAGCTAACTTGACGCTTGTTCATGAGTAGTGGTGTATTTTCTCACGACACGACCCAAAGAAATCATCGCTGTTCCGAAAAATTACAAGATTTCTGGTCGCTGGGAAATCTCTGGAGCTTTGCACAGAACAGAGACCCACAGCTCCGCACAGAGTGGGATTAGTTTTAACATTTAACACCTTATTGAACCTTACCGTTTACAACAGAAAAGAATAGCTCACTAGAAATTGACTGATTGTTACTACTTATACATGCTTCAAAGCATGCACAATAAGTGAACACCAACGAATCGAACGTTTACTTTTTAAAGATTATTCCTTTTTGTATGTGCCACTATCACGTCTCACTCTAAAAGTCATTTCAACGTGGAAATCATGATATATCAAATTTTAAAAAAGAAGTTGAGCCTATTTTTATACTACTGCTGTTTACCACAGTACATTCAAATTCTGAGCGGTGTTTCCTATTCGAGTGATCATAACTAAATCTGTTTGAATATTATTTTCAAATCAGTAACCGAAACCAATGCAACGTGTTGATGACGTAATCTGCGCTCGTGGACGCTACAAGATTTTGAGAATTTTAATGCTGATGACAGAAGATATCTTGTGAATAATGACGAATATTAGCTGTGGGGCAACTGTTTCGCTGGCTGTTGAAGTGGCATATCAATTTGCGAGTGAGGGTCGTGGTGCAGATTAACATTCTACCTCCATAACGAGAGCACCATCCAACGACATATTTAGGAAAAATCTTAGCATCAAGGCTAGTAATCGTAGGTTCCTGGTGGATAGCACGGGGATCTTGATTGATACAAACTCTTGGAAAATACTTGAAATAATGGGAGCTGCTTTGCAAAGAAAACTCATGGGAGGTAAAAAAAAAAACAAAAACAGTTACCTTCCAGTTCCTCATGTGCATCAAAAGATATGGACGCTTGTTCAAATTCTTTGATGTGTTTGTACTTACATGTGTCTGTTTCCAATGCCAAGGAAGCAGGTAAGTGCAGGATGGTCATGAGCCAAATATCCCACGGGCTTGGATGTGTCTTAAACTAAAAACGACACACTGATAAGGATCAACTCACTCGTTTCAGAATGTCTAAGTATGTGAGTACATGTATATTATGATACTCACTACGTGTGAACGTATGTGTATGTATGTGACACACAGACAGATGGATGTAAGTATGGGTAAGTTGTGATGTGTAATACATTTGAGAGAGAGAGAGGGAGAGAGAGAAGGATAGACACATGCATTTTAGGTAGACTAAGAGATATTAGTAGCAAGCAAAAGATTTGTAGTTGTGAGCACTTGGTCAGAGTTCCTCTGTCAACCTCTGTGGAGGTTAGATACCAATGGCGTCATTCTTATGCAAAAACCTTTCCATAAACACTGACCGATTTTCGATAAACACAACTCGCGCATATTGAGGGAGAAAAACAAACTAAAAGATGGATTACTCTTTTATAAAAGGAAGTCTTGTTTTCAAATATGGAACCAGTTGCGTTTCTCCACATGTGCAGTGTTTTTTTTATAGATCTGTCACAATGATTCAGGCAACTAGTCGGGACACAACTGATTCTCTGCATTACCAAACCTGCATCGACGCATATGCACAGTTTGGTTACATGTAGATGCACAGAGGGGAAATAACATACTGACATGGTATTTTCAATTGCATATAGCGTCCAAGAGCGCAGCTGACGCCATCAGCACATTGCATTGATTTCAGTTATACATTTGATTAAACATTCAAACTGATTCATTTATGATTATTCAAGTTAAAAAAAACATCTAAAATAAGTATGCAATGAAATATTACACCTCCATAACCATTACAAGACTATTAAATACACCTTCAGTAACATTATTTACGGAACCGTGGAAGATAATTACAACATTTAGAACCTCTAAATAGAAGGTGTCAACGCAAACAAGATGAATTGATTCGAAAAATCAAATAGATAGTGTTACTCATTTTTAATGTTTGAAAGAATGATTGCGGCCTCGTTATACTCTCTCTTTATATATATATATATATATATATATATATATATATATATATATATATATATATATATATATATATATATAAATACATATATATATGTGTGTGTGTGTGTGTGTGTGTGTGCGTATATATATGTGCATGTGTGCATTCATGTGTGTGTATGTGTGCGAGTGTGTTCATTGTATGTACATCTGTTTAGTAGGCATGGTATTTTGGCATATTTATGTGCAAGTGGGTGCTTTCTAGACCTACAGATGATGATGATGATGATGATGATGATGATGATGATGATGATGATGATGATGATGATGATGGCCATCATCATCATCATCATCATCATCATCATCATCATTGTTTTATCGCTTTTTTTTTTAACCTAGTCCTTCCCTGTGATTCACCACACCTCTCTACTCTGGGTGTCACGGAGCCAATACTCACTGAATTCGTCTCTCCATTTTGTATTCTGCCGGCCTTGTTTGCATAATCGATCTTTGGGGATCCATGTTGTTAGTCGTGATGTCCATCGTTGGTTTGCCATTCTTGCAACGTGACCATCCTTTTGCCATTTGAGTTTTTTAGCGGATTCTATGATGTCTCGACCACCTGTTCCCTCCCTGTGCTGTCTTCTGATATCTCCATTTGAAGTTGAGCATAATTCTTTGACGTGCACGTAGTATGCTTCTCAGTCTGCAGCTCAGTCTCTTGATTTGGTACCATCTTTAGGCTCCATAGGTGATTACTGGGATGAGATCATGAATATACCTACGGAATGATCTAATTTCTGCTATTCCCCGGCAAGCATATGCGTAGAAAGAGAACCCAGGAAATATAACACACATGTTTACATATCTATGTGCACGTACCAGTCTGTGTACATTGGCTTTATTATCAGTGAAGGTATTGATCTCTCTCTATCTCTTTAAATCCACTAACATAGCTTCAAATACCTATCAAAGCAGTACTTCCTTTTAGCCAATGTCTGCCTTTCTTGGAGCATCAGGGGAGAGCTGCATATTACTCATACATTTTTAGCTGTGTCATTTTCCGAGGCGGCTTTTTTTTTCAATTACACCGCAGCAATTGTCAGATAAAATCGAAAAACCAAAACCAAAGAAAAGGATAGGTTTTCTTGAACGCCTTTTCACCCATCTGTTGAGAAATTTCATTACAGGGAAATGCATTGTGATTTGTTAGAGAAGATATCATGAAATACAACGTAATATTGGAGAGAAAGAAGCAACAAAATTGTCTTGTGATCGTGCATTCAGATGAGGTGAAGTAAATAAGGAAAATAGGGAAGCTAATTTTGCCATCGTTTGGGAATAAATCAGACTTCTATATAGATATGACATGTCGAGTCAATAAAAGTTCAGCAACATATAATGAATGACAGTAAAGAATAAGAAAGTTAATATTCGAAGCATGGAACGATGAAGGAGGAAGAAAATAAATGCTGCAGGATCTGAAACGAAGATTTTTTTAAAATGGCTTTCCAGGCAGCCGAGGGATATGATTTGTAAGGGATAGAGAGCAGGCATGGAGGAAGAAAAAGTACAGACGACGAGAAAAAGAAAGAAAGATCGGAAGGAAGAAAAAAAGAGAGGAAGGAGAGAAAAAGGATACAGAGCAGGCATGGAGGAAGAAAAAGTACAGAGGACGAGAAAAAGAGAGAAAGATCGGAAGGAAGAAAGAAAGATAGGAAGGAGGGAAAAAGGAAGGAAAGGAGGGAACAGGAAGAAAGTAATGGTATTATTTGAAAGAATACATGATAATACTCTCAGGAAAAAGAAAAAAGATAAGATATAGATTATCGAGAAGAAAAAGGAGCGGTCATAATAAAAAATAAAGTAGGGGAGGGAGGGAAATGATGAAAAATGGGGTAAAAAAGAGGGATCAGTGATAATATGAATACTGAAATAAGACTATGAAACAAATGCACCCACACATACACACACACACACATACACACATACACACACACACACACACACATATATATATATATATATACATATATATATATATATATGCACATATTAGTATCGGCAATAATTATGATAACAATAGTAATGATAAAAATATGGATAATGATAAAAAGAAAATCCATGCATTGACTACACTGGAAATGTTTGAACCCCGGTGGTTCTCGAATGTAATGTGATGAAACAGAAACAAATAAAACGATATCGAGGTGAAAATCGACAAGGCCAAACAAACAGCTAATGCCACTGAGAGATGAGACTGTGAACCACATAACTGATAAATGAAGTCAATTAGCCAAGGATGAGTATAAAGCAGACACGATAGGGTAACAACGGTAATACACAGAGGACTTAGCAAAGGAGTTGGATTCAAACTTGTGGACAAGTTGTATCAGCACTAACTGAAGACGGTCCTGAAAAATGGAAGCCATTTGACTTCCAAACTGACCTATCGGATCCGAGTGAAAAGACAGGGCCTGATTTTGATTTGGGGGGGATACATTGCAAATTGATATACGTGGCCATGCTAGAAGATCAGAGAGTAAAGAGGAGAGAAAGTGAAAAACTAAGGAGATACTAGGACCTGGCAAAGGAACTGAATAAGGTGTGTAATATGAAAGACAGCGTAGTACTAGTAATGGTCGCTGCACTCGGAACTGTACTCAAAACACTGGAAACGAGAATGGAAGAACTGAGGATATGAAGCTGGATTGATACTATATAGACCACAACACTGTAGACGACTTGACAAATACTGAAGAGAGTATAGTCAATGTGGGATCTACGACTCCAAACTGGTAGCATTGGCCAAACAGCTTAGACGTGTGGATGGAGTGAAAGAGGAGCTTGAAACTTGAGAGGATATACTGTCACTTACCCTCTAGAAATATTAACTAGGCAACTGGTGTAAAACCAGAACCCATATTTCATTGATGGACAAAGAGTGTAAAGTTGAAGAACTGGAGACTTGAAAAGAATCACTGTCTCTCAATATCCAGGAGCGATCACCAGGGAACTGGTGTTAAAATGCAGATAAAATTGATATCAATGATAATAATTACATTAAAAAAAAAAGAACGTACAGGAAAATAAGGCAATGAATTGTCGAAAGAAAATTTGAAAAGGCTGCACATGGAACATATGAAAAGATGATATGAAAAATTGTGATGAGCAGATGGAAATGACTGATTGACCCAGTGAAGAAGCTTGTTTACACAAACACACACACACACACACACATATATATATATACATATATATGTATTCAATGTACTTCTGTTATTTGAACAAGCGATGCCTTTGGTATAAAACTAGAACTTACCAAGAAAATAATACACACTTCCTATCATACAAAGCTGTATGAAACATATCGAATAAATCAATTATTTAAAACTCTTTATAACATGAATAGTATACCTATGATGTACATATCAATGAAGTTTAATTTGGGATAATTTCTTGAAAAGATGTATTAAATCCACTTTTGCTGGAATCAAATGAGGTATTCAGGATATGCATCACTCAGTGTGTTCAATTTAAATGTATTGGGTTATTTTTAGATTGCTATTTTAATGATTTAAGTAGAATTTTTTATTCAATTTAGATTATCAGTTGATTGACTACGTTGGTAACAGTTACAATCACTTCCAAATTGATAATAAAATTATCCATCGTTATGGTGAAGAGAATAAGAGATTAGAATAGAGAAAGGAAGATTAATAGCAAAAATAAAAACACGCTACTTTTTTACGACAATAGAGATATTTTGAAAAGAGATTCTAGCTCTTGTTGCATTTGCTCATGAACTTTCCGAATTTCCTTGCATTACTTCACTATGATATGATACCATCACAGTGGTAATGTTGTAAATGATTATTGCATTACTTTTTTGCAACAAGGTTATCAAAGGTTACAGACGGGAACTCACGATTGAATGAAAGAATGAAGTAATGAAGAGCCATAATAGAGGTTTCAGTACAGGGCTATTGCCAAGATGATGAATGTCTCTGTCACTGCCATTGGGGCGATTAATCTGAAGTGGAAGAAAATCGACAGAACCAAAGATCCTTCTTCAACTGACATTCCACGGAAAATATCTTCACAGGATACTGCAAAGAAAAGTCAAAACGAATCAGATAGTAACTTGAAAGGATTTCTAAGATGATTCAAGAACATTTGGCAAATCAATTACAAAATGAACTATTAATATTGAACTGCGCATAAATGGTTTGAAATTTCGTATCTTACGGAAAAAACCTCTGTTGAAATAAAAAGGTACCGGTATTTCGTGATAACTTATTAACTTTATTTGATTTACGACTTGGACATCTTTGACACTGTTGCTTTCATTGGTTAGTGTATAGTCTCTTTGCTTCTTGGTTCCATGATTGGGGCTCATCGAGTCGATTTTACATTTGGTTCCTCCTTGAAAGAGATGTTCATGGTTTTGAACTTGCAAGATCTTCACTTCATTCGCTCCATATTTTGTTTCCGTTTGCACCTACTTGAGAGTTGTATGATGACACTGGCTATACGGTCTGTCTGAGACGGCTTTGAACCTCTTACGTTGTCTTTGAGTCCCTTATTGATATAAAAAACCTACTCCACTTTGTTTTAATTTCTCTTTGTTATAGCTGTAAAGATGTTTGCTTTTTTGTTCGATGATTTTTTTCTCCGGAATTTTTCTTCTCACTGATACTGATAATGCCCCATTTGATCTTTTTAAGATCAGGTTATTGTTCAACTCTTGAGGGTGTTCTGACGTTGTGGGTGCCGATGTTCAATGTAATCTTGATGATTTCGTGTTTGGATAGTCGCAGTCAAAGCACATTGCAGCCGCCCAATGCAAGTGATACTGTTGTGTTTTTTGATACTGCTGACCAAGCAAGAACAGTAAATGTTTTGATGTTATGCTTAGTTAGTCGGCCCTGAAACACATCAAACCAACTCAAAACGAACTATGCAGCTGGTCCTTTTTAGACTGATGACCGAGCAGGAACTGCTGGTATAATTTTGATTTTGTTAACCATGTTCTTGGTCAAATGAACCAATAATTGAATTTTAGGGCCACTACTGAGCTAGTGACAAACAGATAAACGCAGATGTAACTATGATTAAAACGCACCATCAAAGAATGATGGAGATTGATGTATCCTAGTTTGGGAGTATTTCTTTTTCAGTGATGAAGGAGACACATAATGTGATTGAAAGAACCATGAATGTAGCTATCTATCTATTTAGGAGGCTAATTTGATCTTTTGTGCGTCATCGTTGGAGCTTGAAAAGGGTTGAGTCTTTCAACAAGACAACAACCTAATGCATACCGCTAAAACAAACCGCGAATTATGCGTTCAGAACAATGTAGAGGTGCGTCAGATACTTGAATTGAATCCTATTGACCATTCATGACAAAGCTTGGAAGATCGAATTCATCCAAGAGAGTCAAAATCATTGATGATTTCAAGGACATTTCTAATGGAAAGCAGGTCAATATTTCAAAAGTTAATAAGGAAACCCGAGGGTACTGGTGCTAAAGGAGTTTTGATTGGTTATTAAAAACGTCTCTGTGCAGTGATTGAAAAGTTAGATATGCTACAAAGATGCATGAAAAGATATGAAATCAATGTGCTGAATACTTTTCAAATTGTTTTTTCTTCTTTTGTTTATATTGTATTCTGCAATTTCTATTTGGGAATGTATATTTTTCTTGGTAATTATTAATTCTAAATCGAAATACATCACCCATGTGAACTGAAAGTCAAGTTGCCATCACAGTGGATAATTGGAAAACCTAAGTGTCAAAATTGAAGTATGGTGAAAAAAACCAATCGAAGAGTAAATATGTTCAGAATAAATTTCATTCAAGGCATCACTGATGTTACTCACCGGTAAATATATAAAATATAGTAAAAGAATGTCTAGAAATATTTATATATTCTAAAACTTAAATTTTATTAAAAAAACCGTCGGAATAAGACCCCCCCAAAGGTCTAGAGAACGTTTCTTTCCAAATACCAAGGGGAAGTTGGGTACTGATTCAAATTTGCAAGCCTGCAGACAAAACAGTATGACCAGGAGTGCTGGCAATCACAAACACATAAACACACGCAGATACTAAAATGGATAGATCCCTTCATATCACCAAGAACCTTTCGCATCATCTTGATATACTTATGGAATCTTCACTACGCTACTCTGAAAAATCAAGAGTTTTAACGAAAATAATTACAAGATACACACCCTATTTTTAGATCTAAAAAAGATTATATATGAAGATCAGTGTTTCAAATTTTAATTTTTGAAGATTATGGGATACGGTTAGTTGTGTCCTCCAAAAAATTGCGTGTTATGAAATACTGTGGATTGTAAGGTTTATCGTTTAGTTTTAAGGAGTTTTTTTCAATAATTTCGATGTAAATGAGATATTAAATATTATAAGATGTAAGTCCAAAGCTAATTTGGATGACGTCTATTATTTTTGTCATTGAAGTTATCGATCAATATACTTTACCATCAGCATGTAACTACTAATACGTTTTTCTTCTCTTCAAAAGTAGTGTCTCCTTAACAAATTCTTTATTAAGCTTTCTCTGCAGACATGAGTAACATCTATTTAATGAGTCCTCGTTTAATCGTTGGAGTTAGTTTTTCCTCTTTCATTTTCCAGACATACTTTGATAAAGAAGTACTTTTTTCGTATTCTATGTTTTGGAGAGAATGCCTGTGATTATTGAATCACGTATATAGAATTTTGATTCATTAGGTTTGTCAGTGGTGCTCACAAAATCTTCATAAATCACATTAACCACATTGTATTTTTGTTTAAATGGACCATCTTCAGTATTTCTACCATTGCAGTATGGTGTTTTTTCATTTCGTCTGTTCGTTATTCTTTTCATTGTTGTGTGTATCAGTAATTTTAGTTACAGCATTGATGCATGAATAGACGATATTAAGAGTATTTATAATGAAATATTTTATGTAAAATATGGTCATTAGGGGAATGTTTAGCAATCATGTTAGAATTTTTTTTCCAATGATGGTTTTACTTTCAAATTATAAGTTACAAAGAAATAGGCCGTGCTCACAATTTCATGTCTGCTTCGCTTGTTCACGTATTTCGAAAAATCTGTGGAATAAATAACCAAATTTTCATATAAAAATATTTTCTGTTTCTCCTTTACACAATGGAATTTTAAAACACTTTTTCAAAATTCTGTTCTTTTATTTCACAAGAAAGCCCAAGTTTATATACTATTATGCATTATATCATACACATTATATCTATTAAATGACACAAATAAACTTCAAGCAAGATGAACAGAATAAAAAATTTGGTATTACGTAAAGAAAATCGGTAATCGTGGACTAGGAAATTCGATTGTGGACAAGGAAATTTGGACTGTGGACAGGAAAATTATTCTCATTCTGATAAAAGATGAATTGACTATGAATATAAAAAAGGTCTAGCAACAACACGAAGAAAATTGTACGGAAACCAAATCGAGGAGTAATAAGTACATGATGAGTGTACTCAAAACCAAATCTCAGCTCCCTTGGTCCGGCACTGTGTTCATCAACTAAATAGATAAAAATGACCAAAAACAAAATATGTGATGACGAATGACCCCGATGTAAGAATCACATTTCTAAATGATTCAGAAGAGAAAGAATCTAACTCTGTGTCAGATATCAGTTTCATAGTTTCAGAATTATTGTTAGCAACTTGGAAAGTTGGCTAGAATTGAACATGAAGGGATTATGTTGTCAAAATTGCATTGCCTTTGGCGTTCTCTGAGAAAAGATTTGCCCCTATGCCGACTTTCAATTATGTAGGTGCAAGAAGATCGTCAAAAAACTGGATATTTGAGTGTACATGACCGGAAAAGACCTTTAGTGACCATGAATGACTTCAGCCTGCTATGTGATTTGAGGATATGTACCCACATACTCAATTTCAGCATCCTCAGAAAGTTGGTTGGAAATTACCAAAAATTACCAATGGTGACTCTAAATGATCTCGCAATGTATATGATCATTGCCATAGAAAAATGTACTTCTATGCCGAACTTCAGTCTTATGAGTGTTAAAGTGAGGCTTCAAACTAGAAAAATGTTTTAATGACTCTAAATTACCTCTTGTGACCTTGAATGAACTCAAAATTCAAGGTCATGTTGCAATATTCATCGGGAGAAGATGAACCTATATGCTGGATTACGGCAACATCGTGACCAAGAACTGAGAAGAGTGTATATATATGACACTCAATAACCCATGGTAACTTCAAACAGAAAAGAAACTCAAATAAACGGACGAATGAATGGATAAATCCCTCCCCTCCCCGCAAAAAACCCCCAACTGACTCCAATAATTTCATAGATGAAACAAAAATTAGTACTTTGATTGTTTGAAAATTTATATATATATATATATATATATATATATATATATATATATATATATATATATATATATATATATATATATATATATATATATATATATATATATATATATATATATATATATATATATATATAGGGATAATGGAGAATCTAAACGTATACATATAGTAATATAGTTGAAAGTACATTTGCTACACAAGCACGTTTATGTTTCCGCCCTCATTGGGCCTCTGCAGGCAAATGATTATATGTGTTTTCGATCCCTGTTTGGGGAATTAGGTGAGAGTCTTGTTGAAGTAGCTACGGTAGGAGGAGTTTTTATTTTGTTTTATTGTTGTTTTCACTCATTTCTTCAGTGTGCATGTTTTTTTATGGTTATGAGTTGAATGTCAAAGGGTGTGATTGCATTATTTTTAATTCACTTAGACATATGTGGGAGTAGACAATGTCAATTTAATGTTTTGAGGGATGAAAGGTATGTGGATGAATTATCTATGTTACCTTTAATGTATTTATGTATGGGTTGCTGAGTTATGTTTTTTATTGAGAAACTTTGCAATGTTGGCATTTTAATGCTATTTCATTTTTCCAGTTTAATAAATATTTTGGGGTTTTTTTTGTTTTTTTCCTAGCTGAATTGGGATTTTCAAATTTTGCGTTCCGGCAGAGATTACAACAATTTTCTCTATTTTGGCATATATTGGTTTGTCTTCAAAATTTATGATATATATAACGTAAGGTAATTCATATTTACGTTTTATTTTTTATCTATTAGAAAATATGAGTCAATTTATCAGATATTTTAAAAATACGCCTTTTCCTTTCGAATTCTAACGCACCATTTTGTGTTAGTAAACTGTTGAGCGAGTAGTTAGTGCTGATATTGTCCATAATTGTTGCACAAATCTACTAAAATAGTATTAGGGAGCAGCAATGTAGGAAAATTATAGGGAAATAATATTCATTAAAAAAAATGACAAGATGAAACAACTTTATACGAACGTCTTGAAAAAAGCAAATTGAAGTCTAGTATCCAATCCAAATGAAGACAAGAAAACAATAGACAAGGTACAAAATATTTTAATACAACGCATTATCTAAACGTAGAAAAACAACGTTGGAAAAATATTTCAAACATGATAACTAAACATTTCCCTTATGACTATGTTTTACATTAACGTTGAACTCAAGACAACTACACTGTTTTCCAACAATGCAGCAAATAGATATCCCCTATGTCTGAAAGAAAAGCCTAATATCATTGATTTTCATTACGATGAAGTAATTTGGAACAAAAAGAACGAATTACTGTGTGAATGCAGACACAAAAAAAAAAAAACCTGTAAAGTATGTAGGAGTTAACACATCAAACGATACTTTCAAAGGCAAAAAGAATAAATAGCAACTCATATCAACTGAAGTAATTTTCCAATTATATGATACTTTATATTCATATTTTGTATACACTATCAATATATGTACTCATCTAAAGTGATAAACATAACAATTAACATTATTATATTCTATCAGTACCTTGTAAAGACTTTTCTAATTACCCTAACAGATAATTGGAAGAATACAGATCCCGAACGCAGGTGAGAAATTAAACGTACCATAACGGGGTTAGAATAAGATCTGGTATTGATAATCATAGATCTGTATTGAGTATCCCATAAGTAAATAATGATCATACTAACTGTATTAATAAAAACTATTGAGCAATTTTTCACATCAGTATTATTTGTATATATATATATATATATATATATATATATATATATATATATATATATAGAAAGAGAGAGAGAGAGAGAGAGAGGGGGAGAGAGAGATTGAGTGATAGATAGATGGATAGTTAAATTCCCCGTATATATATATATATATATATATATATATATATATATATATATATATATATATATATATATATATATATATATATATATATATAAACAGAAATTATGGGAGAGAAATCACTTATGACGTATTTCAAGAGTGGTTTTAATATAAAAAAATTTGCACGAGGGTTGTTAGGGGAAGTGGGGATATTTTTTGTCTTCTGTTGACTATCTTACTGTTGACTAGATTTGGGGGGGATCAATTCGTTCTTACAATACCCTTTAACCATGAGAATTCATCCTTTTTCCCAATCCTTACATTCATTTGATTCTTTCTATATGGCTCAAACAACTCAAGGTAACCTTTTGGGTTGTCAAGTGATGCATCCCCAAGCCCCAATTGTATGGACGTTGGATACAAACCAGCGTGCTAACCATCGGATTACCTCCCTTCCACAGAAGTAAAAAGAGAAGTCGAGGGTCAGAGGGAAATGTACGTGCACCACGCCTCAGCTTTGCCCGTCCAAGTATAATTCCCTTGGAAACTAAATCAGGCCTGACGCTACAGCCACAGCCCGAACCATTGACCAATTCTTCCCCAGCTTTGGAATTTACCGAAATAGAATGTAATTACTTCGGTGCATGAACAGAACGACAAAACGATATCGTCACGAAGATGATGAAATTATTCTCAAAATATTTTTAACGATTTCAATTCAGTTTGAAAAAATGAAGGTATCATACTTTTCATGAGAGAAATGCAAGTAATGAAATATATTTCGGTTGATTTGGAAAAAGGCATTCTCTCAGTAACTTTAAAAGTAATCAGATAAAAACTAAAAATAATCTACCACTTTTGAACCAAGAGATGTGTGTTGAGTAACTTTTCTCCCACTTTTTCAGTATATTGCTCTATGTTATATGATCAATATATTGAGCAGTTTTTATTTCAATTTAATGAAAGCAATTGAATTCAAAACCCCAACTGCTGTACATTGTTTATATTTCTTTTTTTTTAATCAAAGTTATTTTTGTTTCCTATCCCCTTCTCAGACGAGCGTGTTTGCATTAAACTCTGCCTGTCTCCCTGGCGAGAGTTTCTAGCCATAGAGTGTTTGGTGTTTAGATTCAATTTGCAGGAACATCTCATATATTTATTGACATTTATTTGTACTGAATGATACATTCTTATTATAGATGATGATGCATATGGTATTAAAAAAAGAAAGATTGATGAACAGCAGATCGGAAAACAAAGTGAGCAAATAACTTCTTCCTGTCGTAGATAGCAGTTCTGATAAATTAGATGCATGGAAGGAATAAAACATAACATTCTGCAGAAGTTCAAACCGACTCAATTTTTGTGTTTGCCCGAGAATTCCCGACTTATTTCAATCATTGAATTCAATATAAGATTGTTTATTTGAATTTGAAATGAATAGATTGATAGATGTGTTTTCCATTTTCCTAAAAGAAAATCGTGTATATGGTTGTTGAACGGTTCGAATAACATCATCAACAACAACAACAACAACAACAACAACAACAACAACAACAACAACAACAACAACAACAATAATAATAATAATAATAATAATAATAATAATAATAATAATAATAACAAATGGGATTCAACCATGTGGAAAAGTGGTATCAGCACAAGCCAGAGGTAGTTTTGGAGAATAACAACCACAAACTACTCTGGGACTTTGACATCCAAACTGACCACCTCATCCAGGCAAAGAGACCGGACTTAGTAATAGTAGACAAAAAAAAAGGAAGGCCTGCCAAATAGTAGACGTTGCTGTGCCTGCAGACTATAGAGTTAAAAAAAAGGAGGGTGAAAAAAGGAAAAATACCAGGACCTAGCAAGAGAGTTAAGGAAGATGTGGAACATGAAAACCAGGGTAGTACCGGTTATAGTGGGCGCACTAGGAACTGTCCCCAAAACGCTGAGGGTGAGACTGGAGGAGATCGGGATTAGGGGAAGGATAGAGACCGTACAGACCACAGCACTACTGGGAACTGCACGGATACTGAGGAAGGTACTAGAGATATAAGTACTGCAACGAATTGTAGCTCTGTCATGATATGCGAAAGAGAGAGAGGAGACGTTAGCTGAAGACCTGAGGAAACTTATTGTCACTCAGCCTTCATCGATAACCACTGGGCAACCGGTGTGAAACTGTAAATCGCAGAATTACTGCGACCTATGAGTACTAGGAGAGGAGGGCTGGACACTTGAGGAGACTTGCTGTCACTCAAACTCCAACGGTTACCACCAGGCAACTGGTGTGAGATTCCAAATAATAATAATAGTGAAATTTTTGGTCGACATTCAAAGTGACCATCCCAAGCAAGAAGACCACATCCGTATATAACAGGAAAAGACAACCCGTCAAATTATAGACACGGCCAACCAGACCATAGAGTGAATACAATAGTGAGTGGAAATCTGGAAAAGTACCAGGACCTGAACCAGGAGCGGAGAAAGGTGTGGAACATGAAGATCAGGATAGTGCCAATGACAATAGACACACTTGAAACAGTGCCGAAGACATCGCTGTCAAAATTAGAGTTGGAGATTAGAAAATATTGAGACTATGCAGACCATATGCAAGCTTTTAATACTTAGGGTACTGGAAATATGAAACTAAATATGTAAATACTGAGGAAGGTACTTAAAATACAACTAAGGTCATCAGTGATAGTCTAACGGCTAGAATGAACAAGGCTTAGTTGTGAAGAAGACGGAAGATGGATGTTAAAGTACGAACCGACCTAGTGGTGAGAGGAGAGCATCTTGACTGGGGACTGAATGTCACTCAGACCTTAGCAATGACCACCAAAACCTGTGTGAACATACAGAAGCTCAGTAATAATACTAGAATGGGGGAGTGAAAATTTCCGAAATATCGCCATCTGGAGAGCACTGGGGCCTGATGGGACCCATGGATGGTTTGAGAAATTCACCATGACAGACTGATTCATCGACTTCAATGTTGCCTACAACAAAGTTAGGTCTTATATTGAATGACCAGAGGAGACTAATCCTGAAAGACAACAAAAAGGAAATAAAGCAAGCAACCACAGACCAATCATGTGCCTAATACTAACGTGGAAAATGTTGATTTGACAGGTAGCAGAGACTATATGTATTTCCATGCAGGAGAAGGAAAAAAAGTAGTGAATGACTTACACTACATTGACCAGTTGATTCTAATAGATGTAAGGGAAAAAAGAAAAGATACTGCTATGTAGCAGGAGGATTATAGAAGTTAATACGACATGATTCAACATAACTGAATACTTGATTGCATCAGAATATTCAAAACAACGAACCAATGGTAAGAACGTCAGCCAACACAATGAAAAGCTGGAAATCAGACTCGACAGTTGCAGGAAAGAACATTTAGCAGACAGAAGTACAAATAAAGGGAATTAAACACACATCTAAATAAACATAAAAGCCTAGAAAGTTATTGAATGTGGCGATAAAACAGAAATAGATTGAAAAAAAAAATAGGAAACGAATATCCTAAGAGAATAAAATAAATATTATAGTCATAGGACAGAAATTTAATCGAAGGGATGATCACATGGTCTGTATTGGCAGTAAAACATACGAGTTGATTTCTTTGATGGACAAAAAATTAACTCCAAGAATGGGCCTAAGTCCCAAAACGGGAATAAAAAGTATGTGCAAGCAAAATAGTACACAAAATGCTCGAATTAACGACAGAAAATAAGCTGATAAGACCACAGAAAAAACTACAAAAAGACCGAAAATATCGTAGACAGAAAATCAAGAACATCGGTTTGAAAAAGGACATGAATGGAGAAACAGAATCCCATATAATAGCGGCCCAGAACAAATGCATTAAAAGGGGGTGAGCCTGTAATTGACAAAAATAAAACCAGTAATTGTAGTTCACTAACCCAGAAAGTGTTAAAGAATAGGATAGAATGTCCGGGGAAATAATACACTCAGTTCTACCAGCAGATCATAGAGTAAATATGGAACATATATATAAGCTAGGAAAATACTATGACTGGGCAATTAAGCGAAAAATTGTCGTTCATAAGGATGAGAGTAATAACAGTATATATAAACGTGCTCTAATCCGTGGCAGAGACATCGAAAACAAGATTAGAGGAGTTGGATATAGGAGGAAGGATTGAAACGATGCAAGCTGCATTACTAATAGGGTCTGCACGATTACTGAGGAAAGTTCTGGAAATATGAAACCTTCCAACAGTGGTCGTCCTCTGAAGACTAATATACAGGATGGAGAATAACTAAGGAGGAACTAGGAACCCAAAGAATAGCTGAGATAATCAAAACATCTAGAGATTGAAGAGAGTGATGAAAATTGAACGAGTAATTATACAAGAAAACGATATAGAAAGGAATAGGAGACTCAGGGTTTTCCAGGCTGGCCATCTTATCCAACTAAAGAGAATTCATGAAAATTTTACAAGAAGAAATGGATCAGTCAGTAAACATGCGCAGTTGTTGTGGAACATCTGGAAAACAAAAGAAAATAGAAAATTAGAAAGAAACACGAAGGCATTGAGAATGTTTGGAACATGAAATTTAGGATATTACCCATAAAAGATTTTGCATTTGGAACTGTACCAAGAAATCAGAAAAAAAAAGATTTGTCATCGGTCAGGAATTATTGCAATCATTACAAGGGTGCTATTGTATAGATGTTGTTATCATAGGCAGTTTTTGACAAAGCATTACTTCAATATCAATAAATGAATAAAAAAAAGTATTAATTTCAATATTGAGAAGACTAAAATTTTTTTTATTTCTGCGTGATTTGAGCAAAAAGCTCCTCCCCATAGATGCAGATATATAAGGAAAGGTTCTGACATTTTATTCACCGTTATGCGTCTGTCCTTTGAGCAGTCATGTTCAGACACTTCAACCACCATTAAAAATTGAATAATATCATCTACTTCCTAACTGGTGCGATCACTTCAAGTGAATGACTTTGCCTAATCTTAAAAAAAACAACACTTTCTTTTAGCAACTCTTGAATTTGTTAGGTAAGTATTCATGGCGATTGATGTATTTTAAGCGTCCTAAGTGATAGGTGAACTTCAACGATATATCGTTTTTATACTGACGATTATCCCTGTAACTTTGTTATTGTTTTGTCTTTAGTCTCCAAACATCTTCTAGTATTCTATTATTGGAAATATATATCCCTGTTCCTGGGGCAATGAAGACAAAATTACCACATTTAATCAACCAAGGATTCACCACTCATGTCGATATTATCCAACAAAAATATTCAAAAAAGCACTTATAAATGGTCATCGCTAGCTAAAAGTTGATTGACTTCAATTACACATTAAGAATCATTTGACGTCATGATCTGTTTTGTTGATTAATTGATGCTTTATTCCCATCAGAAACAATAACCAGTGCTTCTGCCCATTTAAAAACCATATATCCAAAAGGTGAATTCCAAGGTTGGCAACACTTTCCATCGTTGCATGTTAGCGTCCTACCTCGAATTCCTCTCATTTGGCTTTACCATGCACTACAACGAGGTTTGTACATGATAATAATACTTTTACCACGCTGGGTTAGATATTTGCACCAACGATTATTATCAGTTAATTAAAACTCTGGATTTCGAAAGTAGGCAGCCCCCTTCTCTGCTAGGAACTTTGATCCAACATGGTTGCTCCTACTCTCATACCTTTTCCCATCTTGTCATATGCAGTATCAAGCTTAATAACTGTGAAGATTTTTTTTAATCATACGACCTACTTGATGGGTTGGACAGTTGCGTATGTCGTAGCAGTACTAATGATCAGTCTTCGAATCTAGGTCAAAGTCGGGATTCAAAATATTGATTTTCAAGGCAGGAGGGCTCTTCATAGATGAAAGATTGGTGCAACATCACCTTTTTCTATGGCCTAATATCACCCTTGGTATTAGTATTTGGCGCCAGTATCAGCATTCAATTCTAAGAGGAAATTTACGATTTACAATCCACAGTTTTGTGTCTTTATCTTCGATATGCCACATTGGCTTACAGGGGAGAGGTATGTGAATCAATTGCCAAACCACTTTCACATACCACTAAAGCCGTAGTATCTGTAAAAAGTTGATACACGTAGCCAACCAGAGTCTTCGAAAAGGTATTTGAGAATTTCCAGGTATACGGGTAAACTCGATTTTTGATTCACCTCGTCGAGATGTTGATGTAATACACTTTTTTCTTCGATATGTTTTTTTCTTTTGCTCTCTCTCTTTCCTTCTCTTTCTCTTTTTTCTTTTTTTTCCTTTTCTTCTCCTGATTCTATTCTATTTCCCGCTGAAAACCTTTTTTTACTTTATTCTCTTTCTTTTTTAATTTTTACTTCAAATCTTGTTTGTTTCTCTTTCTTTATTTATTTCTCCCATTTCCTTTTGTTCCTTTGCGGAAAAGATCTCTCTTTCCATTTCTCATCAAAATTTTCTTTTGTTTTTTTCCGTTCCTTCCCTTCAAAGTTCTTCCATTTTTATTTCAAACCTTCTTTTCTTTTTTATGCATCTTTGAAATCTTGTTTTTTTTTCTATTTCTTCAAAATTCTCTTTCTTTCTTTTCCTTTTTTTTCCTTTTCTCCCTTCGTACGCTTTCCTTTGTTTTTGATTCCCGTAAGTTTTTTTAATTTCTTCCCATGTATTTTTGTCATTTTTATTCACGTGTTTTTTTTTTTCGCCCTCTTTCTGTCTTTCGTTCATTCTTTCTTCAATCGGTCCTCCCAAATTCAACTGCTGTCTTCCTCTCTTCTTTCTTTAAATCTTTCTCCCTTCATAATCACCCGTTCCTTGTTCTTTTTTTTCTGCGATTCTTCTTCATTTTTTTCCTTCCTTTCTTCCTTTCTTTCTTTCTTCCTTTCTTTCTTTCTTTCTTTCTTTTTTTCTTTCTTTCTTTCTTTCTATCTTTTTCATGGAAGAATCTAACATATTAGTTCAATTTGATTTTCTTTTAATCACCCTCCACTCTTTCTTCGTAACATGTGTTCCAATTTACGATTCTTACTTCCTTATCGTCATGTCTATTCTACATTATTCGTCAATACCACAGTATCAAATCTGGCATCAACTTTATGCCATGTTCTTTTTCATCTGATTTATTCTAAAAACGATTCTATATTTTTCAGTCCCCTTACCTAATAAAACTTTATAATTCCTATTACCCTCCACCTTAAAATTGTTGAAGATTGAACATTTTTTTAAATCATTTCCTTTTTATTTTGTTCTCCTAACATAAAAACAAAAAATCAAGGAATGTTGAAGGGAAAAACAAATCAAAATCTTTATCAGAGGAGGAAGATGTCTAAAATGTACTTAAGTAACTCTTTTTCCAAAAGATATAAATGTATACATGTGTGTAATTATATGTATATATATATATGTATATGTATACATATGTATGATCAAACGGAAGTAATAAGTTGGGTTATAGCATATTGAAACTCTTATTTGAAACGATCTCCTTTTATCACACGGTGAATGTATGATTTGGCCTAAACAACGCAAGTAGAACGTTGCTTTTCTGCCAACATTGTCCAAGGCCAAGTGATGCATTTACAATGGAATAACGGGAATTCTTTTCAAATGAGAGTTTCGATATGATGTTACCCAATTAAAAATCATATGTATATATATATTTGTGTACGTGTGTGTGTGTATGTATATGTATGTATGTGCACTTGTATATACGTATGTGTGATCCCATGTATATGATATTTACAAGTTTGTCTGTGTACATGTATATTTGCTGTTGAATAAATGTCCGAAATAAATGTACATTCACAAGCTCATACATAAGTACATATATACAAACATAAATGCATCCATAAAACACACACTCTCTCTCTCTCTCTCACACACACACACACACACACGTATTATATATATATATATATATATATATATATATATATATATATATATATATATATATATATATATATATATATATATATATGCGTTTGAGTTTATTTGTGATAAAGCTTATTTGTGCATGCATGAGTGTGTGTGTGGCCGCGGGAACGTACTTAAAACAAAATTGAATGATAAATTTATACTGAAAAGGTGAAATACGACCAATATGAAATAAATCTGTCAGCAAACCAACGGTGAATAAAATATCCCACAGATATAAACAAGCCTGTAGATTATGTTACGCACGAATGTTCGGTCATACGCACGCAGAAAACACATTGAATAGAATATCACAGAAATGGACTCAGACACATCTATTGGATAAATAAACCAAATTTACACCAAATATATATTAACAAACAGAAAATTCGGATGGCACGAATCACCAGCAGGTTTACCGCCACCTTCACTGACATACTCAATGTTGATTTTCAGTGTTTTATGGTCGCTGAGCACAGGCCAAAAAATGGCTTGCACTCTCATCTGTGCTTACGTCTCTATCAGTAGTTGCCACTGACACCAGAATACTGCCCTAGCCTATCGTACTAAAGCAATGGGGTTTAGATTTCGCATAATGCTGGAATATGAGGTAGTGTCACGAATATAGTTCATCTAAGATAGAATCCATTCTTTCTCCCGACAACTCCCCTAAAAGATATGTTTCAAGCCTCCAATTCTCAGTACATTTCTAGCTATCTTATTTTTGACCCTCAACCCCTCAACTAACAAAATGTTTGAAGGACACTTAATAGCTACCAGAAGAAAGCAGGAGAATCTTTAGACAAGTTTTGGGGATGTTCGAGAAGTAAAAAAATGACTGCAGCTACCTATTGTTTTGTATACGCAAAAATTCCAATTATTGTTGTTATCGACTACGGATGCACAAAAGAACTAAAGGTCAGTAACACAACTGAAACTATAAACTGAAAACTCAAATGGAGGTCAGATTCAGTAATTAAAGAAAATGTTTTGTTTTTTTTCTTTTAGATTGAGCGTAAATATCATTTGACAATATCTGTTTTAGATTCTCATAGAATTGCAACTTTTTTTATATTATGAATTTAAATTGAATTTACTTAATCAAATCATTTGCTAAGAAAATGAATCAAATGCCTTAGAAGAGTAAAAGAGTAGAAGTGAGACAGAAAGAAAGACGGCAGAGAGAGAACACATCTTTTTAAATAATGTACTCGCCTTTTTACAATGCTACGGCTAATGGTTCATCAATTATCAGACAGGAAATCTGACCAGGCATCTATGTATGTGTTTCTAGTTGTATTGGGTAGATCATTCGGTAAAATCGCGTAACGGTCGTGAAAAATCTCTTTGCTTCTATTAAGATCATTGCAAATGTTCAAAGGTGAAAGACTTGCCTTACCAGGTACATTAGCACAATACAGTCATTTTGTACCTTTATTTGGAATTGCACTGCTTTAAGCAAGGCAAAATAAATAATTATGTGCACAGGTATATATCTGTGTAATCATAAATAAAATATTTTAGATAAAATAAAAAACTTTTTTCTCTGTTAAATCGAACTAGATTGAAGTACATGAAAGATATCTTAAATGGATTGATTTGTGGCCTCAAGCGTAAAATGATGGCACCAATGATTCAAAGAAAATATTTACAACTCATATAATATGCCCACGGTAAAAAAAAGAATTAATCACTGGCTATATTTGTAATGTTTAAAACAGAGTTCGAATAAAATAAAAAGAGAGAATACATACATAAATTGTTAGCAAATCAATTTCAATAATCCAATATTTGCCTACAAACAGTCTCCGTCACCTTGACATTTTTTTTAAATCAATATGAAACTTTTAACAAGCTTTCTTTCAAAATTTTAAATCTAAAATAAATTCTAGGAAAAATACGTAATATCAAAGAACAAATCAAAGTCTACAACAAAATCTCTTATAAAAAAATCAAAATTCTGAAACAGAATAAGCTGAACAAATAAACAATAAGACCACCGATTTAATAATATGCGAGAAGATGTATCAGATCAGACACTTCAAACATATCGATCCGAAATACAATTCAAATTCAGTTTCATCTATATCATGAAAAAGGATTATGTTCATGAAGCGAAAAATAATTCTTATTATAGCAGTATTTTTCATTGCTTGTGTTTTATCTTTCATCTTTTGTGAAGTAGGTAATTATTTTCTTAAGCTCTGTTGTTTTACTTATCATAGTAATCATCATTTGAAAGATTTATGCGATGCATCGCATGAGTATCGTTTGATTTATTATTTGAAATAGCTATCCCCCCTTTTTCTTTTAGTTTTCTTCTCTGCTTCATATTTTGTCTTGCTTGCTGGATATAAAAATACTGTGTCAATAAATCTTAGTCATACATTTCGATCATTAACACGTTTGTAAGTTGCAATAAATGTTGTTATAAGAAAAAAAATTGAGAGCTAGTAGAAAGAGATGCAATGATTTATACTGGAAACCTTATATTGAACAGGACTGAACAAATGAGACGCCTTTCATGAATTAATCACTAAAAACAAACTTTGTGACAGACACGCTAACACACACATTATATATATATATATATATATATATATATATATATATATATATATATATATATATATATATGTGTGTGTGTGTGTGTGTGTGTGTGTGTGTGTATGCGCGTGCTCGTGTGTGTGTAGTATAGAAAGTTTTACAGCTTTAAACACTTAAAGGAACAGAAATCACGTTTTAAAAAGTGTGTCAATATACATATACATTAGGGTGAGCCATAAAAGATAAGAATAAGTTCCTGGAAAGTTTTCTCGGCATGGTTGTTCATACATTCCTTGTTACAGAGAATATATATGTTTATATAAATACATATTTTCATATTATATGCTTCATGAATAAAGTACATCTTCTTACATATCGATTTATATACAAATTTTCTTCTAGAAGATTGATAATAACGGATATATATATATATATATGTATATATATATATATATATATATATATATATATATATATATATATATATATATATATATATATATATATATATATATATATATATATCATAATGGGAATATAAATGTAAAGATAAGTTTCCGTTGTTTTTTCTCCTGTAAATGCATACTTGGATTGTATTGACATTTTTTACGATGACCGGGGGACTCTACGATTAACGTTTAATTGTAACGTTTGATGAGAGCAATACCTTGCTCAGCAGCATCATTGATAACTTAAATCTCCGAGGCATCTGCACTCCTTGTATTTGTCAGCATGTCACCAAAGTTGATGTTCTCTTTAAGAAATAAACTTCCTCTTGTGATGGATCATGTCACGTTGTCATCCATACATATATTGATGAGTGGGTTAGAGTGATCTTTTGCCTTGGCTGTATCTGTGTTGTCCTAATCCTTCGATCAGTAAATGCCAGACCGATCAGATGCTCGGACAAGGATCAGATAATGAGAATGTTTTTTCGAGACAAATATTGCATATTTCTTTATTTAATGAAATTGTTATATGAACTTTGTGTTTTTGTGTATACGTTTCTCACAAAGTAGAAAGAGAGATACAATATACCAGCATTTTTATGGAGAATAGAATTGATTTTGTCGAATTTGGCAAAGTTGACCAGTTCACAAAGGGCTTAGAGGCAAATTGTGTTCGACTAATAAGCATGATTTATTCTGGAAGTTGCGTTCCTTTCAAAACTTTCAGCAGTTTGCACAATCGGGTGAACATTTGCAAGGGCAGGACATAGAATTGGACATAATCAACACAAACGTGTTGAATGTAATCATGAAATATCCACGGTACAGGTCCCCCAAAATTCAAGTCCATTTTTTTCTTGATGACGTCTTGTTACAGTGGGCTGTTCAACTGGAGCCTAAACAACAACAAAAAAAAAAGAACAAAAAAGGGAGGGAAAAATCGGTGGAAAGAAAAAGCAGTAGATGATCCATGCTGGAGAAAGCTTCCCCGGTGTTGTTTGAGAGGGGGATAACAGAATCTAGTCTTTTGGGATGATCAGAATTTTATTTATATTGGAGAAACATCGAAGCCGGGCAGTGTTGCAGATCGGTCGAATTCTGTTTTTCCCTGCACCATTTCGTTTCAACGAGTGAACGATGTAATATTTCTCTGCTCGACGCATTTTTCGCAATGATTGTTTCTGCGTCCTGCTGTTTGTTTGTTCTTGTTGCATCTGGCTGTTTTCTGATCGATTTCTTCTCGTGACTGAATTGCTTATTTTGAGAGATGCATGGTCAACGTCGTTTTGTCCAGTAACTCAGGTCGTAAAAACGCATACACTTTGCAACGGGCTGGTTTACACCACCACAAAAGACAAGTATACACACGTGTGCATGTGAACCTCGGTTGCGTACACAAGAGAAAAATGAAGAGACAAGAAATGTCCTGGATTAGTGAAGATATCTGCTTCTTTTATCAACATAAAAAAAAAGCAGCGTTGTATCTGCATGTACCACAAAAACAGTTGATAAAATATCCATATTCATTATAGTATCATCAACATTTCAATATACAACTCATGTAAGTACAGAAAGAAAACCGTAACCCCCCACAGAGAGAGGAAACAGGCTCCAAGTCAGGTCACCTGGTAATTAGCCTCGGCCACTTGATTTTACGGACGAAACCCGCACAAAAAATTCTTTACGGTCAGATGTAAGATGAGGAGAGGCAAATATCGCAATCTCAACTGGCCTCACCCCTGAGGGGAAGGGAGGTCGTGAGTGAACGGAAAGCACAGGTCTTACTTGTTCGATATCAGAGCAACAACTGTTTTACCAAAGATATTTCTGGAATCATTCAGAAGGAATATTTTGAGTTCATAGCTATACACCGTCATGTTACTGCCTTTTCCGATATGCATCCAATACAAAAAAAATTCCTAGATCATTCAGGTCCATGAAAATATCAGAACAACTTGGCTGACGATAAATCCTTTGGCACTGTAATGATGATAAAAGACATTTGCCCATTCGAAGGTTAGTTTGGGTTAAGTGCTTCATCAAAATTTTTTCACAGAGCCATTTATATTTGAATCAAACTTATTAAATCAAACGAATGACTTGATGTATTTTAATCACACTTTTAAACGCCCCCACCATCATCATATTAAGTCCCCATATATCAAAAGAAAACTTCCCATCCCTATGGAAGAGAACAGTCTTCTTGGTCTGTCTTCTCCCGTCTGCTTTCTCTTTTACAACAAATACAGCTTCGATAGCATGTCATTAAGGATATATTATAATAAGAAAAAATACTACAGACCTAGCCACAATGCAGCACTCCTATATGATAGATTGGTGCAATCTATTGCCCCGTTCACCTTTTTAGACTTGGAAATGTTCTCAACCTTTGCAAAAAAGCTCTTAATAGAGAAACAATTGAAACCGATGGTTTATAAACATCTCGATCTGAATATGCTTAGGATAAGCACGAGAGTATGTGCTCTACTATTCTCCGAATCATCTTTATTTTTATACTTTTGCTTAACATTACTTCTTTCTCAATTCTGCTCCACCTACTCTCGTGTATAGTAGTGGTTTTTTCATCAATGCCAGTCATGCGGTAAACATTCACATCGACACGCTGCATTCACAAGAATTTTAGATCTTATTTGTTATCATGTCATCACTAGTTACGATCTTAGAGAGTTATTGGATATCAGTTTTGAACATATTCTATTTCATTTAATCACCCATATTTTGTCTTCTGTTATTCGTCTTCAGAAATTTGTATCGATAAAAGAAGCCTTGAAAGTTTCTTGCCGTAAGAATCAGCCAGCTCCCGGAAAACATATGTCGGTAATTTAATGAAATATGGATGAATATCTTATACATCCTCTGAATTTACTCAGATAAGATTCGTTGTATCTTTAAAGCAGATGAAATCATACTATTATAAAAGTGTTTTTCTAATATTTTCGATCGCCAAATATTTGAAATATTCATATGATCTGAATATATGTTATATTTATTTAAAAAAAGTATGTAAAACCTGTTTTGAATTATATAAACTGAACTGCACAATGCCCCTTTTGAAGATCAATATAAGAATATGGAGTGACCACTGAATACTCACTGATTAGGTTGGAATTTTGAAAGCAGTATATACATGATACTAGAAAAAAGTAGAAGTGGAAGTCATTTACGACAACATCCATATTGTTGGTCATGGGGAAAATGAGCCATCATTTGTCTTTTCAATAATTGATATTTCCTGGTTTTCGTCTATGCCATTTCCTTCCAACACACGATGTTTTTCTCTCCCTCTTGTTGCCCCAGGGGAGTGGACAACACAAAGCCTGTAAATCGGGTCCTCCGACATATTTCTTCTGTGAAGACTCACAGGCGGAAAAAGTGAGTTGTGTACTGTTCTCAACAGAGAAAATATCTCTGATGACTTCAGATCGACCAAAATTCGACCACGGCCCTCGTACCCTCTACCTCTCTTGCTTTCCTCTCTCGGTTCCATGGGATCTTCACTTTTGCCCAAATGACGCTCCCTTACTTTGCCAACTGCTTGGAGTTGAATGTCAAGGGTCCTAGTCTTCCAACAAAAGTATTCCAGTGATGACTTCCTTAGTGGGGACTGTCTGTTGCATTAAGATGATGGCTACCCATTTCGCACAGATCAAGTAGTACTGACATTTTCTTCGACATGTTTGCCCCTTGAATCCTGTTAGATCATGGTAAGCCTGTACAGCCAACTTAAACTCCTCCACCAGCGAAGACAGGGAGAACTGTAGCTTGCTTCTTATAAAGGTCTACTGATGTCAAATTGGGAGGGATTCCCAGCCATTTGTGTGATTAATCATTTATATCTCTCTCCATTCCCCCATCGCTATTAATGGAAGGTCATACACCGTCAAAAACAACATTAACCATGGTAGGATACTGTTTTCGTTGAGCAATTCCTATAAGTTTTTAGACAAATTGCATCTGTTGATTTCATTAAACTAGTCCTTTAATTGTTTCCCAATGTTGACGATGTTGTTTTTTACCTCAAACCTGCAGTTTGAACCTATTATTCATTTCCCATCGTCTGATCACTGAACTCATGGGTTTGCCTTTGTTGTCATTCTGGTTGATGATGCAACTTTGTCAAGTTTTGCCAAGACCCATCTTGCTTGGACGTGTTGGAGTTGAAATAATCAGGTTGTCCATAAGGTCCCTGATAGATTGTTTTTGTCGATTTGATTTCGTTTCCAGCTGCTGTAATTATAGGCTTCATCAACCATAAAAATCGAAATGGTACTTGCAATTCCTCTTTCCAATGACTTGCACTGTCGTGAAATTGAAGGTTTGGATTTGCAACCCGATGACACTGAAGTAACAAGTGATTATTTTCTTGACATGAGTTCGGATGCAGTGATGGTTCGTTGCTGTCTTGATCAGGTTATGAAGGTTGTAGCTGTATGTTAAGCTAGACCAGGGTTGGTTGCCTTTGCTTTACATAGCTACGCCGATTACTTGGCTGAAAATACCACTGTTTTCAACGGTCCCGAGGATCTTTGATTCCTAACCTTTTAGATAGAGCGTTCACGTATCCATTCTCTGTCATGTAATGTTTTAATCTCTCGGACAACACTAATTTTTTTTTATCTTTTACACTTGAGTATTAAAAAAAATGATGCCGTGTTCAGAGGGACAAAAGGGCCCTCAGCTTTTCTCTAAATTCTTCTCCAAAAATGTATCCACAGTTTTTGTTTGGTTAAAAAATCTATATTTCTAAATTAGGATGTATCAATCACATCTGTATTTACTATCAAAAGAACTAACTCACCCGATCAGATTTGTGTGATAAGTTTGAACCAAATGATTATATGATAAATTTGACTAATGCTTCATATTGAAACAGCCTATCCAAAGAAAGTCTCTTTCCCGATATGAACTTGTGTCATTTTTGCATTTTAATGAATTTATTTTCACAGCTACTGCTATCCGAGTGTTATATATATATATACATATAACGGGTAATTATGTGTAAGTAAATATACATTTCTTTTTTTGGTCCTACTGACCGTCCAGTTCCGTGTAGGGCCAGAGTATAATCTCTGAGTCTGAAACAAAGGTTCCTATCCTAACTCATGGATGTCAGATAGTCTATAGCCACATTGAAAAGTTGTTACTTTTCACATCTCCAACACAGCTTTGTCACTTTTCCTATTATCTGTTGATGTAATTTTCTTCGTTTTCCCAATGTTTTCCGCATACTTTGTTAATATTGTAATATGTGTAATTGACCTCTTGTTAGGATCATCAGTTATTTACCACGTAACTGTCAAAGGAATTTCCAACAGTTTTGTTTCTTTGATATTGTTTCCAGCTGCTGTAATTATCAGGTTCATATACCCAAATATAATATACCATATGTTATATACAATATATAATAAACTGATGGATAAATTCTGTTACGTATTTGAATTCCAAAATAGAGAAGGTAATGAATCATTGCAATTGTCAACCAGCTGCCCATTTTGGAAATAGAGAGAGAGAGAGAGAGAGAGAGAGAGAGAGAGAGAGAGAGAGAGAGAGAGAAAGAGAAAGAGAAAGAGAAAGAGAAAGAGAAAGAGACAGCGCAAGAGAGAGCTTCTGATTACTCTTTTCGATATTCTCATTTGCATTTATATTGCCTAACTTTCAAACTTGCAACGCGGAAAATACTAATGTTTACGGTTTGCAATATTTCAGATTTCAATAAAACCTAATTGAAATGGAGAACCAGTGTCTAAATACGATTACTGACGAGGAAACATGCGTAGGATTACCTTGCGCCCTCTCCTTATATCCAATATCGGAAAAAGAAATTAATGACGTATAATGAAAAGCATTTGGATTTATGCTATTCCCAAAGCTGGCAACAAAGATTTGGAGCATTTCGTTCAGTTTCTTTCTGTATTGGATCACATTTAACAGCCTTTTGCACTTTTCTCTCAACGTAATAGATTTCTTTTCTGTGATTCGAGGCCATGTTACTTCATTTCGAAACTGGAATATTTCCAGCAGAAGAATGTATCTAACCGTATAGTTTAGTATTATCCGATTGAAAAAAGAAATATTTCATTTATTAACTTCATTTGCTCGTTAGTATCTGATATTGACTCAACTGTGAACTGATGTTATTATTGTATGAACGTAACATACATCTTCAGCAAATAGTTCCATGTTTGATGAATGAAGCACATTTTCCTAATCAGTGTGTGAATGGATTCTTAAATCGAATCAAAACTATTTAATGTACTTCAAAATCCATCCATTATTCTGTATAATATTAGGAATTTTGTTGTTTTTTCTTTCTTGCTAACTGGAAGTATTTCGCTGGGGTATTTTTGTTTAGGCAATTTGGATTTCTCACAAAATAGTATTGTGTTTTAAGTGTTCTTAGCTATGATAGGTAAGACACTGCTAATATCTATATGTCTACTCACATCATCTCCAGCATATCAGAATATTTTCGAAATATTCTGAAGATGTAAATCAACTCCGAAATATGAACAAGAGTATCCATAAGCGCTGCCTGTTAATATTGATTAGGTGTAAACATATTTCCCCGGGTTACCTTCATCCCTGAATCCATCGATATAAGATGCACGTGAACGAAAAATGAAAATTAGAATGATCTATGTTCTTGGTGACCACAACTGAAGTAACCTAAGTTGTCTGGTTCTTTGCAGAGTCATGCTGCAACCAATTCAATTTTTCAGACAGTCCTAGACGGAATACTGTCTTCATTAGAGAAAGCTTACAAATCATTGTAATGATAACTGAATCAATCGGAATTACCTAGCTTATAGGATCTTTTCGACGGATTAATGATGGCGATACATAATTTAATGTCATGTAAACTGTTTGAACTGCAGAGTTCACAACCAATTTATTGACAATCCTTTGATGGTACTGAATAGAAAGATTCATGTCATGTTATGTGATATTTCATGTCCAATTCATTTAGGATCCTTTGAAAGTAAGCACTGGTAAGTTAAGTGAAGAGTTTTGACAGGATATCTCACTTCAATTCATTTAGGATCCTTTGAAGGTAATCAACGGGAAGGTCTGGCCAGCAGCTGCTAGCAGTTATCTGCGAGACTACTACTTATTCCTAATACAGAACCATTGTCTTGTTGCTCGAGCAGAAAGATGAATTTCTTGGCTTACAACTCAATTTAAAATCTCATTCAATTATGACTCCCCTTACCTTCATGAACATTGTAAAACGTAGTTACAATGTACATATAACCAATTACGTAAATTGCTTATTGATAATATGTACATCAAAAACGAACTAATTTTGGTGCTTACGTTCAAATCAAACGACAAATTAATTCATCTTTAAGACTGCAATTTTGTTTTAACTCATTTGAAAAAAATCGAAACAAAGGTTTAATGTAGCACAATATGCGAAATTACGGATCAGACTCAGAGATATTCACAAAATATCTGGAGTTACTATATATTTCCCTTTGATATTGCATGTTCAATAGTTATACCTACCTTGGGTATCCATAACTTCTGGTACAAGAATTTTTTACTCACATAGATGCAAATACATCAGAAAACACCAAAATTATCCAGCAGCTGGTGGGATGTGTCGAAATTCCATTAACTGAATGAATTCACATCGATACTATTCAACATTATTCCCCTTTTCTTGAAATGGTTAGGAATGGCATTAAGTCATACAGAAACATATGTTCAAACTATAATTTCTATTGAAAAATTGCATTGAAACTTAGGTATCAAAGCTGTAAGTTGAAGCGTTATTCCATCACAAAGACCCACTTCTGAAATCTTTCTTGGTTTATCTTTTTTGAATCTAGCAAATTTCCGAATGATATGAGGGTCAAATAGATTCTTAGTACATAGGATTAGAAGAAAAATTTTTTTTTTAAATTTCCTCATAAGAGTTTGAACTCGGTCCGCCGAGAAAAAATTCCTGTCATTTCAACCACTTGTCGATTAGTGCCTCAAAACGTGTTTTGGCAGTTTAAAAAGTTTGAATTTTCATCTTTCTTCGCTAAAGAGCTGTGATCTGTCTCTCAGGATGAATTTACTACTTTGATGTTTACTCCTCTATTTGTTAATCATGTACTTCAATACCATGTTCATTCATCCAGCTCTGTATCGCTCGATTGTAAAATCCCCGGCCCCAAAACTACTGTCAAAAATATAAACGAGAGTATAGCTTCGAAACCTCTGAATGTACACCAACTTCGTATATAATATTCCAATAAATCCCCCAAACCCAGGAAAAAAAACAAAAACAAAAAAACAGAAACACATCATACCCCTATGCCCTGACCAGGGCTTGACTGGCCATGAAAAACAAAACAAAACAAACATTAGATTAGATTTAAGACAGACACATGCACAACCGAGGCCGGCAGAATATTACATGGGGAGACAAGCGAGACAAATTCAAAATGTACTGGCTCCGCAACACCCATGATAGAGAAGTGCAGCGAATCCTGAAGGTCTTTGTCCAACGACAGACGTTGAAAGACCGATGATGATGATGATGATGATGATGATGATGATGATGATGATGATGATGATAGTAATAAATTTTAAATAGAAACCCACACCTAAAATCTTTCATTTTTTTCTCAAAACTGACAACTTTCAGGAGAGTGTGAAAGCTTGATCGATTGGAAGTCTATTCAACTAAAAGGATTTAAAAAAAAGGAGAACTGTGGTGCATTAATTGAACCTTGACCTTAAATCATCTTTAATTGATCCTAATTGAGGCGCCAATCGAATTTGAAGCATGCTTTTCCTATTATTGGATGATGAAGATTTTTTAACACATCCAACAGGAAAGAGTTAAACGGGATCATGTTAACTGGGATCTTCTACATTGCTTGAGATTCTGAATATCAAAAAAGGAAGATAAATGAGAATATATAGAACCTAAAATGAAATTCCAATTAGATTTTTCTTAAGTTTTTTAGTTGGGGGTTGAACTCAGTCCATCAATTCGAATTCCTGTAATGCTAATCCCAGGACCATTGCAATTCCACTGATTCTATTTACTTTTGAATAAATAGTTGAATATCTATTCACACAGTCTTGCTGGAAATAGTAGGTATGTCCCTAAATTAACCTGAAGAGAGTATTACTTATCCTATTATTGTCTTGGGGTCAAGTTGCCTGTATAGACATTTTTGAGCCCCAGGATGTCAGTCATTTTAGCTGCTATAAGACCTTATACACAATGAACAAATACAAAGAGCATTTGCTGTCCTAAAAGCAATAGGTGTCTTGTACTTATCTTGGCTGGGACTTCTTAAGAAGTACCTAATAGATAAGTCTGTGCAATGTCTTTTGACATAAAAGGAGCCATAACGTGAAAAAGAATAACTTGGGTGTAAAATCCTACCTTAGTTGCTTTTTTTTTTTTAAAAATAACCTGTAAAACAAAATATAGATATTCTCTTTTCACGTAGGCGAAAATGTTCTAAATAGGACGGTTAAATGATTCTTGGAAAGTTTTTAATTACAGTTTTAATCAAATTAATTCATCAAACATTCGGTAGTGGAAAAGATTTCGATGAAGAATCTGAATATAGATGTCATATGCTGTGTTCAGCATAACGGTCTGTTACACATCACCAAATCGAGATTTATAAACATGCTCCCCATGAATTGCGCATTAATCTACCAAGTGAAACTGTTCAAGTCAATTTATCTCTTGTGGAAGAGGTAGTACAATTCGTTGTACAATCAAACCTTTGCCACAGATGTACAATTTAGAAAAAATCAAAATCGAATAACAAGTAATTGATGTGAGTGTAAGCAGAGACGGAATAATGATGTTTATAAAGATTATTTTCGGCGAATAACTTCATGAATCGCAAATCACATGGACACGGGCAAGTGCATCCTGATTTCATTGGGTTCAATTTGTTCATGTCATTAAAATAGGAAAATTGAATTATGCTAACAAGAGAGAAAAATGAAAATTGTTCTAAATATACCAAGGAATTTTACATAGACGGTCAAGCAGTTAGTAATGTCTGAATCGTTAGGTAAGTTTACGTACACGTAATGACACACAGACACACACACAATTATATATATATTTACATAATTTGTACGAATATACTCACGAACAAACACATGCATGCACATAACTAGAAACAGACACACACTGAAAAAATATATGTATACGAATGTATATGATACTGTTCTTGTGACACAATGTAGAATTTTACGTAAGAAATCACATTTATTGGAATTTCTACACACATATATCTATGAGTTTCTATTTTCTCACAGATGCATAAGCAAACACACACACACACACACACATACGCACACACGCACACACACACACACACACACACATATATATATATATATATATATATATATATATATATATATATATATATATATATATATCAGCGTTTATTTATTTAGATAGATGAAAAAATAGGAAGAATCTTTTTACAAAAAGGAATTCTGACAGATTAAGAAATAATGTTGATTCACTACACGATTAAACTAAATTAGCAATTAAATTAATTTTATAACTTTCTGATCCAAGCTAAATGAAGCTGGTTATTTATTAGAGTTCCTGTACAAATTTTCCAGACTCATGTCTTCTTGGCATTGTTTCATCGTTTTTAATCGTAATTGGGACGTTTTTTTCCGAACTTATCCGTCGCTAAGTCGACAGTAAACCGGAGCTTTCTCAGAACCATCTATTCAGTGAAAGATGGACAGCGAGCTAGTCTTGCAAACTATTTTCCATTAGAATTCAACGGAACTACGTACCGTATTGTAGACGCTTCGTATCAATCAGATTACGCAAACCTCTGTAAATATCTGCTTCTCACTTAGTCATATATGGTTTTATTTGGACGGACAAGCCTAATTCAACTTGAAAATGTATTTAAATCAAGACCTTTGTAAATTCAAGAAAGAGGCAACCTCTGTGTACTGTTCCTTCAAAAAGATAACCTTTTCTGAAGGTTATTATTCTAACAAATTATATTCTTCTACTTTGATTTACAGATTGAATACTGTATCAAGAGATTTGCAGAAAGAATCCAGTTGAAGTATAGATTATGTTGAAATCTCCATATTTGAAAGATCTAAAGTCAGTAGATAAACTCTTACTCATAAGCATATAAATACAAAGAATACTTGAGCAGCTATCTTCAATATATTTCTCGTATCTTTGATGACGACTCTACTAAAAATGTATTGTATGTTTGAAACCAACAAAAGAAGATTTCCATCTATGAACTCTTAAGAAATCAAGATTTTCTTTCACATTTTCTTACATGCTCTAAAAAATGTTGTGTTAAGTGAAATATCCTTTAGAAAGACGCAGTGAAAAAGATATCAAAAATGTTTCTCATGTGACTGATGAACAATTCTAATGTAAATAAAACCTCTGAAAAGTCTTTTTTTTTTCTGAAATATGTTTTAACGTTCTGTTGTTGACGTTATTTTTTGTCGAGGAACTTTTAGGTTATAATGGAAATCGAGTTAGTAACTGTTGCTTGATACAGCGAAAAGATCTATATTTTCTCATCTTAAAAAATAAAATTGTTTGAAGACATTTGAAAATCACCTCGCATATTGTATTTGGATTATTTTCTTCTTGATAGCGTTTACTTGATGTAGAGGACTATTAACACTCCATAACCAAAGTAAATATATGTATATAAAGAACCACATTCGTCTTGAAGTTATGGGGTAAATATGTAAGATAGGTATGATACTTTTGAAGAATAATGGAAGATGATTGAATCATCAGAAAGTGAAAATATACGCGTAAGAAAAACTGGAATACAAGTTCATTGTTTCCCTTCTTATTTATACACATTTTTCAATGAAATTTCATTCCAATTATTTCACAGCACAGATCTAAAGTTAACCAGTCTACTCAATAAACTAACACTGTCCTCAGTTTTGTTTCTGTTTTCAACAATACCGCTGTCTGATTAATTTTGTATCTTTCTCTATTTCTAACTCTTCTGGCTGTTTGTACAAGTTCGAGACTGCTCCAAGTGCTCCAACGATGCAAATAAACCGGCAGTGTCTTCGTATTGATTCAGCATTTGATTGGCTCTGTTCCATGCTGTGGTTTTCAGAAACGATGACCTTCACTATCGGAATTTGTTTTCCTTTGTTTATGATTGCTAGATCTGATCTCCAGTGCTGGATATTACGATCTCTTTTGACTCCTAAAATATCATTTGCTCTATCCCCTATGAGCTTAAGCAACTTGTCTCCATGTTTAAATCCAATGGATACATGGTGAAACAGCATCCCTATATATATATATATATATATATATATATATATATATATATATATATATATATATATATGTGAGTGTGTGTGTGTGTGTGTGTATATATTAATTATTGTTGTATCATCCGCAGGCAGCTGTTTCGTTATATTACAATTCTTTGGTGTAGCTATAGACTTTGCATTATTCCATCCAGTACCACAAGGCAGAGTTGGAACCTTCGCTTCAGATCCTGAAGCCGAAATCGTACCTCTGAGCTACGGAACTGGACAGTCAGTAAGGCTGAACTTAAGCGATATATTTATCATACGTTAAATTCCCCGTACACCAGAATGCTCTATTCTTATGGACAACATTGCATAAGCTTACAATGGACAAGTTACCTCACTTAAAGAGTGCTCAACCCTGAATAGAGGAGCGTATATATATATATATATATATATATATATATATATATATATATATATATATATACATTCTCATAGGCTTGTTCTCAGCTACTATCTTATACAATCTCATATCCAAAAAAATCATGTAATCGTATCGGCAATTCATCTTATCCGTTCTGGATTTAATTTTCGTGGTTGATTTCTTTTCCATTTAGTCCTTTCTTTCATTGAACTTCCTGATCCAGCATTTTTTTAATCGTTTTGTTTCCACTTTCGGTTGTCATGGTATCTTCTGTTATGAAGACAATAATAATGATGATGACGATGCTATATAAAGTCTATAAAAAATTTGGTAGCCAAGTTGACACAGTCTCCAACTCTGATAAAAAGCCTCACTCACCTCTCTGCCCTTCACTAAGAGTTCATCAACTTCATTTCTAGAATGGGAGCCTTTATGCATAGTAATTCATCTGATCTGGTGCACATCGTGTGGAGCTTGAGAATTTTAATCTTCCATACAAACTATTTCTTTTCTTCATTCTTAGTCAGGTTTTTGTTTTTGCAAATGATGTGTTTGTATTACCTAATTCAAAGCATTCGTACGATTTGCAATAAATCAGCATTTCTGCGCATTTATCTTCATTTATTCACACTTTCTGTGTTATGTTATTTTAGGTTCCTTTCTCGCATAATTGACAGATCCCTTTTTGTCTATTTGATTGAGACATTTTATATTTTGTATTCTAGTCTATTCTGACTTTGACATAATTTTTTCTGATACATCTGTTCAGAGCAGCCGTTACTACAGCTATTATATATGTAATTATCAGGCTGAATAAGATTTTTATCATTCAATGAGAAATTGATGGATCAATTGTGTATTATATCCAAATAGCAGAGAAGGGCGCTGGAATTACCACAGTTTGTACGAGTGAATAAGAAGTAATCGAAAATTGACTTCCAAAGAATATGCATCCAAAACTGCGTAGATTTTATTGTTAGGGTTTCCAGTTCACACCAACCACCCAACACGTCGATGCACAGAGATGCAAACAAACACACACATATACATGCAAACAAATAAACGCACACCGCAAACACGAACATAAATACCATCATACCCACACATTTAAGAATACACCCACATGTAAAACACCCATGCAAATACAAACAAAGACTCTTACGCATTCATGCATGCAAACATACACCCACACATCAATTCCCAAACTCCCAAAGATCAACACCTACACACTGATTTTGTTTACGTACGAGAGATTTAATGGATGTAAGTACTGTCCAAACGTGTGGTACGGACACTTCCAACCATATTTGCTGCAATGATCAATATCAGAGAGAAGCTATAAAGGTTATTGTTTTCATTAATTCTTAAATACTTTTAAATTCGGTATTATAGTATTTGCTCTTCTGACGTTATGATAACGTGGCGTATGAGGCAATATACAAGCAAAATTAATCACTGATCTCAGTGTATCTCTCAGTGGTTTTAACTCTTAAAATTTCAGTTCCAAAACTGGAGAAGATCTCATTCAGCATGGGTGTCCAAATTTTAATATAAGAACTTCAAGAATCCGATCCCTTTTTTGTCCACAGTAAATGACGTTAAGTGAGTGAATATTCTTACGACTATTTGGCATAAACTATGGTGAGCAAAGTTTGTTTGATCAATGACATATATATATATATATATATATATATATATAGAGAGAGAGAGAGAGAGAGAGAGAGGCAAAAGGGAGAAAAAGAATTGTCTGAATTGACAAAGCTACAAATAATCTTGCATTTATATACATTTCTTATCTATATGCAAAAAACACTACTTCCAACGAATACCACTATAACATCAGGCTGGATTTATATAATATAACATTGAACCATGAACAGAAAAAAAAGATAGAAGATAAATCCTAAACATTATTGATCATGTGTTGGGTACGTAAACTACACAAAACTTTAACCAATGCTCGATTTACTATAGCATCAAAAATTTGAAAAAAAAAACCCATCTGAGTTGAGAAGTTCCTAGTGTGTTCAAATTGATATAAAATCAAATAAAATAGGTCAACTCTGCAGTAATCTATTCGGGGTAATAAACAATTCAATATCAGTCATAGAAAAAACTAAAGAAAAAGCTAAATAAATTTCTGCATTTGGCTTCAGTACACTATATATTAAGATGTCACACAAAAACCTTAATAATGAACTAAACGATGCGATAGGCGCTCAAACTGATATATTACCATCAGGTTCGTAAGCTTACTGGTCAAAAAGTGTAAATAATAATAGACCATACCTCACTCGATCTTTTTAAAAATGAGTAATATACCTATGTAGACTCGAGTAAAAATCTATGCCATCATTAATTGATACTAACATAGAATAGATTCCATGCGTGTGCATGCTTAATCGATGATATACATTGTTTAAATGATAAAGATGAATTCAAAAATCATTATTAGAAATATATCCAAAATATTTTGGCACTCGAACACAATGATTCGAATATCATCATATAAATAAGATAAAAAAATTATTGCACAAATGTATGAATATCTGAAGAAAAATTATATGAAATAATAATAACATACACATATTGATAGGTGAAAATGTATAAACATAACAGGAAACACATGTATCTATGATCAATGGGGCCTTTTATGTAAATATGTATGGTAATACCTTATTATGAATAATGAAAAGTATATGTAAATACGTATAAACTGTGTACCGCAAAGCAAGACACATGGCCACATGTGTATATATGTGAATACCTTGATAATAATTGTCTATACTTATATTATACTCATGAAGGATTGTTTACTTCCCCCTCCTAATTGGCCCATCACAGCCGAGGGTAATCACTCAAGGTAACCATGAAATGTTCAGGATTTGGAGGTAAAATCAATGGGGAATTTCTTTCCCACTTTTGGTGATCGAAATAGAAGGGGAATTTTTTAATCTTATTCTAAGATTTCAAATCATGAAAATGTGAAGGGGACCTTTTCCTCATTTGGGGTAAAAGTCGTGTAGGAATTTTTTCCAGTTCTCAACTTAGGGTCTCAATCGTCACAGAACATATTTGTCGCTAAGGGCAGTCAAAATGGTGGGGGGTATCCTTTTCTTCCCTCTAGGGGTTAAAATCGAGGGAAACCCTTTTTATCTCTATGAGGGATCTCTTTTTTTTTCGTTTAGGGATCAAGATTAAAGAGGGTTTTTTTCTGTTTTAGAGATCTAGTTTGAGAAGAATTTTTTCTTCACTTTTAGGACACAATTCAGACACAGAACATGTTTTCACTTCCAAGTTTCAAATGCAAGGGAGGGGATATGCTCTTTTCCGGAGTAAAAAGTGACAAGGAACTTCGTTTTAAATTTATTTCTTTTTAAGGAGATTAAAGTAAGAGGAAGCAATGCAATATTAGCAATTCTCGTTGTCCCAGACAGCACTGGATATTATCGTTCGAATAGAATTAAATATAGCCGAATCTAAAATTAATTAATTCTAACAATACATGCTCGAAATGATTTTTGCATACTGATTTTTTTTGTACCCTGGAAAACAACACAGATTATATAAGTAGCAAGAAGAAACAGATTGTTCCATTAAAATTTAAATTCTTTTTATATTAGCAGCAGTATCAGCTTTTTAGCGTCCATCCCCATAATCCGCAAGACCTCTTTATCATGTGCATCGCAGAGCCAGTAATTTCTGAACTTATGTAGTTTGTCACGTCATTTTATAATTTGTTGGCCCCGATTCCATGTATGGGGATCCATGCTTTGATTTGTGATGTCCAGCGACTGTTTGACATTTTCGTAATATGACCATCCCATTGCCATTTAAGTATTTTTTATGGATTCTGCGATATTTCAAACACACGCTCTTCCCCGAATATGTTGTTTGGACTTGTGATCTCTCCATCTGATGTTGAGCATGTTTCACTCTTGTGCACGGTGCATGGTCCTCAGTTTAAGGGTCAGTTTTTTGCTTAGTCTTTTGTTGAGGTCCCACGTTCAGGCTCTTTCACTACATATATGATCTGTTTTGAACTGCCCCCCACCAATATTTGGATCTTTAAAAACGATATATTTATATAGACATAACTGTGACAGAGAAGAAAATTTCTCTCTACATCAAATCAAAATTCCATTTAGCATATTATAAACATAAATTACGCCTTATTTCACCTCATGAATATAGATGTAAATAGAAATTTCACAAAATCAAATCTAAGTCTATTTGTAAGCTACATAAAATAGAGTATGCTTAATTTTTGCGTAAACCTTGTTAAGCAATACATGTTTATATAAATAGAACAGTAATGGATGAAAAAGCTTGCTTTACATAAGATTATGGCCGTAGATGGATACACAAAGGGAAATACCTTTGTAATAAAATAAGTTTTAGAATATCATATTACACTAATTATTCCTGACTGACCTATCGCCGAGCATTACATACTTTTATTAAACATTATTTCTTATGTATATGCATGTATACGTAATATCCTGATGATAATGGAAAATAAGACCTAGCTGCTGTATATACACAAATGTTTGGACAAGTTTTGTCAGTGCATAAAAATATGAATATGAGCTTGAACGTGTTTGACCAGATGTTGTCCCCAAAAATAAATATGGCAGCTTTGAAATGCAGAAATCAAGTTTAACCAACCAGGTGAAAACACAAACATTAACACATGGCATTCAAGTTACCTAACAAAACAAAATAGTTATCGGTTCATAGAGATCAAAAGAGATGAAAGTTAAAGAGAAAAATAGAATACATAGAAAACTCCTTGTTTTTGTACATACTTTGAGTCTCTTTTGAACCCTTATAAAATTATACATACTCCAATGAATTATCTTTGAATCTATTTATAACCATCACGAAATAATGCATGTTCACATGACACATTTCCAACAGGAAGAAAAGGGGTGTCCCATAACAGATCACGATTCTATCTATGCACCTCACAAAAATATACATGGATGGGAATTTTATTTTAATTTGTTCATTTATAAATTGTATGGAATGAAAACAAATACTTGAATCTTATTAAACGATGCATGCTTACATGGACATAACTGTAAAATGGGGATAACTTGCTTATCACCAGATAAAATTATTATCAGTACTTCATAAACAGAAATTACAACTGTTTTACCGAATAAACTTGAACATAAATATAATCGGATCTTATTTGAAAACCTTGCAAAATGATACATGTTAAAATGTTGTGTGAAACCTTTTAGACAATGCATGCTCATAAAAACAAGGCTATTACCAGAGAGTGGTGTTTGTTTCAAACAAATTGAAAATATGGGGTAATTATATTCATATAATTATATGGAAATATGATGTCAAGTGCCATAGCAAGAAACCTGTCCTGTATTTTGATACTCCAAAGAAAGGTCGAAGTGAAATTGCTGATTAAAAAAAAAAATCAAATAGGGAAAATGAGCAGTTTCTGTTCAAAATCTGGTACTCTGTATGTACATTTCCTGACAGTATTTGGTAACATTTGTTTCCGTATAAATATATATCATTAATATTAAAAAATTTGTTTTCAAATAGTTTTGCAAATCAATCCCCATTAAAACGTACCAAACGAAAGAAAATATTAATAGCATAAAAAATAAAAGGATACATATGATTTAAACTGTATTACAATTCATTGGCAATAGAAATAAACATATATAAATGTATCAAGTACTTGCATTAGTTATGAACACTGCTTTTCTTTTTTCTCTCCGTCTTGCTTTCCTTTCTTCTTACTCAATATCTTTATCTGAAGAATGGTTTTGAAAAGAAATATGATATTGTGTTTCATAGAAAAGAAACAAACTTAGCTGCACTGGGGTCAAACTCACTTGCTTCATTCAAATATGAAAGGTAAATAAAGCAGAGTTCATTCCTCCGTTCAATATTATCCTAAAACGAGTCCCATTTCAATTCTCTTATTAGTAGTTCTTGTGAATTGGATTTGTTAACGGTTCCAATGCAAATCGACCTGAGTTTGTCATTAGTAGGGAGAATGAATTCGTCATCAGTTTTGCGTAAGTCAGAGTGTTCCCTCCTTTTTTGCATAGCGTCATTGTCACCCTCATCCATCATTGTTGTTACATAGAACTCAATGGTAAGATTTTGATAAGAGAGATGAAAAAACCTTCTAATGGTGAATCTGCCACTCGCATCGGAAGCGAAAAAGGGAAAAAAAGATAGAAAAAGGGTACTCAGGCAAATGGTTGAATTGATACTGTCCTTAAAAGCGATGGAAAAATAAAGAAAAAATAAATGAAAAAAAAGTAACTCAGCATAATGGTCCATCCACCACAGACTTCGAAAGCATAGAAGAAAGAAAGAAAGAAAATTAAGTGTCGCTCATAGGTGATATCGACCCCAAGATATACTGGTTACAAGTCGAACGCATATAACAGCATTTTCTTGAATCCGTTGAGTAGATACAGCAACTCATTTGTGGTTATAAATTATATCATGGCATTTTATTTAACTGTTTTAACGACATATTTACCTTCATCTTGATTGTTGATGCTTACTATCGCAAATAAACAATTAAGATGATGATATATAGCAGCAAAAAACAATAATAATGATTGATAATACTTCAGGCACCTTTTTTCAACTTGCTTATAGTAATAAATGCGAAGATTACAGGATATCATATCGTAAACTAGACTGAACGTAATTGACTATGATATACAAGGAAACGATAAATTATTCACTTTTAAACTAATTCTATTTTGTATTTAAATTAAAACAAAATAAAACGTTTTATCAAACGAGCCACGATTTAACATCTTTTGGACCAATGGCTACTAAGTTCATTCAATATGACGTTACCACGTATTTCTTTTTCAACCTTCTCTGTTTAAAATGAATAGTGGAATCGAAACATCTTGAGTTTGGAGTTCTGACTAATGTAAAATATAAAATTAACGCACGGAGTTTGACAAAAAATAATTTTTCTTCCTCTTTTGTATCACCTAAGTTCTTATCGAAACAATTCAAATTTGAACTTTCGCCGTAATTTGAACTGTCAACTGAATAGATATTGAAACAACTTTTATCGATTGAAAATGACTTGCGTTGAACATGATCGTGATTACTATGGGACAATATAAAATTTAACTGAAGTTAACTTCTCAGTGGTAAAAAATTGAAAGTTTACACACACACACACACACACACACACACATATATATATATATATATATATATATATATATATATACATATATATATATATATATATATATATATATATGATATGGAAGAAAATTGAGCTGCTACGGGAATATCAACCTGCTACCGACTATTATTATTTTAGTAACCCCTTCAATGTAGTGATACTCGTACCACTGAGCTAAACAGACACCGGTAATGCTAAGGTCTAAATAACTGCAGTAGTCCTATTTTCAATAATTATTTTTATATCCACTTTGTCTAGGTTGAGTGATACGTAAACCGTATAACGACATGGAATCATTCAAAATAAGTTTTCATGTAATATATTGCAATTTGTAACCATACAAACAAATGCCATCCACAGACAGCTGTTTGCATGTATTACATCTCTTCAGTGTGGCTAAAGACTTCATATATATATATATGTGTATGTATATGTGTGTGTGTGTGTGTGTGTGTGCAATGGAGCAATGATTAGATATCCACTTCTACAGGAAGTTATTTGTACGTTTAATCCTTCATTCTGGTTTTCCAACCGTCTAATTTAAACCTGAAACATCTCTACATACGTTTTACGTTCAAGATGCCAGCACTCGGCCGTTGATCAGCAAGCTAACATTTCCATTACTTAATATCATAGGCTTGTCCAGCACCAACGTAGGCAAGGTTAATATTTTAATGTTTTAGGTAGAATGTGTCCATATTTGTATTTTTACTTATTTTGCAACCTTTCACTGAAATCGAATATTATTTACAAGCTGATGAACTTGGTATTTTTACCTCAACGATTACCAGACTGACATCAGCAGGTGTTGTAGTTAGAAATCAACTATCTGCAATGGAAAGTATCTTGGCTGCTGCATTGGTCTGCGTTTCTGCTGATATTTGCAAGAGGTCAACAAAACCTCTTTATTCCAATCTCTCTTGCTAAATATCCGAACTAATCATTTAAAATGAGTACCATGTACCTGTATTAGTTGCATATTCCATTATTGCACCGATGTTCTCAGCTGAAGCCAATATTTCAAATGCTGATTTTCATAGCGCACTAATTCTCTCCAGATCTGAGAGAAAGTTTCACCTGTTTTCTTTTAATCTTCCCCGTGATGATAGATTAGGATCACGTTAACTCTGTATATTTGGATTTTTATTGAACATAACTACTGAAAAGTCATAGCAATGAGGCTGGTTCGCTCATCCTTATGATCAATGCGTTTATAATTATCATGGTCATTTTTGTGTTATCATCCTCACTATCAAAAACGCCCAGCTAATAATCTTAGTTTTTCTTCAGGTCACATATTCCTACCCTTTTTTCTATACCACATTGTTTCGTTCAATTCCAATTCATTTCTCTTCCTGATTCACTTTTACGATCTCAACATTTTTCGAATCTGACAATAAAAAAAACAGTCGTCGTTTCCGAAGCTCTTACGAAACAACCATCTTTAACTGATGTTAGCAAAATTTCTTGGACTAGATACGTGTAGAGGTAATAAAATAAATCATTTTGCAAGACCAAGAAAACACCAGCTCTTTATATGGATGTAATAGGGGGAAAAAGAGAAAGAAGAGACTTAGAAAAAGGAAAATAAAAGGAAAATGAATGAAGAAGAAAAAGTTTAAGGACATTTCACAAAACTTCTTCCCCTACTTATGGTAAAATAACAGTCGGAGCTCTCAACTCGAAGCGTATACATCCTTGTCTTGCGAAAAAAATCTTCCATGTGTACGGAATAATTAGATATCCATTATATCTGCTGCTATGGATAGTTCAAAAGGATATGGAGCCCATGTCTTATATTCTGTATCACTTGAGAGATCCCCTTTCATAGCGGCATTATAATAATCAATTTTTTTCATCTAATCAATATCATAATTTTCATCTCAATCAGAAAAAAGTAATTATTTCTCATACATTTTTTTCACAATGTTTCGGATGCTGTTTGTTTTCCAAATGCAACCTGCCCAAATGAGGCCAGGGAATACACTATCAGTATCGTTGTAAAAAAATTTAAATCCACAAAGATGAAGTGGATAATCTCAAAAACATGTTACATATAGACAACCACTATTAAAAGTTACATATGTGAACGTTTTCTTTTTCTTTTTCCCCCACACTTACCCTAATCAATTTTTTCTTCCCTCCTCCTCCTCCTCCTTTAATTTTCTAGTTATCCTTGTTACCTTCCTTGCTGCTCCGTTGATTTGAGTTTTCAAAAAGAATTTGCAGAACAATTAATCTTTCTCTGACAACAATCTTCCCGCCACAGTGTCAATTTCCGCATGACTGCTTTCTCTATCTCTTCATCTTTCCTCTCTATCTCTATCTCTTTGCAATTGCTTTCGTCTTTTACCATCTATAATCACAGATCGAAAATATTATTGATTGTTGTCTTTCTTATGTTAATATGTCTTACTATTCTATTTATTTTACAATTGATTTTCGTTTTTTCCCTTTTTTTCTTTATTCTTTCTTTTTCTTTGTCTTCTCATCTTTTTTCTCGCTACATTCTTTCATTCTTTCTTCCTTTCTTTCTTCATTTCTTTCTTTCTTTATGATTTCAGTTTCTCTTCACATCATTTTTGTCATATTTTCAATTATTTCTTCAATTTATTTCTTCTTGTCTTCTTGTCATTTTGTTTATTTCTTTTATCTATCTTTTTTCCAATTCTGTCAGTTCTTTCTCCCCTTCTCAGGTAATTTTATTTATTTTCTCTTATCTCTTGGTTAGATATTTATTATGCTTAGTTCGTAGTAGGACAAGGTGGATATCTCTCTAGGATATCTGCTTTGGAAACCCTGGAAAATACATAGTCACTTTTGCTACGAGGAATACTCTCTTAGTATTTGTAACTACGATGTTCACCTAACCATGGTAAAAAGGCAAATGTGATAGAGGTGGACGGGTAGATTTAGTGGGGCCAATTTTTCAAAATTGAGATATTCTGCCAGCCGTACAACTTGTTAATCGAATTCCTGTTTTTTTTTTCAACTGGGCTCCAAGACCATCCACTGGCACCAGTGAGAAATATCCAACTACTTTATTTCTTCACCTATTTCTTTTGCATAATTGTGGAATGGCAAAATATATGCCTTAATTGGTGAGTTATTCCACTTCCAGAAAGTTCATTAACTTGATCCAAAGGCTCATTTTTTATCTCTTAATTGAAATGTTTATTCCAATTAAGACTTTGAAGTAAATTTATCATTGGTAATTACGAAATGCGTATACAGTTTTCATCTATTTTATGAGCATTTTGGAATTGATATCTCAGATCTTGCTGATGCATAAAATCCCATCTATGACTTGTTTGATATTTTAATTGATGAGAAGTAAGTTGATTGAAATGCTAATGAGGATATCAAACTCATTTTCCCCAGTCCATAAAAATGCTTTTTGAGTCGTAACAAAATGATAGGTATATATGAACAGATGCCAGTGTAAACTCTTAAAAGAGAAAATGGAGAAAAGATCTGGGGCGCACATAGATTTTAAAAAGTGTGTAATTATTTTTTTCTGGGGAGCAAGACATAATTGTTTCACAATTGCAGAAAATGGCCAGAGGGCTACAGGTAACTTGTGAGTGGTGGAGATAAGGCAAAGTCAGTGGACAGCAATAAAACTAACTCAAACCTCGCCAACTCGTAACTGGTTCAAATGCAGTCAGTGATAAATCACATCCATGATTTATTTTCCGCTTAAAAGCTGTATTTGCTGGCCATCAAACTTGATGTCAATCCATTTTCATCAAAATTGTTTTATAATTACTGAAAAAAGTGAAAGTATTCTAAAATGAGCATTTTTCTCAAAAAGTTTAAAAAAGAGTTTTGCCTCAATTTTGCCCACCTAACAGAAGAAAATATACCCCCCCCCAAAATAATTTGACCAATCGAACGTACAAAAAACGCTTACATCAGAAATCAAGCCTATGTAAAGAAACAAGCTTTTTAATATTTGAGTTATCACATCACAATATGAACTTAGGTAAGTAGCAATTTCCAAATAAAGTCTCATCAGAAAATGAGTTTGAGCGGAAAAATCATAAAAAAAGTAATTCAAATGTTGTTAAAACGTGAGCTCAGGTAAAAAAAAAAACAACATCCAAAAATGTCATCAGAATATGAGCTCAGTTAAAAGACCAAATGCACAAAAGTCTCATCAGATTATGAGCTAATAATATCTCAACCCCCCAAAATCCCAATAAAGACTTACCAGAATAGATAAAAAAAACAACTTGAAAATTAAGTTACGAAAATATGAGGTCTGGTAAAAAGACAGCGAGAAAAATGTTATCAGAATATGAGATTTGCTAAGAAATGACAATCCATGAAAAGTGCTATCAGAATATGATCTCAGGTTTAACAGCTTCAAAAAAAAGGTATCATCAAGTATGAGAAGTAAGAAAAAAATTTCAAATTTAAGCTCAGGCAAGGAAAGCAAATATGTGCGATCGCATTATCATTTCAAGTGAATAATAACTTTCAAATAAAGTATTATCATACTATGAGATCTGATGAAAAACTAACCAACTTAAAAGCGTTATAAGGATATGAAGCTTGGTAAGAATGATCAATTTCTAAAAAATATTTGAATTTGAGCACAGGTAAAAACATAACTTTCTTAAAAATTTCATCACAATATGAGCTCAGGTAAAAAAAAAACAACTCTGAAACATGTCACATCACAATTTGTGCTCAGGGGAAAACGATATTACAAAAAAGTGTTAGCACAAAAAAGAACAACGCTCTATGTTCTTTATCGACTGATCATAAAAACAAGGCCAGGTTTTGCATTGTCATTTCTTTAGTAAATTGAATCTCTTTTCTCAAATATAATGTAACAGGTGAAAATCACCCTGATTTTTTTCTCTCTAAGATAAGCATCTTGAAAATGCAGGGTCACAAGTTCTGCCTGCTATGTACTAACTTAGCTTGGTTGAGGTATCATACTTATGTACATACATACTGACAGACAAAAAATATATTATTATTATTATTATTATTATTATTATTATTATTATTATTATTATTATTATTATTATTATTATTATTATTATTATCATCATCATTATTATCATTGAAAAGCTTTGCAGATTTCACATTCGATAACGTATTGTGACTATAATGGCACTGTCATCTACCTGAGATAGATCTGATTGAATATGTCTGATCCATTTTGAATCGGTAAAGATAAAAAATGTCAAGAAAAACTAAAACAAAAGGATTTCGTCGTCTTTTGAATGCATCATGATCAGATATTTTACACGAGAAAAGACCATATTTGCTAAATTCCATACCATTTCAGATGAAAAAATCTTTAAAAATATGCCAATTTTAATTAGCTTAATCAATCATCTATAAATTACTTCTGTAAGATTGTTTTGAAAGAAGTTACTGATTTACTTTCAATAGGTAAGTGATCTCTCTCTCTCTCTCTCTCCTTCTCTCTCTCTCTCTCTCTCCCTCTCTATCTATCTATCCATCTATCTATCTATCTCTCAATTAATCTCTATATATACAGAGAATCCGGATGGGGGGCTATGCTGTGAAATGTTTAGACAAAGCCAGAGATTGTTGTATACATGGAGTTGTTTATTTACATAGAGATATTCCAAAGCTGTTTCTAAGTGAAAAAAAGCTTCATCTCTAACGGAAAGTGTTGGTAGAGCAGTAAGTGTAAAATCTGTAAAATGAGTCACTTCATTCCAAATCCACGCTGCTGCTGTGGGTCAGCAAGCTTCATTGGCGATGATATTGGCTGTCTTGAAAATTGGTTGCTGGCTTGTGTGAGGATAAGGGTCATCCAGGGGCCATCTCACCAAGAAACATGTCATAAGAACTTCTGGATGAGGGGAAAAAATTGTATTGGAGGAGTAAAACTTGGAAGGAGTGATGATTAGGAATCCTGCTTACAAAAAAAAAAAACATTTGAGATAGCATAGTGAATAGTTTTAGTTTTAGGAATTGCTCCAGTGATGAAAAGTTTATACATCATGATAGAAGCAGTTGACTTCTTAAAAAATTCATTTTTATGTTTATTTGTTCATTCAATGTGATAATTATTTTCTATTTCTGGGATTGGGCGGTGGGGTTTCCTTGTAGTTATAAAGAGATTTTTTTTGTGTGTATAACATAATCTTTTGTGAGTGAGTGTTAGTTAGGGCTTATGATCAGTTTTGGCATTTTTTCGTGATAATGATATTATTATGGGTTGGAGCTAGATGCCAGGTTGTTATATTTGATATTCAGTTCATTAGGGGAATAAGTTTGTGGGAGTATTATCCACGTTTTCACGATTCTTGGGGATTTCAGAGACCTAATGAGATGTAGTCTTCTATATCCCTTCGAGAATGGCGAATTTTGCATCATTGTGAAAGTTATGATCTGGTGGACAAACGTGCTGCTCTTTTGGGAGTAAATTGTTATGATTGGTGCGTCCGTAATTATTAATTCCGATTTCAAAAGTCACCTAAGATGTCTGTACACACTATATCTTGCATTATTCGCATTCAGAGAGGCACATAATGTTGCTACATGTGCAATTAGTGCTAGGGTGAATATTGAGGAATTTTTTAGAAGTAGAACTGGTGAAAGAATTAGTGAGTTCGATTTGATTACAACATAAACATTTTTGCTATTGCGTGGTTAGCAGAATTCAGTGGGACACTTTATTACCTATTATGGTAATACGGCTTTTAATGTCATTACTAATGTGGGAACCATGGAAAAGAAGGATACCTGGTTCTTCAAAGATTTATCTCCCCTTCCCCTATCTCTTTCTTTCTATATATGAAAGGGATAAGTAAGAAATAAGGAAAAAATACACTGGTTGGAGATTTTTTTCATTTTTAATAACTTGGATATATAGTAAAAAAAGGGTCTGCTGTGAAAGTTGTATTGCGCATATAAAATATTTCTCAGATCGATTTCAATTATCAAGAGAGAAATGGTATGGAAAAAATTGATCCTGTGATGAACATGTCGTACGTGGTTAAGGTAGTTCTTTCTATTGCAATTTGGTCCAGTGGGGCACTGGACCTCTTCACGTGACTTTGAGTCTATGGGGAATGGTACCAGTACATCCATGTATACACATAAAGATGCCCACGCATCGACACACATACATGCACATATATTTACACATATGAGTGCAAACAAAAAAACGGGCACACACACTTCATACACATGTAAAAATGTATACATATACAAATACTTGATTTAAATCTATAATAATGAAGAGCTGGATGATTGGAATAATGACTTTAAAAGGATATATAGACGCACACACACGCAAGCATATATGTATGTATGTATGTATATATATATATATATATATATATATATATATATATATATATATATATATATATATATACATACATACATACATACATACATACATACATACTAGGTGAAGTGTATCTGAGCTGCTCACGATGTCATTGCGAAACATATGTATCCACCGAACATATAAAAGTACGTATACGCACCCATACATATACATATACATAAACATGCAGACACAAACATATGTACATACACATGCATACACAGACGTCCATCCAAGTATTCACGTATTAATACATGTGTCTGTACATCCGCACACAACAACATACGCACACACATATACATATGTACACGTTTAGAAAAATGGTCCCCATATTTCTAGTATGGTAGAGTCCGTCCTCACTAGGTTGAGGATGTAGTCTATCCCCGATGAGGTACATTTGTTCAAGCACAGATATAAAACTATGTAGGTCTGCACAGCTATGCACACATTCATGCGTACATACAAATGCACAAGCGAGCATACACGCATACATTTGTATACATTTACATGCTACGCTAAGAAATGTATGCGCATAAAGTATGTGTATGTAAAATATACATACGTATACTCGTGCAGGTAACCCTTTGATACTGATACACACAAATACAAAACATTACATATGCATGTTAGCAAACAACGACGTACGTACATATCGATGCGCGCCTGCTTAATAACTGGTGCTGGATTGTTAAACAGAAAAATAACTACAACTGACACTTCGGGGAAATAACAGGGATATATACACAAATACATTCATATACATGATTAATCTGTTGGCAATAGGGTAAGTATTAGGGTATGATGAGTGGCATTGGTAAGCAGAGTCAGTTGCAAGCTGTTTAAACGTATTGAATACAGTCTTTAGGGTGGAGGGTTGTAAATTGAAACTCCACATCTGCCAATTACTGTCCAAAGCTAGTTTGAAACATTTGATTTTTCCCTTTATTCTTCTCCCTATAGGGTTGTTTGTCTCCTTTCATTAGGAATGGGAACTTCAAAATTCTGATTTCAAGGAGGCACAGGGGAATGGTGTATAGGATTGAGAGGGGGATATTTATCCTCTATAAAGGTTTCAAAACAAACGGTGGATTTAATTTTTGGATTTTTACATTTTTTTTTTTTAAGTTGAAAGAAACTTCCAAAAGTTGAGGATATCGTGGGTCGTTGATCATTAATCTGCTCAAAACTTTTTAGAGTTGGAACATTACTAGGTGTCTTATGATTGTAACCTTGTGCCAGACTAAGCAAAGCTTATTAATATCCGTAGCACCCCAGGCGTATCTTAAAACCTCTTCCCGTCATGTATTTATCTTTCAAGAAATCACGGTTTGGAATGCCTTGCAGCATAATGTCTTTCTATCCTCTCGCAGGAAATCGATAGCATTTTGTTCGCTTGTTGGAGAAAGCCAGGCGTTGAGTATTCTTCACCAATCGTCTTTTGCTTGCATGACTAGAAGATCCATCAGTAGACACCAGATATTTCTCTTTTCCTTTCTCTTGTCGTTTTTTATTTTAAATCTTTCCTTCTTGATGTTTGTTCAACATTTTTAAGAGAATAACAATTTTGTTTATATATCTGTACATACATGACTACCTCTCCTTTCACTTGTTTACCTCAGCATATATATATATATATATATATATATATATATATATATATATATATATATATATATATAGAGAGAGAGAGAGAGAGAGAGAGAGAGATAGATAGATAGATAGATAGATAGATAGATAGATAGATAGATAGATAAATAGATCGATAGATATATGAATGGAGAGGAAGAGAAAGCCACGAACGAGCATATATTCACCTTTATTTTTGCCATGTTTACATTGGAAGAAAGTCAGAAGGTCTCAATAGCATGATTTCCCTCTTTCTTCCTCATTCTCTCCCTCTCTCTCTATTCATTTCTCTCTTTCTATCTCTTTATATGTATATATATATATATATATATATATATATATATATATATATATATATGCTCATTGTACAAACTCATATACACATAGAAAAAACAGAAAAAATTGCATGAATTGCATTGACATCTATTGGGAAATAAGTAACTAAAGTGACATGTAAAAAATTCGGAGAAGTTCAATGTTTGAAGCTGTAAAGCTTTTCAGAATATATATATATATATATATATATATATATATATATATATATATATATATATGAGTGTGTGTGTGTGTGTGTGTGCACGCATGTGCGTGTGTGTGCGTGTGTGTGTGTGCGTGTGTGTGTTGAGATTGGATATTCATTTGTTCTTTGAATGGGACAAAAATAAATAGTCTTTTGATACTTTACGAATTTCAACCTTCCGTAGGTGACCTGCATTTCCATCCTCCCAGTGCACTAAGCTAAGCTCAGTAAATATCAGTTATATGTATTACAAGGAAATTGATCACCTATTCTTCAAAGAAATATAGACTTTAATTTGTCCAATAGTCCCTTGATGTTGCACTTTTTGACTAACTTTTCTTTCATTGTCATCTTTGATTCCTTCCTTTTTACGACCATTAAAATAAGTAGAATTATTCTGTAATGAAAGCGGTCACCTTCAATGGGGCGTGCACTCGCATTCTGGAAACCTATTAACATTGTTTTAGTTTTGTCCTCAAAGGCTTAACAGCACTGTAGAATGAAATCTGCAGTCATCTATGTGGCTATATGTTCATCATCCAATTTATCTGCAAAGGCATTTTGCTCACTAATAATAATGGATAAGACAGTCGTCAAGTTGTCCAAATTTTCGATATAAAGCTACAATACACATCCATATTTCTCTTCCATGTTTGTTGCTATTTTTTAACACAGCGCTCAGGTCATTATATTCTACAACCGTAGAATGTAGTGACCTGAGTGTTGCGATAAGCAACAACAGCAGAGATGAAAGAAGAAATAAAATGTACTATTATTAATGTAGTTCTCGATCTGCAGTAAGGTGCGCATGAGAGTTGTTTATCCGCGCTAATATAATCTTGCAAAAACATGTTAACCAAGACTAAAATTGGCTGTGATAAATGATATCATTATCAGAGCTACTGGGAAATCCAGACGAGAGCTGACCAGAGGAGCGGGGAACTCAATTAACCCTGCTCTCATACGGCCAACAAGAGGAATAAAAAGATAAGAGTCTATAAGATATAGAATAACATGCAATAGATCAAAGTAGTAATGTTTGGACCGATAAAAGAAAGCATTCCAAAAAAAAAAAAATTGAAAAAATGAAAGGAATGTTCTGCTATCAGCCAAATTGGGGCCTTTTTTTTTAAAGAAACATTAGTTGCATGAATGGTCTAAGAGAGATAATGCAAAATATGTTCCCTTTTAAAAACAGTGTGACAGTACTTCTTTCTTTCCTCTTGTTATTACCTAAGAGGGCGTAATCAAAATAAACAGTATCAGATTCATGATATACAGGATGTAGCAAAAGTTACATCGTTACTCGAACGTTTTTTCATAATTCATATATATATATATATATATAGTCATGGAAATGTTGCACTTGAATAGTTGCAAGTTGTTGTTGGACATTAAAGCTGAATCTTTTTTTTAAATTCATAAGGTCCCAAAGCATTACCGATGCTACATTGTGAAAATGTGCCTTGATTGAATTAGCTGTGTTTTATCTTGATATCGATTTTACTACTATTATTTGAATTCGGATCCTACTGTTATAAGTTTGATTTCATTGTAAGGGTCATCCACTGGATCACGTACATTAGGTCCAAGATTTGAAAATACTAACAGTATTGCTATTTTACCCTGGCACACTCTCACTGAGCTTATTATATATATATATATATATATATATATATATATATATATATATATATATATCGAAGCGGCTACTACATTGGTCAGAGGCTTGATTCCTGCAGCAGTCCCGTTTTCTTACATCGTAAATTCTATCTACGTTGTTTGAGTCGATTGATACATGGACTGCATTGTAGCAGGAGACTATTTCAAATGCAGTTTCAGTATAATATAACACAATTTATAATCATTCTACAAGATCATATATCAATTTTCTTGATAACATTCACTCACACACACACACACACACACACACACACACACACATATATATATATATATATATATATATATGATTGCACACACACATATATATAATTTCAGCGATCATGCAAGAGCATATCAAAATGATGATTTCAAATCATGGTTTAAAACTCCACGTAGGTATTAAACTATTTTGAAAGGCTTCCAATTAATGTAGGAAGGTCAGAAGAATCGCTTATTCCCCGTTTTAGAAGAGATTATTCAGACACCCGTCGAACTCACAGTGATTAATGGTTGAAAAAGTTCAAAAGATTTGAAATAAACAAACTGATGACTCGCCTTCATTCAGTGAGACATCAGAACATTCCAAAGAGCATGATTTGGTACGCTATTTTGAGGGAAAATTTTATAAAATTGATCACACATCATCGAGTATAAATATAATTGATCAAATAAATAGGTGAATGGACATTCAACTCTCATATAATCACCTGGCCACAGAGCGTTTACCCAATTCATTGTAAGCCTTCGCAGATGTAAGCCATTGATAACAATGCTCTTTACGGGTCGATGTGTTTATTTCTTAACTTTTCATTCATTTTGGATGTGGTGCAAAGAAATCTGTACTGTTGAATTATAATTACCTGAACACATTCAAGAAAAGATAAACACCAATAACGGTATCTTCAAAGGCATAAACAAAATTTTTAGACGAATGAAAATCTGTCAGACTCTACTTATGTCAAGTAAAAAAAAGAGATTAATCCTTTTTATGCGTTTTATTGCGCAGAGAGAAAACTGAGAAAAAGTGAAGTTGGTCAAACAGAGAAAAAGTTGATTTGCCTTTGATATCGATACGTAATAAAGCGATCAGAACCCGTAATGTATGAAAAGCATTGTAGAACTGAATAAGACCAGAAAGTGGAGAAAAATAACTATGGCCCTTGCATGTCTGTGAGATTTTTTTCAACCAATGCTTACGATAACTAATGCCAGCATCCATTCTCAATACCAGCATTGGAAGTGGTGTAATATTCAGAGACAGTATCTTACAACAAATACTACGCGTTCTTTTGTTAAAATGATGGAATAATCACCCAATTTATTAAATAAGAAGAATTTTAATTTTCATTATTGGAGATTCATTCGTTGATGCAAACTCTTCATGTTTTATAAGCATATATTATTTGAGTTGCACGGGGTCACGGGATTAATAACGTTGTAAACGACTACAAGGAACCAAGGTCAGAAACCAGTTTATACTGCCGAAATAACATTGCTCTAATGTCATGGGTATGTATATAACTCTGGTACTGCCATGTCGATCATGGTTTTGCCAATGGCATACCTAGATGCTTATCTCAAAGACAGACGTGTGGGTAGGTACATTCTGATCTCTCGAGGCTGCGTCAGAACAGTAAATGCTACATCCATTGTTAACCTTAAAATTTTGTATCAATTTTCAGCCTTGAAATGCTGTATCCCATGTCAGCCTTGTCAGCCTAGTGCTAAACTGGTACATACAGTACTCTCTACCACTAGATAAGTGTCTTTACCTTTTTTGTTAATTTCAAAAGGATTCCATGAAGGTATACAGCAGATTGGACATTATTGAACCAATCATGCCATTCAATTCACTCGCTTGTAAAGTGGCTATGCGATAAGTAAGATGGACATAGAGGCCACAATCACTATAAGTAGCGTTACTCATTTTATCCTGAGCTATTTTGCAAATGGCTGGTAGCAGAAAGTTCGAAATGAACATGAAAAAATCAAGCGGTGTTTGAACCCGGCTTATCAATCGCTATATAACTATTATATCTTTTGATACTCCTTCATATATTTTATATAAAACAAATCATTAAAAATCCAAACCACACTAAACTCTAAAAACGCATAGTACTACCACAAATACGATATGCATTCTTACGAAGATCGATTTTTAAACTTGATTTTTAAATACTATCTTCAGAAAATTTCAATTTGCCCACTTGAAAAGTGCCTTCGACGGCTATCCAACTAGTTGACAAGTCTCTCCCTTTGTATTGAATCAATATTGTGATTATTTGTTGCTACGTAAATGGAGGAAACGACTTCATAGTTTATTTTCCCCAAAAGGCTTCCTCCATGAACCGTCATAGCAAAAGGTAAAGAAATATGAAAATTTGCTGTGATTTATTTCATATAATGAAAAGTGTTCATTCCTGTATATTGGTTCAAAGGCAGCGTAGAAATCGATGCACATAACAATCGTGTAAAACAAATAAGAGAAAAAAATGTAAAAATTGTAGAGTCTACAATATTAAGATGATGTGCATGCAATTCAGTTTTAATAAATCTGTATTATTCCTATAATTTTATTTTACTCTTTTAAAAGTCAAATGCAGATGACAGATAGATATAATTAGTAACACAAACAAACGCATTAAGTCTGTATTCCGTTCGAGCATTATTTTAATAATTGATGTTCATGTGAGCAAAAATATCTCTGGTAGAATTTATAAAGCAAATTTTTATTCATTTTATAAAAGTCTAGCAACGGAAACACAATGAAACAATAATAACAATTCAAAATACAAAAACGACTAGAGCTGTGATGAAAGCAATAGCCAGCCAAACGTCCAAAACTGTTATGTAACAATACTTCAACTAATAATAACAGTAAATAATAATCTCTGTTTCAGTTTTGTGGCGACTGCATTTGAACTTATTGTACGTTGATATTATTTGACTAATTTCATCTATTTCTACAGATTTGCAGCAACTTCATCACCACCACCCGCTTAGCTCTAGTCGATTGCTTAACTAACATACTAGATTACTAAATATTTATGGCTTTAGGGGAAAACCTTTTATAATTAAACACCAAATGACTTAATCTCTAGGTTATACATCGGATACAAGAAAAATGGATTGGCAGTGTTCAGGAATTAATACAAGAGTTACTGATTGATTATGGCCACTGTAGGTATTGAATTTTCAATTCTTTGCCACTGGGAGAAGGTGACTCTTATCCAATAAAGTAATGAATTCAGGGTTCTGATCTCCACGATTTTCTTGGAAGAGTTTCAACAAATATTGATTTCTGTCTGGCTTGTCTTGAACTTACGGAAATCGGTACAACATTTTCAAATTATAGTATTGAAAAACATAAACATCTAATTACAATGTACATTACAGTATCGCTACAGTAGCACTAAATTTACCAATGAATCAATGCCGACAAATTTTAGGGTGATCAAGAACAATCCTATGAACAATAACAACAAAAAAATCATTATTTTTGAAGAAAAGGATTTACAACTAATGTACCCTCCTGGTATAAACTTATGAAGTTGAAACATGGAATTTAACAAGAAGATTGTCCCTCAAACTGAGAACAATGCAAGCGGCAAAAGCAGGAATCATGCTTAACTTCATAATATTATAATTATATTCAGCCAGATAAATGAGGGAAACTACATTATACTTTAAGAAAAAAAAAACAACTTTCAATAGAATTGTCATCAGAATATGAGGTTCGTTCAAAAATCCATTGTGGTCAATTGATCTCGAGTGGAAAAAACCTGTTAGTCACATCTGGCAGGAAAACTCGATGTATCAAGGAAAGGCTTTTTATTGACATGATCATCTTCCATTTTAGTTTGTTTCACTTTTCAGAACAAAAATCAGAAAAAATTAAATATGGCCAAACGGAATGCTCTTCAAAAAGTCAATTTGTCGAATTTCGCCATAAAATGATAAATGGTAAATCGTGGGGAAGAGCAAGGATATTAAAAAAAAACCATTGATAACAGGAAAAACCATGATTATAAACACACAGTCAAGACCCATAGAAAGATACTTGAGGCCCTTCCTTAACTGGGCAAGAGAAAAACTGAGCAATCACAATCAAATGATCAATGAAAGGTATACACACACACACACACATATATATATATGTGTGTGTGTTTGTGTGTGTGTGTGTGTCTGTGTGTGTGTTTGTGAATTTGCGTCTATATCTAGAGAGAGAGACAGAGAGTGTGAGAGGAACAAAGTCAGTTATCATCATCATCATCATCATCATCATCATCAGTCTTTTAGCGTCCGTCGTTGCGCATAAACCTTCCCCAGGATTTGCCACACTTCTCTATCATGGGCGTCACGGAGCCAGTTCTTCCTGAACTTGTCTAGCTCGTCTCTCCTTCTAACATTTTGCCGGCCTCGGTTGCACATGTGGTCTCAGGGAATCCATGTTGTGGGTCGTGATGTCCATCGATTGTCTGCCATTCTTACAACATGGCCAGCCCAAACTATTTGAGATTTTTTATGGATTCTATGATGTCTCTAACTTTTGTCTTTTCCCGGATGTACTATGCTGTTTTGTGGTCTCTCCATGTGAGGCCCAGCATTTTTCTTTCGTGTGCACGTTGCATGGTTCTCAGTTTACGGGTCTGTCTCTTGGTTAAGTTCCATGCTTCAGCTCCATGAGTGACTATTGGGAGGGTGCATTGGTTATACACCCTTCTCTTTAGGATTAATGGGATCTTCTTATTTTTGAAGGTTGAGATAGCTCTGCCAAAGGCTTGCCATCCTAGTGTGATTCTTCGCTTGATTTCTTCTTCTTTTGAGGGTCTAATGGAGATTCGTTGTCCTAGGTAGTTATAGTGGTCGACTTTCTCGAGTTCTGTGTCCTCGATTTCGATCATAGTGTTTTTATCTCCAATGTGGTTGTTGCACATGATCTTCGTCTTGCTGAAGTTCATGTGTAGGTCGACTTTCTTGCTCTCTTCATTTAGTTCATGTATCATTATTTGGAGGTCGTCTTGGTTCTCTGCGAAAAAGGCTACGTCGTCTGCAAATCTGAGGTTGCTCAGATACTCGCCGTCTATTTTAATTCCTTTACTCTCCCAGTCTAGCCTTCTGAAGATCATCTCGAGGCAGGCTGTGAAGAGTTTAGGTGAGCTGGTATCACCTTGTCTTACTCCTTTCTTGAGCTGGAAGGGATCCGAGTCTTAATGTAGCCTGATAAATGAGCTGCCATGATTGTATATATGTTTCAACACTTCAACGTATACTGGATCTACACCTTGCCGACTGATGGCCTCCATGACCTTAGGGATTTCTACTGAGTCGAACGCCTTTTTCAAGTCGATAAATGCTACGGCAAGTGGTAGTTTATACTCGGCTGCTTTTTCTTTCAGCTGATTTATCGAGTGCAGGTAGTCCATGGTCGAGTAGCTTCTTCTAAAGCCAGCTTGTTCACGTGGCTGGTTTTCATCGAGTGTTTTTGTGATTCGGTTGGTGATGATCTTTGTGAAAAGTTTGTATACACAGTTGAGTAGGGTTATAGGCCTATTGTTGTTGAGATCATTTGGGTTTCCTTTTTTTGATAAAATCATTATGATAGCAGTGTTCTAATCGTCTGGGACTTTACTGTGTTTTAGACACAAGTTGAAGAAGACGGCCAGTTGCCTAGTGATGATTTTACCAGCTTTTCGGAGTAGGTCGATGGTGATGTTGTCTGGTCCAGGGGCAGTTACTTTCTTCGTCTGTTTAATGGCTTCTTTCACCTCCCACGGGGTTACTTTTGGGATGTCCTCGAGTTGACTGCTCATGTCTTGCGTATCATGCTCATTGTTTTGTAGTCCTTGTTTGGACGAATAAAGTTTTTGGTAGAATCCTTTGGCACGTTCGACAATCCTGTCTCTGTCTGTTGTTAGGTTTCCATTTTCCTCGAGTATGCTAGTTATTTGCCTTCGTCCCGTGTTGAGGAGTTTGTTTATAGTTTTGAAGCCCCGACCTTTTCAAGAGTTGATTCAATGACTGCCGTCGTGTATAGCGTCACAATACTTTCAAAACGATACGAACTCAATATAATCCAAGTCTATCCTCCCACTCCGCAATCAACCCAACAAGAAATAGACAACTTCTATGAGGACTTGAACTCCCTACTCCAAGACACCAGAAAACACTTCAATGTTATCATAGGAGACTTCAACGCACAGGTAGGACAAGGAAATGAAAATTGCGTCGGCAAATTTGGATACAAAATATGCAACGAGAGAGGAGAAGATCTTATAAACTTTGCAACGGCTAATGGATTCAAAATCATGAACACCTTCTTCAAGAAGGGACCCAATAGGAAATGGACTTGGAAGAGGGGCACGGAACAAGGAACGAAATAGACTACATCCTAACGGACAAAAACGATATCGTCAAGGACATCCAAGTCCTAAATCAAGTCAATGTAGGCAGCGACCACAGAATGGTGCGATGTAAAGTACAAATAAACACCAATAAAGAACGCAGGAAAATGTTCCATACAAAGTTACAAAACCGCAGCCTCTAAACATACCAAAAGAGTACGTTCAATCTTTCAAGCTCGAATTGAAAAACAGATTCAGAATTCTTACTGAACAAGACAACACCAACATCAACGAACTAAACAACAAAATGACAGCGTCAATAGTTGAAGTAGCCTCTACATTCAAGCCAATGAGCAAACAACCCATTAGCAAAATCTCAGATGAAACTAGAAATCTCATGGAAAAACGTAGAAACCTCAAGCCACCGACAACAACAAGAGAGAAAATTGAAGAGGCTGAACTAAACAGTCAGTTATAATGGTAATCAAATAGAGACGACCACATCAAACAATGTAGAATTTCGCAGAATTCTGAAGATAGAAACTTGGTATCACTTGGTCATCTGCAATAACTACGTGCAAATACAAATAATTATAATGCTGATTCTGACCGAAATTTCTTTCCAATTTTCTTTGAATTTCCCAGTTATCTTGATCGGGCATTTAGGGAGGAAAAGGCAATCATTCTCTGAAATTGTCTCAGTTTAACTTTCATAGAATCCAATGAATTAAAATGCCTCGAGCTACGTCTAAAAAAATCATTTTATATTCCCGATTGATTTCCCAACCATAATATTTGAAAAAATGTGGAAATATTACTGTTTCATACATCCTTTTTTAAAAATCTTTTTATTCGTTAATACTGATCTTGCTTCACTGCGATGCCCTATCTTGAGTGAATCTTAAATATTAATTGGTCTCCTGAAAAAAAGATGATAATCGATATCGGAAATTTGGCTTTGTAAAAAGCAGATAAAAAAAATTGGTGTCCGGCGTCGGACGGTGGAATTATCAAGTTCACAAAGAAAGCAGCTCAAGGCAAAATTATGATCACAATGGCCGTTGGGAAACATAATTTCGGAACGGATGTGCTCCACAAACAGATGCTGACATTGTCAAAACGATGCATTAATTAATATAGAAGAATTCATCTTAAAGACATAGAAGTGAAAAAAGATAATTAAGTGAAACGGAATTTGAAATCATACTGGAATATATCAATTGGAAAATATCTAACAAGATATGTGAGATAGTAACACGAAGTAATCCAATGAAAATATAATCTTTTAAAAAAAATCTAGTTGAAGACTTTACTCTTTGTAATATTTTGAGCACATTATTTCGAAACTAAATAATTCAAATCAATTATCCTCAACAATAGCGAGCTTAGTTCAATGAGTTCGAAGTTTTGACACCTAATTATCAGCCAGACTTTGATCTGAAATTTATGCAGTATAGTGTTCGATCTATGAGATTATCTTTATCTATGAATGGGACACATCGACTGGGGAGAAGATTATATTGAAAATGGATTCTTATCGTTCTGAATAAATAGTTTTTTTTTATCTAGCTATGGATACATATGCGTACTCAAGCATCGTTGTAGAAGTCTTGATAATAATTATTAAACTTGACAAACACATTTACTATGGCTGTTATTAACAGGCAAATATGTAGACATTTAAAGATATATATCGACGACCTCTGGCTTTCTCTCTATATATGAAGATATGTACATAGATCTTAATGCTAGTTCTCATATATGTATGTATATACATATATATATATATATGTGTGTTTGTGTGTGTGTGTGTGTGTGTGTGTGTGTGTGTGTGTGTGTCTACCCATGTGTTATATGTCTGATATCAAAAAGATAATGTGGAGAGCAAACAGATATGTGTCTGGTATCAAAATGATGATGTGGTTAGCAAAACTGATGTTATATATACAAGCAATATATATATATATATATATATATATATATATATATATATATATATATATATATATATATATATATATATATATATATATATATCAGCAAAACTTTTGGGTAACCGACGTGAGAATGAACCTTTGTTTCAAAAAGATAGATGATGTGTATTGTAAAAAACATCCACATACGATAAATTATGAAAATACTTTTCATTTACTATGGCACAGCCATGAAGATAAAAAGATGAAGCAACGTATTAGGATTATAGCTTAAGGTTGGTTGTTTGGTGAACTCGCTAGGGTGCCATGTTAATTGTTACGTTTATATGGCCCGACGCTATCATATGATAAAGAACTGATAATCTTGACAAGGAAAATCCATATATAATACCATAATATCCAATTCTGAGTAAAATATGGAAAAAAACAAAACATACAGGTAATTTTATAACCTAACACTGATAAGTATGAGAAAATAATTGACTGAAATTACATGAATATTTGACTTCCCCAACATATGTATTTAGTGTTTAAAGTTGTAAAATTTTCTAGAATTAATTCAAAATAAGGTTCATTTGTTAAAATCCAAGTAAGACAATGAGATTTAGAAGTTGAAAAATGTATTTTGATATCGTCTTAGAAATAAATTGAAAGCGAGAGAAAATGATGTATTACTGTTAATAGGATATCTTTTTGTAAATATAAAGACATACTGAAAACAAGGTAGCCAATATGCTTAAAACGTGAATTGTACTTTTGGTGTAGAATATCAGCTATCGGATGCAATTGCAAAACATGGAAACTAAGAAAAAATCACTTGAAATCAATCAGATTACCATGAAATTGATTGAAAGAGCTATGATGATAACATAGAGTGAGTGAAAATCATCAAAATAGGCCAGAGAATAAACCAAATAAGAAGCTACAAAGATAATCAAGGGACAAAATGATGGGAGATTTCTGTAAAGGAGGTGCTAATGGTTAAATGATTGGTACCATTCAGATAGCTAACAGGGTAGAAGAAAACCATACATGGGATGGAGAGATGAGGTAGAAATGTTAATAATATATGGAAAATATTGGCACAGTCACGGTCGGCATGTAAAAATCTTGGAAACACCTAAGTCTAGCAGTGGACATGGTGGCTGATCATATATATATATATATATATATATATATATATATATATATATATATATATATATATATATATATACATATATATATATATATATATATATATATATATAAATATGTATATATATACATATATATATACACACACACACACATATATGTGTGTGTGTATGTGTATTCACTGAGCTTATATGTCTTTATATATATATATATATATATATATATATATATCCACATTGAAACCATATGTGCCAAGTAATATACTAATTTGTGTGATTGACTGTAGTGTAAGAGTCTTGCTATAATCGTACAAAGTTACAATGGATTAGCTCACGTAAGATATATCAATATAGCAAAAAAGTAAAAGAATTGTGATAAAATTTGGTAGTCTGTAATGAGAACGAATATTACATGAACATTTTAGTGTGTGAGGGCCATTCATTTTGTTAGTTAGTGTGCGTCTCTCTCTCTCTCCTCACAGTAGCCAACTTTATGATTGTAAATACAGGAAAAGGCACGCACAGTTGCTGCAATGTGAATATGACGAAAAAAACATCGTTATACTTGAAAAAAAAGGTATTGAAGATACAGTACTAACAATGTCAAAATGGCATGGAATTCAAGTCTAACTAAACACAGAAGTTCCTAGCCAAAGCTTTTGTTAGGTGAGATTCATTAAAGTCGGATACACTTTTTTCTTAATTTGTAATAATTGAATAGAATTTTAGTTATATTTTCAGTAAATCAAGTTTGTACATAACAGCTTGAGCTGATTCGAGATTTAAAAAAAGCGGAAAACTAGGATACTTTCATAAACTACCTAATAAAATAGTTTTAGGCTCCTTGGTGCCGATCCATACATAAATAAGCCGTCATTTTCCACGGGTATGTGCTAGTAAATATATAAGAGCCACATAATCTGAATGATGCTTACGAGTAACTTGAAGGTCTCATGAAAATGTTGGTCAGAGAATTACACCTTCGTGTGTACTGAAATTAGTTATTGCGAAACGCCAACAACCTTCCGTGTTCTATATATCATAAAAGGGGTTATGATATATAAAATGTTATAGCAAGTTGAAAGTACATAAAGAAAAACAATTTTTTTCTTAAAATATGTTATGGTCTCAACATAATTGAATTTTTTCATAGCATGACTTGTCTTTCACCCATAGTCAAGCAGAATAGGACATACCAATGATTTAACTTTCAAATCAAAACAGTAAGAATGTGATCGCATACCAGCGCAGTCCATGAGACAGTGAAGAAAAAAGACACGCACTCATATATAAAATTTTTTTTAATAGGACCTTTCGAAGTTGTGTGGACATTTGCTTGTAGATTTGAATAAAAATAGAGCATTGACATTGCTTTCTTTGTTTGTTTGAAAAATTGGGCATAGATTTTATAAAATCCAATTTAACCCAGCTAAGAAAGATAGCTGTGCTTAAGAATAACACTGGCATCCACTTTGATATCAACATTTGCAAAATAGTTAAAGATTCGTGACCAAAAATAGATTGTTAGGTTTATAGAATCAATACAGAGAAGGGTCCAATTTCTGGCATCTTCAACGTCCTTTTTTTTTCAATTTGATTATTGTAAGATATCAGTGTGCATCTGTGTTTGCAAGATAGTTATCAAGATATTTGGCAGACATTGGGGAAAAATAGCGGAGAACATTCAAGAATGAATATAAGGAAAGGAATTGAATCAGGGCTTTATTTCTGGATTTTTATTTATTTATTTACTCCTTGATGAATGCAGGGCTGCATTCACGTTGAACAGCTCACGACTTACTTCATTGTTTTACTAAGCATGAAATTTCTTGAAGACTATGCATAATAATGCAAAAAGCACTTCCTTTCATTGCATAATTTCCTCTGCAGGCACATTCTCATCAATCTTCAGCATTCCACTCTTCCCTTTCTGTAACATTACAGTAACCTTCTCTCCCCCCCTCTCTCTCTCTCCATCTCCCTCTTTTTTTCTCTTTAACTCTCTCTCCCTATATATATATATATATATATATATATATATATGTGTGTTTGGGATTACCATATTGGCTATATCTTCGATGTTTGTGGTACGTGGAATAGACGAAGAGGCCATAAGCACACGAAGTGGCGTCACTCATGTCACCATCTATTACTAATGTGAAATTCTGGAAATAATATTTTTGTTTCAATATTCACAATCTGGATTTTTGTTAAAAAAAAAAAAAAGATGGTTATGAAGAAAAATATTTTTTTAAATTTTCACGAAGAAGGTAAGTGAATGTTGGAAGAATCATTTCTTTCATGATCATGTTATAAGAAAGCGAAAATAAATATTTTCACTCAGGTGTATATCATAAATGCGTTATATTACTTGTAAAAATCTCCTGCAATTACATGGTTAATGGAGTGTTTGGACCTAGACAGCTTAATCAGAATAAACAACGACAGCCCCATTATCTTTAATTATCTATTTATGCTCTCTTGGCCAAACGATAGATTTGCCATGTAATAGCGGGAGATCTTTGCAAATAAAATTTTAAAGTATTTCAACGTTTTCATCATATATATATATATATATATATATATATATATATATATATATATATACATATATATATATATATATATATCCCTACTTTATTCAATCCGAGATGAAATCACTATACTATTGTCAAAATCATCTTGACTCCTACCAAAAAAAAAAAAAAATGGAATTTGAATTTTCATTCATTACGTTATATCAATTTATGTTCAGGGTATCAATATACGAAACATATTGTATATTTCCGTATGATTGTTGAAATGGCCACTCTGAAGAGAACCCACGGAGAACATGACTGAAAAAAAGATGATTAAGGGAAAACCGATGCAACACATTATCATCATCATTATCACCATCCCCAAATTTGATTTATTTGTTATGGTTCAAGCACAACCCTTTTTGAAATTTAAGGAAACCCTTTTTTCCACTTCACCTTACTCAACAGCCAACTCTGCCATTAGCTTACATTTGTCAGTCTTGGACCTGTGTTTCGAAATGCTCAAGCAGCTATACCATCAGTTACACCTTTTGTTGCGACGGTAGACCACAAAAGCCAGCCTGAGCATTTGCTCAAAGTGATTTCTCGGGTCAAAGCATCAATCTGCACAAACAGTCATCGAGTAAATGCTGATAGGGGCAGCAAACTCCAACAGACAGCTTGAATGTTATTTGATTGCAATTGTTTGTCCTGGACCTACCCCGGCAGATATACAGTGGGGTACTCCCCCAAAAGCGTGGTGGGCCTCCACGGTCTTGGACACTTGCAAAGAGTAAGAAAATCCAATCAAACCTACGATCTAAGTACTCATCCTTTGGATCATGACAAGAAAAACCCTTGCTTAAACGGCGGGGTTGATTGTGTATAAAAAAAACCCCAGATCTTTAGACGATTCACGTACTGATTATATATATATATATATATATATATATATATATATATATATATATATATATGCGTTTTCAGGGGAAAGCTAAGTTCATCCCCCACGCCTATTTTTCGTATTTTTCCCAATGTTGTACTTCAGCCTAACTACTACTACTACTACTACTACTACTACTACTACTACTACTACTGCAGCTATTCATACTATAGTAATAGTGTCAGCTAATAGTACAGTGACCATTGTTACTTCCATTGGAATTGTAGAACTGTTGGTGCCCAACAGAAGTAAACAAAAGTGTACGGTACTACAAGCAATCATCAAGTAATATTGGAGAGTCCACTTGAGTGTTCCGCGACGTGGATC
>OY735200.1:33909116-34299116 GCA_963457665.1 Thysanoteuthis rhombus | reverse complement strand
GCTTATACATAAATGATTGGAAAATATCTCTCATTTGGAAGCTCTATAAAAAATCTGACCATTTTTAATTATCACATTGCCACCCCACCCCCCACCAAATAATTAGAATTAATGTACATGTTTCGGTGTTGACAGAGAGAAATATTTAGGATGTGTTTTGTGATTAAATACTATTACTTTGGACGTATGGAAAATTTCATGCCTTTAGCCAATAAATACTTTGTGTAGACAGATAATTTCAGAAGAAAATGGCGTTGATAGATGGCTACAATATTGGTGAGGTAATTTGTTCTGCTTCCAATTTTAATGGCAACTTTTATAGTCTTTTGCTCACTATTTAACAGAATTTCATAAATATTGATTTGGAATTCTTTAGATACCCTGTGAACAGATAGACGTAAAGAATGGCAAGGATTAATTGAAATATCTCAGTTTTTCAGTCCCTCTGTCTGTAAATATGATGAACCAACAACAGATTCTGGATTAATTCCAAAAGGATTTTGTAGGAGAAAGAGCATTAGTCTGGAAAAGATGCCAGAGAACATTTGAGAGAATCAATGCACAGTTATTCCCCTTACCTCCTAGCTTACTGCTTACAACTATGGAAATATATCCAAAAGTTTTTACGAAATAGTGATAAAATACTTGAGTGGATCCAGACAGAATTATCCGCCATCCGTCCACAACAAACAATATCGTCAAATGCTTCATGTCTGTCCTCTCGATATCTGAATACATTCGAAATAAATTTCAATGACATTCTGTGAAAGAGATGCCCAAAAAATGAGGTCATATAATTCTGCCCCATAGCTAAATAATATTTATTTCTAAAGTTTAATTCTAAGGAAGCCCGCTCCAAAAATAGTTCTGCACAATCTTCTTATTTAGCAATCATAATGTTATTGTACTTTTAAAACATGAAAAAACCTACATTGGGTAATTCTCCACTCGTTTGATCGGTCATGGTAATATCAATGATTGTGTCCACAATCCAAGTAACCATTGGCTGAGGTTAAAAAAAAAATCTCTTTTAATGTCTGATTTAGTCACTTCTGAGGACTGTGGAAACAGATGCTGCATAATATTCCAATGATCTGAGAATGAGTGAGAATAATTATGTAATTTTCAATAATAACTTCGATAACAATAACGATAAATTTTATTTTTCCAAATCGTGCATTTCGATCGAAACCTACTAGGATTTTGTATTTTTTTCACATCTGTTACTTTTCAGACGATGAATATATTTTTCCCAAAGCGACTGTAACAGAACAATGTTTCCAGGAGTGTAAATTAATTTGTTTTTCTCTCGATTGGTTATCGATCATATAATCAATATACTGCGATTGGTGATAGGTGATCAATTTTCCAATACAAAACGTTCAAATACAATGAAACAGAATCATGTTTTCAAAATGAATATTCCCCTTGAGATCACTGATAAGTGATATACTACTTTGAGATGAGGTTAAAATTGAGGTAGGCATCACTTCGATGCATAGAAATGAGGCTGGATATTTTCATGTATCTACATATTTGGGGTCTTGTAGTTAAAAAACAGGACTCAAAAACCATACACTCAAATGTTGAACCTGTTGAGGAGAAAACAGAATAGTTGTTTTTCTATTGAAAAAATACCCCTGGATTTTCTAGATACTTCAAAAAACAGCTCCAGTTGAATCTATACTGAGTGAGACATAGCATTGTAGCCAAAAAGGTAAATTGCCCCTCGATGTAATAATACCCCTCTCCATATCTGAATTTGACACTGTATTTTATTGAATGAAAAGCTATCTTGCTCTATTCCTGTTTGCTTGATAAGGAATCATCTGTTGTTGCTCTGAATATGGTATGCTTTTTGCAGCTGTTTTATTTTGAAATATACCATTCACGACACTGAAGAGTATTAAGCACTGAAACTTTTTCTTGATGTTTTTGTCAATTTAATCGATGGGGTGGCGTTCATTATCGCATCTACACGAACATATAATGTCCCAATAACGAATGTCATGATAACCTAAACTGCCACTGTCTGAAATTAGAGAATGTATCGGTGCATCGTGGGAACTTCTGTGACATTTGACTCCATAGGCAGCAAACGTGTTGAAATATGACATCTTTGAAGGAGCTGGTAAACAAAGTGTACCAGCCAGTGTAATTAAATATTGTTTGATCGGAAGTATTCAATTTTTTAATAATAATCCTCAAAAAATAGTTAATTCAAAATGATATACTGAACTTATCTCTCACAATAACGTTTTGGAAAGTGGGGGGGATCCTTTTTTCGTTGACAATTACTTCGCCAAGTGCATGCTGAGATAAGTGTAGTTTTCTTTTCTGCACGTTTTCAAACAGAATTTGCATCGAAAGAATTACAGTCTAATGCTTCTTGTCCAGTCTTGATATCCAAATTGTCAACCCAGGAATATGTCAAAACAATGTTTGTGTTGGTCTTTGGTTTCACAGGAAACACCCCAATCAAGCAGTTTGAGCCGTCTCATTGCGAGAAGTTTCAAGCTTATAAACAAGAATAAAATCAATTGAATGATCAAGATGACTGACAATCTTATTTCTTATGTCGTGATATCATAAAGACCTAGCCTGAGTAAAAAAAAAAGCTTTAATTTGTTGGATTTTCTCTTTGTTACACCGTGAAAAAAATTGGCTAGATGGGACAGGATCGATCGATAAACATCCTGGGTTGCACTTGTTTTCTAAAGAGCATTGAAGAGATGAAAGGAGTGAATCAGTGGTCGTCTTCAATCCGATGTAACATAGCCAATGCTTATTAGATATGAGAGTTTGGGGCAGTACTTGCAAATTGAAGAATATATTCACATATATGGTCGCAGTCATCGAATATTGTCTGTAATGAGATCTGGCAATTAGATTGGGCAAAAGGAAAAGTGGGTTCATGACATTTCGAAAGGCATGTGAACACAAATAGCCTAAACCAAAATTTAAACTTGCTTTGCTGATTTTTTCCCGTTGCTAATAACGATTAAACCTTCTTGTACCTCCATATAAGTATGAAGTTTTCAAGAAAACACTTATCGTCATTCTTTCCACTTTTACAGTGAGTTCGGTCCTCATTGTTTACCTCTTTTACAGTGTGTCAGGCTACCCATGCACTTAGTATCCACATTCACTTTATAGTTAACAATATTGTGTTGATCTGTGTCAGTTACGTCTGCCAGGATCGTAACAGACAATTGCAGATTGAATTACGTAGGGTGCTAGAGCTGATTTGCCCATTGTTTTTTTTTTGTTTGTTTTTTTTTGCACCCTATCCATCCATGACAACACCTTGAAGAGTAAGGTACAAATGATATTGAGTTTTACTTACTCAAACAAATGGTGAAGCTAGACTGGCCTACTAAGTATATTCCTATTTTACAGGCCGAAATGTGTATATGCAAAATATGATTTGGGAATTTCACCATGAGGAAAGACTCACACTGACGCTTATTTTCATCTTTTTTTTCGAAGTAATGTCACTGGTCTAGACATGTTTTGAGCTGGGACTCGGGAATGATCCTGCTAAGAAAAGGTTAGCCGTGTATGTCTACAATCACATCAGATTAAAAAATAATTAGATATTAATATCAGTAGCATTGTTGTTGCTTTTTTCAATCATGTTTCAGCTGAAGTCTGGATAACTCATCTCTTTTTATTTCCAAAGTCTGAGAGAAACGTAATGCAGGGCACCAGACCGGAAAATTTTGGACACTTATCCGATGCCTAAAAGTAAAATATCATTGATCAGGCATCAGACAAAAATACTTCCTTGCCGTAGCAGTCATCATTGGGAGTCGTCTATTTTCGAAAAGGTAATTTGGAATCTTTTCCTGAACCAAAAAAGTTGAGTTCGGACTTTGGAAGACCCTGCAATATAACCTTAGATGATGTCGGGCCGTTCGGTAATGTCAGAAAAAATTAATATCCGGCTCTCCCAACGTATGGGTAGGATTTTATGAATAGAATGATGATATTGAATATTATTCTGTAAAAAAAGGTTGAATGATTCATTTTATATGTCTATACATATATATTAATTTAACATTTTGACAGTTGATCTCATTTATTACTCTGAATTCAGAGTCTTCAAATTTTTTTAATGTATTTTTAGTTGTATATTTTTTGTCTCTATTAAATTTGATAATCTTTTTCAAAACCTTAATAATAACAATGTGTTTCAGAATCTTCATATCTACATACTCTCACATATACGATGATAAACATACACTCTTGCATCAATAGATATTTCAATTGAAATATACCAACAAGGAGATTGAAGAGAAAGAGAGCTTGTATCGACTATAATACGAAATTTGTCTACTGCACGTTTCAACACACTGCGAAAACATTCCATATAGACTACATCAAAGTTCTCACCCAGCTTCAACAGAGATTTCTTATATGTACAAATTCGCCAGTTTTTTTGTTTTTGTTTTTTTAGAGCAGCTCGCACATACCCAAATGTATTCAATAAAATATCGGTGATAAACATTCATTTTTCTTGACTTTTACCAATCTTTTCTGTTTTCTCACGCATATACATACGACTACGCATGCGTGCATCTTTCTCTCTTTCTGCTCGCAGAGTGAGAGTTAGATGGAAAGTAACAAAATGTAATGGACGGGCTAAATATCAGATAAATATTATATGTATACGAGGTACTAGCCAACATTTTAGAGAACATCAGGTGCGAAATAGCTTCCACAAAAATAAAAATGTAAAATGAGATGCCGGAGGGATCTCAGAAAGGTGAGATAAAACAGAGTCAATTTGACTCGTATCTACCTATATATATACATATATATATATATATATATATATATATATATATATATATATATATATATATATATATATATATATATATATATATATATGAATTGTTTTGTCAGTTTGCAGTTTGTGTTCACACTTTTAATTAGTAAGGGGAAAAGATGGTTCGAGAGGCCTCGGTACGAAAGTCATTAGGGAGTGAGAGAAAGAAAGATATAGCTGTCTGGCCAGTGCATGTTGGCAAAATAGTCTGGTTGTATAAGCCACTACCTATAACACCTCTGTTTCTTCCGTGAAATTCGTCAGTTTCGCAGAGCTCAATTCCATTTTTGATGCTGAAAATATAATTTTGTGGCTGCACCATCCTAAACTTGTTTGTGTTGCATAAGAAGAGATTTGACGGGAATCATATATATATATATATATATATATATATATATATATATATATATATATATATATATATATATATATATATTCGTCACAAAGGACTGCATATAAATTTGTTCTCCTGACTTGAAATTAATTTTTTCTTATAGATGTCATACCATCTTTGCCTTCTTGTTGAGAATACTGAAACCCGCTTTGCAATTTCAGATTAACTGTACTTCACCTGACCCTACGGTAACTCGTAAATCTCGTTCACGTTACCGGAAGGTAGGTTGAAATCGATTTCAATTTACAATATTCTATCTTGTAATATTATTTGGTTATGTATTCCAATCACAGCCGATCCGAAATAGATGCTGGCAACGTCCATGTTAAATTATCCTCAGCTTCAGAGGGCCAACTTATCCATCCGGTCAGTTCCCGCTTTTGTAATTTGTAATTTGGTTCAATAAATCAAAAGAACGGGGAAAAGAGAAGTCTACACATTCTTTCTTGATTTGTCTTCAAGTTCCAGAATAGAAATTCTTGGAACGAGGCACGAAAAACATGTCTACTTTTCATATGCCTTATAGTTTTGTTCTGAGTAAATATTGAGAGGATAACCTTTCCCTTGATCAGGTAATTGCTGCTGTGCACGTTATGATAAAAGCTGTAATGAATCTGAACATCTCCTCGGATATATTTTTTTTATTTGGTTGCTTCAGGAATAGCTAGCGAAAAAATAGAAATAAGAAATAAAAAGAAAGCTATTAAGAGTGATATCTGTGAGAAGTGAGAGAGAAGGAACTCGAGAGAGAGAGAGAGGAAGCAGTTGGGAAAGAGAGATAGAAAGGAATTTGGAATGAGAGTTACAAAGCAATGTAAAAAGAGAGAGGAAATTGTACAAGAAGAGATAGGAGGAGGAGAAAGCGATCGGGGAAAAGACATAAAACAATTAGAAAGAGGAATGGGATTTTGAAGAGACTGCAAAATAAAGGGAAAAAAAAGCAACCAGGAGAAAAAAAAAAGTGAGTGATGAGAAAATAAAGAATGGAAATGAGTAGGAAAGAGTGTGGACATCGAAAAAAAAATCAGAAAAGATGCATAGAGAAAATATGAAAAGGGAGAAGGAGGGAAGCTGAGAGACAAAGACGGGGAGAGGGATAGAGAGACGGAAAGAGCCGGACACAGAAACCAAAAGAAAGAAAGACTGAGACAGAGACGAGGACAGAAATAGAACAGATTTACGGATAGAAGGGGGGCGATTCAGGGGGGAATGATTTGGAAAGGAATAAAATAGGACAACCAGAATGGGAAGAAATACAAAGAGAGAGTGGTTGAAGGAAGAGAAAGAGAGACAGACTGATAGACAGACAGACAGACAGAGGGAGGGATAAAAATGGGAGACGGAGGAAAAGGTGGAGGGCGATTCAGGCTAAATTAATTTGGAAAGGAATTGAATAGAACAAATGTGCATAGGAAAAAAATAATGATTCGAAGGAGAGAGAAAGAGAGAGAGAGGGGGGATTGAAAGAAATTTTGGAGAAAGAGAAATAAGATCAATTTGTGAGAGTAATATATGAGAAAAGAGAGGAATATGTATCGTGAGAGAAAATGTTTGAGAACGACGGAAATGAGAATTGAAAAAGAAAGTTATTAAGAAAGAGGAAAAGAGAGATGTTATTTGATAGTGTGACATTAAAAAGAAAGAGATCCGATTAGAGAGAGGAACAGTGATGAAAGATGAAAGAGAAAGCAATTGGCAAAAAGGTGAAAACAAAACATGACATAGGCCTAAAATTTCAAGAAAAGTGAGAGGAGAAACCTTAACAACCAGATTGAAGAGAATTAAAAGAGAAAGCCATTAGGATAGAGAAATACGATCTGAGTAGAGAGCATATTAGATAAGAGTGAAATTTGAATCGAAAAAAGAGAAAACTTGAAATTGAGAGAGAGGAAACTGTTAGGGTAGAAAGAAGGAGAGGATAGTGATCACTGGAGACAAAGGTCGGACTGAGAGAGAAATGAGATTGGGGAACAAAACAATACGAATTGAAAGAAAGTAATGAGACGGCCGAGTGAAACAGATGCTGTCTGAGAGAGTAGCATTGGGGGACAAAAAATTCATTAAATTATGAGTGAGAGGAGAAAAAGAGATTAAGAAAGATTGAGAGGCAAGGAAGGACAGAAACAGGGAGTAGAAGAAATATAATTAGAGTGTAAATGAAAGTTACCTTTTAGTTGATAAACCTAACGAGTAAAAGCACTGGTCGCACGAGGCATTTGTCTAATCTTCCTTCTAATATGACTCCCTTCTTTAAAATAAAACCAAATAGAAACTCTATTCTAGATTAATTACATAGGTATTACAAGTAGGAAATTAAGCTCTTGAAGTTTTAGCTCCGTATCTAGGATGTCAGGATGAGCTATTACAAAGGTCGAAAGTCCAAGATATACGTACTTAAGTAGCTGGTATATATTGCGTTAATTTGTTTGGGTGAGTGATATAATACTTGGTATAAGATTTAGAAAAAGAGGTTACAGGAGAGGAATATAAAAAATGAAGTTTTCTTTATTTTTTTGTTCGTTCATAGCTGCAAGTGTACCAGCTCCTATCCTCCGAAAAACAATTTATTTATCTATTCATTTATTCCCTGGAGAGATAGATAGATAGATAGATAGATAGATAGATAGATAGATAGATAGATAGATGGATAGATAGATGGATAGATAGATAGATAGATAGATGAAGGTTTTGGAACGGATACAAAGAGAAGCTTTTATGTAAAACATGTAAGAAATGAACAGTGAAAATCTAAATGGAGATAGGGCAGAGATTCAGAGATAAAAGATCTAGGTGGATCTGAAATAATATATTAGACTACAGAACGGAATGGAAAGATATAAAGTTTAAAAATTAAAAACAACGGGATGGCAAAGGAAGGGCAGGTTGGGATGAAATGAAGAGAAGCGGGTGCTAAGTACTGAAACTAATTAGATAACTGACTACGGAAGTTCAAAATGTCGCCATTGCAGGTCATCAATTTCAGTCCAATTTATGTCAGTTATAGAATCCTGCGTTGCTGCATATTTCTAGTCTCCTGGCTCAAAGGCCGGTCTCTAATTGCACGCCAAAAGAAATGATGGGGTTTGCTCCACTTTTCGGCCTGGTGCCATTTTATTGGCTCGCCCAGCATCAAAATGGCAAATTAACATTCGCTGCCAGTTAGCCAAATGCCAAAAAAAAAAAAGTTGCACATTCATCCGTTTATATCACAAGTGAGGTGTTTAGGACGTAAGATTAGTTACTGATTGGAGTGAAGAAATAAGGTATTTACTGAACTCAGATGGGTCCGGCAAAAGGCAATACGTTTGGAGCATCGATGTGCTTTCCCCATATTGGATAATCTCCCTTTTCTTTTTTTTTCTTCCGTCTTTCCGATTCTCGTCTCTTTATTGTTCCCTTTTGGTCTACAAAGTCAACATTCAATGTTCAATAGGTGTTCTATAAAATCACTAATTGGGGAACCTTATAGTAGTGGAATGGTTTGCAAAATGGAGTTGCATATTGCATGACGCGTTCAGATAATAATTTCTAAAGATTATTGATCCAAAATCATGATATATATATATATATATATATATGTATATATATATATATATATATATATATATATATATATATACACATAGATAGATGTGTGTGTGTGTGTGTGTGTGTGTGTGTGTGCGTGTGTGTGTGGTCTAATGTATTGGCTACTTTGAATAGCATTTTTTCTGTGTTGAGATAGAATATTGTAATTATTCAATAAATTATCCAGCGAATATCATGTAGTTTCTATTTCATTCTGAAAACAGTGTCCAGGGTTGATATCCCACTAGCCAATACATTGCAATCAGAACAAGGAAGATTAAGGCCCAAATACCAATCTTCATTGGAAGATATCATTCAAAACACAACGATGACTTCAAACAACCACGGAATTTTCTAGTCTGAATCAAAGTTGAGAAAACAAGTCCAAACGATTGATGGAAAATTTACGATATTTCATCTCAGAGCATAAGTCAAACTCAATAAACTTGAAAAGTGCACAAGGCAAATTCAGTGAGACTGGAAAGACATCATAGAGATAAAAACAATAACAATGGTATTGAAACTACTCTGAGTAATCAATGGATTAATAATGAGATGATTTCACAGAAATTTCAAACCACATCAACTGTAAAAATATTTTACCCAAAATGTACAGACAGAAACAACAAAGACGGAAATACTCATTCGAAAAATACATTAAATGATAATTGTTCTGGATCACAGAGATTTTTTTTCTTTTTTTTAAATCAATTTCATTTAGTAGATAACATTATGTTGAAGTGACTGACAGCCTATTACTACTGCTTCTTCCTTTCCTTAATATTTGCCAGACCACTCGATCTTTGGTGTCACGCAGTCAGTACTCTCTTAAGTAATCTAGTTCGTAGCGCAATTCTATATTTCGTCGCGTGTGATCTCTTGAGATCAACATTGTAAATAATGATGTGCAGCAGTTGTCTGCCATTCTTGCAAGATGATAAAACCATCGCTATTTAAGAGTTTTTATGGATTCTGTGTTCGAGTGCCGTGCTTCGCTGTATTAGAAATGAAAAAGTCTGACTCGAAACCAACATCCACTGATGGCAATTGATTCTTTGTTTCGTGGACGTGTCTGTTGCGACTCCGATGTGTCAGTAGGGGTGCATAAGCACAAGCTCAAACAAATTGGGAGCTGTGACCTAAAATAGTATAAAACCAAAGTTACAAGAGATATATTAGCTTGCCCCAATAATTCATATTCGAAATCACCGTGTGACGAAAACTGAAAGCTTGCCAGCCAAGAATGATTGTTTGCTTGATTTATTCTTCTTTTGGGGATATAATGGTGATTGGTTGCCATATGTAGATGTAGTGGGGGTATTCCTTTGCATTGCTCCTTCTTTAAAGCTGAAAAGTAATAATGCAGCCTGATAAAGGGAACCCTGTTCTGGCAAATATATTGCAATAAATATATGGTGTCTACGCTTTGTTTTATGGTAGCATCAATGACACTAAGGATTTCTACAGAGCCGGCAGCGTCTTTGAAGTCGACAGATGCCGAAGCACGTGACATTTTCTATTTTGCTGCTTTATTATGCAGCTTATTCACCGGATGAAGATGGTTTATGGCCAAGTGGCTTCTTCTGAAGCCTCCCTGTTCCAATGTCAAGTTTCCTTCTAGCGGTTTTGTGATAGGATCACTTGGTGAGAATCATTGGATTGTAGTTGTTTAGATTATTCGAGTTCGCTTCTTATGTAATAGCTTTATGATTGCAGTCTTCCAATCATTTGGGAGGTTACTGGCATTTGTTAGAGCGGCTATTTTCCTTGTGATGACTTCATCAGCTTCATTAAATAGGTTGATAGAGATGCTATCTTGTCCAGAGGCTTTTTCTCTGTTGTTTGTCTTATGAGTTGCTTTACCTCTAGGAGTAACTTCCGGGAAATCTTCGAACTGGTTACTTGGGATATATATCCTGTTTGTTGTTCGGTGTCCCTTATTCGGAGATGACGGTTTGTCAAATCTTGGGTGCATTCAGCAATTCAGTTCATATCTGTAATTGGGTTTTCGTTTTCTTCGATCACACTAATCATTTGTGTTCTTTTTTGTCCTGAAAGCTTTTTTGATAATCTCCAAGTCCTTCCGCTTTAAAATGACTGCTGATGTGTATTTCTCATCTTTTTTTTCTTTTTTTTTTTTTTTTTGATGATTTTGTTCGAATTGGTTGCTTCCATCTTCTCTTTTGTTATTTTATTGGTTAATGTTGATGTTCTCTTCCGGTTCGGTGAGAGAGTCACATCTATATTCCAGTTCGACATTTGAGAATCGAGTTAACTCCCTTTATACCCTGAGTGGTCGCTGTTCTGTCCATACATTTCCTATTTTCTTTCTTGATATCAATTTGAAGTTTCAATCTTATCCTTCTGTGATCGTTTGCCTTTGTTAATTTCTCATATTAGAAATATGTTACACATACATGCATAGAACATACACCCACGGATTCACAGACTTACATGAAGGACAGACCAAAACATATACATATGTGTGTGTACATGTGTTCGTTCTGCATCACTTAATATAGTAATTCAAAATAGCTATTACTGGAGTCCCGGGGAGTGGAAGCAGCAGGTGTATTGCATCAGGGCTCAGAGAACCAAGGGTCGAGGGCCAAGAAAGGGCACGTGAGACTTTTTTAGTTTGAGCTGTGTATCAAAGCAGTTGATACCCTCATACGTAAATTACATATCACGATGATATGCATAGATGTACACGTACCTGAGAACGTTTTCGAGATCCGACCACGATTAAATTTTCCTGTCGACCAAAATTAATAATCTACTCCTAAGTATTGGAATGGATATCGGTGATGAAACTCTATTAATATCATTCCAAGAATGAATAGCATTTTCTTATCCGCCCTGACAGAAGCATCTTATACCAAAATGGTGTTTATTTGCTATTAGATCGAGAAGCCCCGCTGTCAGTGTTAGTCAGGTCTTCGGACATAGTATGTCAATATTTAATGCTGTTATTTGATGCAGTGACCAGACTGTTGAATGTCAAAATTTTCTCTCTCCCACTCTATATAAATATATACATAAATTCCTAGCAAAGGTGCAATGAAAATATATGTATATATACACTCTTCTAAAACCCACAATCAATCTCTTTTTTTGGAAATATTGAAGCAATGAAAGTTTTTGATATTATCATTTGCAATTTCACACCAGTTGCCTGGTGGTTACCGCAGGAAGTAGCGTGACATCAAGTGTCCTCAAGTTTCCAGCCCTCCTCTCCACATTCTCATACACTGCAGCAATACTGTGGTTTACAGTTTCACACCAATTGCCCGGTGGTCATCGCTGAAGGCTGAGTGACAGTAAGTCTTCCCAGGTCTTTAGCCCACATCTCATCTTTCCTTCACCTATCACGCAAGTGCTATGGTTCACATCTCGACTTCCATTTCCCTTCATCTGTTATACCACTGCAAACATTTAGTGCCGTAAACCCTATATTTCTAGTACTTCCCTCCGTATTCGTGCAGATCCCAGCAATGCTGTAGTCTGTACAGTCTTAATCATTCCTGTTATCCTGAGTTCCTCCAGTCCCGCCTTCAGCGTCTTTGGGACAGTTCCCAGTGCACCTATTATTACTGGTAGTACCTGACTTTCATGTGCCGCATCTTTTCCAGTTTTCTTACCAGATCTTTGTATTTTTCAAAATATTCACTCTCCTTCTTCTTTGGTCTGCTGGCACAGCCACGTCTATCATTTGGCAGGTTTTCCTATTTTTATCTACATTTGCCAGGTCCAGTCTCCTTGCCTAGATAAGTCCCGAAGAAATTTTTGGTTTCCATTCTCTATGGCTGTCTTCGGTTTGTGTTTGTACCACTATCCTATTTTGATAAACTCCCTGCCGCCTTCTTTTCTCTTCACGTATAGTCTATCCGTGTCATATCGGTGGTGTAAGGCTTTATGCGTTGTCATAGGCTTTCTTGTTTGCTAGTCCATTCATTGGAGTTCTTCCTTCGTCCATTCAAGGGATGGTCCTGTGCATCTTACTAACGATACAGCCCAGGTGTTCATTCATTCTATGAGATTCCTGCTATTTAATTTGGCCTCTAATATTTTCCAAATCCTTCTAAGGTATTCTCTATTTATTTTCTCTGCCATTTCTTCCCGTTTTATTGTGTCATATTCAAGAACTCCAAGGTATTTGTATCGGTCTTCTGTGGTCAGTGCTCTTATCTTTCCGTTCTCCGGAAGTTCGATTCCTTCTGCCGTTGTGAGCCCCCCTTTGAACATCACCATAACTGAACTTTTTATTTTTATTTCAAACACCATCCTATTTGCATCACTGTATTCCTTCACGTTATTGAACAGGATCTCGAGCTCTCCCCTGTTTTTGCAAAGAATTTTATGTTGTCAATATACATAAGGTGGTGGACTTTTCCTTTTGTTTTGGAGGATTGGTACCCTTTGGTCTTTTCCTATATCTATATCTTTATCTATCTCTCTGTCTCTCTGTCTCTCTGTCTCTCTCTCTCTCTCTCTCTCTATATATATATATATATATATATATATATATATATATATATATCTTTATCTATATCTATATCTATCTATCTATATATATATACATATATATATATATCTATATCTATCTATATATATATATATATATATATATATAATCCCTGTAAAAGGTTGTCTGTTTCTGCCAAGATTAATAAGTAAGGTAGAAATGGAAGATTTGTTGGCAGGAATTTCAAACATCTCAAAATCATTTCCCTGGGTGAAATGAACTCAAGCAGTCTCAGCTGGTATTGAACTCAGTTTGCTGATTGCTTTCACCAATGCCTATAACCCTTACACTATCTAACAATACCATTTACGAAGTTGAAATAAGGCAAACACTCACATATATCTATATGTAATTGCATTATATAACATATAAACATTTGAAATGATTTCCTGTCGTTACACAAATAATATATCGTCCAAATTAGATAGAAATGGCTACCTCTCGGCAGGTTTGGCCCCTGCTGCAGCCCCATTTTCTTTTATTGAGTATTCTATTTACGTTTCGTATTTGAATGATATATCAACCGCATAATGGAGCGAAATCCTTCCAAATAAGTTGCTATATAATATAATGAAATATATAATTCATTCTGTTGGACCAAATATGTCCATTTTTGAATACAGACTGTCCCATTAAAAGACACGGGAAAGACCGATGATGAACAAGATTTAAAATCGGGTTAAAAGCAATTATTCAGCCTTTGACTTATCGTCGGACTGTTCAGCACAAGGGTAAGTGCATTGCAACGCTGGAGCAGCTATCTATCGGTGGTAGGCCCTATACCTGCGGCCGCATTATTTTCTCAATTGTGTCACGACTGGAAATCATTTCATATATATATATATATATATATATATATATATATATATATATATATGTGTGTGTGTGTGTGTGTGTGTGTGTGTGCACACATACAAACATATGTATATGTATATGTGTGTATATATATATATATATATATATATGTGTGTGTGTGTGTGTGTGTGTACGCGTGTGTGGATATCTATGTATCATCCAATTTATTTGCTGTACAGGCTGTCGTTGATCGTTTACTCACCTTTGTACGGTAAGAATTAATAAATTTCTCACCTGAAGTCATTCAGCCATCCAGCGGGGCAGCTGCTCTAGGTAAGACAATATAAGTACTTCATTATTAATTACACGTTGCTCCTCAATGATTGGAGCCGGCATTTGACAAGTATTAAGGAAATTGGAATCGGCTTTGTAAATTAGTTGGTAATGTTAATCGAACAGGCTTACAGCTGATTCTCGTTGCTGATACCGATTCTCACGTATACTTTTCAGACAACTTATATTACAATTGGATGGTATTACTAAAAAAGTTGTGGGCAGTTAATAAAGAAAAAATAATTTAAAATCTTTTGGGGAAGAACAGTCGATATTGCAGATGGTGAAATGGTTAAAAAATCGTTTCTATTAAGGGGAAATATGTAAAAGAAAAAGAAACAAGATCCCACATATTAATATAATTTTGCAAAGAACTAAGGAAAGATAAGTAGTAATAAGACGGGACAGGGAAAAATTTGGAGTGATGAAAGGAAGAGGTGTTTAAAAATAAAAATTAAAAGAAACAATGAAATTCCTAATCAGGAGATAATGATAAAAATTTGCCAAGTAAGAAGTAAGGAAAAGAAAAAACATTTAGATGGAGAAGAGAAAGAAGAGGAAGTCGAAAAAAAAAAACGTTTTATCGAGAAAGAATGAAATGTACTGCAGAAGACGAATTCTTAAAGAAAAATCCAACTAATACTAAAAAGAAGGGTGTACAACAATTGCATCCTCCCAACAGTCCCTTATGGAGCTAAAACATGGAACCAAATCAAAAGACTAGCCCTTCAAAATGTGAAGCATGCAACGTGCACATGGAATAATTATGTTCAACCTCACATGGAGAGACCACAAGACAGTGCAATACATCTGGGAGAAGACAGGATAGAATCCATTTAAAAACTCAAATAGCAATAGGCTGGCCATGTTGCAAGAATGACAGACAACCGATGGACATCGAATTTACAAAATAGATCCCTAAAGATTACATGGGCAACTGAGGCCGGCAAAGTACTGCTTGGATAGACGAGCCAGACTGATTCAGAAACTACAAGCTCTACGATTCCCACGGTAGAGAAATGTAGCAAATCTCAGGAAAGGTTTATATCCAACGACTGACAATAAGAGACCCATAATGATAATTATTTCTCCGTTGGGAACGCACACCAAAGCTGAAACCGCACATTTACCATCAAACAACAGCAACAACAACAACAACAGCAACAACAACAATAATAGTAACAATGATGATGATGATGAGGAGGAGGGGGAGGAAGAGGATGATGATGAGGATGAGGATGATGAAAATCCAATGCCGAATTGATACAATTCAAATGACAGAAATGTAAAATAGGACACTGAAAGGAGAAGTGAAGATTTGTTCTCACTTTACCCCGATGAATTGCCGCAAACTGCCACATTTTTGTAGATTCAAATATTCCTTAAGGCAGAATAGCAAGAGGATGTAAGTAAAAGACAGTTCGTAGGCGGAGAAAGAAGAAATACCTGGGGAAAGAAGAGACAGCTCCCAACTACCGCACCGCAGAAATGTTGGGATAAAAAATCAGGAAAAAATCAAATTAAGAAGAGAGGTTGAATTGAATACAATGAAGACGTAAGGATATCGGAAGATAGAGAGAAGTCTAAAAAAGAAGAAAAAATAGGGGAAAAAAGAACAAGAGGCAAAAATTTTGAGTGAGTTAATGCGATAAATTGTCCTCAGAAAAAGATAAGAGGATGATAAGAAAGAAAGAGAAATACTTTGGAAAAAAAAGAATTATTTCGTTTTTTCATGTTGCTGTATTTTTCTATACGTAATCATTAGATCCATCTCCCAAATAATTTTCAATCATTAGCAACAAAATTACTTAACAACCGACCTGTCTTTATCATTCTCGTTTGTACGAATGTTACTTTGAATTGCCATTGTATTCTTTAACATTCCTTTTACCAATCGAAGTCATAAGTAACTGCTATACTCTTTCGGTAAATTACAGCAAAGAGTAATCTCCACATTCTACATAGGATGTCCAACATAAACTATTTTAAGTGGGTGGTGCCCAAATCAATATGTTTAAAAATAAATCATTCAGAAATTAACTTTTGTTGAAACGAAAAAAAAAAAATGACACCCCCACATGTATGCATGACTATGAATTACGTTCTCGTTATACAGAAATGATCAGCTATTAAACGCTGGATGTGACATTTGGCCGCAAAAACGCAAATAGAATAAACAATTAAAGGAAATGCAGGTGCTGAATGAATCGAATCTGCGACCGAAAAGGTAGCAGCTTCAACGTAACGTTGCTCTTAATATCATCTTTGCGTTACCAATAACTATTTAGCTAAACAGTGAGATCAATGCTCTGTTGAAATCTATCTATCCATTGATATATATATATATATATAAATATATATATATATATATATGTATATATATATATATATATATATATATATATATATATATATATATATATATATATATATATATATATATATATATATATATATATATATATATATATATATATATATATATATATTAAGAGCGTGAAGTCTCTGGATCGACTTCATGCTCTTCAGTTGTTATGGCATGAAGATTTTAAAAGGTTAAAAGGTCAAAATTGAAATTAATATATTCATATATGCGTATACGTGTATTTCAATCAAATACATGTATAGAGAAAAAGAAATATCATAGGTGATAGACGATCTTGGAAAGAAATCAAGTCTGAATATATTTAAATTGATAATAAATGATGCGTAGTTTTTTCATTAAAGATCCAAGAAAGTAAATCAAAAAAGTTCTTTAAATAAAATTCAGTCCTTTTTTCCGATATCATAAAGGTCTATTTCCCCATTGTACAGTTATGCTGTGCTGTAAATTCATTAATAAAGAGACACAATTCCTTTCCAACTGAATTTGTTTTTTCTTTTTACTCTTTTTTCTTTCTGGGACTTTCCTCTGGAAATCATTCCAGACATCGAATCGACTCGGCTCCCGTGAAACTTTTAGCAATATTTATAAATAAAATATTTAAAATGTCACCTTCCTTTTCATTTTCACTGTATTTTCTGCTCAAGAGCAATAACCCAATAATCGGTTTTAACAGTCCATCCTGCAGTTTTGAGATATTTTTACACAAAATCATTTACAAAATCAGCTCTATAATAATTCAGATCAACAAGTACCGGGCCTTTGACTGGTACCGAATCGCAGAGCATGTGTTATCAAGACACAGGGAAATTGTGTGATTTCGCAATAAAATAAATATAAAATAATTTCTTCACTTCTCTATATTGAATTTTTGGATAAACTACTCCAGAAACGAGTGTATTCGTCCTTTATGAATCACTCATAGTTGAATTTTCAAATATATTGCAGTCATAATTAACATCATCTCCCATTGGAAGGTCTGCGAAAATATATTTTAATATTTTGCTGGTCTGTTTTGCAAAAAAGGTGAACACCACAGCTCTACACAAACTTGGTTCATATTTTCTGGATGTAGACTGTGCTGTATAAGTTAACCAAGAGTCAAATTAAGTTAATGGCTTTTGCTCTTGTGTCTCTTAACTTGAATCGAATTTAAAAGCTACTTTTCTATTTTCAATTCGATCCATTTTCCTGAGATTTCTACTCATTGTTTTTGAGCAGACAATTCAGCAGTCGGCTTAAATCCAGGGCAAAGCAGAGGACGGTTGGTACGTGATGAGAGAAGCCGGGTGGCACCAATATTCATTTTGTACTTCGAGAATTTATTTCACATTACCTTGCTTGAAATCGATTGATAATGTCTATTGTAATCATGAAACATGTTTGTTTTTTTAATTGTCAGGCTGATTTTCTTCCTCTTCCGTTGAAGAGGTCCTACTCGAAGCACATTATGTGCGTATGCTTAACAGTAGCCTTGTTCAGTCGTATCAAATGGGAAGAAAGAAAGACGGAAAGGACAAGAAAAAACTGCCGAAAAAAAGAAAGAAAAGAAAGAAGGAAAAAAAGAAAAAGTATGAAGAAAAAATAGTGTATTGCCTCAAGAATAGTCCTCATCATACCAACTTTTCTTCAATAAATTTTAGGTTGATAAAATTCATTTATGGAATACAAATAATACATTGAATAAGCTTTCATCTTTTATCATAATCATCATCAGTCTTTAATCGTCCGTCATTGGATCAGTGTCTTCTTCAAAATTCACCAGAGCTCCTTATCATGGTCGTTGCAGAGCCAATACATTCTGAAATTTATTAGATCTTGTTTTCTACTGGTCTTGGTTCTGCATGCCATTCCTGATGATCCATGTCAGGTGTCTGCAATTTTTGCAACATTACCTGCCCACCACCATTTTAGTTTTCGAAGGGATTTTATGATGTCTGAACGCCTATTTCCCCTTTATATATCGTGCTGTCTTGTGATGTCTCAATGTGAAGTTGAGCATGATTTTTGCCATGTGTACGTTGCATGCTTTTTAGATTGAAGAATTTCGAATTATTCTGATGTATTTATGGATAGGCAGCATTAGAACAGAAGGGAATATTCATGATGCTTATCCCTTTTAAATAGAACGTCCAACAAAATCAATCGGATATCAACGATGGTTCCTGGTCTCGGTTCTTTCTACTTTTGCGCTCCAATCATTTTCATCACTTAGCGCATAAAAACCATTTTCACTTTACATACTTGAAGAAAAAATTTAAAAACCACTGAAATAAATCTATTTGATGTTATTGTCGATTTGGATTAAAATTTGTCATTTTAAGCTTAAATACAATAGAATCATTCGATAGAAAGTTGAAAAGTGAATAGAAAAGAGAGTTGAACTCGAACTTTCTCCTTCTGATTTGTTTAAATGCTAATTAGAAGCTTTTCTAGAATTTTCGTTCGATGCATTCGTAAGAGTTTTGCTAATTATTGAAGGAACATCAAAACATACTAAGCCCCTTTTTGTATCTAAAACAACAGCAGAAATAAATGTTTGTCTGTTTTTACTGAGCAAACAAATGACACAAAATAAACAATAGCTGAGACTATTCACTATTTTTTCACACTCTACTTACTAGAATTACGGTTAGAATTATCAGAAATTCGAACATCCAGTGTACATTGGAAAATACATTGAGGCACAAAACACGAATGTGCTTAAAAGGCAATATTGTGAATATTAAACTTCGTGGAAATTCTTCAAGCAAAGTCAGATTCATTTTTTGTAAACGCCTATATTCCAATAAATAAATTATTAGATTGTTTTCTGGAAGCAATTCGATTTCCGTATTCAGCATTGTTAAAACGTATACATATGTTTATGCCTGACATGTATATATATATATATATATATATATATATATATGCGTGTATGTATGTATGTATGTATGTATGTATATGTGTGTGTCTGTGTGTGTGTGCGTGCGTGTAATGGCCAAAGTTTCTACTGCATATATCTATTTCATCATCACATCTTTAGGGAAACATGGAACTAAGTCTACTACTTCATCATAACACTTGTTCAGTCACTGACAGACCACGCCGTTGAACAAAAAAACTTAGCACAACCAGGATACACACTGACAATATTACCTTTCTGGAGCAATCAAATGAATATTGTCTGGCTTACATTATCATTCATATATATATATATATATATATATATATATATATATATATATATATATATATATATATATATATATATATGTATATATATATATGTATATATATATATGTATATATATATATATGTATATATATATATGTATATATATATATGTATATATATATGTATGTATATATATATATATATATATATATATATATACATATATATATATGTGTGTGTGTGTGTGCGTAAAATATAAATTGCTTTATGTTATATAGAAACTCATTTAAAATGATCTCCCGTCGTTACACGGTCATTAAATCTCATGATTTAGACAACATAAATGGAATAGACAAATCAAGCAAATGGTGGTGCTTCTGCAGGAATTGAACCTGCCATAGATAGGTATCTGCACATAACATAGCAGAGCCTTCAGCATTGAGCTAAACTGGTGTTAGTAATGCGAAATTCAATTAACTGCTCTGGACTGAAATTCTCATCTTGTTTTTCTCGGTCTTTTTCGTTTCATTCACGTGACAGTTTGTATCGAAGAAATGGACTCATTGTATCCGACCGAATGAATTATATTTTGCGTTTTATTATATAGAAACTCATTTGAATCACCCGCTGTTACATGGCTAATATATCCATCAATATAGATAACATGAATAGAAAAAAAAACCAAAACAATCGAAGACAATGGGACTGCTACAGGAATCAAAACTGACACTGATAGGGAAGCTACTTAAACGTGGCAATGCTCTTACCATTGAGTTAAACAACTGCCATTAGTGCAATTTGAGAGCAGTGATTTGGCCTTTATAATACTGGCGGCTGTTTTACTCGATGTAGAAAGCATCGCTACGTTGGAGCGACTATCCTATCGGTGACCTGTTCGATTTCTTTTAAAGGTTTATCAGTGTGTCTCCTCGTCTGATGTTCCCAATTGTAGACCTGAGTAATGACATCCTGTTTATGCCCCAGCAATTCATTATAAACAATTTTAAGTGGAACTAATTTTTGTGGCTTCAGATTTTTTGTAAGGCTAGAAAACCACTGATTACACAAACAATTAAAAGTGAGCAAACTTCAGAGACACTTTTATGATTTCTTCATCATTATGCAAAGAGAAATTTGAAACTTTGGCATCAATCACTTCTGTCTTTTTTCCTTCCCTTTCCATTTAAGAAACAATTATGTTTATGATTTTTGGTATTTCCTGCTTTGTTTTGATTTTTTCATACACATCTATTTGTCTACCAGCTAGCACACCTTATAGGACACTGTTCAACCGATGTTGGTCGCCAAAATAACAAAAGGTAAATCGATAACATTGTAGTTGGTTCAAATTTCCCCACGCCATAGAAGGCTAGGCTAAGTACCATCTCAGTCTCGATATGTCAGCCTGGTAAACAGACCAAGTTTTGGCCAATGAATCATTGATTTACATTCAACATATATCGGTAGATCGTACTTAATCAAACAACACATTAATCTAACACCGCACTATATTTTGAAATTTTGGACTTGATACAATGGAGCACAAGGTTTGATTTTTGAGAAGAAATCAACACTCAAAACCTGCATGTGTAATATGTATAGTTATAAACAATGATTTCAGCTTGACGAAGATTTTATTATCAAGTATGAGTTATTGAAAGTTTCCGATTATAGCTGATTAAAATTTGGATATTGTGATGATTCATGTATTATTCATAGTATTTAAGCGTGTGTTAAAGACATCGTCTTTGACTACTCAATGTATGTTTAATGGGGTTATCCTATAATAACCCCTTATTTTACAGTTTCTGTGAAGTAAAATTCTCATTCCTGTTGCAGTCAATACAATTTTAAGTTTTTAGAGCCACAATACGTCCTCCATGGGGGAGATTCTAAAAAACATAATTCTTGATGTGTGTGTCAGTGATCCTTTCAGTATGATTCTAAAAATATGGGAAAACTGAGAATGTAGAGGTCGAAATATAGGGATAAAACCAATAGGAATGAGATTATTATTCAATGAAATTCGTGAAATAATGATAATTATACCTCTCAGCATTAAATAGGATATTTGTTCAATCAATACCAACGTAATGTACTTGAGAATAGATGAATTCCATTTCTTCAGAACATGGAGGAGCCTTTCCTCACGAAATGAATCCCAATTCATCTGCATTGTTTACTAATATTTGTAAGTAGATGTTTTTCATATCTGAAGGTATGAGTCGCTTTTATTATCTGGAATTTTTAGGAGGTTAATTAGCATTTCAAATTGGATTTGGACGATCGAACCTTCCGTACATGTTTTTGATATCCATGACCAATAAGGCGTCTCAGCTGATCTATCCTTCAGCATTTGTCAGGTGTGCACACTGTGAGAGGAGCTTTTTCTGAAATAAAATGCTGACTGAAAAGAATTCCATTAATATACTTAGCGTACAAGTCCATTTCAGCAGCACTGGACACATTGATGTATTGATATCACAGCCCAATAACCTAATAATGTAAATAAACTTTACATGTGAGAGTTCCCAGCATGTTTTTGCTTAACAAAGAAACGTACTCGATGTTGAAATCTACATTAACCTGACAGGCTCCTACCACCAAATCACTATATGCTGCTCTATTCAACTTTCTAATGTGCATTTTTCTCGCCCCAAATATGGTTTACTATGCCAGATTTCTCCACTTCCTTTTTCGGCTGAGGTTTCTTCTGTTCCTCTGGTCGAACTTGAATGGGACAATATGTGTGTTTACCACACAAAATACGATGAATCAGTAGGTACTATTTGTAGTTCTTACTAGGCCCTTGCGTATTATGAATTCTGCTTTCTGTGATTGGATTGATCAACAATTAACCAAAGAATATATCTCTCCCTTTATAGATGCACGCACACACACACACACACACACACACACACACACACACACACATACATACACACACACATACATACACACACACATACATACACACACACACACATATATATATATATATATATATATATATATATATGTAATATCACTGAATGGACGATTCACAAACGAAAGACTGGGATAATTATGATGACATTTTGGTTGGAAAATATTCTTTTTGGCACCAAATTTACTTTGTAGTATTCTTTCATATATTGAGACAATATCGAATTGTTACCACGTGGAATCGGTGCCGAGCAAAAATAAGTTCTTTTGAAAATGTCTTTATGATTATCATATGATTATATCAGCAGCCAATATATTTCCACTGCTAACCAAGGGCTTTTCCAAACTATATCGTTAAAATCATGATATCTTGCCGTCAAACCATTCTGTCATCCCTCCCAGTAGTATTTGGCATTTTACTACTTCGTTTATTGTCACATTGAACCAATCAGTTGGTATTTTTCTCCATCTTTTTGTTTTGTGTGTGGAACATCTCAATTTTTGTTGCTTGATTATTTGTTTATTCCTTATCTTGGTTCTCAATCGAATCCATGCAGATTTTAAGTTCGTTTGGAAACTGAAAAAAAAAATGGAGACAAACTAATAATCAACTATGCATGTACGTAATGTATATATATATATATATATATATATATATATATATATATATATATATATATATATATAAATATATATCCTACCAAAAATTGTTGAGTTTTCTTACAGTCCTAGCAAACAGAATGTAACGTAGAACAATGTTATGGATAGATAAATAGATAGACATGGATAAACCGATATTAGAAGATATTTTCTCCTTTTTTGTGGGATGTCGATTACACATGATTTGAAAACTAGAAACAACCTTATCTTAATAATCATTTTTATAGCTCCACATATTTCATTTAAATGCAAATCACTAGAACAGGATTGTTCGTTCAAAGTAGTCAAGCCCAAAATATTTTGTGTTAATAGGGTATCGAAATTTTGTACGTATTTTTCTTATGAAAAAAAAAAAAAAGCTACAGACCGAGCATGAAAGAAAAGCCTGTAGAATGACAGTGTTGAATTCATTTTCATAAAATCTCAATGAAAATTGACTTTGAAAAATCTAATATATTTCAAAATTAAAAAAAAGAAATTATCGTGAATGAGAAATAAAATGAATATCCCTACTAGTCTACTGATAATTAAAAACCTATTTTAGGAATCCCCGGTGGGAAATAAGTACATAAACTATAGTCTGGTTTTTATTACTGCTTGTCGTGCAAACAATTCATTTATATTAGCAAAAGTTAATTTAGGAATCGGGCCTACGATTGACTGAGATGCATAAAATCATTCAAATCCCAACTTTAATGATTCTAAATTGCCAGACCTGTCTCTTCTCTGCTTTTAAAAATAACTACTACCATTATTGAGTGTTATTATGGTTACTAGAACTGTTACTTTTACATTAGCCACGATCGTCTTTTGTCTTGATTGAGTTTTTCTTATTCTCTTATTTTGTTGCTCTTTTTATTCAATAAATTTTCCATTATCTCTACTTTATTGATGCCTTGTTTATTGAATTTCGAAATTTCCTTCCCCTTTTTCCTTGCAGTTCTTTATTTTTGTTTTTGTTGTTTTTGTCACCGTATATTTTTTGATATCTGATTTTCCCGGCTTTTTTTTTATTCCTCACTTACCTTTTTTTCTCAACCACCATGAACACAATTCTTCTTCTTCTTCTTCTTCTTCTTCTTCTTCTTCTTCTTCTTCTTCTTCTTCTTCTTCATCATCTTCTTCTTCTTCTTCTTCTTCTTCTTCTTCTTCTTCTTCTTCTTCTTCTTCTTCTTCATTACTCTTCAATGTACTGTCTTTTTTCTATTATTTCCATAGTGTTCTCTCTTTTTCCCTTCTTCTTTACCCTCTTAATTTGAAATCCCTCTTTTTGTATGTTGTCATTTTTCTTTTCTTTTCTCTTCCTTTTACTCTCTCTTATTCTACTGTATTTTATATTTGATCAGTTTTCGAAGGTTTCCAAAAATATCTTGACTTTCGATTCTCATTTTGGATCGTTTTCAAATTTTGCCACTAAGTCATTGATTCAAAGTAAACACTTCAAGCGAGCAAATATGGACAAAAACACGTTTGAATGCGCAATTAAAAAAATAACTGGTACACTGAAACACCGTTTAATAAAGCATATTAACATTTTTTAGAGGTTTATCTTAAAGCTTAATCGCAAAACTCAATGGATCATAACGTTATTAAAGATAATTTCATACGTAGAACAGAATGTAAAAAGTTGGATTGATGAAACAAAAACATCAAATATGTCATTACTTTAATCAATACGTTATGATTGCTACCCACCGTCTTTGTTGCTACTCTATGGCTACTTGACGATTTCTTCATTTATGCGACAGCTGGTTCCAATAGAAGCATGCATGAACGACATATTCAGCATTATACAACCTAAAATTTGATTTAGTTAGTTTTATGATGTATCCAAATCGTCGTTACTGTTAATGTTTGTAATGTTTTCTCGTGCTATTGTTTAGTGCAGGATGTATAACAAGTATAATTACAATTCGATTCAGTAACAATATAGTGCAGAAGTTCCATTCACTTTATAGATTACATGTATCGGAACAAAACATATTCTAAAAGCCTTTGTAAGAAGTTGCCATTCCAAACATATTTATAGTACAGTTCTGTGAACAAATACAATAAATATGATAGGAGCAAGTATAAAACCTCTGTAAAAAAGGCAATTAAGAGCTTCGCTGTCTAATGATGATTATAAAATATATATTCATAATTTGGTTCGTTTGATATGTACAAACTGAAAGTTAACGAGTGAATGCAACAACAAGAATCAGTGTTAGTGTGTGTGTGTTTCAGTTGCATGTGTTTTCAAGTGTGTAGCGATAAGTAGATAAAGTAAATTACTGTTTTACACGTACATAAGTTGGCAGTAACCTTATATTCAAGGTCGTAATGTACTTGAGTAAATACGGTAACAATATCAAATATTCTGTTATCGAAAATTTGAAATGATGATATTAATATTTTTTTAAATTGTAACCCATTGTAGTCTCTTTCAATTAATCCATAATTTGCTTGTCAAAGATAAGATGTTACAGAGTAACCCTTCCTAGGCAGTCAAAAAAAAAAAACAAACAAACAAACTACAGAAACATCGTACGTAGATTTATTGATAAGATAGAACGTGATCACTTGGAAAGATAGCCACTTGATTAAAAAAAACATTAGGAAGGAGAAAGGGAAAAGGGGTTGATAACGAAGGACGGTGTATAAGGATTAATGTAAGAAAGATAGATTGTATGTTTAGTAGCGTGGGAATCGAAAAAAAAAAAGCAAGGGTGAAATAGGAAAGAAAGGGTCGATGATCATTCAGTTCCAATATGGGGTAAGAGATGAGGGCGAGGTAATTTAATAAAAGAGATAGCAAAAGAGGAGTTCCTTTGCTTTTGCCATTAGAAGAGGAATCAAAGGTTGGTCACATGATCATCCGATACTACTAGACTAAGCAAAGGAGAGTAGGTAGACGGTTGGTCTACGGGCCGCTGCTGGTCCCTTGGCAGTTGAAAGACTCTCACACACACTCTCTCTCTCCCTCTCTCTCTCTCTCATTCTCTCTCTCTCTCTCTCTCTCTCTCTCTCTCTCTCTCTCTCTCTCTCCGTGAGGCACCTGATATCTATCTTTAGAAAACACAGTGTACAAAGTCTTAATGGGAGGACTTTGATGGCTGAATACTTTACGAAAATATATTGTATGATTTTAAAAATGATATCTCAAGATTATTTTAATTGTTTTTGCCGATATTTGGAACTGTTATATTATGAAGCACCCCAGCAGCTAATATAATAATGTATTGAGTAAATCTGATTGCAACGTCAGCTGCATTAGTTGGAGAATTCTTTAATTGGTTAAAATCATCAGTTTAGTGTCCTTAGATATATGATTTAAAATAAACAAGAATAGAAAGGTCTATTATTGCAATGTATCTGGAAGCAGCGTGCCTCCGGCTAAAACCAAGGTACTGAGTTGAGATGTATCAAATACAACACTTGACCAAATGAGACCTTTATGTTAGCATGGGAAATGTTCAGATGGAAATATCATTAATGATTACAGATCACTCTTGAGGAGCTGGAGGACGATGCCTCAATGCTAGAGACAATAATACAAAACTTCTGATGTTTAAAAAATCAGGCGTCTGATATATTATTTCAAAAATACACATTAGAGCAATAATTGTTACCAGGATATAATGAGCAGGATGTATCAAACATTTATGCAAAATGCGAAACAATTTGATAATTAGATATATGGTGAAACATCAGATTTTGACAGAAAATGAAACAATAACCAATGAATTTCTCTAGTTGAAACCGACTTCTAACCCAGTTTATGTAGGCAGTATTATTCTGATTCCTACCCACGAGTTCACTGCTGTTCATTAAGTTATTGAAGTTTGTGATTTCCAGATCATCATCATCATCATCATCATCATCATCATTCTTTTGGTGTCTGTTGTTAGACATAGACCTTCCTAAGGATCTGCTACATTTCTCTATCATGGGCGTTGCGAAGCCAGTATTTTCTGAATTTGCCTACTTCATCGGATATTTTGTTGGCCTTAGTTTTGCATGTGGTGTCTGGGGATCAATATTGTTTGTCATGATGTCCATCGGATGTCTCGATGTCCATTGGTTGTCCAACTTCCAGGTACCCATACTTTATTCGTAACATGAACCAGCCCATATAGCAACGCGTACTCTATCTGGTTGTATTGAAGGGGAGGTAAGTACTACTCCACCCTTGAAAAATATTGACAGAAAAGCAGTTAGCCCTGTAAACATTCATTACAACTAATTACAGAATAGAAGTGTAGGGATTGCAATTAAAAGCGTCTTACGAAAAATGAAAGAGGTTTTAAGATATTGCTATAATCAATTATAAACGGTTCCTCGGCTACGTTCCAGAATGAATGACTTATTTTGAGTTTCAGTTAGCCCTAATCTCCCCCGTTTGACAGACATCTTGGAAGATGGTTGGAGATATGCTTACCTTTTGTCCTGGGAAGGATACGACCGTTAGACTGTCGATAAAACCCCCATCCCAATCTCACAGCATGGAGTGTACTCAATTAGTTGCTGAGTCCATAGGGTAATTTGATGAGTTTTTCATGCTCTACGCTTGTATCGGGAATCAAACGCATTACCTTCTGCATGTCGGTCAGATGTGCTCACCACGACACCTTCCAGCAGACAAATATTGTTGTATTGGTTGCAATTCAGTTCAATCTTTTCGGAAAAAAAGCTAAATTTGTACTGAAATATAGGACGATTATTGAAAGAATGGAATTCTAAATATGAGCGTAAATTCTTAAAGACTGTCAGGCATATGGTAAATCTTTTTGAAAGTAATTGGACTATTTTGAGATCGCTTTGCAAAAATGAAGAAATTTTCTTACCCAACGTATATGATAATGGCTTTCCATAATATGATAGCATCTATTTTATCACAAATCTGAGAGATATTTACCAAAATAATGTTCATTGATGTTTTCAGATTTAAAATGAACCAGGAAACAGAAAGGCTTCAATATTTCCTCGATGAAAAGACGAGAAATGAATGGCCTGGTATCTTCCAAGCTAATATTCAAACTTTTCATTCCATTCGGAATTTTTGCTTTATTCAATTTTATTTCTATTTTAGAACTTTTCACCGAACGAAAGTCTAAGATTATCATTCTTTGTCTGGGATTTCCTTTTACAAGGTATATTCGCTTTCCTGTCACATTTTCCAACGAATAAAAGCTGTTCAAGAACGGCAACTCACGCAGAGACTCGTCAGATAGAAACAAAATAAAACTAATAATATATTAAATTGCTGGATCAATTTCCAGGATATGTCGACTAGATCCAAAAATAATTCTTAGTGACCAGTTATCATCATAACGCAACAAAATTTTCTGCCCAGCATTCTCACTTTATCATTAATTTTTGATTGGACTAATTTTAACCCTTCATATTCCGAGTGAATTGTCGTGGCTAAAGATATTGAATCGATACATATCAATTATTTTTATAGGAAGATGAAATATGTTATAAACAAGACAAACGGTAAATATTTTGTCAATATATGATCCAGTGGGGACTATAAGCTTTTCCAAATTTTTTTTTAATCCTAATGTACCATCACAAACAATCTTTAAGTTTGCTGTTCACAAATCTAGTAATAGTGGCATTCCAATTGTTGAACATGATATCACAAGTACAAAGATCAAAGTATTGGAGATAACATGAAGTGATTGTTGTTTGGGCTTCACTTGAAGTTCATCACCAGTATCCATTACTCCCAAACTAAATTTATCGAACCAATCCTGAACAGTTCGTACTGCAGTTGGATTCGCTTCAAATGCTTTGTAACGGTATCTGCAGTTTGAGCAGTATCACTGGGAAATTTACTTGGAAATTTTTTCTGAGTCGACACAACTGCTATTGAGGACTCAAAAAGCTCCAATAAAAAAACATTATATGATTTTTCATTGGAACTCATCATCATCATCATCATCATCATCATCATCATCTTCAGTCTTTTAATGTCCTTCGTTGAACATAGACCCTCCCCAGGATTTGCCACACTTCTCTATCATGGGCGTCGCGGAGCCAGTACTTCCTGAACTTGTCTAGCTCGTCTCTCCATCTAACATTTTGCCGGCCTCGGTTGCACATGTGGTCTCGGGGGATCCATGTTGTGAGTCGTGATGTCCATTGGTTGTCCGCCATTCTTGCAACATGGCCAGCCCACTGCCATTTGAGATTTTTTATGGATTCTATGATGTCCCTAACTCTTATCTTTTCTTGGATCAACTGTGCTGTCTTGTGGTCTCTCCATGTGAGGCCCAGCATTATTCTTTCATGTGCACGTGGCATGGAACTACAGAAGTTCAATTACATGAGTACATCTTCTACGATTATACTTATTGTTGTATACGAATTTTGGTACTGTTTGTATACAGAGCAAGTTGTGAAATTCCTGTGAAATTGTTCATCGATTCATCGTTTATTTTTCTTCTCACGAAGAACAAATCTGCACAAGATTCCGGATTATCACGCTGATGCCTTGAGGAAGATAGCAATATGGAAATTGTTTGTTTTTTTTTTCTTTTTTTTTACAATATCTGGGGCCATGCGTAAAAAAGTGAAAGTCAAAGCCTCTCCGCGGACACCAACCCAGATATATTTATAATCTAATAGCCCTGGAGAACCCGTATTTATCGGCTTAAGCAACGCCCATTTCAATAGAGGGTTTTCTCATTTTGCTGATCGCCAAGGAAAAAAAATGTTGAGTCAGTCTATTCCACTGCACCCGGAACAAATTCAGGCCTGAGTCTTGTCCTTCGTAAAACTACCCTATCCCCAATATCCGTTGTTAATGGAATCTTAATAATTCCGTCATTTTAAGAGTATTTATTATATTTTTGAATATTTTCTTATGCCAGCAATAGCGCAATTGACAGGGTATGCCTTGTGTTCGGTGCCAAAAATACCCAGAACAGATCCTGCTCAGCCTTTCAAAGTGGGGACTTGCTTATTCTACCGATTTGCATGCATATACATACAAGAGGTCAAATATCAAATATCACCCTTCTTCGCACACTGCTTGCGAGTGCCAGCAATGTCCTCATAACTCGACTAAATTTGAATGACCAGTGAGCTAGCAATTAGATAAAAGCATCTAAAAATCTTGATCTCTAGCACGCACACTCCTGAAACATGCAACTGTGAGGTCAAAATATCGAATATGAACTTTCACGCATATGCTTGCTTATTGGAGGCAAAATATTAGCTTCTTTTCGCACATGAACGCGTTTCCCCTGTCCCTGGACACGCAGGGGAATACGTGCATGCATGAACCTGGGATACATAGCAACACCAGTGCAGCCAAAGTTGCATTTCGCTACATTTTATTCTATATGATGAAGAAATGTCTTGGAAGGTTCTGTTTACCCTGCAATTTTCAGCTTTTCTTTGATAAGGGCATTTTTGTGAGTTTTATAAATCACCATACATATCTAAAAAGATTGTCTTAGGCATTAGTCTCTAACAAGAATGTCAACAATTTTGTAAAGATTTTGTTATAAGGAGGAATTAGAAAGATGAAAACAAAGAATAATGAATTCCATCTAATGAAAGATGCTGATGGTTTGTTCACGGTGTTCAGTGAGTGGTAGTTCAAATTTTTTTGCATTGTTCATGTAATTAAGGAGTGTGTGTGTGTGATATGTTCTCCTAAGGCTAAGTAGAATGAATTGTTGTAAATGATTCTTTTATGTTAGCAAAACATTTTCCTTGATATGCAAGCGTGTGTTTATGTGTGATGTCAGATGATAGAAGTCTGATGTCAGATAAGTAAACTGCAATATTTTTAAAAAGCAGATCAGGTGATTGATATCATAAAAATATATCTGAAATGACTGATTAACAGTGTATAATTAAATGTTCTTTTTTGTAAGACTTGAGATGAAATATTGCAAAAAGATGAGTTAATTGGTTCAACTACGTAGAGTTTGACCTCGGGAGGAAAACTAAGAACTCCATCTCTTGATAACTCTGAAGTAAGGTACAAATGTGATTTGTTTTGTTTGAAATGATAGTTTATAGGGTGTTGTTTAAGATTCTTGAGTATACCACTTTGTCAACAGCGAACACTATTTTTATGATGTTCTTAGCCACGTTTACTCTTCTGCCATAAACACTGAACTGCTAAAATGTACTTTTAAAGAAATACATATGATCCAGTTTAAAACTTTTCGTATAGAAACCAAATACGAGAATAAAAAAATAAAAAATATATACAGATCAATAAAATGTTGGAATGAGTTCAGGAAAGAACGTAATTCTACCAATTGTATATCTCATTTATATGAATCATCCAACATCGCTGCCTTGTCCTTATCAGTCCTATTCAGACCAATCGCTGTCGTTAAGTGGATGTACCAACAATATTTTTGTACACAACAATCACAAATATATTTCATTTTAATGAGAGCTTAACTTTTAGCATATCTTTCTCTTCTACCTATCTATAGTTCCATTTTAACTTACATCCATTCCTCCTAATCAGACAAGCTATATGAGTGGTTGTCGTAGTATTTATAAGCTTCCTTTTCAGCTCTGACTATTCTCTTGAAAATGTTTCCAATGTCGATACATTGTCTGAATACTTCTTTTTGTTCTCATTTCTTTTTTATTTGAATTAATGTTTTACCCTACGTTTCCACTCATTCAAAAATATGCTTAGAGCTATTAATAAGTGCAATATGGCAGCCAGATGTTCACATCTGGATCAAATATGACTGACTCTAGACTTCTGTCTTCGTCGTCAAACCGTCTCTGTGACGGCATGCTTTTGGTGTCAACTCCCTGCACGTGCTTCTCTAAAAACTACTAACAACTTTTTTTCTACACTTACTACCATTATCATAATCAAATCATCCTCCCTTCATGGAGAATCTCTATAAATGGTTGCAATGACAAAAATGATAGCGCCATCTTTGACACTGTACTTATTTTAAACTATGTTGCTGCTATCGTAACAATTCTTTAAAATCACCAAACATCATAGTCTTCGGCGTATTGCCACTCTCACCCAGAGTATTTTGCATTCCTCTTAATCATAATTCAATTGCCGATAATTTTTTTTTTCTACTGCAGAAGCCCTAATCTTGAATTGTTGGATTTAATAATGCTTAGTCACATTCTTCATCGACTTTTCCTGAAAAAATATCGATTACTCTCTATTTGCTGTTGTATGAATTATTCATGAGTCAAAAACATATAATTTTTCTTTTTCTGGGTAACAGGCCAGGAGATTGCAAAACCAGTTTGATTTTAAATGAGCGTCAAAAATATTGGCAATCAGGGTTATAAAAAAATAACTCTTGTACGCAAAATTCTTTAACCGTGAAGTAGAATTTTGTGCTCGGCATAAAATCAAGTTGATTGTTTGAAAAAGCAGAATCAAAACACATGTGCAAGTTTGACCTGCACATATGTCTAACGCATTCGTACACTTGTGGAGGTTTCGGTCCCTATAAATTTTTGGGTATGAAAATTGTACCGCTAATTGTTAATATTTGTTAATAATTGAGTTGACACACCAAAAAATCATGCTTGGACGATATTCTTCCACAGAAATAATACTTATATCCTTGCTGGATTTCCTCATAGGCTAATGCATCGACTGATGGGAATTATTGTATCATTCCATTCACCACAGCGGGTTTCGACCCCCTATGCGTATTAAACAGGATAATCGAAGGGACATATAATATAACAAACTATACCCTTTGGTTTACGCAGACTTAAACTTGATGCAGTCTTCAACTTAATGTAAGGACAAGGTAAGAATGAGTATTATGTATAAGTAATCGAGAATATATACTAAAATGGCAATGAAATAATTAAATTAGAAGATAGAAAAAAAGATTGCAAAAAGAGTAAAAATGCATATAATATCACCAAAACTATTTACGGCAAGCCTGAAGAGCAACTTTAGGGGAATAGATTAGCATAACGTAGGAATAAATATAGATGGAGATTATTTGAACAAGTTGAGGAACTCAGATAATAATTCATTAATAGCAGAAAGTGCAGAGAATCTACAAAACGTCTTAAAATGATCTAAATAGAGGAAATACAAAAAAAGGGGGTGAAAATGAACGAAAAAAGAAAGACAAAATTTATGGTCAATGGTGGTGTCCCGAAAAAGACCATAAAAATAGCCAGTGGAACCTTAGCGAAAGTTGAAGAATTCATTTACCTAGGCAAAGCGATACAGCTGGAGAAAAACCATGGATAATTAGATAAAACAGCAAATAACCATAGACAATTGTTATGAATGGAGACGTATAGAAGATCATATTGCCAATGTGATTAAATTGCAAAGTATAGAATAAATGCTTAATACCAGCTATGGTGTAGAGATGTAAACTCTGGAAACCAATCAAAAACAAACTCAGAATAGCTCAGGGGCTGATATATAGTGCAATGTTAATAATGACTCGTGGATCTGAGAGATGACCAGGGTGAAATATATCGTATGAGTAATTAAGCAACAAGAATGGAAAAGGACGGGGCACAGAGCAAGAAAGAAGAACAACAGATGGGAAGAATTGCTAACCGGTTGGTACTAATGGGACAGTAAACACAGGACATAATGATATATATATACACACACACACACACACACACATATATATATATATATATATATATATATATATATATATATATATATATATATATATATGTATATATATATATATATATATATATGCTTATGTGTGTGTGCTTCTTCCTCTCTCTCTCTCTCTCTCTCTCTCTCTCTCTCTCTATATATATATATATATATATATATATATATGTATATATATATATATATATATATATATATATATATATATATATATATATATATATATATATATATATATATATACATATATATATATAGTATGATCGGATAAGATTTATCTGACGTTATAATATCAGAGAAGAACCGAGAAGGTTTTTGAAAAAAAAGAATTGTAGTCTTATTCTACTTACATGTTTCACTCATGGAAAAAAGCTTCGACGAACAAAAGATAAATGAAATGAAAGAAAAAAAAACGTGCAGAAGAGGGGGTTGGTTTGGTGTATGAAACGATGAATGTGTATTTATACGTGACAAGAAAGCTTGTCCTTATCTGCAATCAGCAAAGACATAGGGGAGGGGAGGGAGGAAACAGATTCATGCTCATCGCTGGATGATATTCTTTGGTGATCAGTATCAACTGGGACTCAAGGGATATATACATATATATATGTATATATATATATATATATATATATATATATATATATATATATATATATATATATATATATATATATATATATATATATATATATATGTATATAAATACGAAGCCAGATTAAGAGAGTCGGGAGAAGATGTCATATTCTAAAGCTTTGCTTCTATTTAGGCATTAAGATTATTGGATATTTATTGTTCCATTCCCTTTTTTTTAATGCTATCAAATAAGCAATCAACTTTTTTAATGATCTGGAAAAAATATTCCTTTCAGATATTTCTTTGTTAGTGATACTTACTAAGATTTTCAATTACTCATATTTCCTTTTAAAATCATTTAACGTATTATCATGGTATAGCCATTTACAACACTTTTTCATTAATATGAGAGTCTGTAATTCTGTCCTTTACATCTGCCGAGTAACTTGGAAGGGATATATGTTTTTACTTATATATGTCCGTCTGTTAACTCAAACATTATCTCTAACATTTCTACGTAGTTTGTTTGCTTTAAGAGCTTCACACGTTCAAGAGAGAAATATGGACCCCTATTTCTTTTTCTATATCATACACCTAATATGTGATCGCAAATTGCTTACAATAATGTGATCTTGCTCGCAGCCTATTTACTCACACTATAATTGGCCTGTCATGGTAAATGAGTTTGATAACACTGGTCTAGCATCTACAAATGATGGTAGACTTTCCATAAAGAGCACGCTGTCAGACTGTCTGCAACGCAACGTTGTGCAAATTCTAGTTAAAGTCTATGTTGCCAGGTAAGGGAAGGACGGTATGTATGTGTTCTTATTGTTTTACCTACTTGGATACTCCGGAGAGGCTCGTTAAATTATACGGGGGAAACCTCAAGAGTCTTCACTATAATCTGAAAGATGTTGCGATGGAAAAATGATGATGTTCCTTCCATAGGGAAATGTTCTTTTACGTCCTGATGTTTAAGGATGAATGTAAGTTTGACCGTGTTGTCCGAATCCAGTCAATCGTTTTACTGAGGGAGTGGCACGTTTCTACCAAACTTTGACTTCCGATGAATCACCAACCGTCGTCAACTGACTTTCTTCTACAGGCATAAATTAACGTTTATCTATTTATTTATTTTTTGTTAGCATTGTCAACATTCAAAGAAAAAAATCATTTTTGAATTGACGTATTTTCTGTTCTGCACGTTTTTATTACAATTGACACCTGAATCCATATCGCCAAAGCCTTGATCAGAAAATTCTTATCGTTGTTATCCCGTATATCAATCACCAAGCCACCTGTAAAGCACGCACATGCTTCCGTTAGCTTCTAAGGTACTTTGATGTTTCATTCTACAGACACTATCCATGAGAGCTTGTACAATCAGTTTATATACTACATGTATTGCTCAGTAAACAACATAGATTAGTGATAGTAACTTGAGTATTGAACAAGACAAACATAATATAGGTTTGTTTGTATTTATTCGTGTTGATAAATAAATTTTCAGTGTTTAAGCTTTAATTTTTCAAATTTTCATTTTGCTTTTTTTCCCCATTTTTTTCGGTGATGATGATAATATTGTTCCTCTGAAGCAAACCTCGGAACAACTGGGAGAATGATCGGACTTTTTTCGGAGACATTGCTTACCGATGCTTGATGTGTTGTTCAATGATATTTATCTTAGATAAAACTCATGGAAAAACACAAAAACCTTGAGCCACTACCAACTACAGGAGTGAAAACTGAAGAAAACTAAATAAAACGATCTGAAAGGAACGGAGAGAAAACACAAGATACACAAGTGCAATCATCGAAACAATTCTCAGAAAAAGTTGGAGCTTCAAAGCTATTAAGAAAGCTTACAGAGCAGAACTGTAATGAATAACTAGTACATTCGAAGAGAACGGAGACTTAATTACTAACGGAGACAGGATTGTCAAACGTGCCCAAGATTTCTACCAAATCTTTGCCCCCCCCCAAAAAAAGAGTATAAAACAACAGGATAAGTAAAACGTGAGCAATCAGTTGGACAATTTCACAGAGTTTACACCATGGGAAGAGAAACAAGCCATCAAATAAGGTTGGACCAGATAAAATCACAATTGATTTACTCAAAAAATGGTTAGCTCGTCAGCAGGAAACTAACTATTCTGTTCAACTTATGTCTAAAATTAAACAAAACTAAATTAAATGTCTGATATCATTGCAATCATAATGCTTCTAAATATAAGTTTTTAAAAAAACAAACAAGAAGCCACAACAACTAGAGACCACTAAGTGTACTCAACTGTATCTAAAAACTTACAACAAAAATCACCACCAACCAAATCACAAAAAAGCTGACTTCAGAAGCTACACATCCATGGACCATCTCTATTCGACAAATCAAATAAATAGAAAGCAGCATAATGAAAAATGTTTCCTATAACATAAATCAGCTTCAAGAAGACCTTCGACAACGTGGAATCCCCGTGGTCATTAAAGATATCACTCAACAAAGTGTTGACCCCGAATACGTCTGAATACTACAATGTATATATAGTCATAGCAGCCCTTTCATCAGGCTGCAAAAGACTTGAAGCCCTTCCAGCCCCCCCCCCCGTACGACAAAGTGATACAAACTCACTCAATTTCTTTACAGTCTGCCTCAAGATGAGCTTCCGAGACCTAGACTGGGAAAATAGAGGCATCAATACACATTAAATATCCAAACAAAGTCAGATTTGCAGACGACATCGTCTTTTTTGCAGAGAACATTCACGACCTCAAACAAATGCTATGTTAACTGAATAAAAAAGAAAGACGGTTTCACATGAACTTAAACAAGGGTCATGTGCCACAGTAACGTCTTAAATAAACAAAGATCAAAATTGAAAACGCAAAACTGGATAAATTTGGTTGTTATATCTACGTAGGACAATATATGTCCATGAAATATACAAGAAAAGAAGAAATCAAGTGAAGAACCTCTCTCGAATGGTAAGCCTTCAGCAGAGCAAGTTCAACCTTCAGAGCCAGGAAAGTTCTATTGATTCTAAAAAGAAGAGTATATGACCAATGCATCCTCCCTATTGTCACCTATGGAGTTGAATCATGGATTCAAACCCAAAAACAAAACCTTTCAAAATGTGAAGCATGCAACGTGCACATGAAGAAAAACACGCTCAATCTCGAATGGAGTGATCACAAGACAGCACAATATATTAAGGAAAAAACAGGAGTCGGAGACATCATGGATCTGTTAGAAGACTCAAATGGCAAAGGGCTGGTCGTATTCAAAGAATGACAGAAAACTAATGGACATAATGACCCCCAACATGGGTCATACCAGATCACATGCGTAACTGAGGCCAGCAGAATACGAGATGGTGAGACGAACTAGACAATTTCAGAATGTGTTGGATCTGTGGTACGCATGATAGAGAGGGGTGGCGAATCCAGGGGAACGTCTTTATCAAACAACGAACGACAGGAGACTGATGATCTGTTTTTCTTTGTATTATTGGTAAGAGGGTTGCATTATTAACGGGAAAATTGATGTCGCCACGGCAAGTGTCGGTTGCACATTCCTGGCTCAGACCAGAAGAGGTCTCAAGATAGAAATAATAAGTGAGAACTAAGAATACGCATTGCGTAAGAATATTGGCGTGATGGAACATTATTCCACTTTTTTCTGTAGACCTATGTTTACTATACATTGATGTTTATTATACATTGCAGATGTGTGTGCGTATGAGTGTTCACGTTACACTATATTATCATATGTGTTTGGCTTTTACCAGACATTGGAATTAGAAAAAACTCGAAAGGTCAAGTGATTGACATTCCAACAGATGTACATTTCTATACATTCCGGACTTTAGACTCTCTGGCGACATTCTGGCCATTTAGATTTGAATGGTCAGAGGCCCGGCTGGCTTATACGCATGAAAACATTAAGCTAGTGTAACCATTTTTGTCTCTCCTGCATGTGTATGTGCTTACGAATAGATGTATTAGTATGTGTGAGTATAACACACATACTGCCTATCGAATGATGTGTATGTGTGTTTTTGTGTGTGCATATGGGGGTGATAAGTGTAATCCGATATGTAAACATCTTCCAGTTAAATGCACGCCAAGCTGGGAATGCCAATTAGTTCTTTTACTGCCTCGCTTGGGGTTAGTCAGAAAGCGACGGCCTTTGCGCAAGGGAACAGGTCAAAGACCAAAAGACCAAAGCAATGGCAATTTGGGGAGGGGAATGTAAGTGATTGATTCGAACTATTAATTATTTTCCTCTCTTATTCTTCTTGACCAGTATTTGGAACGTTATGATCAGCTGCGTGTTGTGATATCACAAATGCATCCGAAGAAAGAACTATAGATATGTTTATTGCTATAACCAGAGACAAGTTTCATCTTCATAGTTCTGTAGTTCTTTTTGTTATAAGTAGCCCTCCTTCCATTTGTGAAATCTCGTAACATTCGAATCATCCAGAATTGTCATCAACTTGATCTCAGAATGTTATTCGATACGGCTTAATTTTGCCTTCGCTGCACCACAATTTAGTTGCAATGTCTTTATACTACGATTGTCTTTGGAAAAGCTTACCTTCAACGAAAGATTTGGCCTGTTGCTTTGTGACTTCTTCGGTAATCAGACGCAGATGCAAAAAAGTAAAACTCATAAATGAAAAACATACATCCTGAAACAGTGATGATGGATCAGCCAGGTAGAACATGCAGTATCAGAATATAACTAGTGTTAATATTTTGTCAAAAGACGGATGCATTTTTCTTTAAAGCACGAAAATGTGCAAGGAACAACTAAACATGCAAGATTAGTCGATGGCAGATTAGTTTCTAGATTGATATTCCCAGTTGTTCCATGCATATCCTCTCCATTCAGCCTGGTCTTTGTCGTCTTCATGATTTTTCCTATTATTGCCCCACCCCACTGAGAGCCCCCACTAAATAACAACATAATTCAATATATCCGATGCCTTACTTCACTAAGCTCAATTCTTAAATTGGAAGAACTAATCTGCCTCTACAAAACTCTAACTGACATTGAGCAGGACCATCTTTATTTGATATGTTTAGTCCGGTACAGGGCCAAAAAGAAGAGAAATACTGCATAGGAAGACCCTGAAGTACCACTCTCTAAATTAGGAAGAACATCCAGTTGGTTCTCAAATTCATAGTTTGATATCCTGATTGGGATTTGTGGAAAATGAGTGACTCCGTCAGCCACGACAGCAAGCCATCTATTTGATATTCAATATCCGTAGCCTAAAACTTCGTAAAACTATGTAGTGCAAATTTTGTTTAGTGTTGCACTCATCTTTTGATTGATTAGCTTGTGAATCAAGAGATACTAATAGAACACAAATATTCTGACTACTCGAACACACTCTTCAGTTTCCGAGCTGATTTACCTCTATCAATCTAGTAAAGTAGTAGTCTGAATGGTTTCAGATAAACAGCAATGCTCATGGGGCTTCTTTTAGAGTTTTGCTCATATTTATATGCATCATCTGAGGACTTCGTTATCAAAACCATTTGTAACGAGGACGAAATCAAGGAAAGAATAAAAAATGATACGAATTGTCCAATGGAAGTCTGAAAGAGAATAGGATGATTTGAAAGACGAAAGGCAGTGATGAATTACTTTCAGTTTGAACCGCAGCTGCAGCATTCTTCTGGCTCGAGTTATTTTTTGCTGTAATAAGTGCTCCATACATGAACATGTACTGGAGAATCAAATGCCGTCATATGACTAGAAATGAATATATATTCTGTTATATTTTTGGATTCAATATCTATGACCACTTCGAAAACGTTGGACGGGGTTTTAGTTCGCTTTAGTTCCTTTTGCAGCTGCGAAGTGCCCATAAGATATTTTTTGGATTGAGAGGATGTTCAGAATCTGAAAAAAAAACTGCAATACCTCCCTATTATTATTATTATTATTATTATTATTATTATTATTATTATTATTATTGATTTTCTCACCAGTTGTGGTCACAGCTAGAGACTGAGTGACAGTAAGTCTCCTCAGATCTCCAGCCCTTGTCTCTACACTTCTACAGTCTACAGCAATGTTGTGATTTACAGTTTCTAACCGTTTATCACGTGTTTATAGCTGAAGGCTGAATGGCGTTGTCTTCTCAGGTTTTCAGTCCTCTTCTCACATCTCCCTCATCTATAACAGCAGCTCTATGATTTGTATCTCCCTCACCATTCGTGGTGTTTTTTGCTTATGTTTTGTTTCTTCTCTTCCCTTTTTCTCTCTGCCAAGCCACTGCTAACAGCTAAGGTTGTATTTCATATTTGTAGCACTTTCCTCAGTATTTGTCTTGTCCCCAGCAGTCCTGTGGTCTGTATACTCACGACTCTTTTTTTTATCCTTAGTTCGTCTAAACGCATTTTCAGTGTCTTTTGTACGGTCCCGAGTGCACCCACTTTCACTGGGACTACCTGACTTTCATGTTCAGTACCTTCTCCAACTCTCTTGCCAAGTTCTGGTATTTTTCTGGCTTCTCACTCTCTTTCTCGTTTACTCTGTGGTCTACAGGCAGAGTCACTTCTATTATTCGGTTGATTTTTCTCTTCTTGTCCATGTTTACTAAGTTCAGTCTTCTTGTCTGGATGTGATGGCCAGTTTCGATATCAAAGTAATTCCTTGTGTCCGGCCCCCAAGGATGTCCCCGGTCTGCGCTCCTACCATTCCTCTGCATGGTTAAATCCCATTTGTTTCCCGGTGTGTCACTGCTGCTACTCTGTCCAGTCTGTGTTTGTACACCTTCTGAGTTAGTTGACTACATTTACCTGAAATGTGGTTCATAGTGTCATGCCTTTCTCCATATAGGCGGCTCTTGCAGTTTGTCTGTGTTCTGTCGATTTTTGTTTTGATTTAGTTTGTTCTGATGCATTTGTTTGGGCTACCATGATGAGCAATTCCATTTCTTCCTTCCAATTTTCTTTTTTAGCCATGTCCATGATATTTTGTTCGCCACATCCTGTATCTGTGTTTTAAATTCTCTGTATATTTTCTGCAGTCCCATATCACGTCACTTTCGAGAACGCCCAGTCCTGTGTGGTCTGTGCTGTAATCTTCTTACTGCTTGGGAGTTTGATTCCTTCTGCTGCTACGAGCCTTCATTTGTACATTATCATCAGTGCACATTTTCCCAATACCATCACTGCACTCCTACACTTTCGTTTTGAGCTCTCCTCTGTCTTTTGCAATTAGTTTTATGCCGTCCATGTGCATTGGGTGGTTGACATTTACTTTGGGTTTCAAGAATTGTTATCCTTTGCTGTCTTTCTAGATTATATTGAGACTGCACCTGGAAGATTCATTTTTAATATTTATCTCTTGAGTTTTCTTCAATGGCTGTCAAGTGTACGTCCCAGTTATTCAACACTGGTTCACTGATCTTGATAATTCTGAGGTATTCGGGTATCCATCCGTGTTGGATATTGTCGTATGTTTTTATAGTCAATCCATCGTATTAAACGTTCTTTGTTCCTTCTTCTTAATTTTTTTAAGATCATGTAGTCGATGAAGAGCAAGTCCTTCCCTCTCTTGGTTCTTTTCCTAGACCTTTTCTTTGTTCTTCTTGTAATAGTCCTCGTCTTCCCGTGTATATATGTGTATTCTCTCCTCTATCTGTCCACTCAAGATTTCGTACATGAGTGATAAGCACGTGATTGGTGTATAATTATCATCTTGGTTCTATTTTTCAGAGTCCTTTTGGACGTGGCCTCTAGTCATTTCTCCCAGGAACTCAATTTTATTCAGGCTGCTTTTGAGTTGGTTGATGAGCCTGTCATGTAGTGTGGTGAATTCTTTGAACCTGTATCCGTGTATCATATCTAGTCCTCGCGGTTTCCAGTCAGAATTTCTTTTTTTAGAGTGTTTTTGGATGTGCTTCCTTTTGGCTTTCCGCGTTTATGTCCATGAGTTCTTTTTTCATGCTATATAGCCATTCCGAGGATTTGTTGTGCTCTTTCGAGTATCCCAATATGTTGTTCTAAAAGTTTTTTTTGACTCTGTGGCAACCTGCTGGATATAATATTTTATTTTTCCGTCCAGATCCTGATAAAACTTCCTGTTGTTTTTTTAGAATATGCAGTTCTGTGTGTATTGAATAGTCCTTTGTCTAGATATCTTTAGTCTTAGGACCTTTGGTAGTTTTTTTTCAAGTGTATCTCTTCCCCTGCACAGGGGAAACCGTTTTATCTCATTTCGTATTTGTTCCACAGTATTACACTTGGTCTGTTCATTTATGGTGCATTTCTCAGTTGCCCTCTATCCCTCTGAAGTTGGAAAATTGATCCTTTTAATCTTGTTCCTCGGCTTCTTTTTCCTCTTGTTATTTGAGCTCCTTACCATGTTTGCTCATGCGTAAATCAAGTTGTTAAGCTCTTCTATGCTGATTGCTTCGATATACTTGAGGAAGTGGTTGACATGTTTGGTTGCTTCCTTCAGATTCATCCCGCCCTTGTCAATAATAGTTGGCAGAGTCATTTTTTCTTTTGCATCATTTCCTTTAGAGTTCGTATCCGGGCTTTTTCTTCTTCCATTGCTGTGTCAACGTATGTTACTGGAGTATGCCTTTGTTCAGGGATTTTCTTTTTGATTGGGTTTGTTTCAATTTTGTCGTTTATGTTTGTTGTATCGGGAGGTTTCTCTTCTGGTAAGCCACTTTTGTCTTCTTTCTATTTCATTTGAGATCTCTTGTGGTTCTATCTCCGCGAACCACTTGTTTTTCTCAGTTTGTTTTATCTGATCAATGTTGTTGGTTTGATACCTCAACAGTGGACTTCTCCCTCTATATTTTGGGCATTCATTCCCTATAGCACTGCACAGATGGTTTGCTTTCGAAGCTGCAATGAACTACTAAACCCTCGTCCTTTTTGGTCCATATTCTCTTCTTGTTCTAGCTAACTGCCGCTTAATGACGGTTGTGGTTGATATGAGAATGGCATGAGTCAGGATTTTGGCAAACAGTAACTTGGAAACGACTGTGTCCCTCCTGGAGGCCATTGAGGGTACACAAGTTGGAGTTTTATTATCAGGTTCTCAATTTTTATTCACCCCTTCTTATACTCTGGCTCTTACTATTTCTTCCCGATTAGCCAAAGCTAATTGACTGTCATGAATAAGAGCGAGCTGACACGCCTATTCGACTGTCCGGTTCCTCATGGAAAACTAACAACGTTTCGGCTCAAAATTAATTTGTATACAATGAAATTACCCTTTCGTTCTCTTTTTTTTTTTCTTTCTTTCTTTGTCTCAGTCCCCTCTCTCCTTTTTTCTTTCTTTTCTGCCATCAGTCGATGACAATCCTGACATAATGTTTTGTTTTGTTTTTCTTGAGACCATATTCGGAAGAGATGATTAACACCTTGAGGTCAGCTGAACTTCCTATCTGATCTGCCGGCTCAAATGTTTTTTTTCTAATGGATTTCTCCCAAGCTGACAATGTTATCTTTCTTAAACAGCAGACGGTCCATGTCCAGTAAACCCTAGATGATCTTTTTAAGCAAAGTGACATTTCTCCTTCATACACATTAGATTTTCTACTTGAAGCGGGTATTCGCGAGAAAATTGTTATTGGATGGAGAGCGTGACTGTAGGATACCACAAATGCCGTTGCATCACTTCCATATTGTTATATTCCAAGATTTCGAGTTATTCTATCCTTCTTACAAGACTCTAATAATGATAGACACGACTGACATGTTCATGTTAAAAATATCATCTGATCTTCCGAAAAGTTTAGATATTTGTCAACCTTTCATTCACTGTCTATTTCACTCTTTGCTAGCACAGCAAAATTGTTTCTACCAGACAAATGGTATCACCATTTTTTACAATGGCTATGTCAGTATTTTTTTTTATATTTTGGAAATGTGTATGAATCTCAATGCCCCAGACAATTTTAAGTTCGTTTTTTTTTAAATCTACAATGACAAACTCTAGTTCCTTGATATATCATTGGTTAGATCGGTGTAATTCAAGTTGTTTGCATAGTTCCTAGTAAATCAACTGTCGAATTTAATCATCTTTTTGTTTGTACTCGTTCGAGGCCAATCAGCTGAACTTGCTCAGTTTATCATTGTCTTATCTCTATCTTCATATTTTACTGTGTCTAGTCAAACTTGGTCTTCATATAATCGATTTTCATGGAATTTTTCTCTGTTGCTTTCGATAAAGGACATTTTTTCCATCAATATCCCTTCCTCAATTGTTGACACACGTCAACCAGAACTGCGTACATAAGTTTCTTCAGTTTTTAAGTTGGTTTTGCTGTTTGGCTGACGTGCTGGCCAAGTATATTTCAAGGCTATACCAATGGGGTTAAATGGCTTTAAAACATCTCCCTCATGAATAGGTTTATTGCGAGTGTTAGGGGTTCCTTTCTATATTAAGTTGATCACTTATTGTTTCATGCTTGTTTTTTCCTTTTTCCAGACTTGTGATCACAAAATGAGACGAGAGAAATAACTTATTCATTGATCACCAATCCTACCTCAATTTTTAATTCATCACACGAAATACGGCATGCAACCAAAAGACATTGCTCTAATGACAGTCTTATTGAGTTATATATATATATATATATATATATATATATATATATATATATATATATATTCTCTGCTATTTGTCCAGCCGTGAATTTCCACGTGAGTTGTAAGCATGTGATTGGTGTATAATTGCTTGCAAGGTCCCCTTTTCTCAGTGTCCTTTTGGTGAGAGTAGTTCTGCCTCTGGTCAACCATTCTGGAACTTTGTTTTACTTGAGACAACTTTGGTGTTGACTGGGTCTGTTATGTAGTGTGCTGATTTTTTTGAACCAGAATCCGTGTATCCTATCTAGTCTGTGTGCTTTTCAATCAGAATTTTTCTTCCGAACTTGTGTCTGAATGTGGTTTCTTTCGGTACCATTGTGTTTCCGTATTTATGTCTTCGAGGATTTTTTTTACGCTAATCAACCATTCCGGGGCTTTATGGTGCCCTTTTGAGTGTCCCCATATGCTGTTCTAAATTTTTTCTTGACTCTGTGGCAACCTGCTTGATGTTATATTTCATTTTTCCTTTCAGATCCTGATTAAACTTTCCCTTGTTGTTTTTGAATGCGCAGCAATAATAATAATAATAATAATAATAATAATAATAATAATAATAATAATAATAATAATAATAATAATAATAATAATAATAATGATAATGATAACCGTCATTTCTGCGATAAATACTAGGGTTATAGTTCAATTTCTGTTCACGTTTTACTATTTTTCCCTAATTAAAATCATCTTGTTTGTAACTGATGTGTCGTTCTTCTCAGATAATCACCAGAGTATTAGTTGTCCATCTTCTTCTTCTTCTTCTTCTTCTTCTTCTTCTTCTTCTTCTTCTTCTTCTTCTTGTTTTTATTTCTCGTCTTCTTCTGTTACTATTTGTTTTTCTTCTTTTCCCTCCTCCCTGTTTCTGCTTGTTATTCTTTTCTCTCTAATACTTCATTTCTCATTTTTCTTTCTCTTCTTCTTTTTTATCATTAATATTATCTTCTTCTGCCTTGCCCTCTCCATCTTCTTGCCTCTTCCCCTTCAAATTTTAAAATCATTCTGCTTTTTCTCGTTCATTTTCCTTTCCTCCCATCTCCATCTCCTTTTTTTTTCCTCTTTAATTTGTTGTTATTCTTTTTTCAGAGCCTTTCTCTTCTTTTATTTCTATCTATTTCATCTTTATTTTTCTTCTCATTCTTCTTCTAATTCTTATTTGCTACCTTCCTGTTATTCATCAATTTTCACTTTTGATACTACAACTTCTTTCCCTATCCATTACAACTCTCATTGCCATTTGTCTTTTTTGTTCTTTCCCCTTTTTGGAGATTCCCTTTTATCCTCTCAACGTCTTCGCCTTCATCTTCTCCCGTTCCTTTCATATCGATCATTTTTCGAACTGAAAATACTTTTCAGATGACCAATTAACCCTGACCTCCATGATCCCAAGCGCCATGCTGAATAATCAGATGTCACAGCTCAGAGAAACATGGGGTTTGAATACGTAAAAAAGACAGAACTTTCAGCACTTTTTCTCATTCATTGGCCATATCTTAAAATTATTTGGAATTGATAGAAACACAAACAAATAGAAGGTATGTTTGAAACATTTTATATAATTTATTTAAGAAAGATGAAAGTCCTGAAGGTCAAACTGCAGCACTTCGACTGGTACAACTTTAGACACGATTATGAATGTTACCTTATGGACATGATCTTCATATTACCCCCCTACACACACACACAAAGTTACCCTATTCTGTACTTTTCTCCTTATGACTGATAGAAGCTTCTGTGAATGCATGGAAGCATACTAATGTATGTACTACTTTACCCCATTTTTTGATTTTACGAATAAGTCAAAAAACGAAAGAAGCGATGGAATCACTCTATTCAAAAGACAGCGATGAAAACTTATACATATGAGTGTGTGTGTGTGTGTGTGTGTGTGTGTGTGTGTGTGTGTGCATGCATGCATGCGTTCGTGTATATATGTGTGTGTGCTTAGAATGCTAATCTAGGTTGCTCATTTCTATAGAAGACCAAGAATCGTCCTTGCAGAATACGAAAATTGAGAGCATTTCAGGTTATTTTTCTTCCCTTTGCTGATAAATATTCATATGGAGCGATGCAATGGCACACATAATCAAGTGATTATTCCTTTTATCCTTTCAAATACATAAGCTAAACAACCGAATAAATATTATGATATAAATTCTATTACTTTCTCTTTTGATCACACTGTTCATTCACTGGTAATCTGCGTCCGGTTCATGTTTCCTGACGGTAGCTTTTATATCGACCAAAAAAATCTTGTTTGAAATGAAAGGACTCACAATGTTTAGGGGGAATAATATTCCACAAAGCAGGCTTAGAAAAGAGATTTGAAGTTGATTAGCTCTTGTAAAGATATGTTTACATCAATGAATCCAAAAATATAAAGTGTGAATTTAGCACAGAAACTCAATGATAGATCTTATAAGTGGGTCTTTATTAATTTTTTCGATATCTGTGCTTGTTAACGTGGCAAAAATAATCAAACTGTCAGCATAAAATGATATCATCCAAAATGTGGTTTTATATACGAGTATTTATTTGAATATCATGAATAAAACATTGAATGCTGATTAAATTGATGAACGTTCTGTTCTAGGAAGGAGTTAGAAGAAAAATAAAGCTGATAGCCTTCTTCATCTTCTTCTTCTTCTTCTTCTTCTTCTTCTTCTTCTTCTTCTTCTTTTCTTCTTCTTTTTCTTCTTCTTCTCGTTGTCTTTTTCTTCTTCTCCCCCTTCCGTCCCCTATCTCACTGTCTATTTAATCCAGTCTGTTCATTTCAATCTGTATCGTTGTTTGTATTCCGAACGCGTACTTATATGATCCTATCTATCTATTCCAATCCACGCATATTTATTCTACACTTCAAATGTTCGTAAATACATAAATACTTATATATATATATATATATGTATATATATATATATATATATATATATATATATATATATATATATATATATATATATATATATATATATATATATATATATATATATATATATATATATATATATATACTCCCTGTGTGTGCAAATGTACGTGCCTGCATGGGTAAGTTAATCAATGAGTACATAATCCAACGATTAAAAACCTTTTATTAACCATATATTTTCTTCTCAACATGGCTTTATTCCTTATCAATGGACTCCATCCAATGCTCCCATATACATATCATGGTTCGAACATTATGCAGTAAATCATTCACATAAAAATCCAGTTAATTATTATTTCAGGATATAGACTTGTTTGCCCTCCTATGTATACACGCACGCGGTGAAAGCACACACACACACACGCACACCTATGAATTAAACTTTATCTAAGCTAATTCCAATTGTTGTTGCCAAACAGCAGTAATAAAAAAAGATGAGGCACAATTTCGGAAAAAATACAGATCAAATAATTTCTGTATAATAATTTACTTTGAGGCCGGCCATATTGCCTATTAGCATTTACATCAATTTACATATTTTTCTTTTACTTCTTCAACTGTTTACATAAATGTTTGATGAATTAAATAGTATAGTGAGGTAATTTGTTTCAAAACTCATTATCTTATTGTTGCAAAACAGCACTTACAAAACAAGACAACAAAAGAAATCACCTAAAGATTTCACTATTATATTTAACTCAATACTGGACATATTGTCTGTTGGAATTTATTTGTATTTCGAACAGAGTTGTTATTCCTTTAAAGACATCACTTACAGAAGGAATGCTTGATAAATACGAATACGTTGCCTGAACAGAAGTATATTGGAGCAGCATTGCAAGCTCCCTGTTTCTCCCTTTCTAATAATAGAAGAATTTATGCTTGAAGTTATAAAGGGAGGGGCATTATTTACTGGCATTGGTTCAAGAGGCGTCATCTGGGAATTCTCGGATACAGTAACGTTAATACCAAAACGGAATATAGATGGCGTTTTGAATCAATTTAGATTTGAGATGGTGGCCATGATTCATGTTAGGCTTAAGCTGTTCGGCTGGTGATTTGCTTCAGGCGTCTGAAGCAGTCTCACCCATTTGCTGAATCTGGTTTTGTTTTAATTTAAATAGTGTATCTCTACGATTGAATAATTATCAGTTGTACTCATAGAGATTTCACACCAGTTGTGACTGGTGGCTATCTCTGGAGATCAAGTGGCAGCAAGTCTCTCTGATTCTCTTAGACTTTACTCGGGTATTCTGGCAGACTTCAGTGATGCTGTCGTATGGACATTCAGTCATCCCTAGTTCCTCCAACCTGGTTGATGCTTTTTGGGGATAGTTCTCAGCTCCCAAATCAGTATTTGAACTACCATTATCCTCATGTTCCGCATCTGTTTTACCTCCCTGGCAAAATTCAGATTCACATCCAAATTTCCTTCCCCTATGGTTTCCACTTTGTAGTCTTTTAGGCTAGTGCAATCTATTATCTGAGATTTTCTTTGTTCCTCACTGCAAAATCTGATCTTATGGTCGGTATATGAATCCCCAAGTCCCAAAAAATTTAGTGCGTATCTTCCTCTGACAGATTCTGACCTGCGCTTGTACTATTGATTCGGATAGTCAAAATGGAATCGCTTTCACAATTCATAGTGGGTCGCCCTTCTGCCCTGGCCTCACTGTTTTTCTATTCAGTCTGAGATGATTTGCCACCCTATCTTATGCGATTGGTTGTTTCATCCCCACATAACCCCCACTTGCTGTTCTAACAAGTCAATCTTGGCCATCATAGTTAGTTCTTATGACGTGGTTCTATCAGTGGGGATTAATTTCCTCTATTATGCTTCCTCTGTCTGTCTTTGATTTTCTATCCCTAGTTGTTGAAATGTCCGTGTATTTGTTTTTATACTTATTTTGGATCTTTGTTTGTGTGTTTCCAGGTTGTCTACTTCTTTTGGTTTTATTGCTGTTTCTGGCTCCTGTGATTAATTTTCCTTTACTCTTCATAGCATAATCTCTGTTGCAAAGCCTGCGGAATCTTCGACGCTAACAAATCTTCCAACAACGTTTTTCTTTTACATACATTCCGTTGACATCGTCTTCCGAATGCGAAGCGTCATGCGCTATCATTTGTTTCCTGGTCCTGTAGTCCAGAATCCCGAGTTTATCTCTTTTGCGGTTTAAAAGGGCCCACAGTTTCACACGATGTATTAATTCCTTTGAACAATTCTTTTCACAATTTACTTTCTAGTTATTTCTTATAATTCTTCTAAGGTAAGCTTTGCATACTTTACACCTCGTATCTCTGTTTGATAGTCTGCTTCCAGGATGAATTATTTACAGTTTTCTTTTTGGATGGTTTCCTGACTTGATAGTTTAATTCCCTCTCCCGTTTCTTTTTTCTTTTTTTGTTTTTCGAATACTTCAATGCCGAACTCCATTCATATTTCCTGTTTATAAACCCTGACTATTTGTATGAGGGTCATGATTTCTAATTTGTTTCTAACGGAAAATAGATCATTGGTATACATATACTCAAAGTGATCCACTTTTTCCTTTGACTTGGTGAATTAGTATTTTCTGATACATTTTCGGAAAATACACATTCGACTTGAAATCCTACGACAAAATGCAGCGATGAGAACAACTTGTCTTCGGAGAGCAAATCATCTTGAGAGATACCTCTCCTTATTTTGATCTTGGCTAAGTGATTTCATCCTGCAGTTAATTCCACATCCTCGGTTTACTATCGCTTTCAGTATTAAAGTTTTCCTTGTGGTTAACAATTTCACTATCTTCAAATACTTTATACCCCATATTTGTAGTATTATGTCACAATCCTTTTTGTACTCAATCAATATCATGACTATGCATTTCTTTCTAGCTTTTATTTCTTTTAGTATTTTTCAATTAATAAACAACTGGCTATTTCTTGGCGTTTGCATTGTGCCTTTCGTATATCCATGATCTTGCTTTCCAGTTTGCTGCTGTTTTTTGTAGTTTCAAGTTAACTCTTGATTTCCGTCCGTCTTTGATCGCTTGCAGCTCAGTTTCCACAGGACAACTTCTCCAGTGATATTTTATTTTCTGTCCCCCTAGGCTATTCAAGGAGCCTTTTCTATAGCATTTGCTGCTTTAATTCCCTTCTATCTCCATTTATTTGCCTGTAGAAATTCTCTTTTTGTTTTGGAACGACCTAATTTGCCTGTATTATCAAACTATGGGTGTATATCATTTTAGTCAATCCTCCTTCCCTATGTTTTTTTTATTCATTTTTTTTTCAGTAAATTCCACATTTCAATGTTTTAAAAAGAAATACACACACACACACACACACACACACACACACATATATATATATATATATATATATATATATATATATATATATCTGAATTAGGAGAATTTGAAAACTTCAATGAATCTTCTTATACATCAAGTCTGTTCATATGCAAACATGCTTTCCATGTCTTGTCGGATATCTTACACATATCTTTGGGTTTGTCTCATGCGTCTGTGCATATATTCTATCCTCAAATCGATGTACGTTTGATTACAGATCTGAATTCATGCATTATTCAGTGCCTGTGCACAGTATTGATCTGATAATACTTATTATATTAATATGTATAGTACATTTACTTTAGTTATTGCCTCACGCACACACGTACGCATAAGCACACGCACATACATGCATATATATGCATGTGTTTGTGTATGTGTTGTGTGTTTAACCAATGATTCTCATACTGAGATCATGTGTTCACGCCCTTTTCAGTATTGGACGTGTTTATGCCTGTGCTATTACTGTATCTTCGAATACATTCATTTACTTTAATCACCATAGTATGTACTTTCATTTGAAACAAGTAACTCTGTGTTTGATGAGGTCTTCCTCTGGAGACGTTAGTTATATATTGATGGTAATGATAATCTTATTAAGAAACATCAGCAGTGAAGTTCAATGACTATTTATTATCAATAAATATTTTGTGATGAAGTTTGATTGAGCAATTACCAATAGAAAGACAAAAACATGATTTGAAAAATGTTCTTAACGAATTGGAAGAAATATACAATAATGCTTCGAAAATAGATGATTTCAATAACAAACTAAACACCAAAATAAACACTCTAATACTAATAACAGAAACATTTTGAACGAGAAGAAGAAAAAGTAGAAAAAGAAAAATCCTCAAGTTAATTTCAGTTTACCGTAATTTATTTCAGGAATATTTTCCCAAGAATAATCAACATACATTTCCCTCGAAAAACTAATTACACGTGTTCTTGGTTGTTGTTTTTTAACTTCACGGGAAAACCTTAATGATTATTTACAGCTCTACCAAAATATCGACAGAATAATGAATTCACTAAATAAAAAAATGAATCAAGTTTAACAACAATGAGAAAATAAACTGACAGAAATTTCGCAACTGCAAAAAAAAATAAGAAATAAAAAATAACCATGCCCTGTAGACAACAAATGCACAACGGAAAACAAAGTAAACTTAACAAAAAGAGCAACAGCTGAACAATCCAACAATATAAAAAACAATTTGGGAATCTCAAAAGTCTAATGAAATTACAGATACTATAATAAATCCCGCCTAAATGGAGAAAAAATTAAAAAAGACACACCACCTCCGAATCTTTTTTTGAACAAAAAGAAGGGTAAAAATAACATCGTTAGTAGAATGAGTATTCATTAGAAAATCAAGACCCACAAATAGGCTGAAACGGTTCTTTTGTGTATAAAAAAGAAAAGTTAAAAATCTTAACCTATAAGTATAAACCCTTCTTAAATCGAAATTGAAGAATGAAAAGATTACTAAATACTGAAAAACAAGTTTTTTATTTTTATTATCAAAACCTGATAGAACACACAAAATTGACATGGAAAATAAAATAAGCAATAGCAGTATTTACACATATCTGAATTGATACAAAAAAATCTCGTGCATAAGGTACAAAAAAAATTGTCTTATACAAGGTAAAAAAGTAATATGCATTTTGTATGATAGAGAACGACAATTTGGAAACTAAAATTCTCCACGAACTGATTTACTGACGATTGTGAGCGAGCAGTGTTAATCGGAAAAATAAAACTTTGGTGGGATAATAATTCACACCTTTTTAAACAAATCCTACACATACCAATTGACCTACTAGAATTCACTCAGTAGACAAAAGCCTGAATAATATACTCATCTCATCACTCTCTCTGATTGTTGGCATAGTTCATTTATATTCTGTAAGTCTAAGACTATGTGTAGTTTCTGTGCCGACAGTATGCTATATATAAGTATAAAAATGAACGATAATTCTCGATTCTTTATAAAGTATGATAATTTGGGAACTAAAATTTTGCCCGGACCAATCTACCTACACAGTCAGTCTTTAAGAAAATCTCAATTTGCATTGATGAATCTTACTTGCGACTTTGTTACGGGGAATGCTCTATTGGTGCTTTCAAAAGGCAGAGTAAAGACTGTTATTGCAACTTTTACTGTATATTTGTTAAGTGTGTTGTTTCTCTTGTAATTCCTAATGCGATTTCAGAGCATTTATTCTTATGATTGTTTTTATCTTGATTCTTTTTCATGTTACAATACGACCCTCCCCCTTCCTTGTTTTACTTTCTTAAATAAATACGAACTTTTATTCTGGAAACGTACTCAACGTTTCATTAGTTTATTTGGGGTGAATCCAGACCGCCTCTGGTCTCCAACTGAAAACTATTTAACATGATACGCGTTCACTAGTGCAGATTTGTAGAGTGTGGTGTTGGAAATAATTTCATTATCACAGTCATTGGACTGTTAAGTTCTGAATTATTATAAATTTGATTAAAGAAAAATTGTCCACATTTCTGCTATTTATAAACAATTCAGTCATCTAAACAGGATTCATTTTACGTTTTTTTTGTTTGAAAATATGTTGTACTTTTTTTACCAAGGGGATTAACCTTTACCACATTTGTCTGTTCGTTGCTTAATTCATCAATGAGCATTGTAGAGCTATTCCTTTGAATTCAAGTCCATATTTTTATCTTTTTGCTATGGTCTCGAATACAATGACTAGTGATCGTCAAAAAACATTGTAGTCAGGACCTCTCGTTTTCTATTTAAAAATACCACACTTTTCGCGGTATAAGCCTGTGCGAGCTACATAAATAGAGGACAAACTTGAAACAAGACCTTCATTCAACGGACCGACCACCTGGGTTGTATCAGGCCTGAACAACAGGAGAAAATTCCAAGGAGAAGCATTCACATGAAGAAATACCCAAAAGTAAGGGGAAATAGTTTAAAAATATTCTATCAGGCTTCACAGCTTATAATTCTACTCTTCTAAATAGTAATCCCCGCTTGAGTAAATGCACTTTTCCCAGCGTTTTGTAACTTCCAGAAACATGTAAGGGATTCGGTGCGTTTCTTTCATTTAATGCTTGCTAGGTTTTATTTTGATTTGTTTTGCACTATTGTAAACGTTAATTTTTCTTGCCATGCTTCATGCAGCAGATCAAGAAGGTCACATGTCGATTGAATAACATGGTTTCAGGTCAACTGCCTCATCTTGGGGGAAAAGTTGGATGCTCAAAGCTATACTGACGGGGCATCGTCATGGCAAACGATCCAGTCACCGCTACTCCAGACTTATGGTCATTTTCCCGGTACACCCAAGCAAACTCCTCAACGTTCCTATATGAATAATGATCCACCATCTATCTAGGAAGGAAGCATTATGTTGTACCCGATCACATCCTTATCAAGAACCAATCCAACATGTTTGTCAAATTTGGATTGTACATGACACCTTGTCGTGTCCTGGCTTCTTCTATTGGCTTGTTCGGTTTACAAGTCTTAGCCGGAAGTGGTATAAAGTGTGGATTATCCGTCTTAGGTCAAATTACGTCACATGACCGAACATGCAATACCATCTACAGTATTTGCACTGTTAGATGGCCAACGCTCCTGGAAGTGTCGCAAAAAGTGATAAAATTTTCGCATATGAATATATTACGGCACTTTATCAATTTTTCCATTATCTTCAAATCATTAAGAGAATAATTATGAATTTTCAGGAAATCCCAATCTTTACTCAGTTCAAATTCTGTCAAGTTAATGCTTAATAAGCAACTACAACAATTACGATCCTGATGTTTGTATATTTACAAACTGATTGTAAGCTGAACCTATCTACATATACAAGCTTTCATGATTTCCAAAGCAGTAAATTGAAATGCGTCTCCCATCGTACAAATTCAACGAGAAATTAATGTAATGGTGTGTACGTTTTTCTGCGTGTTGGCCCTCAACAGACCTTTCTCATCTATTTATGCTGAGATGTTTTCGTGGCAAGCGACAAAAGATCGGATTAACCAGGGACATGACATTCCCTTTTCGGCTTATAATCCCTTTACTACGCGTTATACGACGTAATTACAGTAAGATTGCACCCAACATGTGAACACTTTACTGCAATCAACCTTTTTCTTCTTAGCTTTCCTTTAACCACCATTTAGCCTTGCAATCAATTTCATTATCACTGATGCAATGGTAAATTCCATTCTCTGATTTCCCCCCGTTTCGATCCAGTTGTCCATTTTGGGAATTTCATGATAATTCACCGGACAAACGACCCTTGATACATTTCATCACTTTACCCACACATACGTGAGTTTCCTGTTGTTTTGATTGTTTCCACTTCCGTCTGAGTGAGGAAGCATGCATTCAGTCTTACGCGGTGTATGTCTGCTTCATGCAACATGAACACAAGCAGACATACGAACCCACTTTGGAGGTTTTGAAGATGAAATAAATGGACAGGGCTCACTCGAATGAGGAAATTACGAAGGAAAAAACTTTAAAGCTTATTGGAAGACGAATACATAGTATCTCAGCCCTTCACTCTGTTTTCATTAGATCCTCTCTGTCTCTTCTTTCCTGTATTCATTCTTCCATTCCAGACTCTTTTTGCCTGTCCCTTTCACATATAAGACCTTAGCAGGAAGTAAAAGTTTGCATACACATTTTGGAAGCTTTTGTGTTTGTTGCTTAACAAAAATGTACTACTAAAGCTAGTCTTTACGCAGTACTATTGATAGTTCGTGTAATTTAATCAGCTCACGTCAACAAAATGCTACTATTCATGTACATTACTATTGATGGCACAATTTGCTGGTATTAGGTGAGGATGTAGGTGATGGAAATGATCCACAAACAACATGCATTTGGCCTGATCATAGATTATACGTATAGTGACTACATAGCAATTGTTCAAAGGAGAAGATGTTGAAATAATAATTCCATTCATTGATTTATACATGTAAAACTTTTACCATTCCCCGATCCATAAAGTTTCTTTATTACCAACGTTTAGGAAAATCTTCCTGATGGTATGCTAAGCTGAGTGGTCTGAAGACAAGAGGAGAGGGTGCACGCTGCAAAACAAACTTTGAACTTTCTGTTTGCTTGTTTTTTCTTGTAAAAAAAGGGAAAATGGTGGTGTTAAGCGAACTTCAAGAAAGTGGAGACACATGTATATCCGTAGTATTGTTCTGCCTTAAGTCTGATCACATTGCATTTGTTGAGTATCACTTCTTTGTTCTTTTCTACTTGAATTCATGCAGATTCCTTTGTTGAAACGACTATATTTTTTGTTACTGTTTTTGTTTACTCTCAAAACACAATTTCATGGTTCGAGCGTAAGGTAATTAGAGGGAACTTATAGGATCTTTAAAATAGATTAATGAAAAATGCAGACAACAACATATAGACAAGAAAACAAAACAAGGAAAACTCCCAGCAGTCAGAAACCACTGAATAAAAGTCAAATGAAGAAGTAAAAATCCCATTAATGTTCAACGGATTGATTGCGGTCGCAAAGTATTATACGTGTCAGAGAAGACATAGTAGTAAACATGATATCTGAATTAATCAGTAGACTTTTTAATGAGGGGAAAGAACAGAAAGAAAAACGGCAGTATGTGAAAATGGTCAATCAGAAAATGATCTCATTGGGATTTTTTTAATCGAATTTGACAGAGATTTCAGAGCGTGTAACAGCTTTATGTAATTTTGATCGGTGCCTGCGTAACATTCTGTAAGCTCAAGGGATTCTTACAGGTTGGGAAATCGTCAATTCCTATCAATAGGTCTTCCGACCTTTGTTTCACATAAAGGGAAATAATTGCTGCAATGTTTTTGTAATGACGTTATGGTCATTATTGTATCCGCTGTGATTTTCCGCAGTTTAAAAAAATCATTACATGAAAAAAGTTATTAGATTTCGTGAAAAGTTATTATTATAGGTGTCAAAGATCTATTTCATAGCATGAGATATACACATACATAGTAAAACTTATCTACAATTTTGATTATTCATTTTATCAACTAAACCCCTACCTTTGATCAATTTTGGGGAGTCATAAGTATACTTACTCCCAAATTGAGCCAAAGTTGATGACACATACTTTTTAGGTAGTGTTTTCAATGTCCGATACATTATCTGGAGTATTGTTTTTTGTTTTTTTTTAGCCAATGAATTTTTTGTTCAACCTTTCTGAAGTGAACGTTTCAGTATGTCCTTGAATCAGTTTGATTTTCATCTTTTCTTCCTTTGTAAGCTTTTAAGCTGCAAAATACGAATCGTAGCGGAGGTGTATATGCATGTTTTTGTGGGCATGCTCAAATAGTAGCAGGCTTTTCTCCTCAGAAATATTTTGATATTTTCCGACTCTTGGAAAATATTGAAAAACATAAAAAGTCAACATTTCCGAGTATGTCGAACGTGATTTGCCTTAAGTGATAGGGAAATCTTTTTTGCCTTGGGTTGGATTCATCGAGGGATGAATATTTTCGAGCAGCCCAGGTGCTGGAGTGGGTTTGATCACGAAGCAGGCATTGGCTGCGATGGTCGGGCTTAGATGGACCGAAAATATGTTTTATTACTTTGAATCAAATTTACAGGTCGATGGAAAGATTTCAATGGAATAGTTGGTGAGACCTACTGTAGAGTCAGAAAAGGGACAAGAAGTGCAAACAAATGCCAAGCTCTAAGACAGAGGAGATGGACGATGAAGATGCAGAAAATGCTCGCATCCCTTTGCCAGTTGATTGCAATAATATCCAGCACTCTTCAGCAAATGTCAGTAAGAGGAAATTTTTTGTAAGTTGTATATTCTGTTGAAATCATTTAAACATGAACGATTATTTACAATCCAAATAAAATCAATAATGAGGAGATAAAGAGCATGGAGAAAAGATATGTACAAAGTTATCTTCTTGCTGCAAAATTTGCAGAAAAAAACAACAATTATGGCAAGTCGTTTGCTCTCTGCTGAGAATGTGGAATGATGCATTTAACAGAATTATTGAAAAATATGTTTGTCTGGCGAGTTACGAACTCTTCCTTGATATGATTTTCCAGAAAAGAGGCATCAAATAAACGCAAGACGCCTTGAAGAATATTTGGCACCTGCACTAACCCTTAAGCTCAGTTGTTCCTGAATACATTTGTAATATGAACCAGCCCAGCTTTTACTTGTAGGTCCAGCATTCGAAAATTCCGAGGCAGACACTAAGACAACTGCACCTACGCAGAAACCTGACAAAACACTTCCTGGGTCGGAAATCCATGATAAATTTCCCCAGAGTTTTTGAATCGTCAGGACGTCATAACTCAACGAACGTATTAAATTAATGCAATCCTCAGAGACATTTCAGATTTGGTTACAGATTACAGCAACGAAGTAATCAACAGTATGGACCGGGTCGCATGCAATTTTTAATTTCCCGGTGCATATAAAGGTTTTTATGCACTAAGATCATGCTCATCATTCTTTTAACATCTGTAGCTGGACATAGACCTCCCCCAGGATTTGCAAGACCTCTCTATCATGAATGTCACAGGGCCAATACTTTTTGAACATGTATATTTTGTGACGGTATCTTATATTTTGCCTGTCATAGTTTCACGTATGATCTCTGGGAATCTATGTTGTGACTTTTGGTATACAGCAGTTGTCTGCCATTCATGTTTTACTTGACATTCGTTTTACCGAGGATCAATTGTGATCCAATTTTTCTTTCTTTCTCTCTCTCTCTCTCTCTCTCTCTCTCCCTCTCTCTCTCTCTCTCTCTCTCTCTCTCTCCTCGTTCAGTTCGTCAAGAATTACTCGAAGATTGTGGAGTTTTTTTTGTTGTTTTTTTGTTTTTTTGCAAAACAAACAATTTGGTCAGCAAATCTAAGGCTACTCGGATATTCTGATTATGTAATTTATCTAGTCCAGTTTTCATCTTGAAACAGACTGGGAAGAATTTTGATGAGTTGTTTTTTGTTTTTTTCGAGTTAGTTGACATCAACGAGTCTTTCTGTAGCCTAATAATGGTCTATTTAGTGTACAGCAGTATTTTGTCTATTATACAATGTATATACCATGAAAATATATTGCTGAAAATGTTAATCATCATCTGATCATTTCAGTTTACTCCACTATTTATTTGCGTTCACAACTTGGTTATTTGTTCAACACAAGAAATATTGCTTTGGTCAGTCTTTATGCTCAACCTGTCTCACTAAACTTAATTATTTCTAATCTTGATTTAAAGTGAGAGACGAGCAACGTTTCCTTTCATTTAAAACCATGCCATTTTGAGCCTAATAATTGGTTAAAATGATTGAAAAGATTGAAATTTCGTGAGGATCATCAACACGTAACATCATCAAAAATGTTGTCAAAATAGCACCAGTTTTCTTGTTCGAGACAAGCCTGCTGCAAACACTCGATTTGTAAGAGAAAACTTGCAATATCTGAAGTGCAATAAAGCAAAACTAAACAAATGAGTTTGCCTGAAATGAGACATTAGAAAATGAAACAGACAAGACATTTTGAAACCCTGACAGGCAACTACTTGAATTATCATACAAACACAATTTGACATGGACATTTTCTGATATCGTTCATATCATCTATAATCTTTGTATAGTTTTATCACATTATTTGTATGATTCATAGGAAATGTAAAAAAGGGCAACAAAGTAAATATTTCCTGCAAAAATATCCATGATCTTATCAATAGGTGATGAATGAATACATATCATTATAATTGAATTATCATTACTTCATGGTGTTATCTCCACAGCCACAAGGTTTCTCTTTCCCCACAATGAAAACCACAATGTTTACAGCAGATTGACTGCTGGAGAGAAAGGTAAAAGCGTTAAGGAAAGATAATAGATGAAAGACAATGCATATTTCAGAAAAGGGGATAATAAAAATGGTATACTGTTGAAAAGATTTATAAGTAATGCTTAGATAGAAGAAAGCCGCTGCTGTTTTCTGAAGTCTCTCAGGTATGTGTACCAGATAAATACAATATCCACTCGGTGATACTCCAATTGAACACCCTAGTGAGAGAGGGTAATCAATATTTCAGATGGTGTATCTAAAGAAACTGCCTACTGGAATGATAAGAATTGAACATCAGTAGGACGAGCAGAAGTAAGAGCAATTTTGAAAGCTGCAGCGTTGTATGAGAAGGTACGCAAAGATCCGACGAACTAATAACGGTATTCTCCAATCATGATACAGGCAGATGATAAGTCCGTGACGTCCTTCAGTCGGTAATAACAAGGCACATAGATACAGATATTTATAGAAGTAAGCTTAAATTGGCATACAATTACTATAGTGGGACTCTCAGTGGGAATCGAAATTACGAGTAAGTAATGGTCTACAAGACTAGCTTGCAGACAATTGCACATCAAATAACCAATTTAAATATTAACTAAGATCAACTTATTTTGACAATAAATAGTCAAGTCTGATCAAACTCACTATACTAACAAATTTTCCTGCAGGGCAATATTGATAAGCTCTGCGCAAAGGTTGTTGTCCCACTGAGTTGCCTTAGACAAAAGTAACTAAAAGAAACAAGAAAACAATCGGTTGGAAGATTTATAGAAACCATATTTTTGTGATCAGAAAAAGAATGTTAAAATCTATCACATTGAATTTAAACATATCTATTTTGGCAATGCACAATTTTTGTTGCTGCTATGTCTGCTAGTAAAGAAATATCATCAATTCTCAAACCACGCAGAGAAATCGACTAATTTGTGTCGTATAAACGAGCTGGGAATCGCTACACGTTAAATTAGACTTGAGTCGTCAGGATGGTGTTCTTTGCAATGTGGTGTGAGACAGATTTACGCTTAGTTGAGTGAACATCATTTCTTGATAACGTTTGACAAGCCAATTCGGCAGTCGTCCAAGCTGAAGCTAAAAATAATGATAAAGAAACAAACATTTCTAAGTGTAAACATCGATCTCTATTCGGAAGCTTTTATAGGGACCAAGCAATATATTCACACTCTAACAATGGCGATAGCTTTTAATAAACCAGGAATAAATGTTCTCGATTATCAGTCACATTGGAGTCTTTCTTTTAGGTAAAAGTGCGTGAACAGACAACTTCTGAACGATCCATGAACAGATCGCCTGATCAATCAAATTATGTTTCTGCATATATCTCTATACACAAGAATATACATAATATAACGCAATTTATGATGCATTCCCTTGGACTAAATGTGTCAATTTCTCAAATACGTAATAAATGAATAGGACATCTGACATGCAATGTTTACTTATCAAAGAAAGATAGCTTATATCTCGTATGTGTGCCTCTTCATGAGTAAGTGCAGCCCCTAGCGGTGCTGCTCTGCTTTTCACATTCTAATATACAGGAGCGTATATGAAAACACATAAACTCCATCATTTACTAAATTATACACACACATTTATATCTATGTGCGTAGTTCAACTTCTTGGTTGTTTGCTTGATTATTTCAATGATAGTTTCATCAAACTTTGCCCAGCTCAAATAATTTGTATTAAGTCAGGAGCTTTCACACGTACATCCGGGTATATGCGTATCTATATCTATCTATCTATCTATCTATCTATCTATCTCTCTCCCTCTCTCTCTCTCTCTCTCTATATATATATATATATATATATATATATATGTGTGTATATATATATATATATATATATATATATATATATATATATATATATATATATATATATAAAGGACTAGACTTTTGCTGGGACTGAATAATCTACAGCTGCAATGACTGGAAAATGAAGACCTTAGCCCCGAGTTAGATTCAAACCCACTGCTTTTTCCCATGAAAACTCCTTTGTAACCTTGGTCAGGATAATGTCCTTAACTCGCTCCTAACCTTTTCCATTCGCTGGCTGTTATGTTTGTGTGTTTAGAACTACTTGAACCTTCACATATTACTTCAAATATATTGTGTCGATGTCGATAGTAATGGAAATCAGTATCTGACAATGGAGTTTGAGAAATGACAGTTTAGGGACTAAATCATGCTCAGATTGTATTATCAATGGAAGTGAGCAAAACAGCAGTAATGATCGGAAAATCATAAAATTTCCAACAACTGAGTTAATCATCTACAGTCGTATGGTTTCCATCCAGGGTACACGCTTGGGAAGAGTGTATGGATATCATGTGATACCGATACTCTCTGCTTTGCTGATGTAATCCAAAAAAAAGTAAAAGTGATATATCTAACATCAGTTTTGCTTCTGGTAAGACCTCAACTTGGATGCCAAAAAGCTTTGAGAAGATACCATTCTTTTTTTTGGAATCGGCGTTCCCTTTTTCTCGGCTGGTTGCCTTCCAATTGCTATGGAACCCAATCATCCCTATAATTTTACCTACGGCTAGAGAGGATATATATATATACACACACACACACACACACACACACACACACATATATATATATATATATGTGTGTGTGTGTGTGTGTATGTGTGATGTGTGTTTGTGTATGTATATTTACGGTTAGGGCAAATATACCATTTGTATTCCGAACCCAAACGAGAAAAGGGACGTAGTACAAAAGAGTTTCAACATGTACGTTTGGGTATCAGAAGTATATTGGTATTGAATAAATTAAAGTGAGGTTTTACATTCGGTTAGTTGTTAAGTGCCTGAGTGACAGTAAATAAAAGAGTCTAAAAAGACTACATGAATATCGAACCCAAGGCTTCCACTAACTGAGATGACCTTAAACAGCCCATTGAAAACTTGTAAGTACAGCACATAAATTCCACATAACTTTTTACTGCCACTAATTGTGCCAAAACTCGACTTCCCGCCGGCCAGTTGTCTGACTACTAACTCAATACAAATCCACGCTGCAACGAAGTGGCTACAATTCATTGAATACCAATAAAGCTTTGATACCAATACTCACATTTAGAACTCACATTACAATGATATTATCATAATCTCCAAAATTGAAATTATAAGTTCAATTACATCAATCATTATAAGAGGATCTACAAGCATGTAGGAAGTAGATTCAAAATAAATAGGTAAAAATAATAATGAATATAATCATGACTAAAAAATCAATTAAAATTAAACACCAACTCATCAAAATATATTAACGAAATTATAATCAAAATCAAAAGACAATCGAACGAAACAGCTGTATACTATAAAACTTGCACTACAGTTTGCACCTAACCACTTATGATATGCCTAATTAAACGCTCTTATGAATCATACTGCCCCGAATGATCTTTGACAGTACCACACAAGCACGGCCACAAGAAAAAAACACTAAGAAAGCATCATACCGATTATAGAAATCCTCATACCTGAAAATACTGGGCAATTTTTTTTCTCTTTTACTATACTTACCCTGACAAAATTTCAGTTTTTGCCATAACGGACCATTTAGCTCTCTTACTGATTAATTTAAGAAAGTCAATCATTGTCAGTCTTTTATCTTTGGACATAAACCTCCCCCTGGATTTGACAAACCTTTCTATCAGGGCAAATGCTTTCTGAACGTTTTTAGTTTGTCTCTTCATTTTGTATTCTGCCAGCCTCGGTTATGCATATGGTCTCTGAGGATCCATGTTTTGAATAGTCATGTCCATCGGTTGACGTTCTTGAAACATGACAAGCCCATTGCCATCTGAATTTTTTAATGGATTCTATGATGTCTCCGACTCCTGATTTTTCTTTATATATTCTGCTCTCTAGTGGTCTCTCCATGTAAGGTCAAGCATGATTCCTTCAAGTCAGTTTCTTTGTTAGGTTCCATGTTTAAGCTCCATAGATGAATATCGGGAGGATGCATTGGCTGCATACCCTTCTTTTAAGGAATAATAGGATTTTTATGGTCTTGAAGCTTGAGCCTACCCTGACAAAGGCTTTCCACTGTAAAGTGAATTTTTGCTTGATTTTTTTCTTCTTTCGACAATTTCTTGGAGATTTGTTGTCTTAAGTCAATATAGTGTTCAACTCTCACTTCTGTTCGATTTTGATCATTTCGTGTTTATTTCAAATGTGATTGTTGCACATGGTCTTTATCTTGCTACTGTTTGTGTGGAAGCCAAATTTTTTGCTCTTTTCAATCAGCTCATCTCTCATCAGTTTGAGGGTTGTGGAGGTTCTCTATAAAAAGGACGATGTTGTCTGCAAATCTGACGTTACCCTCATTTCTTATTTTTGTATTTACCCAGTCAACGTTTTGGAAGATCATCTCGGAAAATCATCAAGAATTGAATCGCCAAAACATTAGTTAAAAACCCACCATGGGAGCAAGTTAGCTTTCGAAGAAGTTACTCCAGCATCGAACATCTCCATTCCATAACTCAACAAAAGGAGAACAAAGCAGAATATAAAATACTGTAGCATTCATCGATTTTGAATTGGTGAAAATTTCCAAGGCCATTGGAGCCCTCATCTTACGAAGTACTGCGACATATATACAGTGACAGCAGCTCCTTTATCAGGCTATTGGATGACTTGAGGGCTCTCAGCTCAAAAAGTGAGTACGAAAAAGTGATACCATCTCAACCAAACTGCTAAAATTATCCCTACCAAAATACTACGCAACTGTTCATCCACACTTCTCACATAACGGTTAATTATTTCATATATATATATATATATATATATATATATATATATATATATATATATATATATATATATATATGTATATATATGTATATATCGTGTGTGTGTATGTGTGTGTATGTGTGTGTGTGCATGTGTGTATGTATAATTATAAATTCGGTCCGATCATATATCAATTTTTCATTAAAAAATATGTACGTGTGTGTGTGTGTATGTGTGTGTGTGTGCAGATGAACAAAATATCAAATTTGCCATTCAGATTAGATTACGAATGACCATTCTCTGTGAACTCAAGTTTGGATTCTCATCGTTGAATGAATTATATCGAATTAAACTTCAGTCACTGGAGATTATTTTAGATAAGTGTAACACGCTCAGCGACAAATAAAAAATGAGAAAAATTAAGAAAAGAAAATTCTTTTCCCTGCATATTCCAAACAAAAGCAAATAAATTTATTTGCATTTAGAATATCATTGGCAATGGACTCGATAAAAGGAACGCAGATGCATTGGTATCAAATGTCGTATTAATAATTAGACTTGTCATATTTATTCTGACGTGATATCAATATTTCTTTTTATATTTTCAAGTCCTCTGCGCATTAAAGCTTGTTTTCTTGCTTTTAACACAAAACTTTTTTGCTCAAATTGTCACACTAAATTATGTTGAATTTTTCATTCAATTGAGTTTGTTTTTGAGTATACTGAAATATGTCAAGCAAATAAAATTGTCATTTCCAATTTTACATTGGCAGATGTACTTACAAATGATTCTAGATGCATAAGTGTATGCATATCCGTGTGTACATTTATGCATACATCCACATCCAGTACACACACACACACACACACACATATATATATATATATATATATATATATATATATATATATATATATATATATATATATATATTAATCTTGCTGTCTGCAACTACGTTTGCGTGCAAAAATGATTTAAATAGAGAGCTTTGACAGGCTTGTCTGGTGGTTATGAAGGAGTGGGGATAACTTCCTCTAATGGGAAATGGCGAAAAAAAAATTTTGTACAAATTTGAATAGTGTCCACATTTGGACAATATTCTCATACATTGCCCCAGACATACATTATCCTGTACTGCACAGAAATTTTAAATGCCCAATCGTTCTGTTATCTCACAACAACGCTGCGCTTACCCAAATATCCCCTTAACAAGAGGGGGTAAAATGGGTTCAAAGGGCTGATGGAGCTCTGAGACTACTCTGATCTAAATCGAATGTAACCGATCAACCGGACCCTCTCCCAACATATCATGGGTCCGTGCAGCAAGGTAGGCCTAAAACACCTAATGGTTTGCTCGATCACAAATATACAGGCCCTTCCAGTTGGGTCAGCAAGTTCCAAAATGCCAAGCTGCATAACTGGCTTTGGGTAGTGTTGATATAATGAAAGGATGACTATCCAAATACGTACGGAGAACCGTTTTTGCTGGGTCACGAGTTTTTCAAGGCCAAGCTACGTGGTTTGCTTTCGTCGGGGCGATTTGCTCTTAGAGAGACTACCTCAACAGAAAAAGAATCCAAAGCAGAACTTCTAAACAGACATCGAGGAAGCAACATTATACAGACACTGACAGTGTCAGAAAACTCACAACAGAAATACATTTGACAGGTGTTGTAAATGGAATTGGTAACATCAAATGGTATATTATCGATATTAGCAAAATGAGAAGACCCAAAGAAGAACTAATCGAGCTAAAGAAGAAACATCTTTTTTAAAGCTACGGTGAAGAGAAAGGAAGACGAAACAAAGTTGAATTTTTTAGTCAAGAAGAACTCAAAGAAAAACGTTGCGGGATCCGAAGTTGTTTACGACTGCATAGCAATCTTACCACTCGGAGAGAGTTTCAATCGGAACATCACTCAAGTCTACGTTCCTACTTCACAGTGAACAAAGGAACAAACTGACAACTTCTACGGCGACTTGAATTCCTTATTTCAAGATACAAAGGCATACTCCGATATCATGATAAAAGACCCCAACGCTCTGATAAGACAAGGACATGAAAGCTGCATCGGGAATTTCCTATCCAAAATGAGAAATGAAAAAGGTGACGATCTCGTCAATTTTGCAACTGGAAACTGGTTCAAATCATGAACTTTGGATCCCACAACATTTATTGACTGCCTTGACATAATTTTCCAAAAGCTTGACTATGGGAAATAAAAGGATCAGAATAGACGGCTAGAACATAAATATCCTCAGGTTTGGTGATAAAGTCCTTTTTCCTTTTGAATCCTGATCACGAAATACTGCTTGATGAACTGAAAAGAAGAGACAAGAAATATCATGTACAACAAACATGTTGACACAACAATCTAAATTGAAACACGGACGTGAAAAAAAGTTGATCACTACATCTACTTAATACAACGAATCTCAATGAATTTTCGAGACAGGGAGAAATAGGACCAATAATCACTCTAGGATGGCAAGTTTTCAATAGAACAAGCTCAACTTTTTCGAGCAAAAAAATCTCACTCGCCTCAAAAAGAAGGGTTAACAACCAATGCATTCCCCGATAGTCACTTATAGAGCTGAAACATGAAAGTTGACCAAAAACTTGACAATCAACTAGAGGCAAGCAACATGTATATGAGAGAATCATGCTCAACATCACATGCGTAGATTTTTTTAAAAAAGCAGAATATATCGGAAAAAACAGAAGTCAAAAATATAAAATGGCGTGACAAACGAAACGAGTTCAGAGAGATAAGCTTTGCAAAGCCCTTGATAGAGAGGTCTGTTGAATCCTTGCGAATGTTGAATCTGTGGCACTAACATTCCGATCAATTATGATGATGATGATGATGATGATGACGACAGAATAATTAATCAGTGAACACTGGAACCTTCATTTATTGGCGTTTATCTCACAGATATCTTGAGTGAAGAGTATTTTATATCAATTTTGAGGCGAACACATGTGATAATGCACACATTTGGCGACTACAGCTACACCCACACACAATTATACACATACAAATGTTTTGATATATATGTACACACGTGCATGTACACAAAAACAAACATATACACGTAGGTGTGTATGCGTGTGTATCGGTGTGTCACTTAAATACCTCTGTTGAATCCAATTGAATAGAGGAGAACATTGAAAAAAAGACTGCATTAACCCGGAATTTATTTCACATTTATATCATCTCATATTACCATCAAATTTTTCCTCAAACCTTTCCCTCTTTGGCTTTCTTAGATTTTGTTAGAACGTCAATTCCAGTATCTGGCAATCATTACAGACGGAGAAATGTCACCAAGACGAACCTTTCATATAATAGTTTGATGAGTCCTTATTTTCTTCATTTTTTCCCCATTTTCTTACTTTTCATGCTTATATTGAAATCCCTTTCAATTCACGTATACAAGGATTTTTGTGTGAGTGTTCAATCAACGATCACCTTCTTCTCTATATCATTTCATTTTTACTCAAATCATTCTCAATTTTTTTTACCGTACACTTTTTTCTCTTCCACGCTCCATGTTATCAACTTGAGCTGTTTGTAAGCCAATAGCACGATTAGGTTGTTGGAGTAAGTAGTTGTGCGTAAATGAAGGTGATTTGTAGTTTTTGTTAGAAACCTTTCCAAACAACCTGCAATTTCCCAACATAATTCAACCTTGTGACCCGAACATCAAACCAATGGAAACAAATTTGAGAAAAAAATACAATAAGTAAAATACAATTTCATGTCTGTCTTTCTTGCTTTTCGTCGTTATGATTTTTCAATTCTTCTAATCTATTTTTTTTTCTTTCATTTTTACTTTATTTCGTCCTTTGTCTTTCGATTTCGTTCAATCTATGGTATTCCGTTTTTCATTTGATTTTTGGATCATACAGTTTTCCATTTGATCGTCTTTGTTCATCTTCTGATTTGACATCTGTCTCTTTTTTCATTTTTTTTTTCATAATCATGTCTTGTTCAGGATAATGATGATGATAATAATCATCACCAGATCGTCTTCCTTCCCATTCCTTACATATTGCAACCGTTTCCCGTTTATTCACGATATTCCAACGTTGGCGTTTCATAATATTTTCTCGTTTTTATCATATTTGTTTCTGTTTGACTATTACTTCATTTTGACTTTCAGCAGAGATCAAAGAATAGTAATTACAATGAAAAAAGACAACCACTTGCAATGATAATATTAATAAACCTCTACAACAAAATAATAATAATAATAATGATGATAATAATAATAAGAATATTAATAATGATAATAATAATAGTAATAGTAATAGTAGTAATAAAAAGACCTGAGCCATAGCAATGCTGTTTACGACTTCGGATACCAACACGAGAAATGATAATCGGGTAATGAAGAATTTCTTGAGCTCTGCATATTATGAAAATCTAGCTCTACATTAAATCTTATTGCGTAATGATATATATATATATATATATATATATATATATATATATATATATATATATATATATATGATTATAAATCGTGCCATGTCATATTGAAAACACTTATTTGGAAAACGCCAGATCATTTCAAATGAAAGTCTCAAATAAAATTTAACATGATTCTGTCAGATAATGTTCCCATTCCCAAATAACGCACACACACACACATATACATACATATATATATATATATATATATATATATATATATATATATATATATATATATATATATATATATATATATATATATATATATATTAGAGACCAGGTGCTCACTTTATCTGGTGTATCTAAAGTTGTTCACCTGCCCTGCGTAACACGAAGTTTTAGTGCTCACATCAGGAAAGAATAAAGTTTCGATATCTATTATTTGGTGCTGGTCCACTTCTGCATCCGTAATTAGTCAATAAAGGAGAGAACTCTGATAACAATAAGGGGGGGGGATGCTGAAATCTGCGTTTAGCATAATATTGTCCTTTGAGTTGAAATATATACAGTACACAGCATTCTATTTCGATTTTGTTACAATGGAAAGGAGGAAAAAATAATCTCCATTTCTTGTTTTATTTGAGAACGTGTTTGTTACTGCCCATAAAACGCTAACATCAATTTTCAGCGTATAGAATGGACAAACTCTGTTGATTCAACTTGGCTACTGATTTTTCTTGATTTGATATATATATATATATATATATATATATATATATATATATATATATATATATATATATATATATATATATCAGAAAGTAAATTTGCTTCACGTACATGTTCCTACCTTGTTTGGACTTTTTCAGGCAAATAATTTTGAATTCCAGTTTAGGGAAATAGGGGTAATTTCCCTAGGTGCTGCCATAGTTGGAAGAGTTTTGTTTTGTTTCATTGTTGTTTTGTAAGTTTGTAAAGTGTGTGTTCTTTCTGGTAGTTATAAGCTACATGTCAAGGGATATGATCTTGGTGTTGGAGTTATCTATAAGTGTATAGTGAGTTCTATGCTCTGAGGGGAATACCTGTTTTCAACTTTGATTCATACATTAGATCCTTCATGGCATTGTGGGGTTGTATTGTTCTTAATATACTCAGACAGGGAGGAGTATACAATGTTGATTCGGTGGTTCTTTGAGATGACTATGTGGATAAACTGTCTATACTACTTTCACTGTACTGATGCATGGGTTATTGAGTTATATTTGTTCATAAAAGATTGTCATTTTCTACCTTTGTTCAGGAGAAAAAATTGCTGGCATTTACATCGTACATTTTGCCAGAAAAAATCAATTCGTATCAAATATTGTGCCTCCTCTACTCTGAATACTGCCGTTTTCAGACCATAAAAAATCACCAAGTGACATAGCGTCCTACACTAAAATATTAATTTTGCTACGATTTGTGTCAGCTAACGAATAATAAAAAAACCTTACAACTAAAGCCGAAAGATGAATATTGAATGGCGTTCAGACGGGGAGAAACCAGGCAGACTCAAACTGTATGTTCAATGACAGGTAAATGATGGATTAAACTGAATTGTTGCTGAATTGTGAAAGTACAGATATCCCCCACTTTCAGGAATGTCATTCTACGCCACTTTTTTCTTTCATAAAAGAGCAAAAAAGCAAAAGAGTTAAAGAGGCTGCGGCCGCCTTCATGTTATCTCTCTGCTACACATCAGTGTCCTATCTCTCTCACCAGCCCGACTACTGACAACCACGTTAACCCAGACATACGCTCTGAACAAAATATGGGTGAAAGCAAGTCAATAAATGAATAGATTTTGGTTCGGGTGTGACAACGATGCCTCTCCTCGTCCCAGAAACGAAATAGCTGACCTACCTGTCTTTATGGTACTGCAGTAGATCTTTGTGACTATGCAAGAAAGATAAGGCGCTATAAAAAACACGCATATCAATAACTGCTGTTACTATATAAAAAAATCCAGTATCTCTCTTTATAATCTTAGTCATTAACACCTACCAATATCCACATAAGTTCGTTGTATGATGATAGAAAAGTAACATACTTTTCACCGTAATCATCTTCTTATGAATGCACTTAGTTCAGTTATGACTATTGATCATATTGATCGAACATTATACCAAGAGAATTTTAGATCAAAATTCAGCTAATTACAACGTGCCTGGCCACACATTTATCAATCAATCCTTATATATATATATATATATATATATATATATATATATATATATATATATATATATATATATATGTGTGTGTGTGTGTGTGTGTGTGTGTGTGTGTGTGTGTGTGTAGTCAGTAGAGTACTTTCCAAAGATGGTGAGTAAGGATGGGGTAAAATATTTTGCTATATTAATCTTCCCAGCCAGACGGCCTACTCACCACCAACATCAATATTCAACATCTGCTCTCATACGACGTTCAATGGCGCCACTGGAAATACGTAACTCTCTTACCGTTCTGGACAATCAATCAAAATGAGAAAATACCCAATTATAATAATTTTTAGTATGGTTTTATCAATCTGAATGTCTAGGACTTTCAAGAATAGAGCCTTATTTTTTTACTCGGTATAGTCATCCAAAGACATTCGACAACCCGGGATATTTCCCCTTGATTTTGGTCTATTCATGTGGGAATATTGCGTCGATATTCTGCATATCAACTTCCATATTCCTAGACAAAATTTGAAGCCAGTTTGGCCAGTATATGAAAAATCAAAGTTAAATTCAATAACCAAGATAAAAATCAATTTCTATCAATTCAGTGATTCTCATTGCATCTGGGTATTTAGGAATGATAAAATCTTCAAGATAAGTGATGACATATTTGAAGACCACTACTGTAAGTAGGAAAAAAATGTATCCCGTGCACTCTGATTTTCAAAATGTCTTTTTGTCCTGTTAGTCTTTCAATTATCTCATTCTCCTCCTCCACATCATCATCATCATCATCATCATCATCATCTCATTGCTGGACAATGGGTTTTCCCAACTCTTCCAATAACGTTCGAATGGTCAAGTCGTGTTTTGTTAAGTTAGTGTATAACTGAGCTAACCATTCACAATTATTTTCGGATGAACTAATTTCGAACTCAGTGTTGTCCCTCTCCCAGACTGGTCGCCTCCCAAGTCTAGAGAGCCAATTCCGCTCTGTTTTATAACCATTCACTGACATTTTTCTCACTGATATTTGATATTTTATTAATCATCACACATTCAGCAATATCTTGGTTGTATTCATCAAATAAAAGAGGATTCATAAATATATAATACGTGATTTAATTGATTGTTTATTTTTAGTGTCATAATACATTCCGTTCAATCTCAACTATTATGATGCTTTCAAAAGACTCTCACTTTAGATTATTAAATCATAAAATCAAAAGATTACAAATTGACTAGATGATGTATTTCTTTCATAAATTCTCACTAATTCTTCTTCACTCTTATTATTTTGCTCTTTATGGCAATGCTCCGATCTTTTCTTTCACCTCCACTTCTGATGACAGTCTTGACAGATGTTTTAATCGGAAAATAAAGAAATAGCTCCTAATGATATTTGAACGTTCATCTTATATCCAAAAAATATAACCTTTTCACTGAACCTCAATGGACGAAGCTGGTTAACATTCAGTTAAATCAGTAAAGCGTGTCCACCTCAAACCAGTTCCCAAGGATATGAGGTGGGATTCGTGAGTCGACCACAGGTTTTTTTTTTAATTTCCTGGCCCATTATACTTTTATAATGGTCATCGAGGTTAAAACTGACCTGATTGTCGCAATAGATACCCGCAAGCAAATCACTGTGTGATTTTTAAAATGTGCATTTTTGCTGGTATGAATGAATTTTAAATTGTTATCAACAGAAGCGTGATGAGGCTTCCATGTAAGCAAGAAGATTCAAAAATGGAAAGAAAAAGGATTAAACTTTGTTATAAACTTTGAAAGAGAGGTTTTGTTCATTTTCTTGCCAAATAAGGGGAAGAGACATACTATATAGCAAAACGCTTCTCTGTCTTTAACTAAGGGTCGTTCGTTTCCTTGGACAAAATGCGTTATAAATGAAGCATGCCCGTTCCCAGCAGATTTCTCAACTAGGCAGCACCTTAAACTGACTGAGAAAATATGCCGAGGTGATCCGGGAGTAGACCTGGGCAGAGTGGGAAATTTATCCCCCTATCCAAAACTGCTCATTAGGTAATTTTGTAATCAATGCTAAATGCACATGATTTACACACTGTTTATTTATACACACACACACACACACACACACACACACACATATATATATATATACATATATATATATACATATATATGTGTATATATATAAATAAATATATATATATATATATATATATATATATATATATATATATATATATATATATATATATATATATATATATATATATATATATATATATATAAGCATGATTTGCCCACTACATCAGAGGATGTGAGTTATTCTTAACAGAATGAATTCCTTAGAGAAATATCTTAGAAGTTGGTTTGGCTTGAGTTACCATTTGGATGAAGATTCATTTGTTTGGCGAGAAATAAAATGATCATTTGACTATAGAAATATTTGTAGTGGTTTTTGGATAGTATATGCATATGTTTAGAGACTGTTTTGATAATGCTTCCGTCAAATATAATGGTAGAATGCATGAAAAAGAAATGCGAACGAGACGGATATATATATATATATATATATATATATATATATATATATATATATATATATATATATATATATATATATATATATATATATATATACGTATTTCATCGTGTAAAAAGGAGATGTCAAGAAAATACACGTATGTTAATTGCTTGGACAGATTTTCACCGGAACGATTCTGTTTTTTCTTGTATCATTTTAGGGTGGGAGGCCAAAGTGTAGTCAGAAAACATATCTACATTTTTTTCAATTCACCTCAAGTTTCATTGATCAAAATTTGGTTGAAATCGTTCAGAATAAGTTTAATGATAATGAAATTGGGTGAGATTGAGAGAAAGAGAAAATGAAGTCAAGTGTGAATAAAAACACGATTTGATTTTTTACTGAAAAAAAAAATCTTTTAGCATCCATAACTGTTTGGAAAGTTGTTGTAGGGAGGTGGGGCACAGAGAGGCTAGTTACGCTGTGGGACTAGTGAACTAAAAAATGTAGCAGCGATGGCGATGATCCATTTTTAGGCGAAAGGGGGCACTATTGTTTTATAATGTACCACCCCTTCGTCCTCTTGAGTTCAACGTTAAAACAATATGAACCAGAGGTCGTTCCAAAATTGTAGTCATGGACGGAATGTTCCCACTGGCCCAGGGATACTCCTACACACTTGTAGCAAATTTCAGTGGAACTGGCTAATTTTTGATTTTGCGTGTCGGGTCTGAGATTAAACTCGATTCGTTGTATTTGTCACCTTGTTACGCTATTTTCACAGCATAATTTATCTCTCGATGCCCAACCTCTCCATCTAAACTCAAAGTCAACTGATTTTAGACAAGTTATTTCTCTCAGCATATATTTGTTGAGATTAGATTCTTAAATGCAATATACTTTTTATGATCATCTATCAAGTTCATACCAGCACAATGCTACGTTTGTGACGCATCCATTGAGGATTGTACTCATCACTTGATAGTATCGGTCTGCTAAACGAGTTCACTAAATATTACCCGAAGGTGTGGTGCATGTTTTGGGTCTTTCTCAGAAAAGTTTGTTTGTTTAAGTTAAGGTGATCTATGTTGAAATGTCATATTTAATTTAATGCATGGGTGATTTCATTGCAACGATTTATCTGCTTTTTTCAATCATTGCTTTGTTAATATCTTTTGGTCAATATTTTGGATGCGATTCGTCTTTATAAATAGGCTCTAATTTGATTTGGATATGAATTCATTTGTTATGGGCCCAGTCAGGAACGCTTTTGGCGAGGTGCTTTGAAAGTTATTACTTACTACCTACGACTTTCTGGAAAGATGCTCAAACTTTACCAAGAAACTGCCTATGTATCTAGTAAACTGGATATATAGATTTCTAATAAGGTGTAAGTATTGGCATTTTCATTCTTATCTATAATTTTTCTCAAGTCTCTTTGCCGTCACCTTATTTCATATCTTTGATTTTATTCTTAATTTTATCCTTAATGCGATCACTAGTTTTATCCTTAATTTTTTCTGATAACTCTTTTATGTATATTGATATCACGAGCACATACACATACACATGCTCACACACATATTCAGATACTCAAAACATATACACCTGTTCTAGCGATTGAAATGGTATCTTACGCAGCAAATATCAATGTATCAATATAATCTCTTTCTTAGTAAATATGCATTTTTTTTCAGTGGATGTTAATTACAATCAAAATTGTACTGAAATGAGTTGACTCACTAACCTACTTGATGAGGGGGATTATTTATTATAGTTGTTAACCAAGTCTGACTTTTACATGATAACAACCAAATTTCTCAGTTAGACCGCATTGCCCGCGTTGTATGTTTGGTAGAATTATTCAGGGTCATACTCATTAGAAAACTCAATGGCTTAATAAATATGAGATATAGGAAGCTGGAAAGTTGCATTTTCACTCACAGCAGACTGTCTTCTTTTTGATTTTCACAAAGGATTTGAACAGACATCGTCAGTCATAAAATCATACGCTATTCTGGTCACCTTCACGAATCTATTTAAGAATTCGCAGAAATGAAACATTTTGAGGAAGATATCATATTGTATTTCATTTGTAACTTATTAAGTCATGAACTGTGACAAGTTGATACAGGGGAACGCAGTTTTAGATGATTCTGGGAATTTCCAAGATTGAACGTTTGAAGCATTCCTTTCGGACTAAATAATCTCATCATCATCATCATCAGTCTTTTAGCGTCCGTCGTTGGACATAGACCTTCCCCAGGATTTGCCACACTTCTCTATCATGGGCGTCACGGAGCAAGTACTTCCTGAACCTGTCTAGTTCATCATCTCATTATTGTCGCTTTTCTTTGCAATGCTTAGGTCATTTTACTTCCGAAGACAGTTTATTACGTAAGATGGTTCTGAAATAAGGAGATAGCCTCCGACAAGAATTTAGATCAATCAAGTATTCTCAAGAGCCAGTCCTTCATGGACATTACCACAATGATTTGACCAGGTAAGCTAATTTAAACCTCAACAAAACTATCCAAAAGAAATGACGAAAAGATAAAAGAATATATACAGTCATCAGAAGCATTCTTGAACATAAAGCAAGCATCAATTTTTTTCATTTCAGGAAGAAAAAAAATTACAAATGTACTCAAAAATGTATAGACCTTACAACAGACAGGGATAAATTGTAAGACGCGTCCAAGAATTCTATAAAAACTTTCACTCCTGCAAACAAGGGACACAAAATAACAAACATAATTTTCACGTACCCGTGCGAATATTCAAGAGCACCCGGAGATAATACGCACGCACAATCACAAAGACAATCAGAAAGTGAAAAGTTTGGTTGTTTGGCCGGGCCATTTGTCGGGCTGCGTTGTTTCTGCAACTGATGAGACGAACCAAGGAACAAATAAATTTGATAATGATTTAGCGAGAAAGCTCAAAGGTGGAATTCAAATAAAATATATTGAAAATAGTTTGAGTTTAGTTTCCTCATCAGAAGAAAAAAGCTTCAAAAAGAAACAAGCTCATATACAACAAAGAGAAGGAGAAAGAAAGGTAAGTTACTTGGTGCTGATATACGAAACGTAAAACAGGCACCTCACTGTTAGGTCGTTGTTAGTAGGTCACAAATGATTTCATTATAGAAATCCATCAGGAAAAAAAAAATTTTTTTGATCAGAAAATAAGCATTATTAACTAAATCATGTGCGTTGTAAAATTAATAATGTAAGGAAGAATAAATGAGATAACACAGTGCTTTCAGTAAAGTTACCTGGACGTAAAGAACTTTTCACGTACTTACTTCTATCAGAGTTGCTAATTCAGTCAATCAATCTCTTTCGATTATACATTTGGAGATATTAACACAAATACGACAGATTTGGCACAAAATCACAATTATTAGGAACTTACTAATGGGTTAACAATATCCAAATCTCGGAAATATCTGCTGAAACAGCGTACTGCAGCAGTTGGGTTCTGTTACAACATTACTAATGAACCAAAGTAGCCATCAAATGCGGTGAAGGATTCTATCCTTTTTTTATATGCACATGTGCTCGAGTCTTTGTGTTCCCAGCGCTCCAGGCCATAATTCTTTGTCAATAGACTTGAAAAATGGCATCAGTACTTCACTTGACCGTTTTCATTGTCTGCTCTTTTTTCACTTTGGCTTTAGGCACTTTTTTTGAAAGATATATTGATTTCATCCCGACCATCAATAATGCAGATATATCTTGACATTTTTTTCAAATTTTAGATTTAGCAATTTCCAGTGCGAATAATATGTTTCTACGCGTTTATTTCACTCTCTTTTTGGATTATTCCCAGGCAAAAAACGCAAGTGACGTCATAAATACAATCAAATCTGATCGTATTTTTTCTACGATGGACTTTTGTCATGACAATTTTAAAGTTATTGATTATGATGTCAAATTTCATTCGATCATATATGCTTCCAATGTATTAGACCTTCAAACTTTCTCCGAATCTGTCAGTTTTCAACAGAATAAACTTTAAATGAGGGACTGAGGGTCCTATTTACAATATTACTATGATGCTTAAAGAATGTCCATTTTGGGGAAAAAAATCAGACTAAAAAACTCGTTCAGCACTCCACTAAACCCTTTCTAAAAATATTTTCTTTCATTCTTTTTTGAAAAAAAGCTCTTAAAAATATTTTCCGTACTTAATTTGAGGCGTGTAATTATCCTATCTAGATGTGTCATCATGTATTATTCATTTTATCATTCATTTTATGTTGTCTGATGAAAATGAAAATGTCAGTGATGTCGTAAAAAGAATTTATGAAGACCGAATACATACTTCGGTGGATTTTTCATTTGATTTCAAATTTTGACGCTACAGTTGTTCACTTGTCTCTGAAGGCAGATGTACATACTCTTTCTTTCCATAGTTCAACAGAAACCTAAATACATTTCAAACTACGTTAAGTATTTTTGATTAAATCATTTAAATGTATTACCTGTAGTCTCCTTGGATCGATATAATGTTAAGACTGTAATCGAATTTGCAGTTAATTTATCTAAGAATTTTGAGACATTTGGCTCCGATACTGAACAATCCCGCTGTTTGCACCTCCGTTTTGACCACGTTTTCTGAAGATCGCCTTTCTACAGGAACTCAAATGGATCGTCTGATCGCGGCATAAATCTACTTTCACTTGTTGAAATGAGACCAGCACCTGTCAAGTCATGCTTCAGAAAATGTATTGATTACATTGTAACACCTGGAGAGAAGTTTGTTCGCTTCCAACCAAAAGAGTGTTTAGCTTTTCTCACACAAACGATTCAAACGTGCTATTGATTCAAAAAATCTGACCAGATCAGGAATATCAATCCGACGCATCTGTATGCAAAAGTATAGGTCAGTCTGTGTATATGTTGTCTGTTTTTTAATGTATATCCAAGTATGATTGCTTGTGTGAAGCTTATCTTTGCCTCCGTAAAGGGAAAGCAGCGGAATATAAAATGCCGCTAGCAGTAGCATTTGTTGACTTTAAAAAGGTCTTTGATTCAGTGGAAATCCGAAATATCATTGATGCAAAAATACAACGACGCGTAGACCCCTTATACGTTAGAGTACTGCAACATATCTACCGACACAGCAGTTCATTCATTAGGGTACTCACGGACTCTGAGCCCTTTCAACTGGAAAAAAAGGAGTAAAACAAGGTAATACCAGCTCAACCAAACAGTTCACAACCCGTCTTCAAATAATCTTCCAAGATGTGGACACAAAGGAATCAGAATAGAAAGCGAATGCCTAAGTAACCTCAGATTTGCTGATGAAACTGTTCTATTGGCAGAGAACCTCCACGATCTCTTAATAATGCGAGACGAACTCAATTATGTACAAAAAAAAAGGACTGAAAAAAAAAACGATCGAAATAAAAAACGCAGAGCTTGAGAGAGTAGATCGCTACATCAACTTTCAAAATTGAGAACCATGCAAAATAACCAAGAGAGAATCATGTTCAACCGCACATGGAAAGATCATAAGATAGCACAGTATATTTCAGACAAAAGAAAGGATTCCAAAATATCATAGAAACAGTTAGAAAACACAAACGACGATGGGCTGAACATGTTGCCATGAAGTCAGACAATTGTTAGACATCATTACTCACGCTGTGTACCCTCAGAGATCAAATGCTAAATCGTGGCCAAGCTGAAGTAAGATAGCATGATGAGTTAAAAAAAATGCAGAAAGTACTGGCTCCTCAATGCCCATGATAGAAACGACTGGCAAATTCAGGGTACGGTCTATGTCTAACGACGAACGCTATGAAAGCTGCTTTGGATGCTGTGTACGTGTATGTGCAAGCAAGGGAAGAAATACATTTTGTGATTATTGTTGTAAGTAATACCAAGATGAGTTGCCTCATGTACGAAATGGTTGCATTTTTTAACCTGTGCCTGAGTTTGATACTCCAACGTAATTGAAAGTCACTGTTTCGAATACTGATACTTTAGGCAAGCAGCCATCTATATGGAATATTAGCACCATTTTTCCCACGCCAATGCATATATATATATATATATATATATATATATATATATTGTTTTCTCCTTGACAAATTATCCAAATCTTATACAACGTCTCATGAGCTGGTGTTGTGTATAAGATATCAATGATGGTAATCTTGCATCGTTCCCGTATCTGCTGGGGTAAGTTATTGTGATCTACAAGTCTCGAAATATCCCTATTAAACATGAATTTAAGACCAACAAACACACCGCAAGCACACACAATCCCACACACGCATATGTACGCACATAAGCAGGCACCTGCTCCCCACAGGGTCGAAAATTAATGTTGTACTGTGCTAGGTGGACAGTTCAGACTTCTGGCTTAGCTTCTGTATACGGCAATCCGTTGACTCCGATGGCAATCTATAACAACAAAAGATCACACAAACACTAACAAGGCTCCTTTACTGTTACTCAATGTTTGAAGAAATTATTGATCTTAGAATTCATAATAGATTTGTGGAAATCCATTCAATTCAAACCAACCTTACTTGACGAACTATTTTCCCCAATCTTTGCACACAAGTAATCAGTTCAGTTGCCTTGGTAATGACACTGAGTTACCTAGCTTCTGGTACATCAACTGTTGAAAATGACGTGATACTGTAGTAGTAGTAGTAGTAGTAGTAGTAGTAGTAGTAGTAGTAGTAGTAGCTTGATTGTATTTCTTTTTATTCACTGGAGCATTGTCAAATCATTCTTCGTACTATATCCATTGTCGTGGTAGTGATAATATTGATTTCATTTTAGATTTTTTTGTAATGAATGAAACATTGTCAACTAATAAGAATAAAATTGAATTAAGATGATATTACTTCTGCGAATACAACTAGCGTGTGTAAAAGCAATAAGAAATATGACCTGGAGCGATCTAAAAGGAATTTTTGAAAACAAGAAGTTTTAAGGCTTAGATTCAACATTTTCCCAGTCGCAAATGCTATTGTAACTCAAGCAACGGTACATTCTTTCAGAAAACAAAGCTTCGCTTCGAATCCCTGAGATAAAAGAGATATCTGATCTAGTCTCAGCTAGAACTTGCCCCTCATTTTCGACGTATACCCAATCAATTGTTGCCATAGAGTGACGGCCTGAGTTGTTGCCATGAAAAACAACCAAATTTAAGATGAAGGAAATACTAGTAAAAAATGTATGATTCATAATGTCGTACAGTAATTGTTTATCTATATCGCATATTTATTAGATTGCCACAGTCACTGAGTTAAAGTTTATCGCGGAGTTCAGTTAGAAACATGTGAAGTAAGTTGATCAAGTAAGTGGCACATAATTTTGGGCAGATTAATTCTCTTATTAATCATATTTCAATTTTTATTTTTTATTTTTCACTTGGAGTATCAGTTGCTCCTTCAATAAATCATCATCATTTTAATCAACATCATCATCAGCAGCATTAACAACAACAGTGTCTGACATACATTTTCCCCAAAATTCGCTTGATTTCTCTCACAGGGGCGCCACGGTAGCAATGTCATCTGAACTTTTCTCGTTTCTCACAACACACTTTGCCGGTCGTGGTTACACGAATGAAACAGGTGGCGAATCGTGATGTCCAGGAACTGTAAGTCATACTCACAACATTACCTGCCCGTTGCCTTTTTCCGTTTTCTGATGTTATTTATGATATCTCTGACTGTTTGTTTTCTAGTATAATATACTGTCTTGTGATATCACTATATAATGTTCAGCATGTTATGTGATAGGAGCATTTGAGGTACAAGGTCAGTAATTTCGAAGTGATATTGTAAGTCAAAAATATGTGTGGGGGTGTGGGTGCACCTATGATGAAATGTCAGTGTGCGTTGTTCTGTTCCCATCCCTTTCTTTTGAGGAGATGAAAGAAACAAAAGGCTCAAAACAACTGACCTCTTCCCTAACAAAGCTGGCCAGTCGAGGAACGATTTGGGATTGGTACTGACAGCGGTGATAAGATACCAGAAAAAGTGCTGTGAAATTATGTGTATGCGTCTGAATGTTAGATAGATAAATGTGAGAGTAAGTGAGTGTGTGAAGATCGAATGATGAATTTATTGATAAAGAGATGAGAATAGTATGCATTTACATTGAGATGGAGACAGATTTTAGAGTGGCTAGAGGGCGTGTTTAAATATTCAAGAAAATGGACAAACTTTTATCCAAATTTGCATATCGTTTGTGTAAAATCCAACATAGAAATTATAGCATTTTAGATACAGTGATCTTCTGCGTAGTTCCATTCCAAGAAGAGATATGACAAAATAAAACATGAATTATTTCCATAAGCAGAATCCTCATTTTCGAAATGGAACTTTTTTTTACATTTCTCCAAATTTTCAGTGTTCTCCTTTAAGCTAATTCATCATCATGTTCCTCAACGACTGGTTTTGAAAACAAAAAAGGGTTTTCTGGAAAATTTCGTTGACAGTGTCGATTCGAGTATAAAACACCCAGGGCCATCCTACACATGATTCTCTTCTGTGCACATCTTGTGATTCTCAGTTTGGGGCCAGGCTTTAGGAGATAAATTTTCAAGCATAAATTGTCAATATGTGTTTTTTAATTTATGGCGTTTCCCTTTTATCTTCAATAGTTGATCATTAGAGCTCGGGGGCAGAGTAACTTGCTTTTTGGTTTATTTTGTGCTCATAGCTCTACAGGATGATGGACTATACCGTATCGTTATGCCCCAGTCATTATTGTAGGCAGCGACTTTGGATCAGGCACGCTTTCATAATTTTACTTACACCAAATATCGCTAATGATGTACGAATGAAGACGTCTACATTTTTTCTTGAATGCTCTTTGAGGTGGACAAGGAAATAAAAAGGCCCGGAGACAAATTCAACGGCCTTAGTGATTTACCAAATAAAAGCCGATAATCTGAAATTGTTTGTGCGTAATGGGCGTCACCGGAGCGTGCAATGGAAGATTACATTGTAGCCCTGGGGTCAGACAAACACTTAAGCGGTGTCAGTAAACACTTCTGCGTTACACGAAATTTAGATTAGAGCAAAAGCAGATAGTCAATCGTGACTCGAATACATTTCTTCTTAAAGACAAAATGATAAAAAAAAATCAGTTTGTGTGTTTGGGATCGAGAACAGACAGAATGATTGTGAATATTGTTAGCGTACGGGTGATGAAGAAAGAACAAGAATAATGCTTTCAAAGAAAAATGGAAAATCTTAAAGATAAAATAGACTTGTTATAGGACCATCATGAGATGGTCTAACAATGACCTCTGGACAGAATTCTTCGAGACTGTTCATCTCGATATTTTGGTACTTTTTAGAAAGTTATTATGATTACATGAGAAAAATGAATAAGAGTACTTTAAAAAAAACTAAATAATTAGAGCTGAAACTGAATACAGTTTATCTGCTGCAATTGAATCAATGAATACAGCTGCAGTACTGACTGACTGACTGACATGGAGAAATAGACGGATGAGCTTATCTAAAGTTAAATTTAATAGAAAAGATCAAATAACAAACGAATTACAGTGAAATATGGTTGAGATTTTTTTTCAATTCTATATATAAACAATCACAGACGGATGAAAATTATTGATCCCGTTATGTATGGGAAGCTTAAAAGAGAGAAATAGTCCCTCTTATCATTGCAACCCGGCTCAATTGTGCCTGGAAAAATTCAAATACAGGATCATTTCGTCTGCGTTGATAAACAGGTGTGTCAGTAAACAACGAGTTCACTGAGAATATAAAGACAGACGACACACTAAAGATTTGTGCGAACAATTTTGTCAAATAAATAGAATGATTACTGACAGGATACATTCCTAGAACATTCAGGTTGTCAAATTTGGGGTACATTGAAACACAAACCGACCAAACCATCCCAAGTAAGAGAGAGTGGATTGGAGTATTTTGAACGTAATGGTCAGATCATTAACATGGCCATGTAAAAAAATGACAGAGGAGAAACCGAAGAGAGCCAAAATTGGTAAAAAATAGCAGGACCTTGCCTGGGAACTGAATAAAATTTGGAACATAAAAGTCATCTTCGTGCTCATATTAAGCAATGCAAAAGAAACGATGCCCAAAACAGTCCAGATTATATCAGTTGGAGTTTCGAGGAAGTATTGTCAGGGACGAGAGATCGTTGGCCTGGCTACTCAAAGGACACTTGAAAAGAGAAATTGAATCACTCAACATGGCAGCCAGGAAAAATCTCTATGTATGCAAAAATCGACAGAAGTTGAAACAAAACAGCAAATGCTGACTCTGTGGCGAAAGGGATGAGACTGCAGAGCACATAACCAGTAAATGTAGTCATCTAGTCTAGAAATAGAACGAAAATAGACACGACAGGGATACAACAAGGATATACTTGGAATTGGGCGAACGAATGAGATTCAACCATGCAGGCAAGTGGTATCAGCAGAAACAAAAGACTAGCCTTGAAAAGCTATACATTACTCTGATTGACCACCCAATCTAAGATACGAGACCAGGCATTGTAATCGTGAACAGGGGAGAGACACAGACGGACATACAGAGACTGAGACAGGGAGAGAAAAAGAACCTGACAGATAATAGGATCACCGACGAAATAAGAAAGAGAGTGAAAAACAATGGAAATACTAGGACCTGGCGAGGGAAGTGAGGGTACTGAACATGTAAGTCAGGGTAGTACCAGTATCATTAAGTGCACTGGGAACGATTGTAAAGATACTTAAAATGAGATTGGAGGAACTGTGTATAAGTGGATGAATTAAGACTTTACAGACCAGAACACAACAGGGGATAGCACAAATACTGAGGAGAGTACTTGAAATACAATACCTACGACCCAAAATGATAGCAATGACATAAGTGCTAAAAAAAGGCATGATTATGGCAGTACAAACAACAACGCTTGTGATAGGTGATATGAGGTGCGGTCTGACCTCAGAGGACTTATTGTCACTCAGCCTCCAGCAATAACTACCTGGGAACTGGTGTGAGACCTTAATCAAGAGTACTGGTGTGGACTGTTATAGTACAAAGAAGAAGGCTGGAGCCTCGAAGAGCCTTCACGTACCCAGATATGACCACCAGGCAACTGGTATAATAATAATAATAATAATAATAATAATAATAATAATAATAATAATAATAATAATAATAATAATGATGATAATAAGAATAAGATGATGATAATAATAATAATAATAATGATAATAATAATAATAATAATAATAATAATAATAATAATAATAATAATAATAATAATAATAATAATAAAGTCCTGAAAAACAGCAAAGGATACCACTTCTCTAAAACAAAAGGAAAGGTCAACCACTTAATGTACATGGACGATATAAAATTGTTCGCAAAAAAACAGGGGAGAGCTTGAGACTCTGTTCAACGAAGTAAGGGAATATAGTGAGGACATAGGAATGGAGTTTGGAATAGAAAAATGCGCAATCATGGTGATGCACAAAGGAAGGCTTTCAATGACGGAGGGAATTGAACTCCTGGACAACAGCAAGATTAGGGCACTGACCGCACAAGATCGATACAAGTACCTAGGTGTCCTTGAATGTGACACGATAAAACGGGAAGAGATGAAGGAGAAAATAAAGAGGGAATACCTCAGAAGGATAAGGAAAATATTAGAAACCAAATTAAACAGCAGAAATCTAATAAAAGGAATGAACACCTGGGCTGTGTCAGTAGTTAGGTATACAGGACCATTCCTAGGATGGACAAAGGAAGAGCTCCAATCAATGGATAGGCGAACAAGGAAACTTATGACGATGCATAAAGCATTACACCCGAGGGATGATACAGATAGACTATACGTTAAGAGAAAAGAAGGTGGTAGGGGGCTCATCAGCATAGAAGACAGTGTCCAGAGAGCTAAAACAGTCCTAGAAAGATATGTGCAAACAAATAGTGAAGAAATCATAAAGAGCGCGAGAGATAGTGCAACAAACAATAAAGTAGAAAACAATAGAACAGTACAGCAAGCAAGAAAAGAAAGATGGGAAGGGAAAAAATTGTACGGCGAGTTTAAAAGGCAGATACAAGATATAGCAGACGAGAAATCATGGACATGGTTACGAAAGGGGAACCTTAAGAGAGAAACAGAATCGCTCATCATGGCAGCCCAAAACAAAAGCATAAGGACAAACTACATAAAAGCAAAAATCGACAGAACACAGACAAACAGCAAATGCCGCATGTGCGGTGAAAGAGATGAGACAGTAAACCACATAACTAGTGAATGTAGTCAACTCGCCCAGAAGGAGTATAAGCATAGACACGATAGAGTAGCAACGATGATACACTGGGAACTAAGCAAACAAATGGGATTCAACCATGTGGAAAAGTGGTATCAGCACAAGCCAGAGGCAGTCTTGGACAATGACAACCACAAACTACTCTTGGACTTTGACATCCAAACTGACCACCTCATCCAGGCAAGAAGACCGGACTTAGTAATAGTAGACAAAAAAAAAGAAGGCCTGCCAAATAGTAGACGTTGCTGTACCTGCAGACCATAGAGTAAAAAAGAAGGAGGGTGAAAAAAGGGAAAAATACCAGGACCTAGCAAGGGAGTTAAGGAAAATGTGGAACATGAGAACCAGGGTAGTACCGGTCATAGTGGGCGCACTAGGAACTGTCCCCAAAACGCTGAGGTAGAGACTGGAGGAGATCGGGATTAGGGGGAAGGATAGAGACCGTACAGACCACAGCACTACTGGGAACTGCATGGATACTGAGGAAGGTGCTAGAGATATAAGTACTGCAACGAATTGTAGCTCTGTCATGATATGCGAAAGAGAGAGGAGACGTTAGCTGAAGACCTGAAGAGACTTATTGTCACTCAGCCTTCAGCGATAACCACTGGGCAACCGGTGTGAAACTGTAAATCGTAGAATTACTGCGACCTATGAGTACTGAGGGGAGGAGGGCTGGAGACTTGAGGAGACTTGCTGTCACTCAAACTCCAGCGGTTACCACCAGGCAACTGGTGTGAGATTCCAAATAATAATAATAATAATAATAATAATAATAATAATAATAATAATAATAATAATAATAATAATAATAATAATAATAATGATGATGATAATAATGATAATAATAATGTGTACAGACGACATAAATCTTTTTGCATTGAACAAGGGAAAGCTCAGGAGGCTGTTCAACAAAGTGAAGAGATACAGTGATGATATTGGGATGGAATTTGGAATACAAAAAATGTGCAATAATGGTAATGCACAAAAGGAAGCTTACATTGGCAGGAGGAATCAAACCCCCCGACAATAGGGAAATTTGAGTACTGACCACACAAGACCGATACAAATACCTAGGAGTTCTCGAATGTGATACGATAAAACGGGAGGGAACGAAGGAGAAAATAAGAAGAGATTAACTTAGGGGATATGGAAAATAATATAGAGTCGACTAAACAGGAGGAACTTTATAAAAGGAATGAACACCTGGGCCGTATCGGTAGGAAGATACACAGGTCACTTATTTGGATGGACAAAGGAAGTATTCTAGTCAATGGACTGGCGAACAAGGAAGCTTATGACAAAGCACAAACCTTAACACCCCAGATATAATATAGAAAGACTATTCATGAAGAGAAAAGAAGGCGACAGAAGATTCATCAGCATAAAATACTGTGTTAAGAGGGTCAAAGCGAGCATAGGAAAGTTTAGGAAACAGTGAAGACGTCATAAAGTAGAAAACAATGGAGTAGAACAGCAAACAAGCAACACAGCAAACAGCAAACAAGGAAATAAGGATGGGAACAGAAGAAACTATACGGAGAATTTAAAAGACAAATGCAGGATGTTGCAGACAAGAGATCATAGTCATGGATACGAAAAGGAAACCTGAATAGAGAAACATGACAGCCAGAAACAAATGCATCATTACTATATCGCAACAAAAATCGACAGAACACAAGCAAACGGAAAATGCTGCCCATGCGTGAAAGGGATGAGGCGGTAAACCACATGATTAGTGAATGTAGTCAACTAGCCCAGCAGGAATATAAACTCATACACGATAGAGTAGCAACAGTGACCAACTGGGCACTGATAAAACGAATGGTATTTAATCATGCAGAAAAGGGGTACCAGTACAAAGTGGAGACAGCCCTAGAGAATACAAACCACAAATTACTATGACATCCAAACTGACCCCCCTCATCCAAGCGGGAAGACCCGACCTAGTAATTGTGAACAAAAAGAGGGAAACTTGCCAGATAATAGATATGGCCGTGCCTGCAGACCATAGAGTAACTAGGAAAGAGAGTGAACAACTTGAAAAATGCCATGACCAGGCAACAGAACTGAGGAAAGTGTGGAACATGGAAGTCAGGATAGTACCAGTAATAATAGGTGCACTTGGAATCGTCTTGCATACATTGAAGGTGAGATTGGAGGAACTATAGATAAAAGGAGTGATTGAAACCGTGCAGAAGACAGCACTGCTAGGGACTGTATGAATACTGCAGAAAGTGCTGAAAATATGAGATCTACGACCCCATCTATTGGCAGTGACAGCAGAAGAGGAGGGGGGACACCCAAACGATGATGGAGGTACGAATGAACCACAGCACTGCTATGATAGGTGAAGGAGAGATGAGATGAGAGGAGGGCTCAGGAGACTTACTGTCACTTGGCCTTCTGCAGATAAATGGTATCAGCCCAAACTAGTACTGGAAAGTAAGAGCCATAAAGAATGTTCAGCCGTTCTTGTTCAAATGAACCTGCCCATCATAGTTATCAGGATGCTGTGGATAAGGAAAAGAGAACCTGCCAAATCGCAGATGCTTGTGTACAATGTGGGGAAGAGAAGGCCACGAAAGTTAGAGTAGTGTCGGTATTGGTAAATGCACTAGAAACAGCGCCAAACATTGAAGACTGATGGAGTTAGAGATAAGGGAAAGAGTTGCGACTATGCATACCTAAGCGCTATTGGAGTCTCCGAGAATACTGAGGAGTTCACTGGAGATCTGAGATTAACGACCTCCCAGTCTTGAGTGATAACCACCAGCCATATGGCGCGAAATTGATATAAGAATACAGGAAGCTACGGTCATTTTGTGAACTTAATTTTGCCAATTGCATTTTTCAGTAATTTGATGTAACAGCATATCGAAGCTCGAAAATCATATCTACACTGGTGAAAAAATGGTAACAGATAGCTTTACGTCACGCTACGTTAAGAACCCACCCCCAACAGCGGTAATAAGGATACTGCCTGGAAATAGAACATTACAAATACAAATTTCCCAACAACAGATGGACATCAAATTACTAAAAAACTAAAACAAACTGTCACTGGGGAACAGACCACAAACAACAGCGTAGGACAAGTGGAAAGTAAGACATAAAAGAATAACTGCTTCAGTCGAAAAATACATCAAAGACTGACCAAAAAATAATGCCGAAGAGATATAAACAAAGTGCCAAATACACACTGAACCGTGCTATGCAAAACAACAAAGGAATATTTTAACAAGAATTAAATAGAGAAAGAAAGAACTCAAAACCGAGACACCACAGATGCAAAGAATTCCTGTGGTGGCTGAAGTATCAAAAGAAACAAGTTAAATAATTGGAAAGGTTGCATAATATGGAAAAAGAACTCCAACAGAAGAGAGAAAAATAGAATTGAATACAACCACAATGAAAAAAATACTTTCCCAAGAATAGCTATCCAGAATAGCTATCCAAAAGTACCAAAACCTGACGAGATCAACCCATACTGGTTTCAAAGATTCACCACATTGTATGACAGACTGATATACTTACTTTAAATTTCAGAGATAAGGTTGAAGTCCTAGATGGGATGACCAGAGATAGGACAGCCCTCTTTCAAAAGGATACAGAGGATAGAAATCTGGCAATCGTGTGCTGATCACTAATGTTGAAAGTCTTGAATAAAGTAGACAGAGAGACTATATATTTTCTTACAAAGTAGTTGTCAAAGTATTCAATGCAAAGATAAGGGTCAACTTAACACACATAGCAACAAAGAAAACTCCACAGATTTTGTATCCTCAAAGTTTTGAATGAGAGAAAAAAGATTACAATGGGAGGCAAATCCTGAAATTAGAAATAAGCGTCATCGCTCGAGTAGTAATATCTCAAGAAACGATTGAAATTCAGGATGTGCAATGATCACGGCCTACAAAAGCGCACGGTCAAGTTTGAAGTTGTTTGAATTGGTAGTCCTCGAGAAACCTGTGATTGAAGGGCAGGTTAATCTTTCGGTTAAATGCATGATCTATGGATATGACAACTTAACTCAAGGAGCACACATATCTCCATGAGCATATCTGTGTGTACTAAGGGGGCTCCCAGGCATGTTTTCTGGCGAGCAGGTTGTATATACTCACATTCCAAACCGTGTATCTTGGAGTCTTTTGTATAAATAGCCAGCCAACCAGCCAGACCATACTATCTTGAAAACTAAAGAAACCTATGTTGACATTTTTGGTTGATGATGTCTAATATCAGCATAATCAAATCAGGTGTGAATATCGGGGAAAGAACTGAAGATGTAATGAGACGATGCCATGTGTTTCCCAGCAACGGACATTTGATTTCTCAGTGAAGAAAAATAAAATGATAAATGCTAAGTGTAACACTATCGTCACTTTAAATAGAGTGTCTTTCCTTCCCTCCTATAAGTTATATACAATTCTATCTATATATAAGATAACAAATATTCATTAATGATTAATTACATATAATTCATATGAACCTGATCATTACTTGGATTTTTGGAGACATTCCAAATCTTGGTGAGTTTTCACTGACAACGTTCTAATGCGAGTTATTACATTACACCGTTATGCCACATTTTATATTGTTTACATAAAAAAATTGAACTGATTCTTCAAAATCCTTTCTCTTTAGTAGTGATACAAACATTATTATGTAAAGATAGACATGTTGAAATTTTCAAGCGTTCTTATTAAGAAATATTTCCTTGTAAAAGAACAAAGATCACTCTCTAGAGTCGCTAAAACTTGTTAATGATACAATAATATAGAACGTTAAACACAATATTTGCAATTAACACCGTTGAATATATCAAGTGTGAAAACAAATGTACTCTAAATTATTTTTTTTTCTCTTTTTTGGAAGCGCTAATGTTTATTTTTGTAACTGACTATATCAGATATCGACCTGAAAATAGGTGACTGACTTTCTTTTATATTTATATATATATATATATATATATATATATATATATATATATACACGATGTGTTACATCTCTTCAGTATGGCTATAGACTTTCCATTATCCCATCCAGTACCGCGAGGCAAGATTGAAACCTTCACTTCAGACCCGGAGGCCGATATCCTACCTCTTGACTATGGAACTGGACGGTCAGAAAGGCTGGATTTAAGCGATATATTCATTTCTTGTAGAAATTCCTCATCCACCAGAGTGCTCTATTCCCACGGAAGAGCATTGCATGAGCTTACAATGGATGAGTTACCTCACTTTAAGAGTGCTCAACTCTGAATAGAGGAGCATTAATATATCATATACATAAAGGGGGAGAGGGAGACAGAGAGAGAGAGTGAGAAGGAGGGAGAGACTAATTGTGTGATACTTGATTTCCCCTGTCACATTCAAAATCAAAAGCAAACATTTCAAAAAATCAAATCTTGGTTCTGATTTTGAATGGGCTGTACTATAATAATAACAACAGGAAGTTGAATGTCAGACGGTATTTTTTGAATTATTTCCTTGATTATTGAAAACCGCTCATCCAAACAACTTTAATCGCAACACTGCATTTTCTTCAGCCCTGAACAATACATCAAATGAAGTTTTAACTGTATCCGGTTCTCGTGGTATATGATGGATGGTGGTCATTCTGAAATTCAGGATTTTCTTTTCATACAATTTCTCTCTCATTCTGAACATGCTCAGGACCCAAATCCGTTGATTTCCCTTGTATTGGAATTTGTGAGAGATCAACTTATATCTAACTCGACTATGAAGAGTTTATAGCAGAAGAACAGAAAAAAAATATCGACAAGAAGTCAAAGGGGCATTAATTATCCCTGAAAAATGTAAAGAAAAGAAGGGATAAACGCAGTTGCTTGATTTACACAAAAAACAACAACATAAAAAACATAACTAATGTTATAACAAGATATTTGAACGCCTCAAGATATCCAAGTTTTTCATCTCTATGAAAAACCAACAAAACCACTACTATAAGCCGAATACTACTGTGACTAATAACTGCTAGCCTGCGATGCTATTTAGTCTCTGGAACCATTGTTTTATTTTTGACCTACAAACATCATTAAAAAAATCGTTGGGGCTGAAGATAGAACGTTTGTACCAATAATTACTGGGGTACTTTAAAAGGTGTCTAAGAACCCAGAAAAAAATAAATGAATGAGAAGACTTGCTGTTAACTTTTCTGTGTGACAGAAGTGTGAATTCATGAAAAATATAATTAGGATGATTGCAGAGAAGATTACTGTTAGAACTTTAAAATTGTATTGTTTTTAAAATTTTCCCAAACAATTCCAACAATGTTCCTCAATTTCAATTAAGATATCAATTTATATCAGCTTTTTTTGGAAACCGCCATTAGGGAGATAATCTGTCATAAAATACCCCAGAAATACGCAGATAGATCAATAAGTCCGTAATTTGATAGATAATCATTAGCTATATTCTCACATACCATTTACACTGTATCATCTTCAAACTGTTATTATCATTATTATTATTATTATTATTATTATTATTATTATTATTATTATTATTATTATTATTATTATCATTATTACTATTATTACCAACCATACAGACGTTCTGATGCACCCGTCACACACACACACACACAAACACACACACACACACACACACACACACACACACACACACACACACACACACATACACACTCACATATATGTAAATGATCAGAAAGGGACCATTCAATGCAGGAAACTCGATGCAATCTAGCTCGATGTGGCTAACACGACGCCAGGACGATTCGATGAAACATGGATGCATTTATTACATATTCATTAAATGACAGAAAAGGAATGATGTATTCAAAAAATATCAAGTAGGCATTTCTTTGACAGTGAAATTGATTTGTTTATAGTTATAAGCTATTTTCGTAATTATTCCAGATGGGGTCTTTCCTTTAATCCTTAGCCTACCGCTAGATTTCCCCATACCGTATGGCGAGGATCAGACCGTTTTGTTAATAAATAAACCCACAAAACTGTTCCTATAGAGATGTTTCTGTGTCATTGGAGAGAGGAAGGATTGGCAAAAGATATGGAGTAAAATTAATGTGAATAATTTCCGTGGCACAATGCTTTAGAGTTTTGGTTTTTGAGGCAAGTTTTGAAATGCAAATGCATCATCGTTCATATAGATTACATAAATAAGATTTTACTTACATTTTCCCCTATTCTGTCATCTCTCTGTTGCAACGTTTTTTTTCTTGTTTTTTTGTTGTTTTTTTTTTTTGTGAAAACATCAATATTCAACGAGGCTCATGCTTTCAATTCATGAACATGTTGTCGGCTTGTTTTACATCAAATCAACTGCATTGGATCGTCTGATTTTTGAACAGTACTTTTTAATGTTCCATTTTTGTCAAAATTTGTTTGATAAATATTGATCTTACAATTATATATATGTATATATGTTTGTATATGTGTGTGTGGGGTACGTGTGCGTGTGTGTGTCTTTGTGGGTGTGTATGAGTGTGCTTATTACTTATTTCATTACAGAGAAAGCCAATCACGTATAGTCTACAATCTCCGTAACTCTGTAATCCTTGGTCATATATTATAACTGACTATCTAAATGACTGGCATACATTCGTTGGAAGCAATTTATATCTTACTTCCGGATCGGAATTTTTTCTTTTAAATTTATCTTTCAGTTACCGGGCAAATCCTCGCCGAAGGACATCGACTTTAATTTGGCGTTAGCATTCTGGATCGAAGATATATTGATCTGATGCTGTAAATAGGGTGTAGGATACGCTAACTGCAAAACATTAAGATGCACAGAAGGAAAAGAATATGTGATGAAGGTGGATTATAATCAAGTAAATGTTGAACTATTCAAATTCTTATTAAATTTAGAATCTATCTAATTGAATTGAATGAACCCATTCATTGATATTCCCTTGCAAATTAACATAGGGATATCATCATGTTGGTCTAGGCACCATTCATTAACGGAATGTTAGTTAAGAGAGACGTAGAATACATTCAAAGTAGATTTGAGGAAATCACATGAACAATGTAAACTCTTGAATAGAATAAAATAAATAGTAAACAACTGGACTGATTGGTGATTTTTTTCTATTTGGACATCTCTTATTATGATAAACAATCGATGGATTATCAAAGTCATCTACAAACTTGAAATAGAAAATTAAATATTACCTGCATGTATGTCTTTCGGAGTTATCTTTCATCTTAAACGTTATCAAGCAGACAGAATATCTATCCGTGTGTTTGTTTGTTTGTGTGTGTCTGTGTGTCTGTGTGTGTGTGTGTGTGTGTGTGTGTGTGTGTGTGCATACACGTGTAGTTATTCACCGAGTGTTGCTTAATAAGGCACGAGGCCAAGTGCACTGAAAATTACTTTGAATCCTTACACAGTCACGTACTCGAGTTCTGATAAGTTTCTTTGCTGATTAATTTATATGATGAGGTGCTTTTGACATGATTTGACCATGAAAAAGGACACGTATGCAGACACGTGTGCATATGCATCTTAGTTAATGTATGTGTGTCTGTGTGCATATTTTCCTGCGTGAGAGAGAGAGAGAGAGAGAGAGAGAGAGAGAGTAGACACATTGTTGCCTTCAACTTTTTCTTTTGAAAGCAGCGAGACTCTATCGAAAGATTTATCAGCATGTTCGTTAAAATCACGAATAACTCTTTCAGGAAGACATTGAATCAGATCGTTTCCGATTCTATTGTTGTAATTTTTTTTTCTTTCAGCTATTACAAGCATTATGATGAGAGAATGAGACATAGATATATATTTCAGTAGATGGATACAATGGCTATGATACTGTGTCATCAACTTATATAATGGGCATCATAATGTTTCTCAGTTGATCTGTTCTGGAAGTCTCCATTTAAAGGCAACAACTTATAAAAAGATTTCACAGCCATCATTTGAAACAATAGATTTTTCTACGAGAAAAAATTCACTTAATGAACTTTTCTTTCGAAAAAATCATTTCTTGAAATTTTAAGTATATCAGAGAATACTTTTCTTGACTGAGACTAACAGGTTTAGATATGAATACTTGAAAATCTATACGAGAAATATCAGTTTGAATGAACTCACAATTTATTTTCTTCTTCATACTTCAATACCTGGAATTATATTTGCCTTGATATTTAAGCTTTTTTATGACAATTTTTATGTACGATTTCGCTTTTAGCCGCCATGATTGAATCACCGTAGCCACAATCATCTTTCTGACCGAATAACAAATAACATGGCGGCCAGGTATTCTATTTTTCCTTCCTCACGCATCAAATAGTTTTATCGATTAGAGATTTTAGGTATTTTCAATTTTGTCTCATAGTTATAACTCGAGTTTAATGATCATTTATGTTCAGATGGTGTAATGATTAGCACATATGCCTTACACGTAGAAGCTCACAGGTTCGATTCCCAGTACGAGCGAAGAGGATAAATAACTTCATGGGACTAATTCCCTGGTTACCAAGCTGTGTGAATGTGACAAAAGCCATATATTGATCCTCCTATGATTATGTCCTACCAAGAAAGAAAAGCAAGAATGCCATTGCATATTTTTCAAGATGTCTGGTGACCATGGAAGATTATGGCAAACAGAAAATCAAATGGGTTTCGCATTCTACGACGTAGTACAGTGGGCGTTCTATAATAGAACGTGGTCGTAAATTCGAGAAACTGAAAATCGATAAAAACCATCATAACTTATTTTTGTTGTAAAAAAAATAAATACCCGAAAACATAAATACAAATGTATCACACGTAAAAGGTTTTGTTCCGTTTCATCGATACATACAAAAACACCAATTATATTTATTTGCCAGCCCAACAATTTATGGTGTTATTTTGGTGACAAATTTCAACTGCTATTCAATCTGGCAGAAGAAATTCTCATCAGGTTCTATACATTTTAACTGGGTTGCAGATCATAAAAAAGATGAGAGTTGTGCAAAATTGCCAACATAAAAAAAGCTAATGCTGTCAAACGTTTGTAAAAAATTTTAAAAATAACAAAATGGTGAATAGCATATTGGGTTTTTACGTTAATCCCTACCAGACTGGAATTCTCATAACCAGCAGGAATGGATGTGCCAAGCTTTTGTTAGTTTTTTTCTCTTTTAAATTATGGACGTTGGCTTCTGGCAGGAACTGGGGACGAAAAAAAAAAATCGAATGTATGAATTTTCCAGACTTTCGTACAACTAAAGAGATATTATTCCTGATTTAAAAACCTTCATTGATTTTAAAACCTTCAAGGGTGCTTTGCCTAGACATTTGAATAATTCCATAAGGAAACGTTAATCAAAATGTAATTATAATTTTTATTTTCTGGTTTGCTCTTGGTGAAACACTTTGTTTTTAATATCTAATTGACAAATTTTATCAACTAATTTTCATTATTGGTATATATATATATATATATATATATATATATATATATATATATATATATATATATATATGTGTGTGTGTGTGTGTGTGTATGTATGTATGTATGTATGTATGTATGCATGTGTGTGAGAGACAGAGAGAGAGAGAGAGAGAGAGAGCATGTGTGTGTGAAGAAATGTGTTCAACTCTAGAAGCAAATATCTTTAGGTATACTAATTACTAACCAGCCTTTCAATGAATTCAAACAGTGCATGCGAACCGACTGTTGCAGGGACGTTGCTGCTACACTTTATAAGCAACGTCTTTCGAGACCTGGTGTACAAATAAAAGGTAAGATAAGCACTCAAAAAAAGTCAGTACATACACCAGAAAAAGTATGCAACACAATGGAAATGATTGGAGTGATTGAACATTTAGTGGTAACGCCGTTTCCGAACATCACTTTTTGACACTGAAATTTAAAATGGAATTTTTCGACGTCTGTTTATTATTAAGCCGTTATGAAGCTATGTGCATCCTCTTTCTTTCGTTCTCTCTTACACCCCAGTCAATCGTACCTGACAACGAGCCAACATCACCTAACTCAGCTAAGCGCACCCTCATCAATTTTTGTCCAGAGACAATGAAAACTTTTCCCTTGATAATTAATGGTAATGCATTATCGTTTTACACATTTCCGGTTACAAAAGGTTTTCATACTAATGCTCTACTTTCACTTTCATTTGCACACATCTCTACAGTGTGTAGGCAAACATTCTTCCACGAACGTACACAGATGAGCAAACACATTGTTGTCTCCTTTCAAAATTTTGTCGAGCAGGTGATTTTTATTTTTAAAAAGAAACAACAAATTCTTGTTACATTCGGAAGAAGCGTATGCAGATTTTTTTTTCCTTTCTTCGACGAAATAATTTTTTCTAAGAATGCATACCAGGAAAATCAAGACATGGTGAAAAGAGAATTATTGCACACAGAAAAAGAGGTTTTATCTTTCGTGTAAATTCTAAGCTCTCTTCAGGTTCGGGAGGTGGAAATAAAGAAAAGAGAAAGTAAAGAAAAAAAAGTATTTTTTAAAGAAATGTTGGTATCCTTTGTTTCTTTATTGGCGTATCCAGCTGGGTTTACACAAATCCGATCTATGCGTTCTAACTATATTTACCGGATGTCGTCTTTGGGCCATTTTCATGACATAAAAGAAATACACTCACAATTTTTGCAATCTTAGACGCTCATTTTCCCCGGAGAAGCAAGGATATGTATTGTGATATTTTTTTTTCAAAGTGAAAAAGAATAGGAAAAGCCTAGAATCAATTCAATTTAAATAATGAATTCAGTTGAACGATGGTAGCGGTGATGTCGGAAGGAAAGAGCAAAGGAAAAGATGGGGGGATCGAAAAGAAAGAGAGAAGATATTGAAACTGAAGCAACATTAAAACCGAGGTAGCAAAAAAAAAAAAAAGAAAAAAAATGAAATAAAGTTTTATAGGTGGGTTACTTTCAAGCCTGAGTAGTTGTTTATCTGTTACTGGCCCTAGTGGTCGATGTTCAATCCATGGTGAAAAACAAATGTTCAATCAGGAGATTCCTAACTTAAGAGATTTGGGCAGCACAATGCTTTTACCCCTATTTGGCCCCCGTTGAACTTGTCTTACTACACAAAGCCAAGTAAATGTCAGGGAGATGTCAACTATAAAAGCATGAAAAAACGGATGACAGAATCATAGAAAAGGTAAAGGAATTAGAAAGAGAGGAAGAAAAATAAAGTAAGAGATAATTTGGATTTAATAGCTTTGCTGCATATGTTCGAGGAACTTTCACAATAGCAATCATATGTGCGTGAGATGGTCAGGAGGGAAAATAATGCCCCAACTCGCCGTGTATCTCTCCCCAGCGACGATTGTCATTGTTTTAGTGTAGACAAAGCCAGTTTTTTCGAATTAGGATATCCAACGTTGATATTTGGCGCAGAATATTCTTCGTACTTTGATGGCTTCCTATAAGTCGTGTTTCCAAACCAAGCTACAATTTATCTATATCAAGAAGAAGAAAAAGCGCACTTACCTCTATCCGTAGTCAATGATTCTTTGAAACCTATTCGGTGAATTATTCAGAATAATCTCTGAATAAGTAATTCCGTTGACATTTTCAATACCCAAATATCAGTCGACAGGATCACTAGCCTCTCCCAAAGGCATATTGAATTCACAAAATCTTGAGACAAAATTCTTCATGTCGTCTAAATACTTTTTTGCATGTTATAGGAGGGTGAAATTCGCCGGGACGATTATTTTTTTTACTGAATTCCGTTAATTATTTCACGTGAAGTAACGAGGAAAGCAAGCAGTACATACCAACAAGGTAATTGATCCTATTGACTGATCACTAGATATCACATACTTATATGAAAGGGTTAAGAACACATTGATTGAAACAAAGCTATCAAAACAAGGTGGAGTAAAAAAAAAAAGTATTAATGTTTGCGATTCTTAATTATGGTTGGACAATTTGGTAACAGCATGAACGACACAAAGACGCAATTTAATGGCCCGTAACCAAGTTTGTAATTTTTGAATCTGCCCAAAGCTATGAACAAGATTTCAACTAATTCAACTATAAAATCAAATCCACCAAAAATTGGCAAGGAATTTTCACAGTTGGATTAAGGATACATAAATAAGTGTGTACTGTTATATGTAGTCATAAACCGAATTCCATGCTATTTCTATAGTATAATGTTTGATATAAATGATTATTAGAAAAACGTTGGTTTCAGTGCATTATATGAGAAGGGGATAAGCTGAAAAATTTATAATTGCCGCGTAAAATACGTATCAAACATTTTGATATAATACATTGAAAATCAGCATTGCTTAATATGCAACTGACACAGCATCAAAGTAGGCCCTTAAGTAGATACTTACTAGACTTGCTTAGTCTTACCCAGGGGAATAACAGTGGTTCATCCAATGAGGATGGAATGGTTTACAAAAAACATATGGAGTAAAAAATAAAATTGCAAACTCTGGGTTCATAAAAGTGACAGGGCGCTCAAGATTGTTCAACTGACCGTCATTGTTGTAGTCGGTTCGATCCTCACTCGGTGACTTACCTTTGTATCTTAGTGCTGAGGTAAGCTATGCAAAATTAATATCATTTGTAAACCTTGCAATGTAACTAGGTAATTTCCTTGATCATGATTACTGTAGCGAGTTTGATTTTCCCTTGGTCCCCCACACAATACTGTGGCCTTGTAAATTCCTATAAGTTGGAAGATACTTTGCCTGGGTTAACTTTCATAGTAATTAACAATACAATAATATTTTCTTTTAAAATTGCAGGTCTAACGCAAGAGTTCTCAAAGCAATCAACAGATTTTTGGTATACACGGTTTATATTGTTTCCTTATTGAAACATCTGAGAAAAGTGTGAATATAATTCTACTCGTGTTTTGTCCTGTTGCCATTCGGATTTTCCAAAGTATTGTCAGTAGTATATAATAGAAAATGGTTGAGAAACGTTTGGATAGACTATGCAATGTATACAAATTATTTTCTGTGTCCCATTGCCCATAAAACCTGAGGGCATATAGGAACGCAGAGCATTCCATTACACAAGAAAAGTAATATATCCAAGGATAGATACATAATGTTGTTGAAAAATGCAGTAAGAGAGTGAAAAGTGCAGACAAATCATGCTACTACAACAACCAGAAACCCTAATCAATGTGGATGATGTTTTAATCTAGAGAAGGAACGAAGTGCTGCAACAATATTTATCTAGGCATTTTTTCAATTAGAAAAAAAAAAGACTTATTTGGCATTTAACAAATAGCCATTATATCTATTGGTAGTATTGACAAATGCAGACTGATCTATGCTCCCGCTACTTAAACTCGCTGCCTGAAAAAAATCCCCAGGATCGTTTAATGGTTTATTAATTTTGTCTCGTCTCATCTGCTTGGCGTCCAAACTTTATGTCAATTGAACGGGCATCCATGGTATTTTCGATCTGTTCAGCTCTCGATTTATTCAGATGGACCAATCTTCTCTAATTATAAAAAAAGCGATTTTTTTTTCAAATCATTTCCAAATGTTGTAATTCATTGCTTCATTCATTCTGGCGCCCATCTTTTCTCTTTATTTATAGCCAGCGTGTCCTCCATCGATTGATATCATTATTTGCCTCAGTGACAACACAAAGCTAACAGAATCTCAGGCCAGATGAGAAATGGATTTCCAATAATCTTACTCCACTCCAATGCCTTCACACTTTGAAATCTGTATTTCATCAGATAAGATCGATATCCGGTCGATGTCTTTAATCAGCTTCGGTTTCTTTTTTTGTTTCGGGTTTTTTTTTAATCTATGATATTCTTTCTGTCATTTTAATTTCATTTTAATCTGCCAGGTTGTCCAGAGTTTGGCTCCCACTGCTTGAGTTCTCGTTTGATTGCGTCTTCACTGCCGATGCGATTTCTTCTTCTTCTTTCTATTTTTTCAGGCATTTAAATCGCATTAAATCAAATGATTTTAATCCAATGTTTTAGAAGTTGGGGTATTGGGTCTAATTTTTTTCATCTATTACTTCCATTCTTGGTTTCATTGTTTCATACAGCTTTCAATTCATACATTTTGTTTATTTTTTTTTTGACCACTCCTTCCCTTCAAGAAGTTCCCTCCCATCCGATGTATATTGACAACGTTATTTTGTTTGATTTATTTGTGATTCTCCTAAGCTTTGTTTTGATTTTTCTTTTTTTTTTCTTCAGTTTTCCCCGATATCCACTTTCTTGTTTTGTTCTGGATCTTATTCTTTTTGTTTTTTTTCTTTTCATCTTGTTCTTTTTTTGTCCTTTTTACTTCGTTTTCCTTCGTTACAAACTTTCGATTTTTTTTTTAACTTTTATAGTTTTGATTTCTACTTAACTTAAAGATTGATATTGGTTCTTTTCTACCTTCCCAACTTTCTGTCCCTTCTTTTTTGAGTTGCTATATTTTCATACCCCTTTCATACTTTTTTTTTTGTATACTCTATATTGTATATATTTTTTCTTCCCTCCTACCAAAATCCGATATTCTTTGCTGGGTTGTTGTGGTTGTTGTTGTTGTTGTTGTTGTTGTTGTTGTTCTTCTTCTTCTTCTTCTTCTTCTTCTTCTTCTTCTTCTTCTTCTCCTCCTCCTCCCCTTCTTCTTCTTCTTCTTTCATTTGTTCATAAATTTTACCTCCTCGAAGTTTTCTGTTACTTATTGATTGCATTTTCTTATCAGCTCCGGAAATATTTTGCTTTTTGTTGCTCTGTATTTCCAATTTCCTATTTCATACCATAACAAGTACTGCTTTTCCTTCGAAATCTATGGATCATCCATCATTCTCAATAAGTATCTGTTAGAAAATGCAAGTGTTTTCAAACATACATCAATGAGGACAGATACTTCTGAAGATGGTAAGTGTTTTTTTTTTTTTTAACTGCAAATCTTTTGGACAGAACGACTGTCCTTATGTGGGTTTTGTCACAGGAAACAGCATTTGTTTATTTTCATGGCTCAGTTAACTTAAGGATGTGACGTATATCATTTATATCATAATCAGGGGACCTTTCGCATTGAAAAAGTCGTTCACAGTCCGTGGCCAACAGAGTTCGCCGAGAAGCGAGCTTGCAATCGTTTTCACCCGGTGTTGGAAAGTCTATTACCTCTGCTAACTTTACTGTCTTGTGTTTGTACCGTGTATTCTACATCAGCCCCGTTGAATTTTCCGACATCATTCATGAGCTGTGAAACCCAGCAGTTGAGAAACAAGACACTAAATCGTAACCATGTCATTTTTTTCTTTCTCGTCTCTGCTACTTTTCGCCTTTACTGCAGACACGGAAATCACGGGTCTGACCTTTTAGCTGCCCCATCTTTTCCCTCAGTAGCTCATTATACATCATATCTGACACAATAAGACTAAACCATTATTATATATCTTTTCGGAGTAGATAATTCAAGAGAGAAATATTGAAAGTTAGATGATAACAGGCCCACGTTGATCTTCTGTCCCTTTCTTCAGTGATTATCGCGTCTAAATTATTTGTATTTGTTCCCAGTTTCAATCTTTCCCCGAAACTCTTCAAACTGTCATAGGTGCAATTACTAATTGCACTCTGGAAAATATTTCAACCTGCTCATGGAGATATTATGATACTTTTTTGTCTCTATTTTTACCCTTTGGTGTAATTTTCTGAGGTCAGATAGCGTAGCTATAATGGCACTTTGAGCCACCGTTAGATATAATCATGTCTCGGCTTAGTGATAGAATGTACTACTGGCATATTTTGATGTTCAACAGGCTACTCTTTATGGCAATTGATAACAAATTTGATATCTAGGGACTGTTTTGTGAAAATGCTTTTTTTTTACCATAACTGACATAGAAAATTAAATGTTTCTTTCACCCTGGATGATCAATCTGCATCTTGAACCTGAGATTACATTTTCTTGTATTTTCTTGTAAAAGACTTATCGTACATTGGGTTATAGGATAAATGATTAACAATGGTTTATCAATAGTTTGGAGGACTACTTCTCACTGCAACTCATCAAAAACCCATAACTATCTATAGCGATCTTCGGTAGACGTCACATAGCCATAATACATGCAAATATGATGCAGTATGATATTTGCATTGTTATTCCTAACGGTATGTCCGTCATATTGTTATGTATCGTATAATTGCATATAAAATGCCATAATTCAACAAAAGAGGGATATTTTTCAATTTCAAGCTGGGTTTGTGAAGACATTTTCAATCTGAAACGTCTTGGTTCGAATATTTTGCTCTTATACATCAAATATCGAAACTCTATCCAACTGAAACATATAACATATTAGCTTTCAATCCATACAAAAGAAATAGAAACGATTACACCAGGAAACATGTGACTCGTTAGTGCGATCAACAAGAAGAAAACAATTATGATTTATATAATGAGGAAAATACAGTTACAATTGCATTTTTGACACCTCCTCGATGCATATCTAAGAACTTCTTTCTTGTCATTCAACGAAAAGGCATCACATTCTGTACTCCGTTCTCTCATGGGGAATACAAGCTAAATCGACCTTCAATATTCCCGTATAATCATTGCAACTTTAATTTTCGTAAACTGTCTTTTCCCAAAATCCAATTCTATCTCCAATTTTTCAAGTTTTCGAGGCAATGAAATTATAATTTGATTACAAACGCAATTCATACGCGCTGTATACAAAAGCTTTTACCTGAGAAACACAGAGGCAATCTGCAACCAGATCATTGACATATGGAACTCACTCACTGCAATCATCCATTGCATCAAATTTGTTGATGAAATACCAAATAATTACTGATTCTTCATATGGTACAACAGAGTACATGCAAACACAAATACACACACACACACACACACACACACACACACACACACACACAAGGCAAGCTACACCCCTGAGAAAAGAATGAATTCACCGTCAAAAAACTTGAGATCGCACACTGATAGCAGCAGAACCAATATACCATTGGAATTTCAGAAGCAAGTCCTTTCTTCCCGTTAGAGTGAAAAATATTAAAACAAAAGTTCAAAATACACTAATTCATCGTCACTTAATTCAGTATGTGTTATCACATTTTCTGCAAATAAATTCTTTCCATAAGCTTTCTTCTCTTATGTCTGTATTCATCATTTTATCATTAAAGTGTATTTTTCTTATCATTTTTCCTTTCGTGAGGATATACGTCTCTCTATATTTTGTCCGTGTATACTGAAAATTATGTATGTGTTGAAAATATTTTTTCTGGGTTGTTTTCCTTTCTGCATGAATTTCATTTGGTATATTGAATTCATGAAAAGCTATCATATGCACGGATATGCATTTGAACATTATCTTTCTCGGCTCAAATCCATCATATTTCGAGTGGCAACAAATATGCACTGTTCTAAAAATCATTTCCAATGTGTCCAACGTTATGTCACTCCTTGGGCCGTTTCAGCCCTTACCTAAATAGGCCAATCATACAAATGGGGAATGCTGGAAACGCTTTTGAATCAATCGTCAAATCCTTGTATTTTACAAAGTCTAAACGGTAGCCATTTACTACCGTGAGAAGCAAGCAACTATGTAACTAACAGAGCAGATCGTTGATATTCACTGGTTCAGTGACGATCGTCCAAGATAGCAACTGATCACAGTTGGGAACCACTCAGTGAGGACCCAACTCTTTACCGGAGATATGGTTTTATAGACGGACTTGATAGCCTTTATTCAATAGCAGAGCAATTTTGAAGACGTTTCACAGAGCCTAAATGTGCTTGGCATAGAAACAGCGTAGTGTTGCACCTTCTGATCAAATGCTCTGCACCTGCGTCCAGAAGACGATATTACTATATATTGCAATATATTGCCTGATATAAATTCAAATTAAATGTTTATCGATTCGTAAAGGTATAAACACATCATAAAAATATGATTATCAAATTTTGAGAAATATACAAGGCACGAATAAATATTTTTATTTTCTACTGTTTTATTACGCATCTTTCATCAATCTTTATGTTTCCATCGTTTTTGTGTTTTTTACACCAAGTAGAAAAAACATGTGGGAGTTGTATGTTTCACCAATCGATTTTCTTTCAATCATCTGTCTTCTTTTTTTTAATCATCAATACCCATAACAGACTGGTTCGTTCATGTGTTCCGGAATGAATAGGTACTTTTGTGTTCGATCATGTATCTATGTATCTGGACTTCGCCCATTTCAGAGTAAAAATTGAATTTTTTGCAAATACACTATTGTATCCTAACTGATCCTTTATTTTCTGTCTGGCAGGATTCACGCTTGTTATCTTGAAAATCAGATTTTTTTGTGATCACTGCCCAGAAGAAGAGAAGTAACTTCATTGATTGATCACCACTTTCCCTAATTTATTTTCATTGATCACCACAATGCGGCATGCTGCGAAAAGACATTGGTGACATGACAGTTTCTATTGAGTAATCAGTCCCGTTTCTATTAGTTTAGTTTTTTAATCAAATTTATGGTAGCTTTTTCACCAGGGTAACTTAATTTTACTATCACGATTAGTGACAATGATACATAATTTCTCTATCTTTTTTATGATGATGTCATCGTGCTTGGGTACTGTAAAGAGAATGTTATGCTCCCGAATTGAATGTATGCCTGTATGCATATACCATCGACAGTACATACTTTTTCCTGAGATGTACCGTAATAATTATCCGTATGGAAAGCAAAATCGGAAGACCTAGTTCTAATTTTGGCTGAATCTGAGTGCATACATTCAGCATTAATGGACTTATATATACATAGAAGCCTGGTACTGCAGGCAATACTAACACACACCATTAGTAGTACATGCAGAAAAATGTTCTGAATCTGGCAACTGCACGTTCGTACTTTGTACAGCATGCAGTTCGTGTTTCACCCTGTAAAGATGTCAAATTGGTGATTACTGTCCTTTTTCTATTCATCTTTTCACTCTTGTCCGATCTTGCTACTTTCTCTGTTTCTTTGTCCAGTCACCTTCACGTGGAAGGATATAAGGTTTTTCCAAGGTAGCTGGCAGGCAGACGGGGACTGGTAGACTGGTTCCAGCCAGGATGCAAGTTTACCGGGTAAAACTGGGATCCCTAAATGAGCAGATTTTCCGATAAGACCTGGCTCTGGCTGAGTTATGAAGGTGGGCCAACAACGTTACCTGCCCGGAGTGAGCCACCGACTAACTCGGTTACTGTTCACTAATGTTTGTAGACAACAAAATTAGGTTTTTCCATTTGCTTATGTCTCTAATTCACCGGCAATCTTTAACATTTAAGTATTTATGAACTTCAAAATGAAATTTACCGACTCTCTAACCCACGAAATATATCTCGTTGCTGGCATATCCAGATAGTTGATTCAGAATAGGGACGAACCACTCTCCCCTAAGCAACTTACATACCAAACAACAGAATTTTGTTACACCAATTATCATCCTCAACCTGGGCCCCACTGGTTGCATTGTAACTGTTGATTATGGTGCTGTAAGGATGCTTACATTTCATGTTCCGTCTGATTTTTCTTCTTCTTTTTTTTTTTTTTTTGATAATTTATAATTAAGAAGATCATCGGATGTCAGAGACTGTCCCCGGTGGCACTGCTTCCTTGAGATATCTTTTGTTGAGACTTTCTTGTACCTTTCTAATATTTTTTTGTAAATATTTCCCTACCCCGAATGGGTGGTCTCAATATTCAGAAATTTACGCTTGAATAGCTTTTCAACTTCCTCGTCTTGTGGCGTTTCTCTGACTGCATTGCCATTTTTAGATGAAGTAATAAGTTTCCTTCCTGTCATTTGGAAGAGTTTCCAGTCGATTAGCTTTGATCTTCAACCCGGTTGGTTCTCGATATTCCTGGAGAAAATAGATGGGTTAATTTTCAAAACTGTTTCTTGTTATTATTCGTGGTGATTCCGATAATGATGTTTTTTTTCCATTTCCTATGAACATCATTGAACAATACTTTATCATCATTAATTCTGTTACCGAAAAAAAGTAGCCAATAAATTCAAAATTGATACTTTGCAAGCTTACTTTCGTATGGCCCGAAGTCACAAATCTGGGACACCCAGTGAGGATAGATCTCATAACAGGGAGAATAGTCTGTGAGGAGTGCTTGATACACATTGCTTTTCGGTGGGGTGCGGCTAAAGGCAATGTTTTTATTTCTTATATTTTATGCTTGTCGGAATGGCATTGCTCAGTAGTCCGATGGTAATGTACACGGCCAGCACTCCCATATTCTTTGTTTGTTTTTTTTACGGCTCTCTTCAAAGGTTTTCTAATTTCTCTTTTTTCTCACACTGCCTCTAGTTTTAGTCTCTGATCCTTTGGAAAGGCTGCATTCACTGTAATCTTTTTGTTCTTTGTTTACAACGATTGAGTCGGATCTGAATAAAAGGATAGAACTTTTTTTCGCTGTCCCAAAGGAAGTTATTGCTGCTATTCAGATGAGCAGCTTCAAAATCGGATTAACACAAGTAGTTAATGATCATCATCATCATCATCGAGATTTTGCACCAGGAGTAATTGGAAGCTTCCACAAGCGATCAAGTCACAACAGGTCTCTTCAACTCACCACCGCTCTCTTTGGTATCCTGATAGTAGTTATTCTGTCATATAGATTGTTGTTTTTTTCTACTGCAGATTTTCACTTCTATTGGCACTTGCAAGGCTCTTGCGTTTATATTCCTATTGCGCCAGTGATAATGGGTACAGAAGTCACCATCATGCCCAACAATTTTCTCACTTTCTTTCAAGGTATAGATATTTATTCAATATGCCCACACGTATCATGAACATGATCTTTTGATAATTTTATCGGTCATTTTTTAATGCAAAATTGCCATAAATGCAAAGGAATGGAATCTAGAGTTACCTGGCAAATAATCTACCCAAAAGTCATTTTATTTTCTAATTTAGCCATTTTCACCGCTAAAATAGCCCATACCAAGACGACTAAATTAGAATCAAACTAAAATAAGCAATAAATTCGGTATGGAAAATAATAATGTAAGTCGTTTCTTTGAAAAAATGATATGAACTTCATTATGAAAAGAAGTAGTTCAAGAAATAAAAGACAACACCTGCTGCCACTAAGATATACAGGGTCAACAGACTCTGGCTTCAAAATGTGTATTAATTTAGTTGAAAGTTATTCAACAAACCAATTTTACTACTCTTCCAAATTGCAATGTTAGTTGGCCTTTTCAATCTCAATGATCGATACAGAACAAAATTTTAGCAGAACAGAAAAAATGTTTGGAGGGATTGTTTCAAAGATTTGGTCATTTCTTACAAAAAAGCATATTCTGAACGACTAAACATGATCAGATGCATACAGTTTTGTACTGATTGCAATAACTGTTGGTTTATCTAGGGTAAAATCTCCCACTCTCAAATCTAAGCCATATTAGCAATATTTTTCTTTCCAAATCTTTTTTGTTGTTGTAGTTGCTATTGTTGAAAACAACGCTATAGAAGCCTCTTACTTAGTATACTCGTCGATTTTAGTAGTACTGAAATATGAATTGTGGTTAAAATATACTCGGATCTCCAATTTTCAGGATGTCTTTGCAAGCGTATTTTGGACTATCCAAGAAGTATTTCTATTGCAGTTGTTAAGATTTGATATTGATTATTTTTAAAATAGGATTGTTGTTGTCGTTGCAAGTTTTCTTAAAACTTTTCATTGATAGCAGTATCTACATGGACACAAGTTGCAAAATTTTTTTTCATATTTTTATTCATGGTTTCATTTAATATGCAATTCACTTATCCCGTGCTCTCTATCCTGTTATCCCGACCACATCTTGCAAATTATTCTGACCAATAATCCTAACTATGAACAATCCACTAATCACAGCTGGCATTTCCGAAACATTTCTACTGCTTTGTTTTCAATCTTTTCTCCCTTCTGAGGACATAACTACTCCTATATATATATATATATATATATATATATATATATATTAGGATTGTAAGGAACAATTATCGCAATGGCGTCTGAGTTTCTTTCAAAGTACTCCTTCCAGAATTTACATTCACTTACTCCGGCATCCCTTCAAAATAGTCTGCATAGTAATTTTTCAGATTTGCCATCAAATGTATCTCTACGTTCACTTTAATTTGGCACTAAATATGAAATCTTGCTCATGAAACCAGATAAATCTGTACTACATGTACGTGGGCTGATAAACCTGGATGGTTTAACCTGTTACAAAAAAACCTACAAGAGAAAATGGAAATTGGCAGTGTAAATTTTACACCAGCACAGTAAAGAGCTCACTTGAAGTTATATCACTGCATACGCTGCAAAGTCCCTCTGATTGGTTGCCAAGTTACGTCAACGCCACACGAAGTAACCAGAGGTCATCCACTAACCGATCTTCAGTTCTATATATCAGACAAATTTGATTTTTACGTTAAGATTTTCATCATTCATTTCCCTCTTGGTAATACAGCTAGACGTTATTAAATTCTATGAGTAACTTCCCTTCCCTTCTTCAAATGTTCCAACGCACCCTTTTCATTATTTTCCATTAGTTTTATTTTTCGATAAGATTATTTCCATTCTTTTTTTGCGGTGTTTTTTGGTTGACGCTAACAATCTCCACTTCAACTTTCGCTCCCCCACTTTTTATAAATTTACTTTCCTTCCACATCTTGATGTTTCCTTCAACCGTTTTCACTGCCTCACCCTCCTCATTTTTCCTTTTTCTTGTTCTTGTTCTTCTTGTTCTTGTTCTTCTTGTTCTTGTTCTTGTTCTTGTTCTTCTTGTTCTTCTTCTTGTTCTTGTTCTTGTTCTTCTTCTTCTTCAATATATATATATATATATATATATATATATATATATATATATATATATATATATATATATATATATATATATATATATACCAATATCAAGAAACTTTCCCTAATTCTGTGTTTCTTCTTCAATCACTTTTCCTTGTCTAATTTTTCATCATTTATTTACTTTCTCTACCTCACTACCTTGTTTCAGAGGAATGTATTTCATCTCAACAAAACAGTCCTCGACGATATCATATATTTTTGTTATTTTCTGCGGTTAATCATCTTTCTTTCTTATCTTCGTTAATCACTTTTCACCTAAATCCTCCCTGTTTTAATAATTTGATTTCTTTTTTTTTTCCGGTGTTCATTTAATTACACACTCGCCTTTCCATCGTTGTATGCCACCTTCTCATTCTTCCCCGATTTTTTTAAGACAGCCTTCAAAAATCCTGCTTATCTTGTTTACCGTCTCTAATTACCTGATTATCTGGCATAATTCACAAACATAACTAACTTTCCAACATTGTTATTTTCCTACTTTCCTACATTCTTATATAAAAAGGGAAATAGGGACACGGTAGATCAGGAGGCACAGTTAATCTTTATGATTTTTCGCATATCAAATAGACAATATAACAGCTATTTTATTCATTTTATCAAGTCAACTCATCTGCTATCGTAATTTGTGAAGGGCTTGCCTGCTTGAGCATGTACAATGTGCTAGGTAAGGGACCATTTGAGCCAAAAGTATTCACTAGAGGATTTCTATTTTCATTATTGCGCCATAACTATTCAGAATTTTCCAATTATGCCATGTGAAAAAGAATCAAAATTCTATTAAGATTATTCCCCGTCCCAACTGCCGTCAGTATGATTGATCTTTGAATACGTATCGGATGCAGTTAATAATCCAAGTAAAGTGACAAGGTGGCAAGGTTGCAGACCTCATATATATATATATATATATATATATATATATATATATATATATATATATATATATATATATATATATATATATATATATATATGGCCACTTTAGTTGTCAAGTAAGAAGAAGTCTTGTGGTGAATAAATTTTATTGTTGCCTGATGGTGGGCGGGTGTTGTTAGACGTAATAGTTATTTATTTCCCCTTATTGACTGAAAATAGTTGGGAAACCATATGACTTCTTTTATACAGTGTTTCCATGTTAACGGAGCTGTTATCAATGTATTATTGAGTGGATGTGTGTGTGTGTGTGTGTGTGTGTGTGTGTGTGTGTGTGTGTGTGTGTGTGTGTGTGTGTGTGAAGTTAAGGTGTTTATAATCGAATTTGATGTTTGTGTAAGTTAAATTATTTTGTGTTGGTATTAGTGATATTAGTGTGAACGTGTGAGTGAAATTCATCATCATCAGTCTTTCAATGTCCGTCGTTGGACATCGACCTTCCCCGGGTCCTCTTCTCGGTTGTATCAATGCTATTTCTCATTTCCTTAATCAGTGGTCCAACAAAAAGAAAAGGAAATGACAAAAAGACAATGTTTGTGCTTTTTGAGAGATACCGTAGAGTTCAATATTTTCATGCTTTCCTCGTTTAGGAGCGGTAATTATCCGTTAGTTTAATTTTTTCGAGTATTTGTAGTTATTATTATTTTTATTATTATTATTATTATTATTATTATTATTATTATTATTATTATTATTATTATTATTATTAGCAGCAGTTGTAGTAGTAGTAATAGTAGTCTCAATATTGACTTTTAGGCTATTTGAGTTTGTATACAGAAATGTGAACAGAATAATCTGTTGTCAACTCAGTTCATATAACAGAAGTACATTTGTTTTCAAATGGTTCATTGGAATGCCGGGGGATTATCCGATTGCAGTTATAATAATATTAAATATATATATGGAAATTTTAGAGAGGGTGTGCCCAAGAAGGTAATTGGTGCTATCATATATTAGGAGTCAACCCTACATGAATCTTGCAACTTATGTACCAACAAAGAAGTCCATTTACTACATAAAGACTCAGAACCTTTTTCTGCTCGGGACAAAACTGGGTGAGAGAATCAGAAAAGAAGGTGATCAAGTAAATAACCTCAGATTTGCTGACTACATCTGCTTTTCTGCAGAGGACCTTTACGTTGTCTAGGTAATGCAATACGAACTAAATCAAGAGTAGATCTTCATGTGAAACGAATATACAAATATAACATATGAAGATGCTGGACACAAAGACACAAAAACCCATGTCGAAAATGCAAATTTGAGAATTGTTGATACCTACATCTACTTAGGATCACAAATCTCCATGGAACCCTCTAAAGATAAAGAAATGAAATGAAGAATCACTTTATGATGATAAGCAATGGTAGATCGACACCAAACTTCAAGAGTAAGAAAATCCCATTCGCTTTAAAAAGAAGGGTCTGCCACCAATGCGTCCTTCCGATAGTTACGTATACAGCTAAAAGATGGAACTTAACCAGAAGATCGATCCTCAAACTAAGATCTATGAGACGTATGCATGAGAGAATCTTATTCAACATCACATGGAGAGATCTGGAGCAGCAGAGTATATAAGAAAAAAGGACATTGTAGAATACATAGAAAACCTCAAATGGCAATTGGCTGGTCATGTTGCAGGGATGTCAGACTACCGATGGACATCTCAAAATGGATCCTCTAAGATCATTTTCAAATCTGAGAGGGATTGTTGTTCGAGTGGTAGTTGATTGTTGTAGTTTCACGTTAATATTTAAGGTCGTTAAATATCCTATCAAATCATGTTTAGTCTTCTTAGTTATTGATCACGAAATAGCACAGTATATTAGGTGAAAAAAAACAGGAGTCAGGGTCATCATAGAATGTAAAAGGAAACTCAAATGGCAATTGATTAAAAAGTTCAGAAACCATTGAATCCAATGATGGAGAGGTCTGGTAAATCCTTTGGAAAGTCTCAGTCCAACAGCTGCTGCTGCTGCAGCTGCTGCTGCTGCTGCTGCTGCTCTTGATGATGATGATGATGATGATGATGGTGGTGGTGGTGATGATAATGATGATGATTGCAAATACATTGTATTAGTGTCTATTAAAGTAAAAAACATTGTGTTCGTGTCTGTAAACTCGAGGTTTTATGAGGGGCTGCTTGTATACTTCAATCCGTCTTTTTCCCCAATTGTTGAGCAAACTTACGCATTTTTGGGATGTTTCAATTTACTTTCGAGCCCGTTTCATCAACCCCTTCTCCATAGGCTTCCAATATCAAGTTGTTTCGTTGGATATATCTCCATATGAATAATGAATCAAGCATCTTGGTTAAATTCCTAGCCTATTGACCGAAAGTTTTTTTTTGGACTGGTAGTGGATCGTTGTGATTTTATGTTATTATTCTATGTCTGTAATTGCTAAATTTCGTGATTCATTCTTTCCAACCTATTGTTCAGTCTACCGGGTGCTCTTTGGGAGGTATATCTTATGGCATGTTTTCGCAGTTCGAATTACTGTAAATTCTCTAAGTTATAGTACTAGTAAGCGTATGTTTGCAGTAGGTAAAAAAAAATGGAAGATTTTTCATAGTGAGTTTTTTTTTTTTTGCTGTTTATTATGAGGCTGCTGCCTGTCATGTTTTAGAGGATTTGGGGATTACGGCTGGAGATTTTATCAGGTTCTTGGAACAGTTGACTTCACTCCAGTTTGAGTTTTAGGATTTCCCATCAGTGCTTAAATATTCGAAGTAATGGGTGGGGGTATTTGAATATTTTGTTATTGGAGGTATACTATTCGATCAATCATTGTCAGCTAGTTTTAGGATGTCATCTGTAAGGATTTTGATCGCTCTGTTATGTAATATTCAAGTTACCACGTGTGGGGAAATGTAAAAATTTATCATTCTTTCAATCAGTTCTACATTGTCTGACCATATCTTTTTAGGGCTTCTTAGTAATAGTGATTTCGTTTTAGCTATTTTTGTGCACATATCTGTGGTGTGTCCCAGTATGTTCAGTGTATTGTATATATGTTCGTGATTTTCTCTTTTATTTACATAGATTGCAATATTTAAAAATGCAATAGATTGATTTAAAGCTTCGTGTTCGGGGTTTAATAGCAACGTGTTGAGAGTTCGGGTGTGTAAGGAATGTATTTCGTTTTATGGTTTCTGCAGTGTGTATAACGAATATGTCGTCAAAGTTTCTAGCATAACAAAGACAGTCATTTGTAATTCCTGGATAGATATATCTTTCCATTGAATTTTCCCTTGGAAATAATTGCGTACGGCGATGCTGTGACAGTCCCTATGGAACAACCCTTGATTAGAAAAAATGTCTTTCATTGGGGTTAAAGCTATTTGTATCGATATATGTTGCATTAAGAGTTTTTTCCTTCATTAATCTTCTATCTAGGCTTTCTTTCAAGGTAGCGATCCCCTCATCATAACTGAAATTGGAGTATAGGGATTTATCATCCATAGTAACTGAAATATCATTTCTTGCTATCATTTTTTTTTAAATTTTGTTTGGGAGGTCAGTTGTGTCTATAATGAAAGATTTCACGTTCTCAGCTAATGATTGTATGTAGAGGTCTAGAAATTTGGATAATTTCGTGGTATGTCTTTTAGTTGATTAGATAACTGCTTTCCCGGGTTATTACCTTTACGTATTTTAGGTAGCTGGTAGATTTGCGTGGGTTTAATGCACATGGGTTTATGAGTGTCTGAGGTTTCTTTATCTATCGAATTATTAAGGTATATTTCTTCTAGAGAGTTAATGATAGTTTCCTTCGGTAATTTGAAGGGATCTCTCGGGAATTCTTTGTAGAACTCTGAGTTGTTTAGTTGATTATTCGCCCCCTAAAGTATTTATCGATACTACAAATTAGTACCTAACCCTTTCATGTGCTTGAGTGATAATTAGATAATTTCTATCACTGAATATTTCTGATGTGTTCGATTTATTACTATGGTTTTGGTATGTAGTTGGTTGATTGGGGTGTAGATTAATCTCACCTGGGGTTGTTTGTTGTTTAACCTTTCGTGTATATGTTTAGTCGTCGGCTTTAGGCGTAGTTTCTCATGTTTCTTCATCTTGGTGTGATCATCATCATCTTCATCATCATCAGTAGCAAAACCCATTTTAAGTCCGCTGCTGGACAGAGGCATTTTCCAGCTCATTCCATGACAACTGCACTTGTACTACTCTCTGCCGTCTTAACAGCACGCCTTTCAATATTATTTCTTTATCTTGTGTGTGGTCTTTTTTTTTATTATCCTTACTGTGCTATGGGCACCAATTGGATAGTCTTCCGATCCATCTGTTGTCATTTCTTTGTGCTAAGAGCAGTTTTGTTGCTTAATAACTTGCATTACTTCCTTCACTTTGAGTTATCAGTATGATAACTCTTCCTTTGATCCTTGTTGATCGGAGTCATCTATAGCATTGCTCTTTCCATGGCTCTCTGTGTTATTTTAAGCTTGTTTTTCTGTAAGTTTTGTAAATTTACATATTTGGCAACCGTATATCGGAGTTGGTATCATACATTTATTTAATACCTTCAATTGATATGCATCGTTCATGGGCTTCCTCTAACTTTTTCTGCTGACTTGAGTAATTGTATTCATCAGTTTCAGCAAAAGTACACTCTGTTCCTATGTAGAACCCGCCCCTCTCTCTCTCTCTCTCTCTCTCTCTCTCTCTCTCTCTCTCTCTCTCTCTCTCTCTCTCTCCTGTTCCTCTTTAAACCTATTTTTTTCCACTTCCCTATTTGGATCACTCAAAATTTCTTGTTATTCTTGCGATGTTTCTGTCATCATAGAAATATCCTCACTGAATCTCAGTCTATCTAAATATTCTCCTTGTATGTTTACTCCCATGCCCTTCAAATCAGATTTCCGAAAAATGCTTTTAAAATTCAATTGATATTGTATCCCCATGTCTCACTCCTTCTCTATCTATGTATTTCTGTATCTTTATACATTGTAATTATTGTCGTTTCATCATCGTATATGTCTAAATGACGAGTGTAATTTTCGTCAACACTCTCTTCTTGCATTGAGATGAGAACTGCCTGTTTTTTTTTTGTTGTTGTTACCGAGTCAAATAGTTCTCAATAAGTTATTAAGCCTCAACAGAACAGTTTGCTTAGTTATGATGAATTTGATAACTTAATTTGATAAAATAAGTGGTTTATAGTTGTAAAGTCACCTATGGGACCTGCCTGCTTGTGTGAGTAATTTCCATTATTTCACTCATTATCTCCTTTCTTGTGGAATAAAATCATTACCTAGCAGAATTTTCAGCTCTATTTTCTCTTCCACCCCTCTCTCTCTCTCTCTCTCTCTCTCTCTCTCTCTCTCTCTCTCTCTCTCTCTCTCGCGCGCGCGCTGTACGAATTTCAAGTTTCAAAAATTTCTTTTCTGGGTTTTACAGTTTTAGTTTTCGTTTATTTGCTAAACATATAGCTCAAAAAGCTTCCTAATATGTGTCTTCCTTGCAACTCACGTGCGTCTTAAAAAGCTATCGTTTTTTGAGTAGATACGTTTGGGCTTTCACCCATTTGTTTCTTGTTAAACTATGCTGAAAGTATCTTTCAAATAGAATGAACTTATACAGATATTAGATGTTGAGTTGAACAGATTAGCTAAAAGGGTTTACATACACACATACACACATACACACACACACACACACACACACACACACTCATACTGCAGCTGTCTCATCATCTTTAATTTTTTATTCAATTTACGACGTCTAGACTACGTGATTTAATGATCATATAATGACTGGATATCATTTCAAATAAGAGTTTCAACATGATATAACGTGGTTTATAACAATTTTGTCCTTTCATATGTAGCCATTCCTCAATACATAACGGTCAAACAAAGAAAACAAAAGAAACAAATAGAACAAGTATAGACCGAGAATGAATAAAATGATAATCTGAAGTGAAACCAGTTATTTGGGCCTCTGCTTTAGTGGTGGTTGTTTAGCTCAATTGGGAGACCAATGCTACTCTGGAGCATCTATCACACACACACACACACACACACATATATATATATAAAGTTTGTTTATATCTATCTATCTATCTATTTATCTATCTATCTTTCCATATATATATATATATATATATATAATATATATATATATATATATATATGACAAAGGTATGATCCGATTGAATAATACACGTTCAAACAGTGTGCTATTTTATCAGACGTTAACTATTGTTTGGAACCAAACGCAAACCGGCTTGAAGTCTGCTATACACTTCATATGATTTGATTAGTTTAAGCATATTCATCAATCAATATATTTTTAGTAATGTATTCTCACACACACACACACTCATATATATATATATATATGTGTGTGTGTGTGTGTATGCAAGAGAGATAGAGAGAGAGAAAAAGAGACGAAGAAATGTATTAAGGTCACAAATTTCTGAGGGAGAGAACATGTTTGCTTACGCAATTATTGATCCAGTACCTGACACCATCTTAGCACGCTGTGTCCGAAGCTGTCATAAAGTCAGTGACTGTATTTCCTTTTTATATCTTCTATCGACCATCCCGTGTTTGTTGGATAATTAGAGGATAATGGGATAGCAGTTGAGGTAATTTCACATAATTCTAAAATGCATCTTTCAACATTCCCGGATGCCCCTTTTTAAACTCAGAGCAAAGTTGGAGTAAACTTTGTTTTTCTCCCGTAGCAACATGAAGAACAAGAACAAGAATGAATTTCCACGTAATTCATGGGAGTTAACTCCTCACTGTTTGTTTATCACATCATGTTGGGCTAATATATGCGATTACAATTTACTTACCGAATTTTGGGATCAGGACTTAGTGATTGGAAGGCAGCTCTCTCAGCAACTGAGCTGAACTGAAAAGTGTTACGTATTTATGATCTATAAAAACAAAGGCTCCTTTTATCATCTTCAGTTGGAATAAAAGTTAGGACGGAGTTTAACCATGCTGTAAACAGGCTTGTTTTTGCTCAACTGATCAAGCTGATTTATTAATGACTTTGATTTCTCAGTTTCTGTATTGAATGATTATGATGGATTTTAAAAGCATCCAGATGAACACTACTGAGGGCAACTTCTAGGGAAGCAAGATCATAAGAAAGAAAAATTCCCATACCAAAAAAACCATCTTAATTTGCTTGTTGAAAAAAATATGTGTTCTAGAAGCGAACATGGTTTAATAGAATGGAAAACATTTTCTTGTACTGAATGATGAATTTCGAAGAAAGTCTGCGATAAGTAATTGCTTCTGTGAAGCGTACGGGTAGGATTCTGTAAACAAGTTGAAGCATTCATCCAATATAATGATTACTTATGCTGAAAATCTGGCATTTTTATTCCGGACACCATATTGGATATCTGGCAAATCCCACTACAACCTTTGTTTTGTAAGAGTTAATGACTTTGGGTGATATTAGGGTTCATAGCAACAAAAAATATAACAGTATTTATCTGAGATGTATTTGAAAATATATAGTGCTAATTAGACCTTACCTTTTGCCCATTATAATTGGAAGCCTTTTGGTTGGAATGAGAATAATTAAATGATATCAATTAAAAAGGTGAATGAAATAGACAAGAAAATAAAATTGAAAGGCTAACTTTGGTTTAATCTATCTCGATATTGATGGGTAGCATACGATTGTAGTTCTGATATTGCGAGAATAGAAGTTATCCGATTGAAGTTTCTAAAATTTCACATTAATTATAATAGTTGAGTTTAAGTAGTTCAAATGATTTCCTGGTTGCTTGACGAATGGTATAAGTTGTATATGGAGAAAGAGTCAAATTGTGTTAGAGTGTAAAGTCGTAAAATTCGTTTATGGGTAGCAGAATGGTATTGCCACGACACTATAGGAAGTTCAGTTCACCACTTGATTGGTTATCATGAGCTCTGAAAAAAAGTTTCATAAACGATGTCAGCAAGCTGTCTTAGTGGACCAAAAATAAATGCATAGACTTTCACTCCAGCTTCAGAGAGCAACAAAGAAGTGTCATTCGATAGAATTCAAATAGAAAAAAATACTTTCGTTATTCGACTTTCTGTCCTTATAGTGATAAGGCATTTGCTATACATTTATCGTGATACAATGAAGTCTGGCGGTTGTAGGGAATGAACCCAAGATGACTGTTATAGCGCTGACGGCATGTACTTAAGTAAGCTTTTGCTTATTTCTCATGACTGCCCACTGATATTACATTTACTTCTTCACTCTCTACTTACCTCATGCATTACTGTGCATTTCTGAAAGTATGAAAATGCACTCAATGATTAGATTTTATTTTTTCAGAATTTCCTGAAAGTTTGTTCTATCTATTTTGTTGAAAATTCAAAATTGTTGAGAAATCGATAGTCCTTTGTCAGACATTAAGGAAAGTCGTACAGATGCAGTAGCGTTACAATAAGCATAACTTTGAATTAAATGTAAATGCTTTTCTTATAGAAGTACACTGTAGATGATTCTCAAATAGGAAAGCAAATATTCGAATAATTAATTTGTTTTCTGTTTCGGTGATTCGAAGCAACTAACGAATGAAAGTTTATCCAAAATCCTTTGAAACATGTAAGCATTTAGACTACGAGACGAATGTAGAAATCTCTGCCTTTGATTAAGAACGTAAAAAAATAATCCTAAACTGATTAAACTTTCAAATGAAAATGTCATTCTACGGGTAATCCGTTGCTGCTTAACAAAAATCAAGACACACGCATGCAATTATTTAGGAAAATGACATCATATATCTGCATTCATCAAGTGCATGAAATAAAAATGTCAAACCAAAATTCACTGCGAAATATTATCTTAGTAACATGCTGAAGACAATTATTTAGGAAAGTAAATAATGAATCTTTGTAACATGACTTTTCTACTTAGTAAGGTACATTTATTTTCAGATTTTTTTCAGTCTTAATTCTAATTCTTAGTAATGGAAGCCTTTGAAAATTACTCCACCTGGAAAACTATACTAAACATACCAGATAGTCAGAATAGGAAGGTCTGGATTCCTGATAGCAAGTTCGATGAAATTACTGAAAAAAAAATATTAGTAAATGTATACTGAACCGTGTACGTCGTCATCTATCGACTGATCGAGTAGAAAAAACATTTTAAAGTTGATTTGTAGAGTCCAAATAGATATGGAACTTTTGTGTAAGTTATTCTATGACGATCCAAACCAGGGCAAACCTTATGAATTGGAATATTCTCATTGAATGGTTAGGATTGAAATGAGTCAAATACATTTTAGTTTTATTTCACCTTTTATTGGCAAGAAAAATGAATGACATCGAAGAGAACACTTGATTTTCCTACTGAATAATAAAAAAGGAAGATGCCTTCCAATAATTAATTGGCAAAATAAAGACATTAACCATATTCATCAAACAAGCATGGGAAGCTAACGTTGGCTCCATATCTAACGGAATAAAGAATACCTATTCATTATTTTTCGGTGTTGATATAATCTCATATCTGAAATGAAATGTTCTCCCCAGGCTTTTCATCATCTCTCCCATATGAACTAATGTTATATTTTGTATTATTTTCCATTAAAATTTATAAGATAAGAAGGCAATAATAATTGGAAACAAACTCGATTAGGCTTTGTCGTATTAGAAATTTGAAAAACGTCCAGATGCAGCATCTCTTAATGTATTTTGCGTAGAATAAATCTGTGGCAGACTTTATAAAAGTTTGGCAAAGTTCAAAATAAATGTTTCCTTGTCAATTATAGGTGGAATCATAAGGTGATACACTGACCTTTTGACGAATGTTATACCTGTATTTATGAGAAATACAGCAAATATACCTGAAAGTAACAATATTTTTTATCTAAAAAGCAATAATACGTATGTATTCATACCGAATTATCTAAAATATATTCCAATTACTGATATGAAACGGGCAATTAGCATTATCTATACTCAGAATTCTGTAATATTTAAGAAATATATCTCCTGAAACAACATTATGGACATATTATAGGAGATGTTTGCATCATGTGTAATATCTGATGCAATCCCAGCTTCTTTCGTTTGTAAAGGTGAAATAGTTGAGTCGAAAAAGTAAGGTCATAGGGAGCCATCCTGATTTTTTTTTTGCCACTTGTTTTTTTCAATCTTCAGATTGTTTAATGTATTATTCCGATGGCTGCCAAGCTAAGATGATACCCCACGGCGTTCATTTCAACCATATATGACACTCATTGCGGTCTTGGACGCGGAGTCTGGAATGATAAAAAATTGTATTACTAATGAACACGTTTTTTCATCCAATTCTGACACAGAGAATCCAGAAAAGATGTATATAAGATTCAATCACATCCTGTCTCTATTTTAGACAAAAACACGAAAAGGGAAAGAATGTCGAGAAATCCAATTAAATGTTTTCATATATGAACTCCATATCAACTGTTTTTTTTCTTCAATAAACTGGTTTTCCTGATACATAAAATGTTTATTCTATGATACTGCCCGTAAATATATTGTTATGTCGCCTGCCAGGGTCCATTCAACCCCATCATACTAGTTGTCTAATGGAACCTAGACACCAAAAATATAAAATCGCTCAAAATAAGAAGTGAACAATATAGAAAAACAACGAGCAACATTTTCCCCGTGAACGTACCTTTTGACTCTCATATATAGCATGGTATATTCTAACCATTCACAGGACATTTTTTTTAAACATCATGTCGATGCTCATGCATCAAGGTATGAATATGTAGGTTGTAAAATGTAACAATAGTCGTAGAGAAGCACCGTACAATTTACTGTCAGGTGATTGACAGCACTCTTTTTATTTGAATGTAGAATGGACGGAAAGAGATCGAGCAAGACACAATCCTTTATTTCAAAAAGTCTGACAACTGAATTTAATCTGGCTCAGAGCTTTGAGAGCAAGTCAGTCCTTGGGTATGAAAATTAAAACTAGTTAATAGAATAGCATAACAAGCTCGCTAACTATCTTTCAACGTCATACTCTCATATAAGGTATTTCCATAAAGTATCTAGCCCTTCATTATTAACAATGAAAACTGCCCACCTCAGGCAATCATATCTTCATGATTTTTGTTAGGATTTTCCGCTTAGGATTGTACATTCTTATTTCTCCGACCTTTTGATTTTTCAAAGAGTCTGTTAGGTCTTCGTTTAGGATTGCAATCACTTATCTCGTAGAATTCTCAATCCAGTCTTCAACCCTGAAGTGTCTTCTGTTACAGCATTTTACGTTGAAATATTCTTCAACATGCTGCTTTGTATCTTATATCCCTCAGTTTGCAGACATGTTTCCAATTTTCCTTCAGTTTTAATGTTCCTGCAATTTTAAATTCAATTTGGGTTTAAATATTCTCTAATAACATCTTTGTTCAAATGTCCTTTTTTTACAATAACGATTTGTTCCCCATCAACCTTAACTTAGCATGTATCAATATTTATATTAGTAAACAGTAGATTAAATTTTACATAATGACAATGAATATAAACATACACACACACAACACACACACACACACACGCGCACACACACACACACACACACACATATATATATATATATATATATATATATATGTATATATATATATATATTGGTTGAAATTGTAAATAGATAATAAAAGAAACATGGATTGAGTAAATAGGAATTTATCCTCATATATAACAATAAAAAGCCATGCGTTCGTCCAGCAATGGCCAAAAAGAGTCATCAGGGGCCATATCCGGAGAGTAAGGCAGCCGGGGGGCGATATTTGTCTCGCAGTTTGCAAAAGATTATTTTTTCCAACCGACGTAGTATAAATACAACACTCGCCATTGTTCACATACTCACTTTCATTCTGGGACAAATAACTCCAAGAAACAAACAACGTAGCTTGATGCAATTTTTTATTCAAGATATCAGGGTCACTACAACATAACATTCCAGTCTCTGGCATTGTAAAACATCACATTAGCGCGCTGTTTGGATGGTTTTGCGACACATCTTGTTCATGTTTACATACATACACACGCACACACACACACATATACATATATATATATATGCATATATATATATATGCGTGTGTGTGTGTGTGTGTATATATGTGTATGTATGTATTCTTAAACTTCGATTTGTGTGAACAGGTGTGTATATGTATGTGTGTGGATGTGCCTGTAAATAAATACATAGGAAGGAAGTTATTTGTGTATAATATATTTATGGATTGTTTCTCTGCAATGTTGTCTACCACCAATAGAAGTAAATAGCTTTACACGTTGCAAATATCAAACTTTTCGCAGAACATTCAGCTTATTGAATTTACATGGCGATGTTTTGATGAGTGGAACAAAAAGATGGGAAGACATTTTTCTTTGTTTCTGTCACGAACGTCAGAATAATCCAGAAGTTTCCACTCACTTCAGTGGACATGTAACGCGCTTTGCACTTCAATATAAATGTTTCTCTTTTTTTTTTTCTCTCTTATCTGTTTCTTTCTTTGCTTTATCTATTCAACTTTTTTTCTATCTTTTCTTTTCCATTTTCTTTTATTTGCTACTTTTTGCTTTTTCTTTCGTTGTTTCCATCACGTTTTTCTCAGCTCATTTTTCTTTTCCTCTTTCTTTCTTCCTGCTTTCGTTTTTATCCTTTCCATCTTTTTTTTACAATTTTCGTATAGACGTCTTTCATTCTTCCTACCTTCCTTTTTTTCAATTCTTTCTTTGTTTTAAAAAAGTATGGTATTTTCATTTATATCATCTTTAACTGCTTTATTTTTTCCCATGATTTCCTCCGAGTTCTTCTTGTGTTCAAGTATGTCCATGCGTTATGTGTTCAGTAATTAGCTTATTCTTATGAAATAACTACATTTATGGTATTCATCCACTTCTCTTTGCTCCTCCTTATCTATCTGTATTTTTTTAGTTACTCATCTCACAATGGACCAATGTCACTTTGCTCCAATCTCTCTCTCTCTCTCTCTTTCTCTATCTCTCCCTCTCTTTTTGATCTATGTATCAATCTATCAATCCATCTATGTATTTACTTATCTCTCTCTCCCTACATATATATATATATATATATATATATATATATATATATAATATATATATATATATATATATATATATATATATATATATATTCTCCATATATATATATATATATATATATTGTCAAAAGCATTACATTCCATCGATTTTCACGAATTGTGTTTTTCTGTTGATCTACCTCCTCTCACTTCTTGATTTTGGTCACCTTCTGGGTCTTTATCTCTCTCTCTCTCTATCTCTCTCTTGTTCTCTCTCTCTCTCTCTCTTTATATATATATATATATATATATATATGTGTGTGTGTGTGTGTGTGTCTGTGTCTGTGTCTGTGTCTGTGTTTGCATTTTTGTGTGACCCACTTCCTTTCCTCCCGTATTTCTCATATTTTCGTATCTGTCTATCAATATTATTTCAGGATATCAGATATTTAGCCTATCTTCATTTCCTTATTCCATCCAAATAAACTCACACACACATGCACAAATGCACACACAGGCACACACACACACACACACACACACACACATATATATATATATATATACATACATATATATATATACATACATACACATATATATATAATATATATGTATATATATATATATATATATATATATATATATATATATATATATATATATATATATAAACACAAAGACACGCACATATAGAGAGCGATGGTGTGTGTTTAACACTGCTGGGGAATCATGTCAACATAAGTTTTGTTTTCAATCCACCAAAATGGTTTTAAAATCAAAAAACAAGAAAAATCACACATTTTACCATAATATCTGATAATATTTTAGATATACGATGTCACTTCGTGTGACAGGTCTAAATGCATCCCCAGTCAGGCCAATGTAGTTCCTCATTAAACAATAAAAAATTATTCAACTAAACTAATTTCACAAATGAGGGCTGAGTTGTCTTGTTGACCATGAATTGACCTTGAAGGTCAATGTCACATAAATTATTTTCATCTCATATACAAAACTTTTTTTTCGTTCCAAGGGTGCAAACGCTCAGGCAGCTATATGACTTATACACGCAGACAAACAAACAAACGAACGAATGAAAAAATATTCGCTGTCTTTGGTCGTATATGGATTCTAAGAAAGAGACATATTTCCCAAATCTGCACGAACAACAGTTTTAACAGACACACCAGGAGTGTTTGTATTTATCTTTTTTACTACTTCGAATCGAGGGTCTACGAACCAAAAAAAACTGACATCTTTTTTGAATCTCATGGAGAACAACAGTTTTAACAGATGGAATCACAATGTGACTATTTATTTGTTTATTTTACAATAATTCATTTTGAGTTCGAAGACTTAAGAAAGCGGATGTCACTTTTGAATAGGAGAACAACGGGTTCAACAGACGTAACTCTGTCTAAGCTTGTCCAAGCCAGGTTGGAAAAGGACGTCTGCTGGGTAGTCACAATGTTGAGGGAGACTGTTAACATTTTTCAGTTGTTAGGTTCGGTGAATAAATCGATGAATACAGTGATTTGGTGAACATATTGGAGAAATTTAATAGGGGTGCGTCTGTTAAAATTGAGGTGTATTGTATTGTTTTTGTAGAGATACGTTGGTTTGGCAACGATGTATATTGGTGTATATTTTGGAAAAGAGGGAGTCTCTGCAGATAATTTTGAATGCGGTGATGTGTGTGATAGCATGTACATACATGTGTGTGTGTGTGTGTGTGTGCGTGCGTAAAATATGTGATAACAGTTTCTCAAATATTTGAAAATGTATGCACGTAGAAATTAACACCTGATTCAAATGACCAGAACAAGATACGCCGTAGGAAGAGTAACCATAGCATACGACACACGACGACAACGTGTAAGCTAAGAATAAGTAAGAACAAAATATAGTACCAAAATATTTTCTTGCTGGAACTAGACATACTCATTAAGAGGATAGGGCTACCAGTTCGTAAGAGAAAAGGAGAAGGTGAGAGAAGTGTGTATATCCGAACAGAGGCCAGAAAGAGAGGATAAACGAGCGATTAGTATAAAGACTAGCTTGGAAAGGGGAAAAACGACAGCTTGCTGCTCGAACCGTAAGGGTCATTCACACCTACAGCTATGGCTCCGCCTTGCAGGCATTTGCACGAGTGATTGATCAGGCGTACATAAAGGGACATTCTCTTTCAGCCTCTGCCGCTTTTCTCCTTTTTTTCCTATTTTTTTTATTTTTTTTTTTTGCTGCATGATCTTCGAATGACTGTAACCCTGTTCTGAAATACGAAATGGAGTGTATCATTGGATTACAGGTTCGTTCTCCCTCTTTGCTGTTGTTTTATGACAAAATGCTATGCGATGTTCTTAATGATGTGATGTATTGATCGAATGACTCAACTTCTCTACATTATGATGAATAAAAGCATTAGACTTCACTCCTGGATTAATCTTCTTTCACCCATCATATCGCAGTCTGCATGTTCTGTCTACGGATGTATAAAGAATTGCATATTGTTACATAGGCGTGTGACCAGTAACTCATCCGATGAAAAATTGGCATACTGTTGGTTCAACATCGAGAAGAGACCATTCAAGCCAACGAACTACATAGGCGTAAATGGTTACCAGACGATCGAAAAAGCTATATACATGTACATATATATATATATGCGTACACACATATATATGTGTGTATGTGTATAAGTACGCATTGATGTGCATTCATATTTGCAATATATATACTTGTTTATACCCGAATCTCTGATATATATCTCTCCAATAAATTAGCATTTTAATTCAATTTTTCCCTTGTTTCTTATTTGTCTGGCGTTATTTCAATGTTTCCTTTATCTCTTGTCATCGTTCAATTTTTTTTTTACCGTGTTTTTAATAGCTTTTCCCCCAATTTTTCATTTTCTTTCCTGCTCACAACTTGCTTTAGATCTTTACTGTCGTGGTCCCCGACCTTGTCTCTCTTTTCTTCTTTGTCCCTTAAACATTTCTTCCGTTTAATCTTTTTCCCTCCTTTTCTCCTCGTTTTATATTCATCTGCTTTTTGTTTGTTTGTTTTATTTTGCTTTTTCTTTTTCCTTCGACTTCCTTACCATCATTCGATGGTTCTCTATTTTTGTCACTATTCCCCCTCTTTTTAGTGTTGTTTTTTTAAAAATTTTTTTTTCTTTCCAGACTCTTCACTTTAAAGAAACACGCGCACATGCACATATAACTTTCCAGTTTACAAATACAAAACTTTGATGTATTGGAACCAATTGACATACTTGGTATTATTTAAAGTAAAGAACAGACACTACTAAAAAACATCTCTAAACACAGCCAATCTCTCAAACAAAAATCTATGAAGAAACAAATCTGACCGCTTGTGCCTCATCAGCTGATATGTTATTTTCTGCAACAGGGTAAAAATAAACGAACAAATTCAGCGAACACAAAATCGATATCTGAAGCGAATTAAACAAAATGAATCCGTAGGAAAACACTTTCTGCCACAAACGATAACGTTGCTGAATTTCTTTCACAAGAAATTACGAATTTATCGATCGGTGCGCAAGAACACTGCGTTTGGTATAAGATATCTTTAGTGATCCTTATATGGTCTGCTCACCGAAAAGACACTTCCAGAAGAATATTTCTTTTCTTACTTTTGTAGAACAGGTAAACAAAGATGGAGTGGAGCAGACTGTTTTTGAAAAGAAACACAAACAGGAAGGTTTACCTTGTTGTCGTTTGGTGAGGGATAATTTTGATGGAATTAAATTCTAATCATGTCAAGAAAGATATGACAGAAGACACGAGTTCACAGCCTAGTAGTCAAGTCAATGAGTGGATCAATTTGCACTTATCTTTACAAGCACCAAATTTGGCCCAAATATACGTATAACCATTATAAATCTTTTACTGGTTGGAAGTACTTGGATACTGCCCTCAAATGACAGGTTGCGTCTCCTACATATCCTACACTCGGGAGGCACACTAAAATTATATTTCTTGTTCTAATCTTTATATTCTACATTTTGTTTACAGATTCGAATCCCTGACAACGTTATAACTATAAGATTTAACGACATTGAATTGAATCGGCTATTTCTTGACAAAAATTCCGCAAAAGGTCGATTTCTCATTGAAAAAGCAGCAAAGATTGATTTATGAAGTGTTCTATTTCCACTTGTACACTAATTAACAAAGTAAATCAATATTACATTTTGCTGTTCTCTGGTGACAAGTCTGCTTGGTTAGTTGGAAGTGATTTCGTGATATTTTTTTCCATTTTATGTATATAAGGTTTTTTTTATAGAAATATCGATGCAAGATTTTCTGTCATGTGAAATTTTCAGATGAAGCTGGACTGTTTTCATACAAATTATTCAAATTAAAAATTTCATTTTAGTTGTTTTCAACAATTCATCTTTTTGATCGATTAGTCACCCGTCTGCATCCCAGATATATTTTGTATTTGGTAACCGTCGAGTGTCATCAAGTATTTTTCCTCATTCTTTTTTGTGAATCTTCAGACTTTTAAGGTTATGCAATTCAAAAGATCGAGCTTTAAAATACTTATCGACACTCCAAGAGAAGAAAAGTTCAATGAAGTCACAGGACTAAAAAATGAATAAATAAACAAAAAAGTGTTACTAATCTGAGTAATTGAGGTAATACGGATAAAATATCTCAAAACGTGACACAACACTATAAGGATCGGAGATCATTCTGTTGAAATACAGTGGTTCAAACATTTATTTCGCTGATTATCTCCCTTCACTGTAACAAACTGCACAAACTTGACTTACAGGGAAAATACACTGATAAGTTAAGTATTGTGCCAAAGTAAGAAATATATTGTACATAAAATTAACCAGTTTTATGGTTGAGATAGGTGCATATTTCTAAGTGCCCCCAGTGGTAAGTGTTTTAACCTAAGTAAATAGTCATATATATATATATATATATATATATATATATATATATATATATATATATATATATATATTAGCTTACCGACTGGATGAGTCGGCCCATCCCGTTTGACACCATAATTTGGGGTGATACCATGAGGACAGGCTAATTCTTTTCATCTTTCATACAATGTATTTGTTAATTCAATGAACTATTAGTGACTTAATATTTGTAATTCTGAAATAATCGACAATTCTTTACTTTGTCCTCCACAAACCTTGAAATGAAGGATTCTTCAAAACTTTTACTTGTTGGTTTTCTGCACTTCCAACAGGACATTTCACAGTCGGAATCGTAGCAAATTAAACCCAGGAACCAACTAAAGCCCTAGTGTGAAAGACATCTGGAAATAAAGGACGTTTTGCTGCATTTAATTGACATCTTTAAGAAAATCTGACCGCAGTTTGGTTGCAACTCCTTCTATTTTCGAGTTCAAAATCAAAGTATATTCGTCCTTCTCAAGTATGCATGTACTGTATCAGGAAAAATCTGGCACAAGCTTTGATTTGATTATTGTTGAATTTGGCCTGCGTGATATATAGATGATGGATTGATGCTTTTGTTGAGGGTGATGTTCAAATTGGATGTCCTCAATATAATTGTTTTTTGGTGAGTGAATTTCCAAAAATACACAAGATTGTTTATATCAAGCTTTATTAATATTATCATCAATGTCATTATTATTACTATCATTATTATTATTATTGTTAGTAGTAGTAGTAGTAGTAGTAGTAGTAGTAGTAGTAGTGGTAGTGCTGTATATACACAATGTAGGTACTGCCCGCAGCCCCAATATTTCGGCTGATCCCAACAAGCAAATCTTCCGGGTATCCAATGTTGACTTACTCAGCCAGTTTCCAAGTCGACGATTCACGGTTCTCAATGCTCCTACAACCATTGGGACAACCAGCACTTTTTTCATTTTGCATAGTTTCTTAAATGCACATTTAATGCCATGGTATTAATCTGCAACGAATATATCTGGTCTGTTTGATTGTGAAATCCCATAGTATTTTATACAGCAAGGTCACGACAACTGCATCTGCTGCATGCTTGTAACATCTATCAGGATATCTAAATCCATATTTTTTGGCACAGCTTCCAGTGTACAATATGAGCAACTCTATTGGTGTCTAAAAGTTTATATTCTCATCCCGCGAATATTAGGCATTCTGCTACGATATGATATAATAGTTTTCTACACATTCTTTACGTTTACGAAGAATCTTTTTCATGTATGTTTTTCTTATTGCATTTGGTCATACTAGTTTCCTCCTGAGCTATCTGTATTACACTTTTTTGCATGTACTCTTTCCACCCATGAGTTTTTTCTATATAAGCTGTCTCCTTCTAGCTATGTTGTTTTGTTTTCCATTGATTTGGGCTCATTCCATCCCTCGATGGCTACGTATGTATTGATTCAGCAAACGACCTTACATGCCCTACCAAGCTATCCTATCCTGAATAACGCAATCCACTATACAAATCATCTCTCTCCTCACTGTCTTCCCCTATTTCGCCTATTTACATAGCTATTCAGATAAAGTGCTCTATGCATGGTCTTTTCTTTCGGTCAATTCCTTCTATTCCCGCTTTTGTCCAGTCGCTTATTCCAGCTCCATATTTCTATAAGGATACCACCCAGGTGCTAATGGCCATTACTATATTATCTCCAATCAACTTAGATGCAAAAGTCTTCTCCGACCTCCGGTAATCTTCTTTCAGGGTAGTTTTTTTTCATAGTCTTCTGCTTTATCGTATTATTCCCAAGGATACTAAGATATCTGCAGTTATATTCTTCCACTATTTTTATCTCATGTTCATCAGGTATTTTGATTCCTTCACTGATAACTACGTTTCCCGACCTTCTTTGAGACAACCACACATTTCTTTACATCAAACCCCATCCATATATCCTGACTAGATAGATGTAATCATTTGCACATGTTTATCAACTTCATTTTCACTTCTGTTACAGTTTTAAATTGTCCATAAATAGCAAGTGGTTTTTAATAGTTTTGTCTTTACCGAGGCTATATCAGACTTTGCATTCATGCAGAATCAACGACATGAGAATTAGGCAAGTGATGAACAACAATGGTGACAAGCTGTCCCTCAACAGAGCTCCTCTTCGAAATTGCCCGTCTTATGTTAGTGAATCCCCTTTTCTTCATGCTGTTTTCAATCATTTTGAACACTTCCCCGTCAACTCTTATCTTCTTCAGAAAAGTCGATTGAGATTGTTTTGTTTTTTGTTTTGTTTTTTTCATCTTGCAGTTCTTGAAAAATGAACGTATCAATGAAAGGTGATTGTTTTGTTCTACAGGATCACTTCTCACACCCACATACTTTTGTACACTTGGAAACAATCTAGCTCCTTCCATGTATTCATAAATTTGCTCAGAAAGCATGCAAGTTGGACTCTTCCACAAGATTGGAAGGCAAGATATAGGTGTAAAGTTATTGATAACATTCTCCTCTGATGTATTTTTCACACACAGAAGGATTTTTCCAAACGTCATCCATTTTGGTGCAATGACAGTTTCTATAATTTCCCGGTTGCCTTGCATTTCTGTTACAGAAGTTTGATACTTGCTTATTGGAACATCCTTAAACTTCATCAATACAAAAGGCCCTCCAGTTAGACACATTCTCTAGCTGCCATTCCAAGTATTCAAAGGAATTATTTACCTTTTATTTTTTGACATCTCCTACACACTCACTATGTTTGTTTTCTTTGTTGCACGTCATTTTCCCATATATCTTACCAGAATATCATAGTCAGCTTTTGGTGCTATCTTTTCATTTATCATTTAACCCTTAAACTCCTTCATGAACCTTTTAATCTCTCATGATCATCAAGATTAACATTTCTTCTGATCTTTTTGCTCTTCGCCATTACTCTTTATCAATCTCCTCGATTGCCACCTTTATGCATTTTGCTTCACCTCGAATTTATAGTCCATTTCAATCACACTTCAATCATTTTACCGTTGGCTTCTTTTCTTTTTGCGGTAACATACTCAAATATCTTTCAAGTTCTGCAATGTCCCTCCGTAATTATCTCTTCCCATCGAAATACTTTTCTAGTGTTCCTAGCCTGTTGGCACATTCACAGGTCCATTATTATTATTCATTTATTTATTTATATATATATATATATGTATTTTCACACCAGTTGCCCGGTGGTCATTGCAGAGGGCTGAGTGACAGTGACTATCTTCGAGTCTTCATCCCTCTTGTCATATTTCCTCACTTATCACTGCAGTATCACTGTGATGTGTTGTTTGGTGTTTTTTTTTCTTTTGTTTTGTTTTTACAGCTTTGTTTTTGTTCTTTCATCTCTTATACCCACCTCTTCTCCCAGTTAGGTCACTGCTAACAGCTGGGGATCGTGGATATCGTATTTCTAGCACTCTTAGTATTCACACAGTCCCGACGGTCTGTATAGTCTCGATCCTTCCTTCCATTCCTAATTCATCCACTCTCGTTTCCAGTGCCTTTGGTACGGTTCCGAGTGTACCAACAATCACTGGTACTACTCTGATCTTCATGTTACACATCTTTTCCACCTCCCTTGCCAGGTCCTGGTATTTTCCGAACTTTTCACTATCAGTCCCATTTATTCTGTGACCTTTAGGCACAACCGGGTCTATTATATGGTAGGCTCTCTTTTTTTGTCCACGGTCATTCCAATTTATGTTCTTCTCTCATTCCTACCGACCAGGATACAGTTCGTCTTTATTGTGAAATTGGGAGTGGTCACCTAACTGAAAAAGCATTTTAAATGTATGTTTTGTCTTTTATTATCAAATTCAATTTTTCAATGTTTCATCAAGCCGATGTTTGTCAGCATAGCTCAATGATTTATGAATATGATTTGCAAAAGCTGGATCAGGTCGTACGTACTAAAGGAATGAAGAGCTAACTATTTGTCCAAAATATAACCACTGTATTTGAGTTAGATACTCAGTGGTAATTATGTTTTAAAGTTCATATGTAATCAGTTCCTTTTTAAGAATACAATTAGGATAATTTGTTGCGACCTTTCACATCAAATCTATTTTTTTTATTACAAAAATTGCAACTGATTATTGAAAAGTAGTTAGATTTATAATCATTTCGAATATTCAATGCAAATGGATACCTCAAGGGCGAGTCCACGTTTGTATAGTGCAGATGTTTCAATTATTTCCCCCTAGTGGGATGATCTTAGGGGATAAAGATGTATGTTTGTTTGTTTTGTTTTTTGTTGTTTTTTTTTTGTTATGCTTCTTTTCTTTCGATATTATCGACTTCTCCGTATTACAGCCATTCGTCAGACTTAAGGGGACCACATATATCAACTATTGCCTGATGATCTCAACATGGGCCGATACTTATTTCTAATGCCTGATCATTGTTTCAAATAGATTTTTTTAGTTTTTTTTATCTTTTTGATTTTTTCCTTTTTAATTTAAGCATAAATCTTTCCCATCTTTGGAGATACTAGGGAAACTAAAAAATGTCATGATGCAATTAGAAAATTATTGTCTTAGGAGTTTTTATTTTATTAGTGAAAATTCGCTCTTATCGCAGGGTCACAGACAATGTGTTCCGCTGGAAAAGGCTGATTGATCACGTATAAATCCTGATGGATGTTTCAAAAGACCCAGCCTTCTGGATTAATACAAGTTATGAGCTAACAAGGAGGTGTGCATCCTATCATTATCAGTCCAGCTGAAGGTTTTGTATGAGGATTTTTTGTTGGCCATGTTTTCTTTGATCGAACCCAAATATGAGTATTCAATAATTTGGAATGTTTTTTTCTGACCATCTTGGGGTCAAAATTTTGAGGTATTCATTTCTTTTAGATTACTTCTCACCAACAAGCAAAAAGCAAATGAAAAAATCTTGAGCAGTTTTCAAAATGTTTAGTTTTTTTCATAAATATATATAGGTGAAAAGCAATCTAATATATATATATATATATATATATATATATATATATATATATATATTTATATATATATATATATATATATATACTAGCTGGGTACCCAGGAAAAAAACAAGTGTTTATTAATGTTTTCCGTGACGCACTCTCCAAAGTTTTCACGGTGACGTATACAGATAGATATATTGATAGATTGATTGATAGATTAACAGAAAAGATTAAAATTATAATGATACGTAGTCAAATCAAAAATGATCAAGGACAATTTTTTTGGTTTTCCTACATTTCCCAAGTCTCTTCTAAGGTTTTATTTAGAGGGCATCGTTGTTTTCTACTGGCTATTCTTTTCCTTAAGCAAGCAATTCACTCAATGGGATGAGTGATTGAAAAAGAGATAGAAAGATAGATTGTGTGATGACGTTGCAAATATCAAAACCAAAAATTTACTTCCCAAGATCAACACCTGGTTTAATCCCCTAGTGGCATATTTAGCAAATTCTATTTTTAGAATATTTAATACACTTTAGAGAGACGCATATCGGCTTTCATCTCTCCAACGGATTCCATCCACTCCTTAATTCTTCCTCGAATCTGGGTGGTCTAGCTGACTACAAAATAGCCCAAGGGATCGACAAAAGATTCTCAGCAAAATGCCAGTCGCTGCTGTGGGGCTATTTGTCAAAAGTTGAAAGCACTCTTTTGGGGGTAAGCTTTTTTTCAAGTGCGTTACTCAGCACAAATCGGTCAAGTGGTAGACTCCTCGTATCCAATTGAATACAGTATCCTTACATCTTTTCCTTCAACTGAGAACTTTTTTTTTTCAAAATAATGAATGAATGTAACCATTCCAGCACTTCCGCTATCCGGTAAAATCTAGTAAATCTGTAGGAGTCAGATCCTTGAAAGCAAGTGAACAACGACTAGAATTAAATGGGGTATGGTAGGGATAAGATCGTGTAACACCAGCCTTCATAGAAATACGGATATTCTACCAGGAAAATCAAATGATTTGAAATTTTGGCTCTTACAAGAACTCACTAGCCGTACACTTACGTAACAAAGCAGTTGAAAACAATTTGATTTAAGAACTTTTGAAGCGATCCTAACCTCCTATTACAGTTTTCTGATTTAGTCGCACCAGATTATTATTATTATTATTATTATTATTATTAGTAGTAGTAGTAGTAGTAGTAGTAGTAGTAGTAGTAGTAGTAGTAGTATCATTATTATTTGCATTTGTATTTGCATTTGCATTTATATTTGCATTTGCATTTCCACACAAGTTGTGTGGTGGTCATCACTGGAGACTTCGTGACAGCAAATCTCCGTGTTAACAGCCTTCCTCATTGCACTGTCAAAGTCCAAAGCATTGCTATAGATCACAGTTTTACGCCAGTTGCCTTGGGGTTATCGCTAGAAATTGGATGACAAGAAAGTCTACTCATGTTCCCTGCCATCCTTTCATATAGTCTTCACCTATCAAAGCAGCGCTGTGGTTTGTACTGTCTCCACCATGCTTTTTTCCGAATCTGTTTGACCATTGCTGACTAACAAGGGTCGTAGATCTCATATTGCAAGCACTTTTCTCAGTAATCGTGCAGTCTCTAGTGGTGCTGAAGTCTGTGTAATCAAAATCCTTCATCTGATTCCCAGTTTTCCAAATCACGCTTTCGGTGTATTTGGTATGGTTTTGTGTGCAATTAGCAATACTGATTTTACCTTGATTCTTTCAAGTCTTGGTTTCTCCATAGCTTTCCACTTTAGTATTCAATTTGTGATCAACAAGTACCGTCATGTCTATTTGGCAGGTTCTCATCCCTTTGTCAACAATTATCAGGTCTGGTCTTCCTGCTTTGATGGGATGGTCAGTTTGGATGTCCAAAACCATGTAAATATTATGGCTTTTATTTTTCAATGCCATTTCTGGTTTGTACTGATACCATTTAAACACATGCTCGATTACTATTATTTTGCTTAGTTCACCAGCGTATTACTGTTGATACCCTATCATTTCTGTTTTTGTAATCCTTATTGGCTAACTGACTACATTCAGTAGTTAAATGGTTGGGAATCTTATCCGTTTTTCAACTGTTTGATTGGGTTCCGCTGATGTTTGCCATAATGCATAATGTTTCCCCTGATACATTAGTTTTTGGCTGCCAAGGTATGTGATTTTGTTCCTCTCTTCATGTCCCCTTTGCATAACCATGTCCAAGATTTCTCGTCTGCGTCATTATATATCTGTCTTTTGAATTCCTCCTCGAGTTTTTCTTTTCCGATTTTTTTCTTGTCTGTTGTGTTGTTCCTTCATTGGCTTTTCTTGTTCGTTGTATCGGACACTTTTTATAATGTCTCCGCTATTTGCTTATCCTGCTTTGGCTTTTTGGACACAGTCTTCTATGCTGATGAGTTTTCCACCTTCTTTCCTCTTCACATACGGTCCACCTTGGTGTAAAGCCTTTACCATTGTCACAAGCTTTCTTGTTCGCCGGTCTATTGATTAGATCTCTTCGTTTGTCCACCCGAGGAATGGACCTGTGTATATCATTACTGATACTGCCCATGTCTTCATTATTCTATCATATATCTGCTATTTAGTCTGCTTTCTAATATTTCTCATTTATTTCCTCCCATTTTATCACATTATATTCGCGAACTCCCAAGCATTTATATTGGTCCTGTGAGGTCAATGTTCTCAATGCTTTTGTCCAGTAATATGGTTCCTCCTCCTGCTGCGAACCTTCCTTTGTGCATTACCAATGCAGCATAATAAGACATTTTGAAACATTCAGGGAGGTCTTCCACGAAGGACAAGCGCAGTTATTCACACCGTGTATACGGAGAAAAAAGTGCCGGAAAATTTATCAGAAGAAAGGAGATAATGAACACTTTGAAAAATATCACTCTATTACATCATCTAATGTATAAATCTATTTTCAGAAATATCTTTCAACAGACCAGTAAACACTCGGCAAGATAATCAGCCAAGCTAAACAGACATAATACAACAAACCAATTTTTTTGGCATTCTTGACTGATATTTTGACATTTGATATTCGCCATATATGTCAGTCTGTGCACCGGACATTGCAATATCAAATCAGATATCGTTTGGGTCAGCAATTCTCAATATGTGTTGAGAAGGGTGCTTCATCTATAATTGAAAATCTATGCTGGAATGAACCAAAAATTTTGACTGTTCAAATTATGTCTATGATTCAATGTGCGTCTCTGATCGTTCCGAGGTGGTTTGGGAATAAAATTTTTCCGAAGAATAATCACTTTTTTTTCTAACAGCATTTTATGAATATTAGCTGAAGTGTATTTTAACATTTTTACTTTTGACTTTGAAATTTCACGAGATATTCGAATTCGTGAACCGATTCAAAACAATTACAACTGCAATATTTGTATATCCTTCGATTTAACTTTAACCCCCAACCCACCATCAACATATGGCAGTACTTTAAATTTATTGAACTCTGTCTGGTTTCCACTTATATATCTATGTTATCAAATTCCATCGGTTTATCTATTTTATTGATTTTTTTACGGCAATTTACATCGCCTGTTGTACAAATTTAAACAAAATTGATATTTTCCACAAATTTCAATAAAGTTTTTAAAAATGCATGATAGATCGAAACCACGCATGTGTCTATATGTAAAGATAAAATGATTTTAGATAAAGAAGATAAGGAAAGATAACCAACAAGTGTGACAACTGGGCTTGTGTATGGCTAAAATAGTCGATATGAGTATTGGAAAACAGATGTTAGGGCTTTTATAGCCGGATGACAGAAAGAAATGACGTTAGTAAATATGATAGATTTAGGTTCCGCAGTTGAATCTAGTTACTTAGTTTCTTAATTCAGTTTCGGAATAATTTTTGTACTTAAACTGATCTGGCTGCTACAACATTCGATCACCGGACAGGACGTTACTTCTGCCAAAAAAAGAGTGGGAATTAGATTAAGGACAACAAATAAGCGAACGAAAGAAGATACACATATTTCTAAAAAAAAAAAACTTCAATGGGAAAATGAGGGAAAAAATTGGTAACATCTTTTAACATTTGTTTAACAGATAGCTCATAGCTCATAGAAGTAAAATATAAAAATGTATTTTTGTTTTTATTCTGTTAAATGAATGCTGGCAAAATGTGCCTAAGTGTAAAGGTTGAAAGTGTGTGGAGAGGAGATAGATAATCACAAAAGGGAGGAAAGATGGCTGGTTACTCAGTGTCAGTCATGGTAAAAGAAAAAAAAAGCATGGTCGGTTGAAAGCAAGCGTGTGTCCAGGAGAAACTACTAGATAAATGGAAGACAAGAGAAGAAGCCCGTGATTGAGTACTGATAAACGGAAATGAGGGCTCTCATGACCTGTAAGCAGATGGGAGTGACGTCAGTAAATATGGTAAGCATTGAGTTTCATTGCTAAAGCTATGAATCTAGTGAGTTGATTTACTTTAGTTTCGTATCAATTTACGTACTATTTACGTACTAAAAATAAGCGGACTGGTGCAGATGCAAAATGCCGACTATGACGTCCGGATGCAAAAGTTGGATACTAAAAAAATCAAAATAAACTCTGATTCCCAAAGAGAGAGATGAAAAGAGCAATGCTAGGATTAACCGAATTTATATATATATATATATATATATATATATATATATATATGTATATATATATATATATATATATATATATATATGTATATATATATATATATATATATATATGTGTGTATATATATATATATATGTGTGTATATATATATATATATATATATGTGTGTATATATATTTATACATATATATATATATATGTGTGTGTGTATATATATATATATATATATATATATATATATATATATATATATATATGATGTTTTATACATGAGGATTTTTTATCATCATTCTCATAGAAATAGTTGCATGTGTGATAGTAGTAGTTGTAAGAGGAGGAGATGTAAGGGGAGGAGAAAGAAAAAGTGATATATGGATCCTTACGGTAAGATTGCACACAAATATACAGAAATGAATTGTGATATGTTGAACATAATAAAGTTAAGTCGTAATGTGAATTAAGGTGAAAATAAAGCAAAATACGGATCCATCAGAACTAATTAAATCAAAGTCTATTTGTCTGATATCAAACTACAGAAACAATCTAGATTCCATCGAGGCAGCGACAATATTTCGATGAACAGTAAACATTAAGCGAAAACAACGACGTTGATTGCAACGATAAGGATGATGGTTATGATCATGATTGAAAAGTTCAAATAAAAATGATGTTATTATTCACTGAAAGAGATAAGATAATTTTTCATGCCTCTGTTTTTCGTGGCAATTAATCTAAGGGTGCTAATTACAAATGATTATATATGGCAGAAAAACATGTATGTGCAGCCATTTAGGATTTTTGATACGCATAACTGAATATTTTATGTTTCTCACTATCCTGAGGTCTATATCACCCAAGTGATCTCACCTCAGGGATCCTGATAATTTGGATCGCCTGTGGTTAGTGAAAGGTACATACAAACCTGATTTTGATAGCAGGTCCTCTGTTTGGGGATAGGATCTGAAGAACATTGAGGATACGATCATCCTCGTTGAGTTAGATGTTCCATCGGGCTCTTTATCTTTTCCATTCTGTCTTCCGTACATATCTTTGGACTACTGTTATTTTTCTTTGCCTTTGACCAGATCCTATTCAAGTGATTCAGGCCCCGATAGATTAATGATATGCATGACCTCAGATCCGATCATCCTGAGACCTTGTGAAAACTCAAAGCAGGTAATCTGTCAGTCTACAGAAATAACAATCCTTTTGTGTCCATAAGCAGAGACCACGTATGCAAACACCCCAATAAATAGAAGAAGGTCAATACTGGATTGATTGGAATCTCCGAAAATCCTAATGCTACGTCAGAACAATCGTGCCTGTCAGAGGAGTTTAAGAGTCACTCCAGCATTGGAAACGATGGAAAAAGCACAGGATATCCTGATCTACAAACTTGTAAAATCAGAAGAGACCCTGAGGGATTTGACAAAATCAAGGTTGCCATACTGAGTCAGATGCGCATTTTTTTTTCTTTACAATTTGTCTGTTAGACCGAATTTTGAACGCAGTTTAGTGATTATTTTTGAGCGGCTGATTGCTCAGCCCCTGTTCAGCCATTTCAGAGCTAAAGTAGAAAAGATATATTCCGATATTTCTGTTTCCAGACATCAATGCACCACTTGGCGTATCAAGTAAGAACGTATTTCAGATCTTAATCATAAGAGGAAAACTACTAAAATTAGTTTCTTCGAAGTATTTTGCCATGAAGCAATAGTTTGCAAGGTTTTGCAGACTTTTACCATTGTGATGAGTTCATTTCATGTCCTGTACTTGTAACCTTGAGCCGATCTCAGCTGAGGTAAATAAATACACTATGAGCTCTCTGCCACAGAATTTGGGTTAGCTAAGTATCGGCGGTTATGACAACTGCAGCTACCTTGGACCTCTCTGCTTAATCTAATCTTGCACCCCTCGCTATACTAAGTTAAGCTTGATAATTGCTGTTACGACTTATCTTCGAACATTGGTTAGAAAGTTCGTCTGGCAAATTATTACTACAGTAGTGAGTACCAGTTTCACACGGTTGTAACAAAGTTAAATTCAGCAAATATCTGAAATCATCACCCAGACAATTGTTGTAAGTTCAATATACCCTGGATTCTTTCACTCATTGTCTTTTGTTGAGCGTAGTAAATACCAATCTTTTGAATTTAAAGAGTCAACCATAATATCATGGTTCGAAGATTGGCTCGTGAATCCATATGTGGTGATTATTATTCAATAACCTATTATTATGGTCTTGTGTAGATTTAAAGTCAGTGATTTTTTTCTACATAAATCCGAAACATACGAGATGCATGCTTGCCGAAATTGGGGCTGAGCAAATTTGTCAGGCAAACTTATTCACTAATATCATGGATGCTTGCTTGGTTTTCAACATGTGATGGTTGGTCCTAATCCTGCAGATGAATCCACAGTCAGTGTGAGTTCAATCCTCATGCAGTAATTTCCAGCAACTGTTTAATGAAATATGTCTTACATGAGCCTTTAACTAGAATAAACTAAAATGATTAAAACTAGAACGTGAAAAGAATTTAGCACAATATATTTTAAGACAAAGGGTTTCAGTTATACAAGAAGACAGAGCACGTGACCAGCGTACATGGACTGAAAAAGAAATGTTATATTTTGTTCAACCCTTTATGTTTTTGTAACAAATATTCTGAATTAAGTGAGAATTCCCAACCGCATCTAAATCATTCCAAATCATATTTTATAAATCTTCCTTCTAGACTGGGATCACTTGTCAGGTGAAATGAAACATTATCAACCATTGCTTCATATGACGTTGATATTATCAAAATTGGTAATATTCATACGACCCTCTCCACAGGGTCGAATTTGATATGAGAACCTACATGCATACATTATACCACATAGATTGTTCAGCTCCGTCTCTGCCTTGCCATTTGGCTAGTCAGAGGCGTTAGGAATGCCTTAGTGCCAAAGAGAGTTGGTCTTTTTGAATCAGACATTGCATTTTAAGAATGCCAGGAAAAGTTATTATCAAAATAATTAGCATTACAGAAACCGAAAAATATTACAATTTAATCACCAAACCATTGACCATCCCAATTCAGTAAATTAACTAAAAAAAATCAGCAGAATGTAGAATGCTACTAGCTGTAGTATTTGTGGACTTCGAAAAGGCTTTTAATACAGAGGATCTCCACAAAGTCAATGACGCAATAATACAACTAGGTGTAGACCCCATATATATCTAAGTAGTCCAACATATCCACCGACACAACAGTTCCTTCATCAGGATACATGAAGATTCTGATCCCTTTCTACTTGGAAAAACAGTGAGACAAGGTGACACAAACTCTTCACAGCCTACTTTGAGATGATCTTCCAAAACTTAGAATGGAAACACAAAGGAGACAGGGTAGACGGAGAATACCCCAGATTTGCCGCCGACATCGTCTTCTTTGCTGAGAACCTTCACAATTTTCAAATAATGTTAGACGAACAGAGTGAAGCAAGCAAAAGAGTTTGCCTCCACATTAACCTCAGCGTAACAAATGGTAATTACAAAAAAAAAAAAAACATGTTGAGGATAAAAGCACCATGATAGAAATAGAAACTGCAAAGCTGGAGGAAGTAGACAACTATACGTGCAGTCATTATAAGAAGAAATCAGGCGGAGAATCACACGAGGTCGGCAAACTTTTTTAGAGCAAGTTCAAGTTTTAAGAACAAATGAATCCCAGTAGTCTTAAAAAGGGGGGTGTACAAACAGTGTATCCTACCGGTAGTCGCTAAACGATCGGCTGATGAGCCTGTTCAGTTCTCTCAGTGTTGCCGTACCGTGTGCGGTCTTTGCAGGACTATATGATATAATAAAAAACGTACATGGAAAATATGTTATATATGTCAGTAAGTACTGAAACGGCTAAGATGTGCGTTCTCTTTTCCTATTGGGAATTCAAATGTGCAGTTCATTGCAGTTATCGAGTCTATAAAATTACACGCTCGATGAAAAATATGAAATGTTTCGGGGAAAAGATGTTGCAAGCGCGGTCATTCCCATTTTCTTTGTGGCTGTCTATTGGCTAACATGCTACGGGCATTGGCTAATGAACTTTCAGTTTTCCCTCCTTCTCTATTGATTTTTATTCTTTGCATTTGACAATCGATTACGACTCCGAAATTGTTCTTTTGTGATATTTGCTTCTGGGTACATTTATTGATTTTGCAAGACCACAAATGCACCCACGCAGAAGTATACACACATACTGATGAACTCTATTCAGCCATAAAATGATATGAATACATGAAGGTATGTAAAAGAATATATATATATATATATATATATATATATATATATATATATATATATATATATATATATATATATATATATGTATATATGTATATATATGTATATATATGTATATATATATATATATATATATATATATATATATATATATATATATATATATATATATATATATATATAGTCCTCTTAAAATAATCGTATCACGGGTTCGAACCTCAATGGGAGATAGTCTATTAAAGTGCAGGTGTTTATGGTGAGATCAGTGAAGTAATATCGCACACCATGGCTAAAATAGAGAACTTGATCTTTATCGAGTGACAATGTGTTCAAGTTCTATGACAGGATAAGCAAAAACCAGTAAAATAAGTTTTGCAAGGGATAGCATCTTCTTCTTCCATTATAAGTACCTAAAGTGGTGGATACTGTAATCATTGGTTGCTTCACTAATTCTCCAGGCTAAAATGAATTGTATGAATAACTATTTGCCACCTACTGGAGATCATCATCAGCAGCAGCAGCAGCATGGTCGTCGCCGGTGTCGTCATCTACAGACTAGTTCTGTGGAGTATTATGGGTTTACAGTAGTTGGTGCATGCTCCGAGGCAAATATGACGTTATGATTGACAAGTCTTCCTTTATGTAAATGAAAAAAATAGAAAGAATGAAAAGTCAGATGTCGGATGTAGTTTCCTTTTTCAGTCAAGCAACGGACCAATTTCTACTGACCACATCCGACTGCACAGAAAGACAGCGAACTAAGACCGAAATGGTATCTATTTTTCCTAACACTGTCTCTATTGTCACTTTATAGAGTTTTTTTATGACTGAAGACCCGTATTCCTGACATATACACAAATCACGAGCAATGTGTTCTTTTCTCTAACTCGATAGCGTGTTATATCAATGAGTTCTTTGAACATTCTATTGTGACCATTTATGGCAAAGCTATCTTATTAAATACATTACTTCATGTAAGTGTATACATGTGTATGTAGGATCTTACATCTGATTATACTTATCTAATGATGATAAATACATATACATATAATCCTGAAAACTTTACATCTTTAAACACTAAACATTAAAATAAACTTTTTCAGTATATATATATATATATATATATATATAGAGAGAGAGAGAGAGAGAGAGAGAGTGAGAGAGAGAGAGAGATGTGGAGTGTGTGTGTGTGTGTGTGTGTTTGTGTCTGGGTACACATATTTCTTTGCATCCATTAGCATGAAAAATTTTACGTACACATATACTGCTTTTGAATGCCTTTAGGCTGCTGTATTATAAGCGGACGTTTTGAAAGATTTGTCAAGTTAGCATAATTTTAAGCCAGGGATCGAAGAGAATGAAAACTTCTTTACGTATCTGATTTTTCAATTTGGAAAAGACAATGAAAATGTGTAGTTTACTGAAAATATACATTTCAACGATCGAACGTTTCAAAAGTGATTGCGAAATTTTGAGCTGAAAAAAGTAGCAATTGATTAATAGCTTTCGTTTCAATTCAGTTAAGGGGATGGTTGTGATACGATAACATTGAACTGTATCTTTGTTTATGACCTTGCAAACATCATTGCAGTTTTCTCTCTTCCATTGCATCCAACATATATTGCACCCTTAAATTTCTATTGATCCTGGTATTCTTTAAATGAAAAATATCAGATTGGTTTGGAACTCCACAAAAAAGTACAAAGAGCAATTATAGTGAAGCTAAACGGTAAATATGTTTTTCAATAGAGTTCGTCTCAAAAGAAAAAGATATCATCGCTTTATGAGCTAAACAAGCAGTTGCCCATCATATATATATATATATATATATATATATATATATATATATACACATATATATATATATACGTATGTGAGTGGTTGTCTATACATATATTCTCCTCCCACTTCTGATATGTTACAAATGCGTAACATAACATGAAATCTATGGCAAATTTGTAAGATACAGGTTGTCATTTCCCATTCCTTATACTAGTTGTAAGAATATAATGATTAAATTTCGCACAATACACAAGAAATAGTGGATAATGCAGACGGCATCACAGGTTTTGACTTATTTGAAAAGTTTTTTCGTATTGCAAATGTATCAAATAAAAATTCGTTCATGGTATGCTTTGTTTACCAAATATGTAGACATTCATTCGTAGACCATTATGTATATATGTGTGTCTCCTTGTGCATATGTGTAAAGTCAACATGGATTAGGTAAATCATATATGGTTTTGATACACATGTACTCATGCACTTACACGAATACATACACGTATACACAAACACGTTCATGAGCCTACGCGAGTGCACATACGCATATCTGAAATTTTATTCAGCGAAACTGAAGTTTAATATAACGTTTTCTGGAACATATCATCATCATCATTAGTTCATAAACTACGATTCCCTTCCGAGTTTACCCATGCAATAAGCTGCTTCATCTGTCTAATTTTTCATCGATTTCTGATTGGCCATATGATCGCTGAAATTAACAACTGAATTGTCTTCAGTTGTTGATTGACAAATTTCCGCTTGAATCAAAATTCCCGTCAGAGGGTGATAATCACGTGCATGCATTCATTTTCGCAAACAGTTAATCTTACGTCTACTCACCGGATCAAGCAGCACTATTAGGGACTCGCTATTGCGGTACATTGATGTGTATTAAAATAAACCTACAGTTTCGAATAAATATCAATCTATATATACATATATGCGTGTGTGTGTGCATGTGTGTGTGTGTGCGTGTGTGTGATTAGTATATCTGCAATTATATGAATCTGCCAAACACGTATAAAGATAGAAAGTTGCCCTTGAATAGATTGTGTCTTTTGTGCTCAATCCAAGATGAAAACCACATGTGCCGGCGCATAATTCAACTTTTAAAGTAACAGGTATTTTCCCAAATGAAGCACATCACTCTAAAGCACATCAATCCTAATCATCTGACACCCTGAAAGAAACAATGCTGCATCATTTTCGACTGTCGACTTATCTGATGAATATTGGACTAAACTTAAATGTGGCGTCAGTTTCCGAGTCGACTTTTACGCCAGTGTCTACGTTACGTCTATTGATCTTTGAAACTGCAGTGCTTCTACAACTTGGAGTATAGGGTGGAACACAATATGTATACCAACTATTACCTCGGAATAGTCATTGCAGCATATCAAGCTGAGTTCAGTATATTAATCCAGTGAAATCACCTCATGCAACAAAAAAGATTTAAACGTATTTTGTATCCTCAATATGCTACGGATGGCAGAAGAGAAGTCTACAAAAAATTGTATGGTAGGGAAGATACTGAAATTAGAAAGATTTGCTATCCACCATATCGAAAATATTTGAAGACTGTATTTCAAATCGGGTTAAAGTATTGCCAAGTTCATAAATAACTCAACAGTGTTCATTTGAATATTGAATCGCCAAAATTATATTTACAAAATTGTATGTGAATTTGAATGTGACAGCGTATTTGGAAATACCCATTAAATTTCCTGCGGTTACTTACGAGAACCAGGAGTATTTTTGATGATCTTTGATAGAAATATTGATAATTATATTATTGGGTCAGCGTTCCCGCTCACACAAATACAGTTTCGTAGGATTTTGAGCGGGAATGAGTGAAAATATCTGTATTATGACACATTGTTGCGAAAGAAATTTCATCAGCTTCCAAACTGTGTAGCTTGGAGTTTTGTATCTGTTGAGCATGAGAAGTTACATCTAATAAAGTGCTGTTATGTATCTGGCCTTTTACAAGAGTATTCACTTATACGTGTTTTCCAAAATCCACAGGCTCTGGATTGTGGATTTGATTCTTGGTGGTCAAACATGCATATACCTATTGTGCTAATGAGACTTCAAACGGTTTCTAAATGGTATATTTTGTCAATTTATGTTTGTTGTCCTCAAAAGCTACATAAAAAAATATGGAGCTTGGTTTATGCCATTTTTCAGGAAATTTAAGTATATGTGTATTGCAACGTCTATGGATTGTGGGTTTAATTCTTGATGGCGATATACAAATATAACTTTGTAAAAGAAATTTCATCGTTTTTTTTTTACATTTTATCGTCAATTTGTACAGGAAAACTGTTACAGTGATGATTGTAGAGCCATTTTCTCGGCATTTCACAAGATAAGTGAAGTATACGTGTCCATTTAATCCCACTAACTATAAGCTATTTATTCAATCAGCAAAAAATACAGAAACATTTGCAATAGTTGTAAAGAACATTCCCTCAGCTTATCAACTGTGTGGCTATTCGTATCTGTTGGTCACAGTCAAAAATATTGAGCAAGGTATTTGGCATTTTACAAGGGATGTGTGTATTTTAGTATCCACTTGCCATGGTTCGTGGATTTAATTCCTGATGAAGATAATTGATATATATATATATATATATATATATATATATATATATATATATATATATATATATATGTGTGTGTGTGTGTGTGTGTGTGTGTGTGTGTGTGTATGTATATCACTAAAAAAAGATTCTATCAGCCTTCAATCCGTGTATTAATATGTATCTGTTGGGCACAAGCTGTTACGGTCAAAAATGTGGAGCTCAGTATTTGGCATTCCACAATTAAATACAATTGTGTGTATACTACAAGTCCACTCACGATGTTGATTTAATCATTGATATATATATATATATATATATATATATATGTGTGTGTGTGTGTGTGTGTGTGTATGTGTCTGTGTCTGTGTCTGTGTGTGTATTGTTGTGAAGAACATTATTCCAGTTTTCCAGCAGTGTACCTTAGAGTCCTGTATCTGAAGTGCATTTGGATTCATTTAACCAGTGACAAGTGCGAACACACAATACTATTTGAACATGATTTTCTTATACGAAATGATATATACAGGTTCCCGGGGAATATACAGACCCGACGCTTCCCAGAAGTTCTTACAATGGGTCCTTGGGGTAAGCCTTTACCTAGAGGCATGAATTGTCGAAATATATTTAACACATCTGGTTAGACATTCCATAGAAACCACTGCATGATCGATGTCTTTTGGCAACTTGTTGTGTTGGAAGGGATCAATTGCTTCTTTCGCTTTCTGCTTTGCAGTGAACATCAGACAAGTCTGAATTTAGCATGAACGTGCATTTCGAATTGAAACCTACTTAGTGTGGAATTTTAAAGAAAGCGTGTTTCCGGCATAATAAGGAGTACATGAATAGATTTCCAGTCCTCCTGCTCTCAGTGCTATCCGTACATATCTGTGCTATCAGCGCATACTTACTAGCTGGCCAGCCAAACTAACTTAAAAACTCGAAGAGCAAGTTTACAGTTTAGTTTGAAGGTTTTTTCATATCTGCATAATTAAATCTTGGGAGAATATTTACGAAAGTACTGAATTTGAGGAGACTTGTTGCCATCTGTTCCTAAGCTATGTCCATTTCAGATTTCTCTAATATGAAAAAATGAATGCTAAGCCAATCATCAAAATTACAATTAGTGAAGCCGCCCCTTTCCTTTCAATCATCATCATCATCATCATCATCATCATCATCATCATCATCATCATCATCATCATCGGCAGCAGCAGCAGCATTTTAGTGTCTGTTGTTGGGTTTAAACCTTCTCAAAGACTCACCAGATCTCTCTATCATGAGCGTCGTGGGGCCAGTGTGTCTCGTTTGCCACATTATCTTATATTTTACCGGCTTTAGTATCGTATATGATCTTAAGGAATCCACATTGTGAGTCGTGTTGTCGGGCATTGACCAGCTCATATCCATTTGAGTTTTTAATGGATTTTATGATGCCTCTTTTTTGTCTCCAATATACTGTGCTGTCTTGTGATCTCTACATATAATGTCGAGACTGATCTTTCCCTGCGCACTCTACATGGTCTTCAGTTTGATTGTCAATCTTTTGGTTAGGTTCATGCTCCAGCTAAATAATTGACTATCGACAGGATGCATTGGTTGTATACCCATCTTTTCAGGACTAATGGGATTTTCTTGTTCTTGGGGGTTGAGTTTGCTCTACTAAAAGCTTGTCAAGTCAGAGTGATTCTTCCCCTGATTCATTCTTCTTTTGAGGGATTCATTGATATTTACTCTCCTAGGTAGATATAGTGGTTTACTTTCTCCATATCTATACATAAAATCCGTTACATTCCAATGGAAAAATGTGTCCATGGATGAAAGAAAACAGAAGTTCAATGATAAAAAGGAAAACACGTATGGGGGCGATGCTGAAAACGAAGACCAAAGGGAGACCGCTGGGAGGAAAATTGAGGATGACGGAGACCACTGAAAGGGAAATCACAAATAAAGGGGCAATGGAAGGGAAATTTTGATTTATATCGAAAAAAAGAACAAAACAATTTTATTCTAAAATTTATTTATTTTGAACTCAGATAACGTAATTTTCGGTCAATTCTTTAATGCTCTTTTTCCAAGTAACTATCATATCGTATCATACTATTATATATTATATTGTATTATATTATATCGGTTAATTTGAGATCGACAAAAGTGGTTTATAAAGATGCCCGTCTTCTGAAATCAGATCTTCATTTATATTTTTGTAGAAATTTCAAATAAGGGCATGTTTTCTCCGAAAACATACTAATGCAAATGATTACATTTCACTTCATATCTATTTTTTTACAATTATTCTCCTCAGAAATGATACAAAGACCATTACGCTAAAACTAACATGAAACAAATTTCAAGTGTTTTATCAGCATACTTCAGCGACGCGAGCGACGGACTGTCGTTTGCACATGACAAAAATAAAGAAAGTAATTCAAGCAATCTCAAATCAGCTCCGTTGAATAATATTATATCAGGTGAGAAACGAATTCTACTCTAGAACGCTGTCCACTTCGTTTTAGAAGGCCCGATCGTATTTTTTGAACGTCATTTAAAAAGCAAAAGTAGGTAGAATAACCTCCTTCACATCTTTAGCTCTAAGTTTTCACGTGCAGTAAATACAGTACACAGTTGGAAAGCTTAAATGATATTATTTACAACGATATATACATTTATGCTTCCATGTCAGGACTGAAACCAGAACCCATAAACATTTGCCTTGAAATACACATATTCAAATTTCCTGAAAGATACATGATATCAAGCTTCAGGTTTTTAGTTGTGATTTTTTTTCATGCGCAACAGATACATATTAACCAGATACACTCTTCAAAAGTTGAGAAAAGTTTCCTCCGAACAATGTAGATATTTGTCTGTACATATCAATCCAAAATTGAATCTCAAATCCGTAGACAATGGACTTTGAAAAAACATATGTTCAATTTCCCTTATGAAATGACGATTAACGAGCTCCATCTTTTTTGCTGGTAGTTTTCGTGAGCAACTGACACAAATTGAAAAGATTTACCTTTGGGAAGTGAAGGGGTGTTGTTTACAGATATATATGAATATATAGTCTAAATCTCAGATTGAATCCACAATATATAGATTTCAATTTCCTCGTAATATGCAAAATATTTAGCTACGCATTTTTTGATACAACTCTTTAATCACGACAAATATAGATTACAAAGAAACGCATTCAGAAAGTTCAAGGAATAATCTGTAGAGCAACACAGACACATATTGACGATGCCAATTCCGTTCCAAATCTATTTGAAACAATTTGTGGGGAGGGGGTTGGCCCTGTTTTTAAGCAAAATACCTCGTCCTAGTATGAATATAAAAGAGATAGAGGATATGAAAAATATAAACCAATTCATGTAACAGTAACAGTTTAATGTAATAGATGAGACTCAGTGCGAGCAAATAATCGTATTATTTGAGCATAAGGTTATTCGATGTAGGGAATCAACATAATACATCGAAATCAAACGATAGGAAATATATGCAGTAGCTTTGTTATCTTAGTTGCCATGATTTTTTAGTTCAAGCATAAATTAAGAGAAAACGATTCTGTGAACAAATTTCTGCGCTCCACTTCTTAAACGTAACGGAAATGTTTTGTTTTTGGAACCAACCGTCACGGGCGTTGAGAAGGAAAAAAATTCGAAGTACGCGGAATGCAAGAGATGGTGTGGCAAGCAAAATATACTACAGAAGTACTGTTACCGATAAGACCCATTGAAGGCAGCAATCAACAAAAATCACCGGGAATTAGTTGAAAAGAAATGGCATAATAACACAGGAGGATATCAGTAGACTACTTTTTTTTTTCTTTTTTGGTGACCGGGCAAAGCTTATTACAGCTTTGCTTGGAGGTTTTCACTCATCCGCCGTTATCACAAGATATTGCACTCTCTAATTATCATTTATTCCGGTGTTTAGATAATCCTCTTTAAATTTCTTTTTTCCATTTCCCTCGATAGCTGCAAAGGTCATCTAAAGTAGTTCGTTGCTTCATAAAAATTAATAAGTAGCCAGAAAAGAGTAGAGCAAAATATGTTATTCAATAAAGTTTATGCTATTTTTACTTATTAAACCGAACAAAGTTTTTGCCTGCAATATAGTTACTCTCTATGAGAATGTATATATACCTACATATACACACACACAGACACAGACATATACTCACACACACACACACACACATACATATATATATATATATATATATGTATATATATATATATATTTATACACACTTTGCAAATATCTGTATATATATATATATATATATAAATATGTACACACACACACACACACACACACACACATATATATATATATATATATATATATATATATATATATATATATATATATATATATATATATATATGTATATTTGAATATACATCTTTATATACATTTTTCTCGTCAAATTATCTGAATATATGTAAAATAACATGATATCTATGGCGAAGATGTAATGTACATGTTGGCAATGTGTTTTTTTTATACCACTCGTAAAAATATAAATGTTCAATGATTAAATTTTACACAATGCGCGCAATCAGGAAATATCGGAGGAGGCAGACACATTTTTTCTTGCTTATTTGGGAAACTCTTGCTTTTTATTTTATTACTAACATACATATGAATGTACTATTTAGTTGATATTTAAAATATGATTGAGACTTCTTCTAAAATTCATACATCGAAATATGTACACACATTGATTCATTATACGTGCATATCATATGTGTGTGTATATATATACATATATATATATATATATATATATATATATATATATATATATATATATATATATATATAACTTCAAAAGTGTTTGTATGTTTGTGTGCCAACGTATGAAAAGTACCTAAATATAGGTGCAGCTAAAACTAAACTTGGCACGCCCACACACACATTATATATATATATATATATATATATATATATATATATATATATATATATATATACATACATACACACACACATATGCATGTATATGTGTGTGTGTGTGTGTTTGAATTTGTGTCAGTATGTGTATGTGCTGGCATGTACGTCTGATTGCATATATGTGTTTTATTGAACTACGTCTGGGAAACAAGCAACTTTCATTGATTCATCATGTAAAGAATGAAATGACAATTCAATAGATAAATCAAATCAATCATGTATACTTTTTAGCTAGTGTACATTAATGTGCTTACGTGAGTGCACATAGACTCTAACACACAGTAATGCGCTTACATGCCCTGCAAACACATATACGCACCCATACTGTAATAATCCCGGGTTTGCAAGACAGCAATATGATATACTATTCAGTCTCAAGGAAAAAAAAAACCAAATGGATATACAGGTTTCTGTCTCCAAAATGTACAGCTTTCCCATGAAAGCTTCTCGTGAGCCGAATTGATCTGATTTTATGAGTTTATATGGATGACACTTTTTGAGCATCCATAGACCAATAGTGTAAAACTGGCGTTAAGCAAACGTTCTAAAAGTAAGGATTCTATCTAAATTAGATCATATTTTTAGAGGAAAAAATAACTGATTCATGTGGACAAGTCCACTGTTTCAAATATTTGGTAGAAGATATTTCTATCAGCAAAGTTGCAACTCGCGAAAGAGCCAACGATCACATACAGAGAAGCAAAGAATCACAATTTCACTATATAAGCAGATTATGACATAATACTTCTTGACACGCGTCAGCATCATCACTTCCTAGACTATCACTTCCTTCAGAAGGTATCAGTGTTATAAATTCTCTACTTGATTGTTCGCTACAAGGAAAATATAGTCCTCCAAAAATTCCTGGAAATAGTGATTTTACAACTCAAAAAATACTATCGCCTTATCACATTAATATCCAACGTTTAAAGAAAGTTCCCTAAAATACCAAAAAAATTATCAATACTTCAGATGTTAAGGAATCGCGCAAATAGACAGGCTTTAAAAATTGGCTTCTCATCAACAGAACTCTAGCACACTTTCAACTAGCTAATCAGAATAACATTAGGATACATCTGATCACTTCGGCTTACGTAGACTGTAGACAAGCCTTTGACTCAATAAAACACACGTTAGTCTTCTATTTAATGAGATAAAAGGTGTAAATAAGGATTGTATGAAAGTAAATGAGAATATATACACTGCAATCAATAAAGTTCTTAAAGGTACTAACGGAATACAGATTGAAAAAAGGGTTAGACAAAGAGATATGATATCATCAAAACTTTTTACAACAGGCCTTGGTAGTACCTTTTGGAGAGCAGATTGGGGAAACATGGGAGTAAACATAAACGGAGAATATTTAAAGAAGTAAAATCAACTGTGATGATAATACATCAATTTCAGGAGTGCAATTATAAGAGGCACCAACATGAGCAATATCTTCATAAATTCACCAATGACAGTAAATGCCAAACTTCAAATTCAAAAGAGCTACTGACAAAAGTCACGTACTCCGAGAAAACAGAATCAGAGAGAAAGATCACCAAATGCAATCGACGAAGTTGAGACTTATGTATACGCTTATAAAAGGAGATGAATATACTTTTAAATCTGGTTCAACCTTCAAAATTGATTTCTGCATCTCTTGTGACGTTAAAAATATCATCTATGCAATAATCTGTCGACGTTCCGACGAGAAATACATTGTGAAGTTTCTCTCCTAAGGAATTGTATCATGGAACACAGGGAGCAAATCAGAGATCCCTCGACCCCTGGATCCTTAGTGTCAGCTTGTATAAAGATAAATGTGCTGCATGTTAACCAAATTTTCAGTTTTTCCTCTCTATGAAATGGGCAACAACAATATCGTACAAAAAAGACGAAACAGATCAGATTGTATCAAGATTTCAAAATCTACAAAAAATTAATTTTAATCAATTTGGGTTTGAGCTGCTAACAAACACTCCAACATATATTGATACTTCACTCTTCGTATCTCTCTCATTGAAAGGGGTTCTAGCAACACCTCCCCCTTTCCTCTTAAGCACTTTTCAAAAATTGGTATTTCATGACATCAATGGAATTTCAATCCAAATTAAGATTAATGTACAAATGGCCTGAAACTACCACCATTTACTGGATGTGTAAAGACTAATTAAGGCTGAGTAAAAATATCATATCTAAAAATCATAAATAAAGGTTTGATTGTCCTTTTTTATTGAAGAATTTATCTATCTTTTAATTTATATATATACATTATTATTATTATTATTATTATTATTATCATTATTAATAATAATAATAATAATAATAATAATAATAATAATAATAATAATAATAGTCATGATGATAATAATTGTTATTATTATTATTATTATTATTATTATTATTATTATTATTATTATTATTACCAATAGAGAGATGTGACGACTCTTCTGTGCAGCTAAAGACTCAGGTGCCGCTAGGATAAGGCTGAAACCTTCGCTCCAGGCCTGGAGTCCAGCACTCTACCTCTGTCTAAGCAGAAATTGGGACCGAATTATATGAAATTATAATTTTTTTTTCATGTGTTTTATGTCCATATCTATAGTCTCGTGGTGAGAGTTTACACCAACGGTAAATAGTCAGGAAGTTGGAATTGGCAAACAATACCTCGACAATCAGACAATAGAATTATGGAAATATTTAAAAAAGACCAGGTATTCTCGGACAGTTTCCTTGATAACATAATATTACTGTAAAACTCGCCTCCCCAATTAACCTATCTGAATATTAAGAAAAACTTTCTTTCGTCTCGTAATTTGAATTTTATCTTAACGCTCTCCTAGTCCAAACACAGCAACTAATGTTGATGTTTACTCAGTATAGCTTAGTAAAGCCTCGAGGGGAAGTTGAAGTGAGTAAGATTGCGTTACGTCTATGGCCTTATTAAGCTTAAGATAGGCCTTGGGCACTGGTCAATTTAGTTGATTCCTACATATATATATATATATATATATATATATATATATATATATATATATATATATATATATATATATATATATGCAAACAACGACCTCTGGCACCTGTGGAAAATACGTAATGGTATTTCACTTACAGGCAGACAAAGTTAAATATTATTAGCATTATTGTTCTAATGTTTCGGGAAACCAATACACAAGCTTACATTCGGGAATCTCTTAATACGGATCGATCACACCTGTAAGAGCTTTCAGCAATTGTATGTTAATCAATGATCCGTTGCACGTGCTCTTAGGTTCAATTAAAACACATCCAACGGAGGGGTGAATCAAGTAACAATGGCTTGCAAAAGTAATATCTGTGGTGCCAAGCGTCTTAAGGTATTAGCAGAACGAATCTAAGTTTGCCTTGAGGCTACATTTACAGACGTCCCATCGTGGAATATACTATGAAGTATTGGCTTGAGAACAAATTGTATCCAACAATTGCTCAACAGCAAGCGCGCTCCCCTTTAAAACTTTGTATTGTATGGCCCGTTTCCGCCACCTTGCAGGATAAATATACAAGGGAAATAATGACGGACACCAGAAGACCTACCAAGTGCAAACTCTATTTAAATTTGTCCAGACACTGCTATCGTAAAGTGTTTGAACGGAGAGTGTGTGTAATTTCTTTCTATTCAACGAATTCTGTCTGGCTTCTCAATACAAAGAAGTCTAACAGTTTCCTATTTGTAGCCTGCTTCTTGGCTAGGAAACTCGAATCCGTGTTACATTCAAGAAACTAACCCGGCCCAAGTTAACATGAAAATTGATACGAATACTTGATCCGTATTTTGACGTTGGTAACTCGATTCAATTTGATCTGATCAGAAAACATTTTTTTCAAATCTACAAATTATTTGAATTACTACTCTTGAAGGATAGCTAACACCTTAAAGAATATTGTTAATTCCAGTAGTGAGAGATCAATCGAATTTCTTTCAAGCAATTTGAAATTATTAAATCATAACGTGTTATTCCATGAATATCTTTATTCTAATAAATATGTATAATTCTTTTTTTCTCTAAATGAATTCTAATTTCATGTTGAATAGGTTAGTGTACATGAGATGACAATTTTCCTCAAAATTCGAATTAGTGTTTAAAAAATTGAATGATTTTTAAGGTTATGCATTATTCTCCAAGTGCATCTAGACCCTTCAAAACCTAAACAATCATTGCTTTTCTGGTTAACGTCTCTGCCCAGTGAGAACAGCCATGCGCGGCAGATGTCGCCCAGCGACTGTCTGTAACAGAGATGACATCGAAATCAGAGCATGGAATGAAAAAGTTGAGATGATGGTCCACCGCAGCATTATTAGTTTTTAGACATCTATCTTTGGACAGAGATCTTCCCTCTATTATGGCCGTTGCTAAGCCATTACTTTTTGAACTTATCTAGTTGGTCTTTTTGTCTCCATTCTGCCGGTAACGTTTTACCATATGATCACTGGTGATCAACATTGTTAGTCAAATTGTCCAGCAGTTGACTGACATTCAAACAATATGGCCAACTCATTGCCATTTAAGTTTTTTGATGGCTTTTATGAGATCTCAGATCTTTCTAATATACTTCGCTGTCTTGCAATCTATTCAAGAGAGGTTGAGCATGATTCTGTCTTGTGTACGTTGCATGGTTCTGAGCTCGATGTTAGAATCCCTTGGTGAGGTTCCATGTTTCAACTCCATTTGTGACTCTTGCAGGGATGCATTTGCTGTATGCCCTTCTTTTTAGGCTCATTGGAATTTTGTTGCTCTCCAAAGTTGAGCTAGATCTACAGAAAGCTTGAGTGATTCCATGCTTAATTTTTCAGTCTCCAGTGGATTTGATTAATATTCGCTGTCCCACGTGGACGTAGTGGTCTACTTTCTCCAGCTCATCATTTTCTATTCTGATCGCTGTGTCTTTGTTCTCAATGTCCTTTTTATATATGACTTGTTGTACATGATTTGCTTCATTGGAGTTATTGACACATACTTTTGATTGGTGACGCAAATCGAATGACCTACAGATTTTTATAGCTACCCTTTATAGGATTACCGTGTACATTTCAAAGGGAACTGCTCAGAAAAAGCTTATGTAAACCGAATGTTCGATTAGGTATTTTTTCATGGTCAAGATTATATATATATATATATATATATATATATACATGTGTGTGTGTGTGTGTATGTATATATATATATATATGCACGTTTTTGTGCCTGTGTGTGTCAGTGTGCATTGCTATAGTTCTATACTTAAACTGATTAGCAGATTCAATTTTACATTGTGTATGGTCTATTTTTGTCGTCTTCCTTGAAATTAGTAATACAGCCTGGAAAAATGTATAACCATACTTTTATATGTATTTTTTCTTCCTCTCTCCATATCTGTTGCCAAGCAATCCGGTTGGAACAGAGGGCTCCAATGGCTCTGATGAGCAGTTGCCATATATACATTTGCTTTTCCATGTCAAAGGGATGAATGTTTGAGTTTGCCCTTTTATTACAACTCATGCTGATTTTTGCCAGCCGTAAAATTATGGACTAAGTAGTTACAAGGATGAACAACTGAAACGGTATGAAAATCTATTTTTCAAAAAGGATTCTCGTAATTGATATTTTCAATGGCCAAAAAAGTATTATGAAACAAGGAATATATATATATATATATATATATATATATATATATATATATATATATATATATATATATATATATATATATATATATATATATATATATATATTTGGTCAGAAGCAAAGGTTCAATCCTGCCTCGTGGAACTGGATGGGATAAGGTATAGTCTATAGCCACACTTAAGAGTTGTAATACAACGAAACAGCAGTCTGTGAATGACACAACAATACAATATATATATATATATATATATATATATATATATATATATATATATAGTTAATTAGTTTTTATGTATTCGTTTCTCTCTTCCTTTCATCCATGTTATTCCTGTTTGCGTTTTTCTTCTTATCTATTTTCTGGACTTCGTTTCATTCTATTTTTTAGTTCTTCGGTAATAGTTCCTCCTTTTCCTTTTTGTCTTTTTTATTCTGTGCCCTCTTTTCTCTCTCTCTCCGTCTCTCTCTGTCTCTCTCTCTTTGCTTTATCCTCTTCGGCATATACAATTTCTTTGTTTTTTGTCTTCCTTGTTTTCTTTCTTCCTCCCTATCTTTCTATGTCACAGAACGGCTCAAGGAACAAAACTGACATGAAAGTTTTCCGGCCTATTGGTTGAGGTATTTGCATTTTTCTATGTACAGCTCCCACTGTTCGTGTCATAAATTTGAAATTTTGCACACACTTGATCCTCAACGAGCACAGAAAACATTTACCAGTGTTTTTCAAAGATTTTGACAACTGGCTGAAATAGTTGTGTCTCTCCATCTATGTGCGTGTGTATTTAGGCAGTAAAAAAGAAGAATGATTAGAATTCAACTCTCATCAAGTGAGTTTTATCTTTTATTCTTTCTTTCTGGGAAATCTTGTTTGATGGTAACTGCCAGGACCGAACTCACCATCTAACAACCATGGTTCCAACCGAGGCATTCATTCTTACAAGTCGAAATAAGACCCAAAATAAAATGCACACCACAAACAAAATCTATTCCCTACCCCATGTATTCTCCTGTTTTGTTTAGCTCCTTTGATTTGGTTCCATTTTCAGCGAGGAGTTTTTTTTTCTTTCAAGAAGATTTGTCTCGGTGTTATTTTCTCATCTTCCCGATACATTTTTTCTATCTTTGTTTGTTTTTCCCCGTTCATGATTCTGTTCGGCTTTCCAACATCTTCGGATAGACTCGTGACCGTGTGTATGACTGATTCTACTGATTTCCCTCCTCGACCTTGTTCCTTAGGTCTGAATGTAATATTTTTTTCTGAAGTGCGAACTTATTCACCTGCAACTTGCACAATATTTCCAAAACATTATCTTCGTTCAGTTTGGCATCATCATTGGATATTTGTTTTTTGTGTCTTTTCTACTTACATTTTCTCTTTCTGGGTAGACGAAAAAAACATTGTTGAATGCTATGATGATTGGCACTATGCAATCTTGATATATCTTCTGATTTTTTTTAAATTTCACTAATTTGCCTTTGCCAATGACATGTATATGTATACACTAGTGTTTGTTGGTGCTTCTGTCTATCTATCCACACAATATTCCAGAAGGTTCTCAACGAAATTCAATGACGTTTGATTGAAGGATGGGAATAGGGTTGCCGAAGAAGTGATTGGATTTGTGGAAGATCCTGGGATTTTTACCGTTGCCTCCCGTTTATCGTGGCTAAATGTCTCCACCACAGAATATCTACAAAAGGTCTCAATGAACTTTATTGACATGAAGGATTTGCCATCGGGTAAAGACATATTTGATGAATTTTGGCGCAAATCTGGGAGTTTTTTCGATTGAGGGATTTTTTCTTTGATCGAATACATTTACGAATTAACTCAGATGTTTCCACACAAAATCTTTAGAATAATCATCTTGTAGAAAACACATATACCTAATCTTCATAGAAATGTATACATCATTGGGGACCTGAAATATATTTTATTGAAATTTTGCAAATAAAAATCGGGGTGAGCTCTAATTGGGAAAATTAACGTGTCTATTATTAAATATCCTTTCCATAAAAACATTTCATTCAAAATTTAATTTGTACCTGAATTTGTACAGCAAAACATTTGCTTTTTTGTGCTACTTTTTACTTAAAGATACATGCTGTTGGTCGAAACAAACCGTGTTAAACTTATCTGGGAGTGAAATATTAAGTGGTTTCTGCAAAATTAATAGCTTGTCTTTTTTCATGCAAAATGGCTAATTTTGATTATCAAAGAAACACAATTCCTTGCGGCAAACACTTCTTTCACTTTATTACTGGGTCCGATACTAATCATTTTGGTTATTTAGTATAAATCGACATATGCCATCAGAAATATGGCACAGAATTAATAAAAGTTCAACCTAAAATAATTTCCGAGTTGGCAAGAACTAGAAGATAGGTTTCCTGACAAAATTTGGTATCCATAATTATGTCTGAGAATTTTTTTTATGTAAATTAGATTTTTGCTTCGTAATCATTTTTTAAATCATTGCTGTAGTCGTTGCACTCAAGTGTAAAAGTAAACTGCATCCATCTACATTCGGTTGTCAATTCTGGGCATCTGTAGCATGGAGCTGCCTTACTTGCACAGGAACATATATTCTTATTGCCATTGGCACATTCACATGTTATTAACTTGTTGATTGATACAGATCAGGCTGGTTGGATGGATGTAAAACTGCATTTCAGTCATGTACTCACCATCCGAATTCAGTATGATGGAATTTCCGGTTTAGTGATTTGTACATTTTTGTCAATCATGCCTGTGCAAAGTTGGCAAGGTTTCTTCAAATAAAGAAAAAAGCTGAAATGATAGTCAGTATCATATATTGATCATACGGGAATTAAATGCGATAACATCTTATACTATGTCATTTATATCTTTTGAACATTTTACTGTAACCTCTGCTATGTGGCTTGTATTAGTTAAATTTACACTGATGACAAAGGTGCTGTTGCATAAGTGTCGCATCGCTTGGTGTCACCTAGTATATTTGCAGTAGTTGATTGACAAGATTTTACATCTAAGTGGTGGTACTCGAAGATCTTGGATATCATTTTGGTTCCAAACCGTGAATAACATTTCGATTCACTAGAGAGTGGTGTTTTTTTCTTGGTATTTAAATTGATTGCACAAGCTTCATTTTTTTTTAAAATAAATCTTGGCATGTCCAACATCTCTTCATCGCTGACAGCATTCGTCGTCAGTGTCATAAGTGTCTGAATTGCATGTTGGCCTGTTGAATGCTGCGCTGCCTTTCCAATAGGCAATTATATACTGCTGGTCATGGTAGAATCACAGAACAAAGAGGTCGACACTGATTGCCTAAGATGTCTGGGCTTGACCTTTGTTGATCGTCTTTGTAAAGCATGGCTTACAAGGGAGCTGGAGTCGGCAAAACTTGAAGAGTCAGCTGCAATGGGCATGTTCCTTGGCAGAGCGACAACCTTTTCCTCCGAACAGTTAGCAGGAGGGACCTCGATTAAATTGGCATGACTGATAATCGTGATACAGCGAGTACTGTTGATGGTTTTGTGTGGCTCTGTTTGACGCAAAATCATCATGGGTCAACAAATTCTAAGTTTGAGGTTATTTGGCAACATTCTTGACTGATAAAAATATTTGAGCAACTCGACATAGTGAGAAGCTGCTTCCTCATTTAAGATGGACTTGTATACGGACACAGTAGAACCTTGGAAAAAACTGAAATTTGAATTTTTTCAAAAAACAGAGTGAAAAGTAAATTGGTTATGAAATTCATAAAAGCCAAATAATCATAAACACATTGTGCAAAAATTTCTATTTTATCACAAAATTTCAATTAGTGCCAGAATGTGTCTATGACAGTTTCCTGGAAAGAAGATAGTGTGCATAAGTTGCAGCGAGGAAAATCAACAACATGGAAATATAATAATTGCAAAATTCGACAAAGAAATATGTGCTTTGTGTAAAATGAAAAGTGCTGATTCCGAGTATGCCTTTTATTTTTCTCCAGGATGCATAGTTCTCGAGTCTAACACATATAGAAAGACGTATATAATATATATATATATTTAGATATATAATGTGTTTGATTCCACATATACATATATCTATTGGCAGAAAAGAGCGAACATTCGGTTTTAATCGAATCAATATCCCTCAACCAGAGAGAAACCCATTTTACGCCCACAACTACAACCATTCCACCAGGAAAAATCTTTAGTCGAATAGGAATCAATCTATACGTTTCAAACCGACCCTTCATCCTGACTAATCAGCGCCTCTCAAAATTATTCGTCTCATCAGAACAATTTCATGATTTATACTTCTCATCGATAATATATTATATACTTATAAATAAGAGCATTAGTTTTCAAAGGTTTTTGGTCGCATTATTTTGGTTCCATTATCCTTGTCGCAATTTACCTCGTGTAATAACCTGTCTTTTATCATCCCACTTGAACAATCTACTGATCAACATTTCCCGGTCGTATCTTCCTTGTTCGAACCATTCATAGGCCGATGACATTCCCAAATCAGATTTTAACCGTCGATGAGATTATATCAAGTTATCGACCATTCGGTAAATTATCAACTGGGAAATAACGTCCGTCGGTAAATTGTCGACTGGGAAATTACTGGCGATAAACTGCAACCAGGAAATGTTGGGTAACTCTTTTCGAAACATACATAACAGCATGGCATCGATAATCTAGAGTGTGTACTGTTAGACTGTTGCAATCGCAATGATCGAGTGAGTCATTCTCTACATCTTGTTCAGAACCTGGTCTTATTTACAGCCATGCCGCTTTCCTGAATTCTCTTTCGGGCAATTAGAGGAATAACAATGACAGCAATGCTTAGTAGCATTCTAGTCGTGTTTATTGCTCTGGCTTTTCTATTCGTCTATATTCTGTGGAGACGTGTCAGACTCTGATTCCCGGTCCAATTTGTCTGCAGATATTGTTTGAAGAAATCGATTGGCGTTGTAAAGTACATTTTTTTAATAGAATCGTCCTTTGTCTCGACATAATAATCCGACCGGGTATTTGTTCGAAGTCCTGAAGCAGTGGTGCATCCATAAAAAAAGACGTACTCGATCACCGTTTATATTAGACATCTTTGCAGTAACACAATGATACCTGCAGTTAATACTGATGCTAAAAACCAATAACCCTGGGGTATATTTTCTGTGAAGATTTTGATACCCATTCATTGGCATTACATTGCAACGGTAAATTCATAGGGCGTCACATGAAACCGACCTTGCATCACATATAAGATCTTCAGATGTGACACAGCATAAATGTAGTGTACCTTATCCTCAGAAGCCCATCTTCCAGACAGCACCTTCCCATTGCAATAACCGCGTCATGTCGGGTGTATGCCCTGACACTTGCAGCAAAAGCTGATGTGACTGGGCAATATTTGTCTCTACCCATATATACGTTTGTTGGAGTCCACATTGAACCAGACGGTGAATTGGTTTTCCCGTCGTAGGGAGGAACATCAATAAAATCAATTGATTATCTTCGGAACGAAACTCTAAATATTATCAATATCTGGAATTGTTTTACTGACTGAGTTATCTCATGAACAAATACAGACACGATCGTTTCCAGGATTTACCGATGGATTTTTTTTTAGGATCTCATCCAGACGAGGGAAGATCGTTTATGATCAATCTGAATGTTACTACATACAATTTTTACAACGATGGCAACAGCTAAACAAACTGTCCAGAACGTGGTAATATAATCATCACAGATGATGATGAGAACTATTGTATAAATTACAAGTTCTGTTTTCACTTCGCATAACTAACTCTTTTTTTTTTCATTTTCCCCCATCCTACCATCCACTTTGAGCAAAACGCAAGAGAATATGTCATTCTAATTGAAAAAACATATACATGTCAGTATAATGCATAAATAATTTACATGACCACATAACATTCCCTTAAGGCTGCAACACTAATTAGCTTTGGCTTTTAATGAAAAAAATAATGAGACTGTGGGTTTTTTTTAATTTGTATTTGCAATTCTTTTCAGTTCATGTCAAAAGTGAATACATTGTTTTCATACTGTGCGAACGTTCATTTCATAGCTATATTAGGAGAAACTTCTTTCATTTTTTCAAAGCTTGTAAATGACAAGTGCATAACACGCTAATTAACATGTAAAGATATTATCAAAATAGACAATTTATCCATCATGGGGATTTGAGAATTGTAACTCACAAACGAAGAGGTTTTTAAAAGTGGGTATAACTACAGAGCAAATTTAATTTCGATGATATCAGGGCATAAAAAAGCAAGATTTGATTGCTTTCGCGAGTGAGAATGCATATAGATTAAAAGAAAGTCATCTCCCTACAAAACAAAACAAAACAGAGTTACACTGAGCTATGAAGCTGAATGAACTTCCATAAATATACATATATATGATAAAATATTTGACATGGATATCGATATTCGAACACAAGTGAAAATCAGTATTTTGATTGTAGAGTCTCTAGAATGACAGACACTGTCTACTAAAAAGTTTAGTGCAACACAATCTTCTTGAATTCATTCAATAATGAATGCATATTTAAAATAAGCCCTGCATTATTTTTCTTCTTGCAAAATTCTTGAAAATAGTAGAATATTTGATACAATTCGTCATATTTAATGATTCGTGCTTAAGCAGAGTTTCCAACTCCCTTCGTACATTAATTGCACGATATTGCATTTTTTTATTAGGAATCAGCAAATGTATTCATGTATAAATCAAAATATTTATATAGCTCGATTGAGAAGTATGAAACTGATTATTCGAAAATACATTGATTTATAGGCGCACAAATTAGGGAGCTGAAGTCAACTACCCCTACCATTCAAATTCAAGCAAGACTGTGAGAAAAGCTGGGCAAATCGAACCCTTCTCGCGCCTTGACTACACACGCCTATGCTTTTATTATCAGCTAAGATGCTATAAACAGATAAGGCGAGTGAATTTGTTAACAGTGTGTTCGATAAACGATGCAACCCTAATGATATGAGGAATGAATTTAGACACACGTGAATTCAACAAGATAAGTTAGTTGGCAAATCAGTAACCAAGGATAACTGTTTTTATCAGCTTAAATTAATGTATCATGTGCTGACAACTTGTGTTGATTTTCGATAGTTTGAATGCAAACGCCAGAAAAATGACTGCAACCTTTTTTTAACACCGTGTATTTCAATATTGTTCTGATCTATCTATCCGCCCCCCTCTCTCTCTCTTCCTCTGTCTCTGTCTCTGTTTCTGTCTGTCTCTGTCTGTCTGTCTGTCTATCTCTCTCTATATATATATATAAATATATATATATATATATAATCGATTCATGTGTATGTTTTATATGCATTCATATATGCATTCATTTTTGATGGAAGTAGCCTGGAAGCAGTATATATATATATATATATATATATATATATATATATATATATATATATATATATATATATATATATATTTGTAATTGTGTCTACCAAAAACAGCTGTTTCGTTGTACTAAAACTTTTAAATGAGGCTATAGACTGTCCATATATATATATATATATATATATATATATATATATATATATATATATATATATATATATATATATATATATATATATCCATATATTTATGTATGTATATACATATATATATATGTGTGTGTGTGTGTGTGTGTGTGTTTGGGTGTGTGTGTGTGTCTGTGTGTGTGTGTGTATGTGTGTGTGTTTATGTATGTATATACTGCCTCCGGGCTACCTTCATCAAAAATAAATGCATATGATATAATGCATATGATACATACACACATATGTGTATATATATATATATATATATATATATATATATATATATATATGTATATATATATATATATATATATATTTATATATATATATATATATATATATATATATATATGTATATATATATATATATATCTATGCATACACATACACACACATACACATATACATGCATACACGCACTGGTAAGCACGTATACATGTGTGTGTTTGTCTGCATGTGTTTGTTGTGTAAATGTAGGAAAGTGATATTGATAGAAAGTGTTGAACTGAAAAGAGCGAGAAAAAAAGTTTCATCATATTCATTATATTCATGAAGATAATTATCAAGTTAATTCGTGCATTTTCCCTCTAACGGCTTCTTCAGAGGTACAAGTGCAGACGTGACATATTGGAAACAAAATAAAAATGAATACACACGTACAGATGCACATACTTACAGAGTCAGACAGGAACCACATTAAGTTGAATCAACGTAACGGATTACAACCAAAACCACCATCTTTCGTAGCCCATTGTGTTGATAAACCTAAAACTAACCACCATACTGGTTTGTCTCTCCTAACTTGGGATTTATCAACAACATTATTTCATTTTTGTTTTGTTACAAATACGTTTTAGGGTATTATCTTTAAGCCTTTAAGACTGCTCAACTCAAAAAGAAGCACAACTTTTTCACAAGTACTGTAAACAGAATACTAAATCCCGCGTCTTTGGCACAGCTTGAATATTAAGAAATGAATTATCTCTCGTCTTTTTTCAGTTTCAAAAAAGGATTGTTCGACGAAAATGTCATCAACATCTGATAATGCTGAGAAAAATGTCAACTTTTTTTTGTATTTATCATCCCTGGGACGGGCTATCTTCATCCAGCTGTTCCTCTAATCTTTATCGAAAAATAATCCATTCTAATACTTAATTACTAGGACCCGTAGAAATTACACGGTTTCAAAAAAATGCAATAAACTTAAATAGGCTGATCTCTGTTCTATCTGACCACTATAAACTGTCTCAGAGCTTTCGATTTCTCTCTTATTTCTTCCCGTACAAACACTGTCATGTTGAGGTGAAATAGATTTTAACCTATTAGGCTTTAATGGGATCAAACAAGTTTTGCATCATCATGAAGGAGCGTACAAAGAAAATGGTCTGTTATCAACTGAGAAGCCTGGTGATGAAAATGTCTCGGTGTGGGGTTTTATGATTTCCTATATACCCATGAGCTGAATTTCATCAACAGAATCATTAATGCAGAAGATAAAATCAGTACATGGAAGGAAAACATGTTTGCTCAGTCATTTTTTCGTATGGGTGTACTTATGTTTGGATTGCAACATATTCATTAATATCCGTAATGTGTAATGCCCGACTTGAAATAATAACATCCTGTAATATTTGGTTAGAAGAAAATTAATTTGTTATAAGAAAAATGATAGGGTGTACTCCATTATGGGCGACACTGTATCCGTTTCACTTTATTTTCCCATTAATAGACTTTAATAACCTATGCTACACCAGTTGTTCACTATTTGTTATTATTGTGATATAAAAATAATAGTCAGTAATGATCATGCATTTTTTTATAGTTGTGAGTTTCATTCATGACGAAATTTTCTTCTATTGTTTCATTTTCTTTTTTCCTTCCGTTGATTGTTTTCTCTTTCTCTTTCTTTCGTTCACTTCGGTACAATCATTCCCTTTTTTTCTTCTTATCCTTCGTTACGATTATTAATAATGTTTATTTGATTCCTTTTCCCTCTTCCGTTTTGTATTTGGTCTTTGCTTTCAAAGTAAATTGTTTCCTAGTTGTCCCTCTTTTTCTCCAATCTCTACTTCTTCCTCTCATTTTCTTATTTATTCATTCTTTCCTTCCCAAATAACTTTGCTCCGATTTTTACATAATTTTATATTCAGCATTTGTGCACCTGCTTGCATCTATTCGACTACAAATCCTAACTCCTTTCTATCTCCGCTTTCTTTTTCTCCTATGACACACGCATACTCTCCCTCTTTCTCATCCTACTCACTTATTGAATTACCTAACTTCCCTAAAACATGACGCATATTTCACGAATGCTGGGTTTATATTTCTTGTTTGGTACGTGTATTGATATATAGATTATGAATTATGATGATGGATATTTTATCATATTACATATTTGTATCGGAAAAATGATGCATATTTATAGTTTGATTTAATCTATTAGTCTGTATCATATATATCTAAAACTAGAGTTTCAGCCACCTTTATTCGTCATGATAACGTTATGGACAATTTTCTTTTGTGAGCATTAAATTCCTACTAATGGACTGAGACCGTACAAGACTGGCAACTGATTCCATATAATGTTATATTCGCTTCTAAAACTAATTATCACCCTTATCAGCTAGCTACTTGGGAAGAAGGATTACACTCTGCCAATATTCTGAGTAGCAATACCTTGCCATTTCTGAAAATCACTACCCAAAATCCTAACATCCAGCTGAGGTTGAATAGTAATCATTTGTGCGAGGAGTAAATGCACAACTATATCAACTAAATGTATCTATCTATCTATCTATCTATCTATCTATCTATTGAATAATCCAAGCTACGACCACCGACCCAACCAATCTACGAACATTATAGCTAAGAATCCACATCCTTCCCTAAGATTTTGTAAATTTGCATGAGGACTTTATAAGATATTTTCCAAAAAAGGTTTCCAAGGTTTTTGATTTTTTCAAAAATGTATAAATAGCTGTTTTGTTTTTTGTTTTTCTTTCAGCGCTACTGATCACACCTATTTAGTATAGAACCTTGCAAACTCAGGTGAGTACGCCACTGAACATCTAGTAAAATTGTTTCATTGATTTAAATTTTGCAATTTATTTTACGGAATCATTAGAGTTTTGAAATCTTTTAATCTTGAATTAGCGCTACCAGACACACTTTTAGGTGTAAAATTATGGAAATTCATAGGACTACTCCTTTTATACACTTTATAAGAATTTCTTCCTAATTTTCTAGAAAAATGCTTGCACGGACGATAATATTTCTAAGCAGGTAAAACAGTTGACTGTGTTTTTAAATGATTTTTTTCATTAGACAATGTATGGAAAACCGGATTTTCTCAAAGACGGTTTGTGGTTGCCCGAATATTTTAATATCCTTCTCAAAAGAAAAAGGTTATTTTTTTGATTTGAACTTGCTCGGTACTTATACATTCGACTACAGAAGAACCTTTGGTTTTCTAAGCAAATTCAGGCCCCTGTGCCAAACTCGATATTTTTTCAATGAATACCATCTATTCTTCTATCAATATCCATATATATTTTACCTGAATATTTACGAGGTTGGATCAATAAGCCTATAGCCTGGCTCAGTTTTTAGTTAAATTTTGATCTGAGATTCTCACAGAATAATTTTTAACTAACACAAAAGCTTTAAGCTAAGAGTATAAATAGGGAAGTATTGTTGAACAAATATGTGTTGTGCAAAATAAATGATTTTTGATCATTAGGGTACGAGTCCAGTGACGACCCTACACATATACTCTCTTCTGAGCTGACAATTACTTTAAGAATACACGATGCAGAACTAACCATTGATAACTTATTCAAACAATCATATAAAGGTTGGTGCATATGAAAAGTGCACAAACCATTAACATTCGCTCTTCACAGACAACAACGAATAATTTCTCCCGCTGAGCAATTGAATCCAACGTGTATTAAATCGAATGTCAAAAGCTTCTGGTGCAATGGCGACTGCTTGGCAACTTGACAGAGACAAGGCATGACGTCTTTTCCAGTTAAAGTGCCCGTCCAAAGTTCAGAAGATTGATAGCACTCGCATAAAATGCATGCAACTCCGGATATACACATCCCTTTTCAATCACACCAATAACCAAATCAGGCGACTTGAGTGACAAGAGACGAGGAGGGTGAGAGCTGACGTTTAGAGAGATGCATGATGTACACCAGTAAATGCTGCTGGTACTTATAAACAAACTACTGATAGTGGTTTGCATCGTGTTTAGCGGATCGCCAGCCTCTATAGAAAAAATATAGATTGTCGTCCACTTTGGGAAATTGATGACTTTAGTAGAGTTACAGAAATAGTTACAAGAGCAAAAGATAATTATGAGTTTATCGAGCGGTAGGTGGGCGTGTATCGGACGGTTCAGTTTGATGTTTGGATAAGCGTGGAGAGGCAGGAGGTAAGGACTGGATGAAGCCTGTAAAGAGACAAAAAGAAAGTTCAGATGTAAATCGAATAAAGATGTAAGGAAATTGGAGAAATAAGAAAATAGAAAGCCTCGTACAGGAGGTAGTCGCGTAAAGTAACTGGATGTTCACGATAATCATATATTACAATCAAGTTTTTAAAACTAGCGAACGCTTTTTGATGAGATTTTGTAAAAAGAGAGATATATTTACTCAGAATCAAAATTAGAGATGACAATTACTTTACTATTCCGGAACTGAACCTATCTTAAATTATTCAAAATATGTCTACAATACGTCTGCAAACTTGTCTAGTGTCTTATAGAGAGTGTTTTTCTCTGGTAAACTCATTCCTGAAATCATTTTTCATGTTTCAAGCTCGGTCTTTGCAAAGTGCTGAGAGTTGGATAGAGCCTAGCTTGATGTAAAAAAAAAGGTACTTACTATGAAGCGATGGATCACAGACCAATCACAGTCGTGAATCATTGTTAGTATTAGGAACTCTATCCTAACTAAGTGCTAGAGTAAACAAATTTCAGTAATCAACTATTGAGTTAAAGCTGTTTTCTTCTCACAAATGAAGAAAGAAAGAACAACAGTAAAAGAGAGAAAAACTTTCAGTAAACAATAACCTTCAAACCCTGTAAGATATTCACTCTCCCAAAATTGCAATGCTCCGATCAATTATATATACAAACAGTCTCTAAGCAGTGAGAGAAAGGTCAATTGGCCAATCAGCCCCCTTGCTGATTTGTTCTGTGTAGAAAGCACATGTAAATAGTTCTACCTTTCCAGTCGCCCATCCAGTGGAAACGACTTGATAGATATTTAGAGGCTGCCCTAGTAAATACTGCTTATTGTTATTGATCAGGCTACTGGATGAGATTAAATCGTCTGTTTATGCATTTGATCCTATTAAGATACTGTAATTTTCGGAGGCTCTCAAGTCGTTATTGGAACGGAAATAAGCGGCATGTTTTTCGTGAATTAACGAGATTCTGTTCGAGTAAGCAACGAGTTGGGAATGAATTGCGATTTAAGTTTGTTGTTGGGTTGCGCTCCAGGTCTTTATACACAAAAGATATTCAGATCCGGAGGAATGATGTAGAAACGTTAGAAAACTAAATCGATTGAATTGAATCGATATCCTCCTAATTCTGATTTTACATGTTTTGGAGATGTAAGAAAATGCTGATGAGTTCACTTATTGAATGTTATATAAATAATCAGACAGAGAAATAGATTGACCAATGAATGGATGTTTAGTTATTTACTAATCACAGCTTAATTTTTTCTCCAGGCTGAAGAATGGAGCACCAACTAATGATCAAAACCACTCGTCTGAGTGAGACCAGCTTGCAAACGATTGTTCCACGACAGATATCACAACATGTGTGCATAAATTAGATGATGCAAAAAAAGCTGAACGGTTTGATTCTTCTGTACCTTTTGATTAAAATATATATGTAAATATATATGAACTATCTAAACTGAGAAAAATTGTGTAAAATCATATTGGCCAAATGGCAATGCAACTTTTGCTCAAAAACATGTACTACCGTCACGGCGTTTTTCATTTCATTACGTAGTTTCTGGAGGTGTTGTGTCGAATGTTCTTTTGAGGGTCTATGTTATAAAGGGGTTATTGATATATACTTTTTATCCATGAAAATACTTGGTTTTTGACATAGTGGCAGTCACTTTGTTGTTTGAGGATCAAGAATTCTATAAAAGTATTGTTCAGCAATCGTTGATTAAAAAGGAACCAGCAAAGTATTTCATTACTAACTTTGTGATAAACAGTGTCGGGAAATTTTTTTTCAGTTTTGTGGGTCAACAGTTTGGGGAAACCTATTTTTCTGTTTGTTCATAAATACTAATTATCGAGTAGTTTTCATTTATTGCATCATCATCATCATCATCATCATCATCATCATCATCATCATCATCATCATCATCTCTTTAGTTTCTGTCATCGGACATAGACTGCCCAAGATTTCACAGACCTTTTTATCATGTGCATGACGAAGTTGATACTTTTTAGTTCTCCATGACATCATTTTTGCCAGGTGTGGTTTTGCATATTCCGTTTATATATCCACATCGTGATGTCCAAGGGCTGACCTGTTCGTTTTCCGTTATAATCTACTGGCTTGTAATCTCACCGTGTGAAGCTCAGCATGCAAAAAGCAAATCTCAGCTTTTTGCCGTGTACTCCAATTCCTCCATTTTTTCAGTTCATCTTTGATTAAACTTGAAGGACACAGTCTTCATGAAGCCTGATAAGGGAACTGCTGCTGGGAGACATGAATCGGGTTATACTTGTTATATGTCAAAAGCTGATAAAAACTATGTTGAAATCAACTAATTATACAGCCAGTGGCATTCATTTTTTTTGCTTTTTCTTCAAACTAAATTAACGAACAGAGATGGTCAATCGTCGAGTAATCTCTTCTGAAGCCAGCCTGGTTGTATTTCATGGAGCATTTTGGTGATTCAGTTTTTGATCATTTCGCTTAACAAGTTGTAGTTGCAGTTGTGAAAGCCTTAGTTGTTTCTCTGAGTCTTTTCTATGTAACAGTGTTATATTTGCAGTATTCCAATATTGTATGACTTAATCCAGGTTCAAGTATCATGTTGATGTTGGTACGGGTTTACATGATTCCAGTTACGAGTAATGATCCTTCATCTCATTTCATAGCTCGACTAGTTTTGGGATTAAAAAAAAAGTCATTTTTTTACAAAGAATTTTAGATGTTTTAAGCAGAAAATAACAGGAAATGGGCGGTATTGTTTGAATTAAAGTGTTAATGGTTAGTCATCTGAATACATCAACAGATATTGATAATGTTGATATCATTAACAATATTATAAAAGGTTGATAATATGTACATTGCTATTTTATATTGTTGATCTAAGTCCCTCTGATGATTTTTATTTCTTCATTGGTACAACGGGGCTAATTGTTTTTCATTTCTTCTTTAAAGTCATTCCAAATAACTGTGATGTTATGGTAAGAGCTAGTTCTTACTATGTGAAAACATATTTTTTGCATTTGGTGAAGGCCACTCAGGAGATAGGTAACAGAAGGAAAGAGGCAAGAGAGTAGATAGAAGATTTATTAGTGTAGTAAAGATATTAAAATATTTTAGAAACATTTAGTAAAAATGAAATATTCATACAAGAACATAGGAATTGTACACAGCAACATTAAATTTTTGAAAATGTATGAAAAAAAAGATAACTTTCTAGTTTTCACTGGCAAAACATGACATGGCTTGATGCTTTTAATTTTTATGAAAAGATATCACCAGATGGGGATGTTATTTTAAAAATTAGTTCTGGTTATGTGAATCAAGGTGGTTGGGGATGTTGGGTGTAGGCCACTTTGGATATCCTCATTTATTTACGTTCAGAAAATTACATCAATTACCTTTAAAAAATGACATGAGTAGAATGGCTGGCGGAGGCGGTCTTCAAGCGAGTCGTTTCTGGACAATGTTTTTACTGAGTTACTCACCTAATATATATATATATATATATATATATATATATGTATGTATGTATGTATTTATATGTGTGTGTGTGTGTGTGTCTGTGTGTGTCTGTGTGATATCAGCTCTGGCCAATAGGAATGAGAATAGAAATAAATCGGTAAGGGTAGAGGCAGCCTTTTCGCGACAGTCTGGGAAAAAAAAGGTTATCAACCAGACTATTCTGTGTCGATAGAATTAGACGTCCCGATCAAAAATAGAAAGCAAACACAGAAAATCAATGAAACCTGACGATATTTGAAGACGAAAATTTCATTTGGGGACCGTTCACACACGTCTGCGAAAATTCACTTCCCCATTCACTAAACTCTCGCAAATCTTTCAACTATACTCTTTCACTTCTCCCACGCGGATGCCGCTAGACGGGTGGGTCCTCAAATTTTCTGTCATCCAACTCTCACACACACACACACATATATATATATATATATATATATATATATATATATATATATATATATATATATATATATATATATATATATATATATATCCAGCGTTTCAATCAGAGATGTGCCGGTGCGTCAATGAGGGTATGTTTTATGGGTGCGTCTGTCTATTAGGAGATAGGATTCCCGATAGAGTGTCTTTGATTATACAACTAGAGATCTGGTGATTATCATATAATTTACATTATTCAGGCAAGGGGAGAGATGCGTCTGTTCGATACACCTAGACGACAAGATTAAATATTGCGGACTACAATTTTTGAAATGATATTGAGCTTTTCTTCAAACTCTATTTTTCGCTTCTCCAACGCATAAACCAAAGTAACGATTGTTTTTGAGTAGACACGTTATCATTCAAGGATAAATTCTCTCCATTGACGTGAATTATCGGCTACTTCAACGTTGCATTTAAGACTCGAGGGCGCCGACTCGTCTCCCCTTCTGTCTATTTCTCTTTTTTCCACTGATGAGATCTCCATGTGCCTGATTAAATTTGTTACACGTTCCTCTGCAATCGATACCAGCTTAGTTACAATATTCATTTTACTATTTTATTGATTGCAAATCGGGATTTTCTTAATATTTTATATGAAGAAGCAATCAAAGTATCTTTTATGTGTGCGTAAATATTATTTTATATAAATATATATAGGGTAAAACTGATTCCATTTGAAGACACAAGTCTCTTTTACCATCAATATAATTTAAATTTAATTGATAAGTATATACTTATGTGATTTACAAAGTGAGAATTGTGAGTACAATCTTAACTAGTTCGTTTCTATAATCGATAATATCATGATCAGTTAAATGAATACATTTTACCTTTCTTCTGGAACAAATGTGTCATGGATTGTCAAAAAGGAGATGATATTCTTGTTACTACGTGTCAAATTGTTCGGAAATTTAGAATACTGTGTTGAAATTTGATTATCCTTGTCTTTCATGTGAAAACCTTTTGGATAATATGTAGTTATAAGCCAAATTTTACCGCATCTTTTTACTGCAAGATGTTTGACGCTTATTCTCTTTGATGATATCTACATTATCCATCATTAGTCCACAGGCTGTACATATATCAAATATAGAAACGCCTTCGTGAATACTATGTAGATTACTTCAAAATGCTATTTTACAAAGATCGTGTCAACATATTTTGGGTCACCATATAAATATTTTTGAGATGTAACACACTTGCTCCTCGATCTTTTACCCCACCATCATAAAAGTATCACTACTAATCAGTCGGATTACCTCATATCCACACAAATGCGCACGCACACATACACAGACACACTCACACATATATACATATATATATATATATATATATATATATATATATATATATATATATATATATACACACACATATATATATATATACACATATATATGTATATATATACATATATATATATATACGTATATATATATATATATATACATATAAATATATATATATGTATATATATATGTATATATATACATATAGATATATATATGTATATATATGTATATGTATGTGCATATATATATATATATATATATATATATATATATATATATATATATATATATATATATATATATATATTAAAGACAACGGAAGTAATGCATATTCAACTTAACTGTATGCAGTGTGCAGAATTCTGTACCAGCACATTTCTGTACATTTATCATTCTGTTCCGGACATGTATTTAAATGCAATGTTGGTCAAAAAATTTAGCAAATTCTCAAAAAACAACAAAATAATTATTGTTCTATGTGAAATTGAAACCCCAGAATACTATGGATAAGAAGTTACAGAATATAGTAATAGATATGGGTGTTAGACCTTGTTCGATCTCTTCTTGGCAAAGACCAGGATCTCAAATTGAACCGTAAGGTAATCGATGCTTCCGATCAGAATGGAACGATAGGGAAAATGCCTTTCAACCGTTGGCAAACAGCGTAGTAGATAAATCAATAGTTTGTTCCTTCGGAACTTATTTTGCTTCCAAAAAACATAATCTCCTCAATACAAGTGAAGGTCAAATATCTTACACTGATTGTGTTATTTCCATTATACATTGGCTATCCTCTTAAAAGAACAGTTTCAGGTCATCGACTATTTCTGCAGATTTTTCTTGTCATTAAAAAACAATAATTTATTTTAAAAAAGGAAAGAGAAAAATGGCTGAAGGAATGTTTTTTTTACTGGATATAAATGACGCGTTATTACATTCAGTCGTAGACCGTCTTTTAATCGATTGAGACCATTCAGAAATCATACTGATGCTGAGTCCGATTCTTCGCCATATTTGCTGGCTTTTAGTTGAAATAGGTACTCAAAATATTCATCATTCTCTATATCAACCGTACGTTAGGGAATATCTAATATGCACCTGGAACGAAGGTGCTCATGACATGCATTCTTCATAAAATTCAGTTAACATATTCTATGGGTATAGTCTTACCTTTCGATGCTGGTTTCTATGTGTGTGAGTATGCGAAAGATTAGAATATTGAAATCAAATTACTGAGTAGAATTTCAAAATAATTGGAAAAAGAATAAGTGCGCACAATTGTAACGACCTTCTCACATCGGGTAGACTTTTGAATAAATCTGTTTTTCAAGAGAAGTTCATCTCGTGCGATGTGTGATTCTATTTGGTTTTCAAAGATTCATTGAATATGTCATTCATCTTGTTCATTGAAAGGAAACGACTGCCAACGAACGATAGCTTAGAGCAACGATTTTGATAATACAATCTTCATATCCCTGCAGCTATGTAAATTATGTGAGACAGGGATTATTCTCCAACGATTGATTAGAAAAATAAACAGGATTAGATAATTACCTGATTGGCTCATGTGCTCTCCAACTGGCCTTTCGATCGTCGGAAATTGACTAGACTCTTTTAAGAAAGGGTTTGATTTTATAGATGTTAGTAAATTTTTGTTAAAAAAAGAACGTCAGCAATCGACGGCGTATTTCTGACTGAAATAGTGATGGAAGAGATACAAACAGAAATGAACAATCACATAAAAAAATTTTTAAGAAAAACTACATGAAAATTATTATGGTACGTCCATACAAACAATGACATAATTCTGTTCCGATGCTAAAAAGAATGAACAGAATATCCGAATACATTTATATCAAACAACGAATCATGTGGATATTACCTACGCACATTTATGGTAATTGGCAATCGACAAAACTGATTTTCTCCCTCACCATTACCACAGAAAATTTCACATGAGTATTCGAATATATATATTTCTACATATATATGTGTGTGCGTGTGTGTATGTGTGAGCGTGTGTGTGTGCCTCTCTGTGTATATATGGAGAGAGTATTCAAATTTTCAGAATTTAACAATGTAATAAATTACTTACTTTTACCCGTAGTTCCCCCGCCTTGTGCAACATAACACGCTTGAGCGCTGTTTGATAAGTGGCCCGTAAGGGATATCGAATAACGTAGGCGATATATTTGATATTCATTGGTCATCATCATCATCATCATCATCATTGGTCTTTTAAAGTTGCTGATCTTATATTTTGTGAATAAGTCTAATTTTTCTCTCCATCTCGTATTCTGTCGGCCTTGGTTACTCATTTTTGGTGATCCATCCAATATGACTATCAGAATGTCATTTGAGTTTTCTCATGGATTTCATGATGTCTGTTTTTCCCTAATATATTTTGCTGTCTTGTGATTTCTCCATGCGACAATGAACATGATTCTTTAATGTGCTTAATGCATGCTTTCCAGTTTGTCGGTCACTTTCTTAGTTAGGTTCCATGTTTAGCTCCATTAGTGACTATGGCGAATGATGCATTGATGGCACCCCTCTCTTATCAGAATTAATGGGATTTTCTCATCTGAGAGGGATTCTTTTCTTCATCTCGTCTTTTGAGGATTTCGGGGAGATTTTTTGTCTCACGTCGATGTAGCTGTTTACTTTCTTCAGTTTTGGCTTTTCAATTTTGATTGCTGTGACTTAATTTCCAATGTGATTTAGTTCATCTTGCAATTGTTGGAGGCCGTGGAGATATCTGGTATTGACGATGTAATGAAACAATCTACCCCTGTTGAGTGACTGATGCCTGTGGTTCGAAACTTTGAGCAAGATAAAGTTTACGACGGAGAAATGAAAAAGACTGAGAGAATAACGGCTAAAAGTCAACACATTGAGCGATCTATTATCATTATTGACAGCAGCATGTGTATCCTTTCAGCGTCTATCGTTTGATATGGATATACACAAATGAAATGTAATGTTCAGTTTTAGGTAAGAAAAACTAATTAGTCCCGGTCTGTTTTCGGTGAGATTGGTGACCAAATTTTCACCTTTGTTTTATATTTTGTGTATGAATTGGTCACTGCATAAATTTAAATCAGATAATTTCGTTAGTAAAATCTGCATCTGATAAAAACAGATAGATAGATCGATAGATAAAGTGTTTGACACCTTCCTTATACACCAGATGTTTCACCATTGATAAACACCCATTTGGTAGTCTACCAAACTACTTGATGGAGTTGTTTTTGAAACACATGAAAAGATTGGTACAACTATCTCTAAATTTTCCACCAACTAAAGTGACTTTTACAAAAATGGCATAATCAAGCTTGTAAGTCATTGCCAGCGGTTTATCGATTACGGCAGAACCTATGCAGATAAATATATTCTAATTAAGAATGATTTTTTGATATCTTTTCTGAACGTAACCTTATTTTTTGAATGACCTTATAGATATATGTTTTTATTTACAGTTGAAATTTTGCCAATCAGGGGGAAGATATTTAAGGTTGGATAAAACAGCACTAACTTTATTTCTAGGTTATGCTACCTCCGTGTAAAATTAACTCTCCATTAGTACAGTTTTTAGCTTTGAGTCGTATTAGTACCAGCTCATTCTGTAGAGAGTTTTGTAGATTTGGCGAATCATTATAAGAAGCCACAGTGTATTTATTCTACGTTCAAAATCAAGGTACACACCTGTATTTTTAAATAGAAAAATCTCAATGTGTTCGTCGATTGCGTTTTTAAAAACCTCGAAGCACGGGTATGGTCTAACCAAGTCCGTTATGCATACTCAATAGACCTAGGTATTCAGCAAGTTATATTTTGAATAGAATGTTCAGGTGGGGGTTGATGTTCCATGAAATTTTAATGCAACGCGTATTATCATCCTGTATAAGGGTTGATGGTTAGGGAAGTGCTTGTCGCCCTTTGCTACCGTAGTTTAGTTTCGGGAGGGGGATGATTCCAGAGATGTGGTTGTTTATTAAGTTATCTTGGTCTTACGCAGAGCATCTGTTATCGGTGTGTTCAGACCATGTGTATAATCTTGGGGTGAAGCTGTTTGCTGCAAGGGGAGTTTTGAATGGACTTGATGAATAATAATAAATAATAGAAGTCGTATAATCTTAATATATATATATTCAAGTCACGTGATTCGATTATGCGCTTTGCCTTCATTCGAATATTCCCTTCATCAACGTGTCCGTTGATGATATCATCCGGACCTCTTTTGGTTAAGTCACATTACTCTCTGTTCTTCACTGAGAATTCTATTATGTTATTAGGGTCAAATATTAGTTATCAATGCGATTTCTTGAGATTCACTGTTCCTCACTAATTGTGTTTACGGTGGATATGAAATTAAATGTGGAAAAATGGTCATAAATGTACCATAGAAAATAAAAACTACAAAACACATTAAGAAATCATCCATTACAAAAAATACCAACAGAGAGAGAGAGAGATTTGTGTAAAATCTAATGGTTATTTTCTTTTGAAAAAATAGGCCTTTTTCATTAGTTGGAAATATTATACTAATTATATTATGCTAAGAATCCATAGCGCAATAGTACAACCATCTTTGGGTGATTGCGTTCAGGTTTGGGCCTCACACGGTATGGTAAGTGGAAATTAATTTTGAAAATAAATACAAGATAGAAAAATATCTGAATGATAAATTGCATGAGAGATTCAACTTATAAACTTGTTAGAGAGGGATACAATAGGAGACTTGATACATGATTCAAGATAATGAATGGCTTTACAAATTACTTAATTATAAAATTTAGTCTAATAGAAGAAGGAACTTCCAAGTAAGATTTATTACAAAAACAAAGTCACAAAAACAAATTGATTTTTCCTCCCAAAGAGATTTGAAATACTCAAATAATTTACCATCTTATGTGAAAAATGATAACAGTACAAGTGTCAATGATTTTGAGAATAATTCAGATGACCTTAGATCCTATAGGATGAAAAATAATTTGATAGAGCACTTTTATGAATTATCAGCAGGAGTATATAGATACATTGTTCAAAAAGAAACCAAATAGAAAATGTTCTTGGAAGTGCCCCAACCATGAAACCAAAAACAAAATAGACTACATCCTGACGGACAAAAGCAACGCCATCAAAGACATTTAAATTCTAAACAAAATAAACGTAGGAAGCGACCATAAAAGGGTAAGTCGTAAGATGCAAATAAACATCAATAAAGATCACAGGAAAATGTTCTATTCCAGACTGCAACCACTAAACGTACCGAATGAATTCACCGAACCCTTTCAACTAGAATTGAAAAACAGATTAGGTATCCTTAAAATGACACCAACATCAACGAACTCCACGGCAAAATAACAACTTTTCTTTTAGAAGCTGCCAATATGTTTAAACCACCGACCGTTAGCAGAATCTCAGATGAAACCAGGAAACTTATTGAAAAGCGCAAAAACCTCAAACCACCAACAACCGCAGGGGAAAAATAGAAGAAACCGAACTGAACAAAACAATAAATAAGATACTAAGAAAGGACAAAAGAAGGCATACGGCAGCCATCATTGAAACCGCTCTCAAAAAACGTCAGGGCTTCGAAGCAATAAACAAAGCTCTCAGTATAGGACACAAACAGAAAACTAGCATACTCGAAGCAAACAAAGACATAATAACAGGCTAGGGCAGAATTGTCGAACTGCCCAAGAATTTACCAGGAACCCTACTCTTCAAAACATGGACATCAAAACAGCGACCAGAATACACTAAATGCTAATAATCAGATCGAAAACTTCCCAGAAGTTTCTCCATTGGAAGTAAAGCCTGCCATCAACCAAACAAACAAAAAAAAAAAAGGGAAAAACCATAGGACCAGATAATATCATCATCGATCTACTAAAAAAAGCTGGTAAGAGCGTCGACAAAAAGCTACTTATTCTATTCAACTTGTGTCTAAAACAAAGTAAAGTCCCAGGATTCTGGAACACTGCAATCATAATGCTTCTACTCAAAAGATAAAACCTGGAAGACCTCAACAACTACGGATCTAGAAGTCTACATAAATACATATGTCAGCTTTTCACTAAAATCACCACTAAGCAGATGACCAGAACACGAGATGAAAACCAACCAGGAGTTATTTAATCAAAGACCATCATCATTCAATAACTCATCTGAAAAAAAGCAGCAGGATATAATATACCACTCGCTGAGCATTTATTGATTTCAAAAAGGCATTTGACTCAGAAGAAATTTCTTTCGTCACGGAAGCCATCACCCTACAAGGTGTAGACCCTGTATACTTCTAAGTACAGCAACATATATAAAATCACAGCAAATCCTTCATGAGGCTATATAGGGACTCTGAACCTTTCCAACTTCAAAAAAGAATGAGACAAGGTGATACCAGCTCACCCAAACTCTTTACAGCCTGCCCCGAGATGATCTTCTGAAACCTTGAGTGGGAAAATAGAGTGAACCACTACATCTACCTAAGATCAAGAATCTCCATGAAAAAAGAAGAGGAAATCAAATGAAGAATTACTGCAAGATGGCAAGCCCTCGGAAGAGCAAGCTCAACTTTCAAAAACCAGACAATCCCAATCATCTTTAAAAAAGTTGCGTATACAACCAATGCATCCACCCGATGATCACCTATGGAGCTGAAAAATGAAACATAATCAAGAGACAGAGCTGCAAAAAGAGAAACATGCAACGTGTGCATGAGATTCATGCTCAACCTCTCATGGAGAGATCACAAGACAGCACAATATATCAGGAAGAAAACAGGAGTCCAAAACATCATAGAATCTATTAAAAAGCTGGAATAGCAACAGGCAGGCTACGTTGCAAGAACAACAGACAACCGACGGACATCACGACTCACAGCATTGATCCCCAGATATCACTTGCGAAACCGGGGCCCACAGAATAAAAGATAGAGAGATGAACCGGACAAATTCAGAAAATATTGGCTCAGCGACGCCCATGATAGAAAATCGTGGCAAATCTTGGAAAAGGACTATGTCCAACGGCAGACGTTAAAATGATGATGATGATGATGATGATGATGATGATGATGTAGAAGGATTTAGGGAGAATAGATAAATAAAATGTGACTGGAAAATCTTCCTCCATACTGGTATTTGTAAAAAGATTTATTGTTTGATACGTATTTTATAACTCAAGTGAATGAATTTATTTGAGATTGAATCGGAATATTTCTCATGTGGATAATTCAAGGAAGTGCATATAACCGCATCTTTATTTGATGAATAAAAGGTTATTATTAATCGAAAGAAAAAGCTTTTAGGCACTATCAAGCAGAAAAATAAGACTAACTGATCATTTTTGGAAGTTTCAATTCTCTTAAACATGGGCATATTTTTGACCTCAGCAATTCATTGCTCCATTCATATATATATATATATATATATATATATATATATGTGTGTGTGTGTGTGAATGCGTGTGTGTGTGTGTGTATATATATACATTCTTGTATTATATATATATATATATATATATATATATATATATATATATATATATATATATTGCGAAAAATTGAACCGGTTCCAATTTTAGTAGGGAAAGAATCATTCTTCGAGGCATTTAAAAACTTTATAATCTAGCAGTATCTTCTTATGGTATGATTGGAAAGAAATATATACAATAATCCCCATAATGAAAACAATACAATATAGTTAAGAAATAAAGAAGATCATTACACCATAAGGGCATAAATGTTTATCAAATTTCGATCCATTATTTTATTTTTTTTAATGCAGATGTATGAAACGCTCAAATTCTTTTTTCTATTGATTTTTCATTGCTACGTTTTTGAACAAGAGGAGGAAACTTATCTCAAACACGAAAAACATTCGTTCATCTATATTCTCTTTTTATCGGAGTAATATCCAATCTTCCTGTTCCCAAATGCCATGTGAATATTGAATTGATTTTTATACGCGATTTAACCGAATACTTCATGAAAATTACTTCGCTTTGTGCAATTCTTTTCTTACAGATATTACTTTAACGGAAGGTGACAGTTAAATAAAATGGAACAAACCTGGCGATGGCAGATTTACGTTGTTATGCAATCTTTTTCATGATTTCCTCCCGTTTGTTTTACTCGAGAAAAAAATCTAATTCCAAATGTCTTGACTGATCACTAGGAAAAGAAAATGGACACTGTTCCTGACACTGCAAAAGTTAAGAAAACTGTCTATCTGCTGTGAGCAGTACTGAACAAGAACGCGGTAATTCAATCACTAATCAATCATGTAACCAATCGGCCAATAGATCAATTCGTGGATCTACCAGCTTGCATAAACAGTATCACCGTACACGATTCTACGTTGGCCCAGAAGGTTATTATGGATATGCTGTTACTCAAGATTTCCAGCTGATAATGAAATATTATGAGCTAAAGATATCTGACTGTAGCATCGTTGCTCCGAGGTCAAATACAGACCGGGCAGAGATTTGAGTTTCATGATTACCAATCGAAAACACCGCCTCAAAACACGGTCAGTTTATAGTTGTGTGTTAATTAAGTTATAATATCAAGTAAATGCGCAACGAAACAGTTGCGTAACCTAGCGCACAGCAACAAAATTTAGAAGGCTAACTACCAGAGCGTAACTGTATAATAAAATGTATGAATATATAGAATTATATATTATATGATATACGCAGCGCTTTGTCTTTTCTCTGGCTGGCTATCCTGTGGGCTAGTACGTTTTTATTTGTTTTATAGATAAATTCCCTGATTGCATGGTTTTTTTCTTCACCCACACAAGTTATAAACAAATGAGTCTAAGGGGAATTTTTTCTTAATCAGATGAAAAAATATAAATAGAAAAAGGGGGAAAGGACAGTGGTAACTGTAATCAATGGAGTCCTGGCCGCTTTCACTGTATTCCTTATCGTACTCGTGGTTTGTTTATATCACTCTTTCTAGAATTCTGGTGAGCATCTCGAGAGAAATCGTCGCGAGACCAACGTCTTGGATGTTCAAATAAAAAATCTGAGAAGGTGGTCACCAATGGACACTTCACTTCTCTTCCCTTTTCTTGGGCAGTGATCACTGAAAAGGTCTGAATTTCCAGAAAAAAGCATCACTGTTACGAAGTGCAATCTAATGTGCCGATCTAGCATAAATTCACTTTATGAATTAAGCTTAGAATATATATATATATATATATATATATATATATATATATATATATATATATATATATATATATATATATATATATATATATATATATGGTGCCACTGGTACGCATGATTCATACATAACCAGCCGGCTAAACCAACTTAGAGACTGCAAAAACCCGTGCACAGTTCACTTTTTCACAATTTCTAATCGAACACACATAGGACATGGATCCAGTGAAAACTTTGGGAAACATGAAAAACGTGCAGGGGCACTGGACATACGTCATGTTTATTGCTCTTGGGCGGCAACCTCCAATTAGGTTTCATGTCTGGAGTTGATTTTGCTTCACTACTGTAATTAAAATAAGAACAAACCTCACCAAGATGTGGGACGTAAACTGATATGTGAAATACGCATTCGACTATGCATGATAAGAAGTGATCACATACTGATTGCCAGGAAGCTGTTTTACTGATTGAGATAAATTGACAAGTTTGGGATATGACCAAAACAATTATCATATAGATACACGCAGACTTATTTCACCCTGATAAATCAATATATATATATATATATATATATATATATATATATATATATATATATATATATGTATGTATTTCATTTGTTATGTATACAATACAAAAGTCTTCTAATAATCCTTTTTGCGTCGATCATTCGCATGATTAATGAGCCTAAGACTTTGGTTTCCGCCGTTGCTAACGTAGGTGCGTATTTTCTGTCGGTCCCAGAAATTGGTGTTCGGTCCAAGGTGGAAGCGATTGTTTCAAAAACTGAATCCAGGTCCGACAAACCCTTCCTATTTTCATTATTGTCGTATCATAATGTCTCGAATACCATAGCGTTATAAGTAACTTCTCTTCTAATTTTGGCTTTTCTGTTATAGGGACCCTCATATTTATAAGATGTTTAATGCGAACTATATATGTTCTACGAGCAATTAGGTCAAGCTTCCAAGTTATATATACAAGTACATAGGTAGATAGTATATAAGGTAAATGAAAACGTTATACTGGTGGACTAATAGCAGGTGCTTGATTTAGTTATGAATTATTACGCCTAGCGAATAATTGCTGCAGGTAATTGTTGTTGAAGTTATTCCATGGATTATCATCGTAAACAGGAACCAACACACACACACACACACACACACACACACACACACACACACGTATATATTAATACTGATGAGCCGAAAAATTATGATACGTGTTGCAGAAATGACAGTTACTATCTCATAAGCAATGAGTATATCATCAGTGCCTGAGTTATATAAACTGGTACGTTGGCCCTGAGTACATTATTCAATATGTTTAAAGCAGCAGTTTTTTGGCAAGAAAAGAATTGGGTGACAACATATCCATACGCGTGTGTCTGTGATAGTATGAGAGTGTGTGTGTTTGTGTGTCCAAGTGCGTACAAGCCAATGCTTGACCTTGTGGTCTTCGGCGACGGACTGTGCTTGCCAATTGATTGAAATGGCCTTGTCGGCCTTCAATTGAGCAAAAGAGATAGTCCGGTGGTCAGCAGTACTGTGTACTTCTCCCCACCAGAATCTATAAGTACAGTTGCAAAATGCTCTTCAAGATGTTTTCTTTCAGAAAAAAAGTTGTTCCCGAGAGAGAAAGTCGAGATGAAATACCTCATTGGCATAAAACCAAAATGGCTATTGGCCAGAACCAAAAAATCCAGAATATCATATCTCCCGATTGAATTTACTGAATTTTATATATCATGGTTTCCAGACGTGGAGAATATAAACATATAATACATTTTATGATAAATGTTTGATTTATTATTTTTTTTTTTTTTTGAGGAAATATATGGAAAAAACGAATAATTCATTCTTTTACCAACATTACTCTGATTAATGAAAGGTAAATTAGTGTGTGCCTTGTTAAATGGAGCATACATTTCAAATGATATTCAACCGTGATGATGAAACCGCCTACTCACACTGATTCGGAAACATCGAACAGGCCCATCTTGGCTTCCTCAGTTCCATTTTCATAGTGAACTTATACTTAATTTCGCACGAACACTTCAATCAACTGTTGACGTAGACATCTCCTTTGCACTATCATGATTCAAGTTCTCTCAAATGTGATTGTTTTCGAAAGTGTTCTTTGAGTATCTCCTGGAATCCCTTTTGGAAAAAGCTGTCCTCTTGATATGCTGTATGGGCGATGTTTCTGAACATGGAGGAATAATTGATACGTCCATAATCTTTGAAAAATCTAGTCTGCTATTATTTTAAAACTTTGTCTTCGATAGATGCAGGCACTGACTCTTTGATTCACTGTTATCGGGCTGATCATAATGCACTGCATTTGAAATGCTTAAATGGTTTTAACATATCTCCAGATATCTCCCCCAAATCTCCAGGTTTTCTGCAAGAACATCTCCTTCTTCAGACATCTTAGGCAACACTCAGATTGACTATTGCTTGCCAACGCCCTTCAAGTCACTGTAAGCGTATCAATCTATATAAGCATGGAGTGCTATAAATGTTGTATTGAAATGCTGACTTCGTGCGTATGCTTTTTTGAAAGTCTTCTAAGGTTACTTGTCCCTGTATCAAAGTCGATTGTGACTCTCAACTGTGCTGCATAATGCAACAAAATGATGAATATATCACTGTTCGGACTCAAAATGTACCCTTTTGAAACCCCTCCTTTCAACATACATGAACTCTAAGATTGCCTGTATGTCAGTTTCTTCTTCAGTCAAGTCAAGTGAGTTCTCTCAGGATGTACCAAATAAATAGGATCTTTCCACTCGAGGGTAAGCCTTTCATTTCTCACGTCTCACTCATGCATTACCAATAGATCGAAAAAGCAACTTTTGTATCGTCGGCTTCCACCGCTGTATCGACGTGATTAACCAATGATATCCAGATTAGTGAGATGATGGCTAAACAAAAGAAAATAATTATACGTTTCTCATAAAAATTGTGTTGCTATTTCAACCAAAGAAATCTGTATTGTACTGCAACTGGTTGCAGATTGTTCAAATTTTGTTATGGTGAGTAATTATTTGCAGTGTTTCATGGAAGGTAAGGCATTAGGTGACCAAGACTTATCTACACATCGAGTAAACGGAGGGAAAATCCATGCACAATTATCCCCTACGACCTAGTTAACTGTTCACAACCATAGCACATCTCCAACATTTCTTTGTCAGTCCAAATATCTCGAAAAGATGTCAATGTATTTCAATGAAAAGTTGGTGGTAAGTCATGCAAGAAATGATTACTTTTCAGAGTTGAGCCATTCACAATTACGTAGCCTACATTGTAGATATCTACCTACATCACATTATATATTTGAAAGTCATCCGTCAGTCCAGACAAAAATTCCAAATACATTTCAGTTGAATATTGTTGAAAGGTGAGCAATTGGTTACAAAATAAGTAATCTAAATTCTGGAGCTGATCCTCATACAAGTATCCATCTTACACCGTATCCATCAGTCCACACGAGTGTTTCTTTTAAAATAGAGGTTTATGAAATTAATCAATATGATTTTTCCGTAAACTATACTCCATATGAAATGTACTGTCTAACGATACACAATACATCCATATTTGATGAAACTTTCTTTCTTCCAGCGAGAGCCCGTCAGTATGGAAAATGGACCATAAATTATTTCGTAACTGATCTGGAATACATACCCAAGATATTTTTCCTCACGGCAGATCCACCAGTGTTGTTCAATTGGTTCCATTAGTCGACTCAAAAATCCTAACAGGACACTATTAAAATAGCATTTCAATTACCAACTGGCATATTTCGGAGAATAATTGTTACTGTTTTGTTTGCAATGAATTATCAACATGAAACAAACAAAATTTTAAAAAAGATTTCATTTATTCATTTGCGGGGGAGTGCCTCCTCTAAAATGAAACCATTACTAAGCAGCATACTTCTTTCCACCTAATTACAAAAAAATGTTGTTTGACATACCGAAAAAAAAACAACACATCCTTGATATTCCCATTTTATATATTTCGTACTAAGTTTCCTTTTTTTAAATATTGATTTATTCTATTTGTCATGACGATAATTTGGATCCTTTTTGGAAGGTTTGAATTAATATTTCATTTCAGCTCGTTTCAAGCGAATGAATTTAACTCGATTTTCTAATGCTTCTGACGAAAAAATTGCAACTAAAATTATTTAAAAAGCCAGCACGACGGACATTTAATATTAGGAGATAGTTAACAAATTTGTTTTTCACACTCCTTGACGAATGTGAATTGGTGCTAATTTACTTCATATTTGTCAAACCAAGCAAAAAGTAATGAATATCGAACCGTTCAAATATCTGTATCTAAACCAACATCGAAGTCGCTTACCATAGACAGATGGCTAACTAGGTCATCTACAAAAGAATTCGTTAATGTAATGAATTTTCTCTCCTCTGGGTGCCAATTTAGTGTTTCTTAGTATCTTTTTGTTTGTGTAGTGAATTTTTATCATCGCTTGGTGTCCCAGCACAGTGGCCTCGTACCGAAATACGAGAAACTTAGGTAATAAAAAAACTAGATCTCTCTCTGAGGAACAAAGGCGATAGAAGGCTATATCAATTACCAACTCTACTCAACTAAGTCCAATCTATCAATGGGTGCTGCACATTGGTGGTCTTCAGCCATTCTAAGATAATCTAAGTCGGTATCAAGAGTATTAACGTATAATCAAAAGACATCTGTATAAATGCTTAGCACAAGTTAAATTTAATTACCGAAAGAAGGTTGAACCGATAAGCGACAACGAATGACAAATCTGCAAACCATCAAGTTATTACAGTGATATATATTTATATATATATGTGTGTGTGTGTGTGTGTGTGTGTGTGTGTGTGTGTGTGTGTGTGTGTGTTTGTGTGTCTGCGCGCGCGTCCAACTAAGGATTTTGCCAAAAGAAAAAAAAAACAACCTGATTATTAACCAGAAAAGAGGAAGCAGCATTAAAATACTGGCATCGCTCCAAATTTCTATTAAGAAGCATACCCCATAACCCACATACAGATATACTATAAATTCACCACCATGGATATCTCATTCCCCCGGCTACTTTAAACAACAATCCAATCATCATAATAATCTCATACCAGAAGAAATAGACCAAACCCAGAATAATTAAATCGTCGACTAAAGTCAAATAAAAGGTAACTCTAACATTAGGAAACAGATTAAAGTGAGAATTAAATACTGTCAGAGAGGAAATATACCATAAAGAACTAATAGATCAACTACATATCGATAGTGAAAATGCGTACACCATACCTTCCTAATTCATTATATATATATACACCAACGAGCACTGCATCCCCATTAAATAAAACAGAAGAACATAAAATCAATGAAAAACCACTGATACATACATACATACATACATACACACACACACACACACACATATATATATATATATATATATATATATATATATATATATATATATATATATATATATATATATATGAGAATAGAAGAAAAGATCCTACCACCTAGGAAAATAGACCACCACTCCAAAATGTACTGTAAAGGAAACTAAAATAAACCAAATCATTTGCCTGAAAACAGGCAGGAGTATATAAGTGTTTGTGCCACAAATCCTTATTCTATTATATTTTGAGTTGTACTCTAAATCAACTTGATGTATCGATGTATAAACTTATTACTCATCGGACATTGTATTATATCATATTATGTTATATTGTATTCTTGATATATATGTAGGAGTTGGAAGAAGGCACTTGCACCAACCATCTCACAACTCCGCGATTGTACATACACAGACACAGACATATATATATATATATATATATATATATATATATATATATATATATATATACATATATATATACATATATATATATATATATATATATGTATATATGTATATATATATATATATATATATATGTATATATATATATATATATATATATACACACATATATATATATATATATATATATATATATAGTGAGACAAATCATTGTTCATGTACGTGGTAGACTGCTTGATTTGCTATTCGGATAGTTATGGTGTCGGATGGAATATTTGAATTATTACAAACAAACACACACACACATACATAAAAGAGCCTAAAAAGCAGAAACATCATCTTGTTAGTGTACCAAATCATATTTCCACCATGTATGTATTATGGATATGTGGATACAATATCTGACAATAGTATTGATTTGACAATATGGAAAATAATAATATTTAAGTCAAGTTTATTGTACGGCTTTTCCAAAGTTGTAATTCAAAATGAAATCCATTTTTTCAAAGCCTTGCTATTTGATAATGTGAGAGCGCGGACGCTCGGTATTTAGATTTTTTCTCCGATATATGGATTAATCTTTCTTTTTGCGATTTCTTTGTGATTTGTTTGTCTGCAATATTGTTTTTCAGATTATTGTACCTATCGTGAGTTCAATGCTCATTGACTGCCCTGAACATGCAGTATTTTTTTGACAGTTAAGCATTAGATAGATGGATAGATAGATTGTTAGATAGGAGGAAAAGAGTCTTGAAAAATAGCATCCCAAATCCAGACTTTTATCTTTACATGAGCATACACCACAGACGATGGACTTAAAAAATAATTATCCAAACCACAAAGACCCATAGTTACATAAATAGATAGATACAGACATATCAGATCCACTGGTATGCTTTTGAAATATACAAGTAGCTATACGTAAGTTTGTGGATTTGCATCGACTCAGCCACAGTCATCTCTGTCATTATCTTCTCAATTTTAACCCAATCTTTGTATATGAATATGAATATGAGGTGCTTATGAAAAAATATATGATGGAGAAAGAGGAAACTTATTGCATAGGGTTGTAACAGTGTCAGTTGCCAGAGACTGTTCATATGTAACAGAGACGTCCGTTATTCAAAAATAGGAAACTGCTGAATAGTTTGCAGAGAAGAAACACTCGCCAAAGTAATCGATGTACGAGTGACATTTCACTTTGTTTCAGTGTTTCAAAGGTGAAACCAAAAAACAAAAACAAAAAAAAAAAGGAATCACGGGCGTGAATTTTTGCCAAAGAGTATTTAAACCGAAAAATCACACACCAAAAAGAATAATGAAGAAGAACCAAAAACGTATATCTATAGAAAATATATGCAATAACTATGAAAGAAAAATGTAATTATAATTTGGACAAGGAATGTTATGCATTTTCCATTTATTCTACGTCTTTTGCAGGCTTTTAAGCTTCCATTGACGCCTATGCGAAAGCGACAGTTGTAGAAAGATATTCTTATTTATATTTTATTTTATTTAAGGAAACACAGAGAGAGGCGGAGAGAGAAGAAGAAGAAGAAGAAGAAGAAGAAGAAGAAGAAGAAGAAGAAGAAGAAGAAGAAGAAGAAGAAGAAGAAAGGTAGTGAAAATACCCAGATGGCATATTAACAGACTTTTCGAGAGACGAATTTCTCAGACATTCACCAAGTGAATCCCCAAAAAGTGTGTACAAATTAGGATGGCGTCTAAAACACTGCTGTACATGAGTAGTAATTCTACGTAACATGAGATGAGATTAAAAAGCAACTATTACTATGGAACACGTATCAACTATACTCAAAAGTACTTGCAAACACTCAAGATTAGAATCGGACACATGAACAGGCAGGTTTCAGAACATGTTACTCAGAAATCAACCTTTTACAACAAATCCGCAGCTTAAAAAGCGATGAAATATAAGCACTTTTGTTGACTAATAAAATGCATTCCAATCAAAAGACACACAGCAATGTGAGAACATGGTATTCACGGAATGAATAAGGAAGTCGTGTAAAACGTATCCGGAAATGGTACTTATTGCCTCTTTAGACAACACAATGACATAAAAAAAATCATCATTAAAAAAGGATGAGACAAGAACATTTAATCATGCCTGAATTATCGACGGAATGCATTGAAAGAATCTTCTGGAAAACGGACTGGGAAGAAATGCGTTACAGCTGCACCTTTGCGTGTTTAGGTCAGGAGACATTGTTATATGACCCCAATGCAAATCTTTCTAACAAGGACACTGCAGGAAAGGAATATCCAGGGGAAACGAATAGCACACGAACTGGGTGGTATACGTTTTACATTGGAGGGAGAAGAACACCTCTCTTTGGATAGCAGAAAAGTAGAGAGAAAACTGGTTTCAATTTTATAAAATAAACATTGTTATCCCTCTCCAGATAAATGAATAACCCTGCAACCCCCTAAAAGATCATGGGAACCTATCATCCAAATGCAAAAAATTTTGGGAAAAGAAAACTCAAATACGTAATGACGCACATTTCTGCATATAGATATGCTGGCGCTTTTTTTATGTTTATTTACTAATGCTCTTAAATAGCAATGTCCTTGCACATGTATAATCACATAATATATGTAGGAAACGCATGCATGTACTTATTTGTGATGTATAGTAACTGTAATTTCACAAAGGACCCAAGTTTTCGTGAGATCATGTGCCATCACTCATATTCATCTCCATTAGACATAAGTAGACTTTTGCAATTATCAGAATGAAGAGAAAAGAATGAGTACTTGAACCATCCACAATTTGATGACGACTTTGCATTAATTTCAATATTATCAGATGTGTTACAATAAATGCTACATACATATATATATATATATATATATATATATATATATATATATATATTTATATATATATATACATATATATATATACATATATATATACATATATATATACATACATATATATATATGTATATATATATATATATATATATATATATATATATATATATATATATATATATATATTGATAAATAGATAGATAGTTAGATAGATAAAGAGAGAGAAAATATAACGAAATTTTAATTCATCCCTGGTCTCTTTGGGTTTTTGTCTGATATAGATGATGCCTTGTCAATTTGACCGCAGGTTCCAAACAACAGCCGACTCCAAATTTAGTCATAGAAATACACTAATCTGTACCTGATATTTTTGATGCAACTCTAAGAGATTCGGTGTACCCAAGACAAATTGTTAATTTGGTTCCCTGATATGATCATCCACCTAATACGATGATTTAACATCTGACAAAATAGATTCAAGGTTCAGTATTCCATTGTTGAAGTATCTGCCAAAATGTTTCCAAATACATATTTGTTAACGGACCTGTTGAAACTGATATCAATTAATGCAAAGTTTACGATATAATCTAAGTAATCGGTGGTTCTCTTCGAAATATTATTATATACAAAACCTTAGAAAGACCAGGTTTCTGCCTCAATAACCATGAGAGCGTATTGCCGCGCTATCACTGAGTATCAACATTTCATGAAATCAATGCTGAGAATCACGCTAATCGATCAAGATCCTGTAGACATCGAATTATTGAACTGATATAGTAAGGTTATATGCATATGAATCATAACGGCTAAAGATGAGTTACTATTTGGATTCAATTGGATTTATTTTAGTAGCTGAACCATACCTACGTGGATTCCCAGTTCAGAGCTTTAACCACTAATCATATCGGCCAAACACGAGAAATAGGTTGATGCAAAGATTCAATGACTTGTACTTCTCCTATTTCTCTGGCGACTCCCGCATAGCATCAGCTGTCAGTTTCACCTGCTTTATTTTTGCTCTTCTATTTGCCTTTCCTTTAATAAACCGGTTCTTGTTTCTTCCTGCGCTATTACCATAGTCGACGTTCCTACTAATGTTGTTTAACCTTTTTCTACCGATCCATTTCCCACAATGTTCTCTTGCTCAACTCAACATACCAGGAATGGGAAGAGGAAAACGTGCAGCATGGCTTCTGTCATAATGGCATTTTGAGGCTTTTCTAGTTTTCCCTTATATTTTTTTTCTTCTAATTATTTTTTTTACTTATTAGTTTTTACATTGGAAGCCAACAGAACTGTCCAAGTAAATGTAGCTAGGATAGTACCATGCAAGCAGCACCTTGGAAATAGAGACGCCGATATTTGTACACATGAAGAACAAATAACTGTGGATCCACGTTCTGAAGCAATGTGTAAACATTACCTTTTTTTAGCACTGATATTGACTCATTCCTCCAGCAACACTCTTTTGATGGCTGTCTATAAATCAATTTATCATTTGAGCTGGTAAGTAAAATGTACCCGTGAAGAAAGAGTTGAACAAATACATGCAAAAAATAGGAAGGAAAGTGATTCATACCGTGTTGATATAACAAACTAGACATTAGCAGATGTGTTGGTGCAATAGTTATTGGCGTTGAATTGGCGAACCGAGTTCAATTTTCGCCCAAAGTTGTTTATTTTAAAGTTATGATTCTAAAAGAGATAAAAAAAAACCGGCTAACTACGTTTTCTTTCGTAACCAGAATTCTGATGAAATGTCACGTCAGTTGCATGCCACGATGGTTGCATAACTATCTTACTTGCACAGACAATAACAGCAGAATGAAAAATAAACAGTAAAGTTAAAGGACATATAGAGATGGATCCGACCCATGAGACAGTTGATCTTAGATTTTCACTGAATCTTCGATCTATGTGATAAATTGGGAAGTGTTTGGTTAACTGACGGGGTTTGAAGTTATAATTAAAAATTGGGGGCAAAATAATCACTCTCTCCATCAATAGGCTTATATTCAGATAGATGGATAGGTAAGTACTCAGCTAAGGATAGCGAAATCTCGTTGCATAATTGTTAGCAAGAAAATAAAACAGACCTTGATCTTCGATCTACTCTGGAGTGATTTTGATCCCCATTGAAGGCACTTCAGTTGTTTTGAGATGCCAGATTTGTAAATTTGAGGTCAAGAATAATTCTAAACAGAATTCCTGCCGTTGTGCAATGTCTAGCAAGCTCCTCTCAGAAACGAATGAGGTTTTTTTTTTCTTCCGGATGCTTTATTGCAGTGGTCTGGTACCAGCCTAAGCTGTGCTCCACAGATAAATACAACTTCATTAAGCTTGATGTTTATCGGAACCCAACACCTGTGGCCATAATTTTTATTAATATGAATAGCTTGTGAGAAAATAGTGCTATTATCCAGCTCATATATTGTACAAAGTCTATAGCATCTGCAATTCAGTGAGGATTGTACTCAATGCCTAGCCATAATGATCATCGAGTCCAGTCTACTTACAATTACACAACGAGCGTAGGTTATTTTTTTTTTTACAAGGCAACGAGTGTGGGACACCCGGATGTAACAATCTCTGTTTAGACACACACGTGCATGTACACATGTACGCCACACACATGCACTCACACACACACACACACACACACGAATAAACATACATATATACATGTGTGTGTGTGAGTGTGCGTGTGCGTACGTGTGTACATGTGAATTGAAAGGACGACTGCAATGGGCTCTAATTTGAGTGAAATAATTGGACATTTATCTATTTCCAGAGCCTAAGTTTCGAGCTCAGACTGAAGCCAAGATTCCACATTGATAGTTGCCGATGTAAGATCTAAGAGTTTGTATATACCGTCAGCTTTAGGAACGCTATGAACAGATGGTAATTATATTGAGCTATTCCTATTCAATTTTTTTCAAAATTAACAATCTTCATGTTCCTAAGTTCGTTTGTTTTTAACTTTGATGTTTAACCGGAACTTAACAGTTAATTAAAGTGACCAGAGAACTACATTGAAGGTTAAAAGCGGGAAATGGACGGAATGTAGCAAAAATATTGAGTTTCCGCAAGAGGGGGTTTAGAATGGACAGGAAGAGTCGAGTCCAAGTTCGAAACAGAGACATGTCGGAAGGGGATGAGATTAAGAACACTATTTTCTAAATGCATGCACTTTGAAGGGCCTCATAATCTAGTGTCAGAGCAGAATAATTCTTCAAGCTTTAAGTGAGTGACATGTTCTAAATCAAATCAGTGAGACGAAGTCGGAGCAGGTAATCCTTAATTTTAGAATTTGTCTAAGGAAATTAGAAAACGTTGTACAAGAAAAACATTTTGAAAAATATAAGAGAAATAATAAATAGAATGAAAGAAACGGAGATAAATCAAACAATGAAAGAGAGATGCAATGGAAAAGTAAGGACAGAAGAAATGAAACAAAAAACAAAGAAAATAAAGTATAATGAAGTAGAGAAAAACCGGAAGAAAAGGACAAACGAAGAAAAAGAAAGGTTAGAATAAAGGAGATAAAAAGATGGACAAACAAACAAAATAGAGAAAACACGAAAATAAATGGAGAAAGAACGAAGAATGATAGTCAACACAAGAGGAAACATTACCTGGATGAGAAAACAGAGAATGAACAATTGATTAAGGTGATAGAAGAATTAATAGTAATTGAAAACGGGAAGAGATGATTGAAAAGAAGAACGAAGGAATAAATCAAGATTACATATACATATATATATATATATATATATATATATATAGAGAGAGAGAGAGAGAGAGAGAGAGACAGACAGACAGACAGACAGACAGACGGACAGACAGACAGACAGACACAGAGACGGAGGGAGAGAGAGAGCAGAGGAGAGAGTAGCATCCGACAGAATGATCAAGAAATGAGAAAAGAAAGAGGGTAAGAGTTTAAAAGGGAGAGAAGAAAGAAAGAATGCGTTGTGTGGGAAAATAGATTGATAGCAAAATATTGGGAGAATGAACAAATAAATAAAACGCAGAACACAAATAGGGACAAGAGGAAGCATGACTTTTTGCATAATCACCCAATGCAACGAATAAAAGTATAGACGAATGAACAAGTGAAGAAAAAAATGGAAGAAAGAATAAAAGAAAAAAAAATAACCAAGTATGCAAGAATGGAAAATGTTACAAAAAAAATGAACAGTGGATGACATAAGTGGTAAATAAACAAACGATAAATGGGCATAACAATGAATACTAAAAGGGAAGAAAGGAGGAAAGAAAAAAAGGAAAAGATGAAAGAAGGTAAAAATACTCTTTAGGTACTCAGAATGGATGCGAGAGAGAAAGTGATCAGATTCTGGAAGAGAAACAACCGAATGCTCTTTGATGTCCCTACTTATTACATAAGCCGTTGGAAAAATGGGCACCAAAAGAATCGTTTTTCTTTTTTTTTCCTTTCAGATGTCAAAGAGGGCAATTATGAGTGAAATGAAATTATCATGAGTGCAACTCACATATCAATGTGTACATTTACATAGATAGATAGATAGATAGATAGATAAAAAGATAGATAAATACCTATATAAATACATACATACATGGACAGAAAAATTCACTTTGTAGCATCTTATGGTCACGTGAAACGAAAGCAAAGGAATCGAAGTTTGTGTTGATATATATATATATATATATATATATATATATATATATATATATATATATATATATATATACATATATATATATGTGTGTGTGTGTGTATGTGTATATATATACATATATGTTTATATATGCACACAAAAAAACGTACACACACACTTGCACACACACACACACATACACACACATATATATATATATATATAGAGAGAGAGAGAGAGAGAGAGAGAAACAGACACCAGTTTATATGCATTTGTCCATATATAAACATGCACATTTTTTAAGTGCGTGAGTTTTTTATGTGTGTAAAGTATATATATATATATATATCTTGCCTCTTTTTCGGCGTAATCCAGTCGTAAAGCTGACCATAGGATCAAACTAGACGACGAAAATATAACTTACCCAGTAGATGCTGTGCTGGCTATGAAGTACCACCGTTCTTTTGGAGGAGAATTGGGACTGGTCAGAAATGTGCAATTTAGAGGACATATCCAAAAGATAGTGCAACTGTCTGAGAACATAAGCACAGGTCCACAGAATTGTACCATTGTCTGCAACTTTAAGCTCATATCCACGGGATATACAGATTTTTGTAACTTTGATAGATCTCCCTATGATTGGCGTCATAGACTCAATACTTTTCTAACTTGTGTAGTTTGCCACGTCATTTTATGTTTTATCGACGAGATATTTGCATATGACCTCTAGGGATCAATGTTGAGGGTCATGATGTCGAGCGGTCGTCAGATATTCTTGCATCATTCTTGTCATTAGTGTTTCTTGAAGGATTTTATAATATGCCTGACCCATTTTTCTTCTAATATCTGCTGTCTTGTGATCTCTATATGTAATGTTGAGCATGATCACCTCCTGTGCACGTTGTAAGCTTCTCAGTTTGGGGATTAATCTTTTTGTTAGGTTTGATGTTTAAGCTCCATAAGTGACTATCCGGAGGATGCATTGGTTGGGTACCCTTCTTTTTACGACGAATGGTATTTCCTTTTTCTTGAATATTGAGCTGGCTAAACCAAAAGCTTATCAATCTAAAGTGATTCTTCGCCTGGATTTTCGAAGATTAGTTGTCTCATGTAGATGTAATAGTTCACTTTCTTTAGTTGTGCGTTTTGGAATTTTATCGTAGTGTTTGTCATCAACGAGTTTGTTATGCATGAGTTCTGTTTTGATCCATTTGAGGACTTACTTCATTCATTCAATTTGTCTTGCATTAATCGGTGATATGGAAGCTCTTAGGAAAAAGGCAGATGTTGTCTGCAAATCTGAGGTTACTTAAGTATTCATTGTTTAATCTGATTACTTAATTCTCATTGTCTAGGTTTAGGGAGCTCATCCTGATTCAAGCTGTGAACATATTGAGCGAAATGGTTCTGCCTTGTCTCTTTCGGAATTAAGGGCTCAGAGACTGATTGTAGCCTAATAAAGGAACTGCAAAAGACATGATGCAAGAGTCAGACATATACTGGGCCCACGCTTAGTTTGATAGCATGAATGATGTTAGGGATTTTCACCAAGTCGAAACCCTTTTGAAGTTAACAACAGTTTATTTACCGAATGGAGATAGCCAATCGTCGACTAGCTTCTTCTGAAGCCTGGCTGTTCCTGTGATTTACTTTCATCAAGCGTTATGGTGATTCGGTTGGTGAACCCTCTCGTTAGGAGCCTGTATATAAGTTGGCTTATTGACCTGTAGTCATTTAAAACTAAGAGGTTCTCCATTTTATATAAGGCATCGTGAGTAAGGGTGCTACGATTCTCTGGAACATAATTCTGGGGAATAAGTTGAATAGATGGGCAAGGTTCTTAGTGATGACTTAATCAGCTTCTTGTGATATTATCTGGTTCAAGTGCTTTTTCCTTTCCTTTCTCTATTTTTTTTTGTTTTTTGTTTTTTTGCTTGCTTGATCCCAGGTGAGTAACATTTTTACTCGTTACTTTCGTATTTGGCTCATTGTTTTTTTTTCTTTTGCTTGGAGGAATAAGAGGCAGCGTTTGACTATTTAGTTCCTATCCTTTGTTAGGTTTCCTTTAATCCGGAGCACACTGATCGTGTGAATAACTCCTGTACTGAGAATTTCAGAAATAGTTTTAAAACCCGTATTTTTTTTCGTGGATTTCGCCTGGACGGTTGTCGTGCATCTACTTTATACTTCTTTTCAATTCTTTTCGGTAGTTTTATTAGGTTATAATGTTTCAATTATTTCTCTTGTTTTTGTTGACAGTGGAATGAGTTTTTTGTTTATTTTCTATGCGATTCTTGGTTTCTTCAGAGACTTCAAAGATAGCGTGTTTGCTTTGTGATTTAAACATAGTGGCGACTTCAGTCAAAGAAGTTGGTATTTGGTCGTTGAGATCATAAATATTCTTTTCTGGTTTAGTGAGACTTTCATATCGGTTTTACAATTCGAGCATAGAGGATCGAATTAGCGCTTTATGTACGCTAATTGGTTGCAGTTTGGTACAGAACATTTATCTGCATTAATTTTTGGTGTTAATTTGGACTTTTGATCTCAACATTCTTAGTACATTAATTTGATTTAGAACCTTCACCCTTGTCTGCTACGGTGTGGTTGTGTTCTTTCTTGGTTTCGTAATTGAGGTTCATCCAATTCCATTTACTATTTGGTTTCGTCTTGAAAGAAATGTTCATGATTTCGAACCTGTTCACTCTTGTAGGAAAATATCGGGCTCAAAATAGAGAGACAGAACATCCTGTTAGTCATGAGAAAGGACTTTGACCAGTAGATTGTATATATATATATATATGTGTGTGTGTGTGTGTGTGTGTGTGTGTGTGTGTGTGTGCGTGCATGTGTATGTTTATGTGTGTGTATACACACACACACAAACATATATATATATATATACATATATAGAGAGAGATAGATGGATATAGATATAGATATATTCATACAAGAGAGTTTTTTTAGGAAAATTTTGATCTGAAATTTTTGCTGTATAATATGCGGTCTGTAGATCAATGGACGGAATTGAGTAATGACAAAGATCATGTTGAGAAATAAATGCTGTGTAAAATGAATGATTTTCCCATCATAAGGCTGCAGATTTATTGATGTATCTGCATATATATATATATATATATATATATATATATATATATATATATATATATATTTTACTGATCAATAATACATACAAATATAGAATATCAACGACCAGACAAATGACAATACTTGGCTAATTTCTTGTAAAACCTGAAGAGACGAGAGAACATTGGAAACCAAGCCCAGAGAGAAAGTACATATACAGTGTAAATATAAGACTTTAAATTATACTAAAATCAGCCATAAAGACAACATGCAACTCTCATACCTGCACCCCGTTGAGAATACATCAATCATCCGAGACTGGAACTAAATCTAACCAGCTTAAAAGTCATTGAAACATAGAAGACATAAATAAGTGGAGATACCATAGATTATAACGTATTCCAAAAGAATCAGACAACAGATGAGAACTCTACTTGAAGACAGACGAAATATGCACAAAGTAAAAAGCTTGTTTGTTTCATTAAGCAGACGTCATTCGTTGTATTGTTCGGTATACTTTTCACTTCATTCCATTATATTCTTCTATATTTCAGGCAAATTCGCAATTCGTTTCTTCTGGAACTTTTTAGATTATATTCTAAAGATGCAATATCGGGTATGAAAATTTGATAATCAAGCTGTAACAAATCATTAAAAAAATTTGAAAAGAAAAGGCAAATAGGCTTAATTCTTACTTAACTTACGTCGACATCATGCATCAAAGCGTCTAACGTAATCAAGCTGGCAGAAATGATCTTCAACGCTTAGCAAAAAATATTTTGAATATGTTGAACCTCTCCTGTAGTGTGTAACGTTAATTACTCTGAAGCGAAGTCTTGATGAGATTGTTGTCAACCCAAACTGATCCACCTGACGATTGGGCAACTCACAGTAAGAAAGCACAGACAAGAAACTGCTTTCACAGTAAAACATTTCAAGTACCTTCTCAATAAACCGATCAAATCACGTCTTGCATTTGAGCTGGGTCTATTTTTTTTAAGTAAGAAAACACGATTTATTAACAAATTCAACTTGAATACAAATTGAAAAGACAAAAACCAACTTGTTAAAATAGTGCTCCATCAATGAGTTTGAGTAACAATTTTCATCATCAGGAAATGTGTCTTTTGGAAATCGGTGTATGCGTTTAATCATTTTAATCTCAAATTTGAGACCTGATCATCCTGGATAGTAGCTGAGGTACTTACGTATATCGGACCGCGGACGATTTTCAAGCTCAGGTAAGGGCCAGGATTCGATTATCTTCTCTCTTGAAACCACTGGACACTTTGCTAAAGGCAACTGATACTTTTCATTCTCTCTCTCTCTAATTTATAACATTTCCCTACCTCTTCCTAGGAGTACATCATATAGGCTTCATGGGTTGCGTACGTGAAACATTTTCAACGGAATGCCTTTGAGTAACCACAATCCAAATCTAAAACATATCTGGTCCGTCGCTTTTTAACAACTACCGGTATGGTTTCTTCCTTAGATTTCTTTGTAGTATATACGGTTTATCTTTACAGTTTATTTTACATTAGTACATTTGTTGCATTGAATTTCGTATTTTCGTTTCGTTAGTTCTAAAGTTTCTCCCATGAGACATTTGTTGAATATTTGTTGGCCTTTGGTACCGACGATAGATGTATAGAGTTTATTCTTATTGATGAGGATTCTACATGTGCGGGAAACAATTCTAGCCAACTTTGGAACTCATCCATATCCGATTGGAAACTCGCCTGGGACTCTATCAATATAACATTCTTTACTGCAATACGTTTTGAGACTCTGTCTTAATGTTGGGATGGCATTTGATCAATTGATAAACATTATTCAATTAGTTAATCATTGTTAATCATCAGTCATATCAAAGATAGATCAGTCGGTCTGTAAGAGTCATTGTTGTATCCATAAAATCTACCGTACACAGAAGTGACTTCAATTTTGATACAGACATACCAAGAAATATTACGATATTATTCGGGCGAGGTCATTCGTAATCGTAAGATGTAGGATGATATAACAACACAAATCGGTAAATATTTGATCGAAAAATGACTTATTGGGAGAATGATCTTTTTCTAACAATCATTCAAAAATGATTTGCCATGTCGATAGAGATTGTCTGGTTTATTGACAGAATTACAACAAAGTAACGTATTAATGGTTTCCACATCAATTTCAACTATGTATATCAATGGTTCCATATCAAATGTCTCGGTGCTCTCATTTCACTGATCCAAATCAAACTTATAGAGAATCCCAAAATAGTAGATTTGTATTCGCAATAGTTCTGAAATCATCTTTATCAAAGATTTCACAAGACTGTTAGCATTCTGTCCAACTTGACTTTCAGCCTAACCCTGACGTATATATATTTTTAGATATGGCATGTGGATTTGTGACAGCGGCAAATTTTTTCCGTAGAATTCAAAGATGTTCTCAGATTAAAAGTATTTCATACAAAATTTTGACAGCAGCATAGTGTAGCATACAAGGGTGCATTCAATTGGATTTCATATTTGAATAGATTCGTTTGACCGCTTCAGCAGCTAGTTATAATCTGAATTTGGACCGTCTGTTTTCAAAACTCTGCTTGATATTCACAAAAATTGGCTTACTTCGACTTAGTGAACTATCGGAGATGGAGACTATAATATCATGCTGCACTACTTCTCAGAGTGCAACTGCCAATCTACTTTGATGATCAACAGTTGGAAAATTTCCTCTGTGTGTGCACACCTATGTTTATGCGAGTATGTGTGTGTGTGTGTGTGTGTGTGTGTGTGTGTGTGCGACTGTGTGTTTTAGCTGAATTCGGTCACCGACCAATGACACATTAATATAAGAAACTAAAAGAAATATGCTGTAGCCTCCTATTAATGAGTGCTTGTGTTGGACCAGAGGATAAAACCGGTTTACAAGGCTAAAATTTGAATTAAAATAGAAACATTATTCCTTTAGAGGGGACCTTGGTGATTAGTCCTTTGAAATTGACTTTGAGTGTATGCTCTGTAATGAAATACTGGAAAAATAGATTTTAGATTGGTCATAAATCAATGCAAGCGTAAACGATGGAAAGGAGCTTCTATATATTTATGATATGCATTGTTAGATAATTCATAAAAAATGTATGTCATAAGATTGAATAAAATATTTCATCAACGGCACGTATTGGCGTTCACTAAACATTGCTTTTTCTTGCGAAAGACCACAAGTTTAGAATATCTAATACGAATTCATATCACCACACTGGCTAAGGCTAGTTTGGCTATTGATCATTGTACGCGGGGTAACCATGAATATTTAACAACCATAACTTAATCTGCCACAAAGTCATAGTAGTCAGGCATTCTTCAAAATCAAAAAATTACCAACAAACAAACCAGGGCGAGATATGGGCTTGCTATTATCACGTCACTGTATGCACCATTTCTTAGATATATATTTCAAAAATATCTACCAAGCCAGTCTCACCTAGAAAAACGCCATTTTATAACGATTGGAGAGCTGCAAACAAGAACATAAAGCCACTGAGCGAAATATTCAGCTAAACAACAGCTAGCAGTATTAGCCGTACCATATTGTTCCTATCTAATCACACTAACACCATATTCAGAGATCAGAGACGTACAATTCAGTTGTTTTAAGTGCATCATCCGTTATTTGTTAGTATTAGTGAGCATGTATCCAGATCTCAATTCTAAAGCGTGCTCAACTTCCATTGGGAAGTTGTACGAAAGAGATATAAGTATCAGGAATGCTGCGAAATAGTGTATCTTGTATGAGGTGCCCCCCCCCCAAAAAAAATCCACCAATTTTAGCTTGAATGTATTGCCTCCGTCTTGGCTGGAAAGCATTACGATAGTTGACATTCAATTTGGTTGAACCAGAGTCAATTGATGTTTATACCCTTTAAATATTTTGCATCCATGAATTTCATAAAAAAACGAACATTTTTAGGCTATCGTGGTATTTGATAAGCTCATTTTAGCTCGGTACTAATCTTAGATTTCGAGTAGAAACATCCACATATGCACCTTTAAACACTATTACGTACCTGATGGTGAATTCAAAATTCCATTTTTCATTGCTCTTGCGTTCTTAGAAATGAACGATACGATCGATATGATTTGCCAAATTTTGCTCAGATCGAACTGGAAACAGTAGCAACAACCCAGCAAGACTTGCTTGTTAACTATAGCTCTATAGCAGATGCCTCTTGCAAAAAAACTCAAAATAATGATACATCCAAGTATTTTTCTCTGATTCGACGATACAATTTCGAAAATGATATTTTGAACTTATTTTTTCACTACATATCAAGGTTTTCCAAACATGACAAAATGTCAAAAATGTTTACAATCTTCTTGGGTAATTTTTTTTTTTTATTTCAGGTGTGTCTAAAAATATTCATCAAGTGTAGCTGATAAATACTCTGAGACAATATTTGAAAGAAATTACAAAAGAGGTATACCGTTTGATACTTGGAGTATCTTGAAGCGTTTGACACACCAACGTTTCTGACTTTTAATTCTTTTATCTTAACTTTCGAATGGTTGACCGATGAAATTGATGTAAGTGTACACACATACAAACGCTCATACATACATACATACATATATACATATATATATATATATATATATATATATATATATATATATATATATATATATACATATATATATATAAACATATATATATATATATATATCATCTTCCCTTTTTTTGAGAGATGCCATTCATAGTAGCTTTAAAGATCGATCACATTCTTCAAACATCTAGCCGTTATCACAATTGATCTTTTAGTAGTTGTGCATAAGAGACAGGATTTTGAATTGAAAAATTGACGTAAAAGTAGCAAAAAATGTTCCATTTAAGAGAAAGAACGTTCCGACTAGTTGGATCCAAGTTGTGAATCTTGTTTTATGTCTAGGTGTCTTACAAGAGAAGGTATCTACTAATATGGAGAGCAAGAACCCACACATGCTCTGGAAACCCCTATGCTTAGATGTATATGCAAACATGTGGACAAATGAAAATAGGAAGCATACATCAGAACAGTTTGATGATTTGGTTGGAATTTTTTGTGTTTAGGGTTTCTGGAATTCAATGGATGCATCTTTACGTTTTCCATCTTTTATTCATTCTGAACAAATTTTAAACAAGATATGAGAACTATACTCCGTTTAATTCATTCAATCCATTTTGGATTTTGGATTAGTGAGAAAACAATCTTTTGGTCAGATTTATTTTCGACAAGTTTTTACCGTACATTACGACAGAGGGACGTCCAGATGTGTCTGAGATTTGATTACAGTCTAGCGACGATAAAGGTACAGGTTCTCAGTTGTTTCAATGTCAACCTTTATCAATGCTTAATAATACTGTTTGCTTATGATCATCATATACCATACAGCAACTTATCTTCTGAACCATATCAAAAAATTTCAATGAACAGACTATGTCTATTGAAAAAAGTTTGAGACGTATGACTTTTTCTAAACGTGTTTTGTTTTTTGAATGATTGGAAGAAAGTCAGGTAAATGAAGATGATGCAAACGTTTCCTGAAATTTTTGGCAAAAGCTTTGAGTCGAATCGAGTCATTGCATATTTGATAGATATAAATGGAGTTACTAACCTTTGTCAATATAAGATAAATGCATATAAATATATATATATATATATATATATATATATATATATATATATATATATATATATATATATATATATATATATATATATACTTATAATGTTTGTATGTATGTATGTATGGACTTTTATAACTCAATAACTACGCACCAAAGACAGTAGAAAAATGACTATTGAATTCAGTTCGTTTCAATCTATATTTAGCATACATTCCAAGTCAATTTCAGACGGAATGAGATTATTGATAGTCCCAATATAAATATATATACATTAATATATATATATATATATATATATATATATATATATATATATATATATATATATATATATATAGTAACAATCTATATCAATATAACATACGTATATGAGTAAAATATAAAATAAATATAATCGTATGAATATATGTGCCAATGACTGCATCAAACATCACAGATATCTCGCAGTACTGGATGGGATAATGGACGGTCTATAGCCACACCGAAAAGATCTAATACATCGAAACAGCTGTGTAGGGATGACACAATAATATATATATATATATATATATATATATATATATATATATATATATATGTATATATATACATATATATATATATATATATATATATATATATATATACCCATACACACACAAATATGGTCGTATAAAATCGAAAGTATGGTCATGTCTGTACGTAAATTTAGAGTTGTGTGTGTATAGGTGTGTGTAAAAGCAGTGATAAAATGGTCGTGGGCAGGGGTTCCATCGGCAGCGGTGAGAAAATCACATGATAAATCCCCACCAATCAACATTTGAGCCAAGTTTCTCGTCTGTCCATAAACAAACAAGCTGACGCTACATTTGTCCACTTCGAATACGGAAGCGAGTAGATGTTTCCCGTCTCCAGTTATTTGATGGGGTCTGTCTGCTACTGTGGAAGAAAGAACTTGCTTTTCTAGTTTTTATTACTTTTCGGATTTATTTTCTATTGGAGAACACAATTTTTTGTGAATTTGTAAATTCCAGGATATAAATGGCTGTCTGGGCAGTTTTTACTTGAATGCGCCAGGAATTGCCCAAAGACGTAAGTAATAAGTTGACTTGTTGACATGAATCACAACAATGAAGATCGGAATAAGCTCGGAAGTATAGCATATACATGATCAGATATCTGTATGTATATACATATGTAACACCTTATACAGATTTGATCTCCAAAATTTGTCTGCCATTCAAGAGAAGTCATTATAAAGTAGGACAATGTTTGTTTAAAGGGTGCTTGTTTGGAGAGAGTAGTCTCCCGTAACTCATATCTAAATTTGTTCGTATCCATCATACAAAAATATGACTTCAATTTTATTCGTTATAAACTTATATATATATATATATATATATATATATATATATATATATATATATATATATATATATATATATATATATATATATGTATATATATATATATTCAACTTTTTGGTGCTACATTCCATTGATGTGTATTACAGCGATTCATCAAACACGTAAAGTTTTATGACCAATGAATTGTGATAGAAATTGGAAAAATCTCTTAAAAAATCTCCCGAGGTGACATTGGCAGGAAAACAAACCAACCGAAACGTACTGATCACACACACGTTTAGCTAAACCTGGAAGACAAGTCAGCTTAAACATAAAAATTATAAAAATATAATCAGTAGTCCAAATAATTTACATCATTCATAATCACTCCATCTTAAAACTAGGTATCTCAAGGATAATCAGAGAGACTGTTGCAACAAAAAATACTGATTAAAATAATCAATGTAAGATCGATAATATCTCAATCTCATACAGCAAGTAAAAGGCCAGGGATCTCAGCAGTATAAATATTGTGAAGAAAACTCAAGATAAGTATATCATTTGAAACAATTAGTAGGAAAAATTCATGGAATAACAGTGTAGTAATTCTTAGTTTATTTATAGTTTATTTTGAGATTTTGGACATTTTCTAGGATGACTAGAGAGGACAACAAAGTGTTGTGATTGGAAGAAAGAAGATATGCTGTCCAAAAACTATTTAGACACTGATATTCACAGAAAATAGTCTATCTTTGGTAATGGCCTCAACACTTATCCTGCCATCTCATGCAATTTTAGTGTAAAATCTGGTTGAATTATCTTTAATATCATCTAATATCTTGAATCTCTCTGGTAACGCCCGGAGTATTTCAGTGGACGATGAGGACTTGAAACTTGGGTAATGCCAATTTTTTAAAAAATCAAAAAGTGGAGATTGAGAATGTGATCTTATTGCAATGTAAATAACGCAACTAAAGTGTGTTTATTCAATCATTCACAATAAGGTCCCAATTAGTGGTTGCCAATTTTTATTAAGGCTGCCTACCTGATTGTTGAGATATTCAAAATAGGTTGTTTCCTGTAGGCAGACCTCGTACAAGCACAAATAAGAAATAAGTTTACCTCCACAGAGATAAAGAAAAAGATTAACTCCTCACGAATGACTAAGGAGAAAATAGCACTGACTAGTGCTCTACTGGAGCAAACAAAATCCCTATATTTACTATCCTGTGTTTTTCAAAACACTTTTATGTAGAATGGCGTCTTTATGATAGAGCTCCTCAATCAACCAATGACCCATATTTCTGCAATTCTTAAATCATTATCGAAGGAAATATATTCTGCGCATTCTCCGCCTGTTTTTTTTTTCTCTGTTAAGCGTCTGCAATGGATGCAAGAGCTAGATAAGAGACCCTCACAAAGAGATTCAAATATAGCCGGTCTAAAAGGGAAAAAACTCCGTTCGGATTATCAGATCTATCTCCCCTTTGAAAATTCATCTCTTTTTATTATTATTACTTTTATTTTATTATCATTATTCGTATTTTCTGAATAATTGCCAAGTGGCCACTGCTAGGGACTGAGTGACAACATGTCTTTTCAAGTTTCCAGTCCTCCTCTTCGAACTCTCACTGTTCACTGTAGTGCAGTGGTTGAAAGTTTTACTCCTCCTATCTGATGGTTATAGCAAAAGGTGGTGACAGTAAGTTTCCCCAGGTCTTCAGCCCTCATATAATCTTTACCTATCACAGCAGTGCTGTGGCTCACACTGTTTGTACCTACTATAACTGGTACAACTTTGACTTTCCTGGTCAACACCTTTTTCAGTTCCCTGGCCAGATCAGGATATCCCCCGAGATTTTTACTCCCTTTTGTAATCACTCCGTGATCTGCTGCCACGGAGAGGTCTATTATTTGGCAGGTTCTTTTTCTATAGTCCAGTGTATTTTGTCATGTTTATTTTTTGAATTTTCGCAGGGCTAGTTGAATAAACTCACTGGTTTGGTAGTTTACAGTCTGGCCCCTTTCTCCACGTTGGGGGCATTTGCTCTTTTTTTAGTTCCGTTGTTTTTTGCCTTGACATACTTTGTCAAGCGTTTGTGCTTAGCCGTCATGATGAGCAATCGTGTTTCGCACTTGAGGTTTCCTTTGCATAGCCATGTCTATGATTTTTCCTTTGCGCCATTTTGTGCCCGATTCCTCTGTGTAGTTCTTTCTGTTCCGATTTTCCCTCCCTTTTTGTTTGCTGTGTTGCTTCATGGTACTGCTACTGCTGCTATTATTATTATTATTATTATTATTATCATTATTATTATTATTATTATTATCAATTTTCAAACCAGTTACCAGGTAGTCACGGCTGGAGGCTAAGTGACAGCAAGCCTCCTTTTCACTCTCTCACAGTCTGCAGCAGTGATGTGGTTTACGGTTTGATACTGGTTGCCTGGTGGTTATTGCTGAGGGCTGACAGACTATGAGTATCCTCAGATTATCACACCTCCTATCACATCTCCCTCAACTGTCACTGCAATGCGGTAGTTCGTCCTTTCTCCACCATTTGTAACGCGTGTGGATCTATTTTTTTGTTGTTTGTTTGTTGTTGTTGTTGTTGTTGTTTTAAAACACCATTTGATGATTGTCTGTGTTCTGTCAATTCTTGCTCTGATATAATTTTGTCCTGATGCATCTGTTATTGGCTGCCATAACGATCAATTCTGTTTCTCTTTCCAGGTTCTGTTTTTTGTAACCATGTCCATGATCTCTCATCTGCAACATCCCGTAGATTTTTCTAAATTTTCCATATAACTTTTTCTGTTCCCATCTTCCTTTCCTTGTTTAGTGTGCTTCTCCATTGTTTTCTACTTTTTTTTTGGTTCAGTGCGCTACTTCGGGTGCTCTTTATATAAGATCACTCTTTGCTTGCATATACTTTTCTGAACCTGTTCTGAGCCACAGGACACAGTCCTCTACGCTGATGAGTCCTTTTTCTATTCCAAACCCTATCCCAATGTTATCACTGTATTCCTTCACTTTGTTGAGCAACGTTTCGAGCTCCTCTCTCTTCTTAGTTTTATGTTGTCCGTTTACATTCGGTGGTTGATTATTTTTTTTGGAGAATTGGTATTCTTTGCAGCATTTTAGAATTTTGTTGAATGGTACCATGGTGAGAAAAAATGTCATAGAGACGGCAATTCTCCTTGGGAGATTCTCAAATCTTATTCTTACCACTGCAATTTTTTTTCCTTTGGCAGTCAAGTCTACAATCCAGATTTCCAAAGAGTTAGCTATGAATCTTAACAACATATTCATTGATATTGAATATTCTGGGACATTCAAGTATCCAGCCGAGTAGAATCATGTCGGTTTTTTTTTATAGTCAATCCATCCCACTGCAATGTTCTTCCTTCCTTATTCTTACATCTTTCCAGATCATCTGGTCGGTGTTGAGCAAATCATTCATCCCCTTGGTTCCTCTCCTGGAACCTTTCTGCTCTAGATGTCATAGTTCTCTCCTTACCGTGATTATATTTATATATTCTCTTCACTATCTGTTCGATCAGGAATTCTCACATGAGTTGTAGGTATGTGATTGGTCTGTAACTGTTGGCCCGGTTCCTTTTTTTTCAAGGTCCTTTTGGATGCGGGTGATTTTTGCCTTGGGTTATCCATTCTAGTACATAGCCTTCATTTAGGCAACTTTGAAATTGGTGAGTGAGCCCGTCGTGTAGTGTGGTGAATTTCTTTAACCAATATCCGTAAAGCCTGTCAGGTCCTAATGCTTTTCAGTTAGCTAATTTTGAGCAGTGGTTTGATCCAATACCATTGTTTCACAATTGTCTACGTCTTTGAGTTCTCTTTTCATGCTGTCTAACTGTTCTGAGACTTCGTTGTGTCTTTTTGGATATCCTCATATGCTGTTTCAAAAATTCTTTGACTCCTTTACATCCGGCTTTATGTTTCGTTTTCTCACTCTCTCTGTTCAGATCCTGGTAGAATTTCCGCTTGTTTTTTTTTTGGGGCGGGGGGGATGTGCAGTTCTGCTTGAATTGTGCGGTCTTCTGTCTATATCTCTTATTTTGCCCATTTGGCAAGTTTTCTGTAGTGTTTCTCTACCACTGCGACAGGGATACCATTTTGTCTTCTTACGTATTCGTCCTATAGTCTTACAACTGGTCTGTTCATGTATGGTGCATTCCTCAGTAGTCTTTCATCTCTCTCAAGTTGTGAAAACCGTCTTTTCATTTTGTTCCCAAGTTAAGTTTTCCATTCCAATTATTTGAGGCTCTTCCTTGTAAAGAGCTCTGTTACCATTTTGGCTCCAGTGTAGATTAGATTGTTGAACTTTATTAGGCCGTTCGTTCTGATATGCCAAAGGAGGCATTTGACATGTTTGGTTGCTTTTTTTGTCTCTTCCTCTCCTTGTCCCTAAGATTTGACAGTGTCGTTTTCTTTTCTAGTATGATTTATTTCAAAGTATATGTCTGATTATTAATATTATTATCATTATTATCATATAAGGCATAACTGGGAATATAGGCTTTCAGCTATTACATGTTCTGTTTAACTCATTTCTGGAGAGGAAGACTCGTTCTTTGTGGATTTTGGATACTCTGCGACTTATCAGGCAAAATGGAAGTTAATGGAAAAAATTTCTGTTTTGCTTCATATCTTTATGGACATTAATTATTTGTTTTGATTATCTTCTCCAATGTTGAGAAATTTCTAACTTGCTTTTTGGCGTCAATATGACTGATATGAAACTATTAGGATATGGATGCTTGTTCGCACGTGCCTGTTCACAATTACACGCGGAGTATCATTGATTGATCCATTTGGTTTCGCTACAGCATTATAGAAGGAAAAAGTGGGAAGGAGTGGTTGATATATGCTATCGAAACATGGATTTGTACAAAACAAATACAGATCTCCATTTCTGAAGATGAGATTCTCTACGAACAAAGCAGCTGAACATGTGATAATAATCGGTGGAAAATAACGTTCTTTCAATCGACCCTAAACCACCTGACTTTTCATTTATGATGAACAACGTTACGCTATCTTCCTTTCCAGCATCAATTTTGCACCAGGAAAGTGGATCACAAATGATAGAAAATAGGGAATTCTTTCATTCATCTTTTATAACCAAACGGAAAGGAAATGTAGCTATCGAATCATTGACCAGTAAGAATCAACATTGTCCGATCTATATCCAGCATTATATATACATATATTTGTGTGAGCGTGTATGCATGTGTGTGTGTGTGTGTGTGTGAGTGTGTGTGTGTGTGTGCATGTGTGTGTGTGTGTGTGTGTGTGCATGTGTGTGTGCATGTGTGTGTGTGTGGATATGCAGAATCGTGCTCAGATCCCCAGTGGTTTGGTTGGTCTTCTCAGAATACTGCATGCCATCTATTTACTTCCATGCATTATTTTCCCTTTGGAGAGTGCACTTTTCTGTTGCTGAGATGAAAATTTATCTATCGTTGTTCATCAGTCCTTTGGGACATGTTATACTCGTGTCGATTATAAAAATTATATTTCCAACTAGTCCGTGAATCTAAAATATATCATTCAGGGGCTAAAGTTACTCAAGATAAGCTCTTTACCACTGCAATGAATACTCTCGAACACACCACGAGCACAAAATTGCAATATGAGTGGCTGTTTCATCCAACGTTGATGAATATTCACTGCTACGTGATGACAAGTTCATGGCTTTTTTTTCTAAATATTTACAAATAAAAAACTGGAAATTTTCAACCTCTAAAATTTCTGCAAAATTCATGTCATGTTGTTTATTGAATAAATTCTGTGTTGATGTTGTCTTATCTCTCTCGATTGCCCCTGCCTGTAATACTATGAAGCTGAGGTAACGTGGAAAGTCAGTTGGATACAAAGGATTTGATTTTCATCACTTACCCCGTTGGTACATGATATACTTTTACATATTATTTTTCAGGGATGGGTTTTCAGGGTATTTTTGTGTGTCCATAGATTTAGGTACTGAAATCAATGAATAAAGTAGTATTTTCTTTTTGTTGGGATCAAATTTCAAGAGTAAACTGATTATGACAAATCAAATCATTTCAGCTTTTCTCCCCGAATAATCTGTCTTGTGTGTCTTTTATTTGAGTTTCAAAATAGATTTGTGCAGCTTTGTCAAATTTCTCGAAGGAAAACAAAAGATTAATATCATAGGGTAGAGTATTTTTCTTCGCGCGTCTGGTAAACAAGTAAAAATTATTTTCCCTAAATGGCAGTGTGATTTTTAGTGTAAGCAATGTTTTGAACATACAATATCCTCAAGCTAAAACGTCAGAAGTTTGACCAACTTGCGAGTTTGGTCTGATGCCCAATGAGTTTTAAAGTGTGTGCGTGTGTGTGTGTGTGTGTGTGTGTTGGGGGAGAGTCAGGTGACAATATCTGTAAATCATAGAATGGAGTTTCCCCATAAATCATACTATTGCTATTTTCTTTCTAGTACGTGTTGCTCAATTCATTGACAACGTGACGTGATGCGATTTTTATTATACGAAAGGTCAGAGTCATTGCTTCGCTCTAACGCAGCTAAATTGCCTCTTTGTTGGTTCTTTGTTGGACAATATATATATATATATATATATATATATATATATATATATATATATATATATATATATATATATATATGCGATTGTGCGTTAGTGTATTATGGGGCTTCACCGGAATGCTTAGTTGATAGAACTTCAATGAAATAATGCATTTTCCCACTATTATTTTTCTATTAAAAAAATTAAAACAAAATGAAAATGTTTCGAGAGGATCATGGAAATGTCCCGAATATATATTCTGTAATTTACATCAATTTAACACATACATCCATGAGTTTCTAGAGAGAAAAATTTTTCAACTTTGAAAATTAATTTGCAGTTATATAATTTTACAACGAATGTTTAATTTTGAACGTGCGAATTGCATCTAATGCTATTAAGACATCAGTAGCATGACTGAGTGCTTTCGTACGAAAAGAAATGAAATTAGGCCCCATGTTTTTTTTTGTTTTTTTTTTCATATCTGTATAATTGTACAGCGTTTTGCATTATTAATTTTATACTTCAGTACGTTCTGAGAATTTTCACTATACCAGCAAAACTGATCAAGCAGAAATTAGATTTTTCGGCTGAAACAAACAGTGTTTTGGTGAATTTTTCCGAATTCTAATGATGTTAAATGCACGTAGGAACACATCAACAATGATAATACAACCTCTGCCAAAAGATGAATCATTGTAGGCAAGTTGCTCCTTTTTTAAAAAGACTCTTTCTCTCTATATAAGTCTCCCCCCCCTCTCTCTCTCTCTCTCTCTCTCTCTAGTACAAGACATCATTAACCTATGTACCCCATCACAACTCTGAACTGTGACACAAAGTTATATAGGTCAATAAAATATTCGACAAGATCAAAGACGCCGACCGACTGGAGATGTCAGTTTCATCGGAACAGCAATAGCAAACCAGACAGAAAAAGATGTAGTATTTTTTTTTATAAAAAAATTAAAATTAAACCTTTGCTCTTTAATATTCTTCATTCCTCCTCCTTCTCTCTCTCTCTCTCGCTCTCTCTCTCTCTATTCATCTATCCCTCTATATTTATATCCTTATCTCTATCATCCCAATGGAACTTTTCCACAAACGCCCGAACGCCATAGGTGCTACGTCACAACAGTAGCAAAGTTTCCAGTTTACAATGGACTAATATCGTGAACCTAACATCTTCTAAAAGCAAGTCACAGAGGATGGCAAACCAATCAAAGCGTAGTTCTCGGTGATATGATACCCAGACAGCACCTCCCCATTACACTACGGGGCGGGGACATATTCATGATCAGGGTTATGGATACGCCCACATAGTGTGATGAGCTGTTTAAACCGGACAGTTTTGGGTAAAATAATTATGAGACCTTATGTTGCGTGCCAGTTCACGAGATGTGAGTGAAAGATTTTTATATCAGACCTCGTTGTGTGATAGATGACTATAAAATCCCTAATGCGAAAAAGAGACACTTCATGACAGTTGCTCCAAAGTTAAAGCAAACTTTTACGAAACAAGGATCAACAGAAGAAAAGAGTAGTCCAACTTAGCAGGATATTCTTTTATTACAGGTGCTTCCATGAACTACCTGTCATATGATTCATCAACTGCAGATATATCCAAATCTCGTATTAATAGGAATGTTAACATTTTCTAAGGGTTTCCTTTTCATTAAAGATGCATTCAGTCACTGTTATAGCAGGAGCAGATAAAAGTGATTCATTGCAATTGTGTTTTCAATTATTTTTTTTTGATGGGTTGGTTGCTTATTGTTAGGAATTCTCTGTTGTCAATTTCCTTTTCAGTACTTGCACCTTTATTTATTTTTATCTTAGAAGTAACGATACATTACAAGGAAAAAAACAATTTTAAGAAGGAAAATTGGGGGAAATCACTAATAAATATACACAGCCTCTTTTCAACTTCCAAAAACGCATCAAAATGACCAATCAACGGAAAAATCTGCACCATAAGGAGATTCACCGAGAGATTTCTCGATAATGAACCAGACAAAAAGGTGTGGAAGAAGAAAAAGACATCACTTTGAATGAAATCACTGAGTTTTGTTAACAATTTGCATGTAATACAGATAAAATATAAGATTCAAAAGAATTTATATTCCATCATCATTATCATCATCATTGGCAGCAGCCTTTCAGTGTATGTCGTTGGATGTAGACCTTCCCAGGACTCACCAGACCTCATTATCATGAGCGCTGCAGAGTCAATACTCTCTGAACTTCTCTTGTTTGTCTCGCCATCTCATATTTTGCCAGCCACGGTTTTAAATATGATCTGTAAGATCCACGTTGTGAGTCATGATGTCTATCGGTTGTCTGACATTCGTGCAATATGACAAAACCCACATGATTTTTTAATGGATTTTATGATATCCCTGACTGCTTTTCCCTCATATACTGAGCTGTTTTGTGATCCGTAATATAAAGCATGATTCTCTCATGTACACGTTGCATGGTTCTCAGTTCGAGAGTCAATTCCTTGGTTAGATTCCGTGTCCAGCTCTATTAGGGACTATCAAGAAGATGCATTGTTTGGAGACCATTCTCTTTATTTGGATTTTGAGGGACCTCCTCCACCGAATGGTTAAATCATTTGAGTGAGTTTTGCTTGATTTTTATCTTCTTTTTGAAGTTTACGAGATTTTTTTCAGGTTTGCTTGTTTAATTTTGATTTCTGTATCTTTGCCCTTATCATGTTTCTGTAGATGACATTTGTTCTACTGAAGTTCATACGGAGACTAATTTTCTCTCTCTGTTCGTTCATTTCATCTTGTCATCGTAAATGTTTTGATTTTGGGTTTGCTTTTTTTTTTTCAAAATGGACTATATTGTCAGTAAATCTGGGATTACTTCGCTGTCTTTTTTTTTATTTTCCCAACATAGGTTTCGGGAGAACATCTCGAGGCAGGCTCTGAAAAGGTTTGCTGAGCTGGTATCACCTTGTATTACTAACTTTTTTCCAGCTGAAAGCGCTTAGAGTCTTTAATCTTTACCTCCCACCAAAGGGAAAATTCTGTGTTCGGACAATAAGTATCGCTAACATTTCTGAACCCAATGTATATCATATCTGCTGAGTTTTTGTTAACCAGAATTCACAAATGGAAAGAAAATAACAGTATTCATCAATTTAGAAGTGATTTAAGAGGAATAAAACAATTGAAGATTAAGTATAGCTGAAAAGAATAATTAGGCAATAATTGAGGTCTGACCACAGAGTGATTGTTAACAAAGTACTCTCGCTGACCATTGCTATTGGAGCAATTTCTGTCGTAACAATATTTATGCCTTTTAGCTGTACTAAGTAATGGTTAAGAACTTCAGGATTAATCTTTCATTGGATAAGATAAATAGAACGATATAGATCCGTTTGGTCACTCGACTGTCATATGGCTGGTATCATTCAATAGCATCTTGTCGGAGATGATCATGTTTTGTAAGATTGAAAAAGAATTGATCAATAAATAAGTTCCATCACTACCATTTAGCTGTACACTGATCACAAAAAAGAAAGTATGAACTGTGAATGTTACTGCACACAAAATAAGGAATCAAATTGACGAATACAGAAAATTGGACCACCCACGACAAAAAACAGATAAGGGAGAGGACTTCTTCGAAAAACAAAAAAAAGAAGGAACTTTTTTTTACACGTGATAAGGAGTGATTGTTTAGCTTTCTTGATGTCTCTACGTGCAATGCATACTTAGCAAGCCAGTCAGAACAACTTAAAAACTTTGGAATTTAGAAAAAAAAATAAAAAAGGCGGAGTGGAAAGAGAATAAAAAAGAATGAAATAATGAAGGAAAGAAAAAAGGAAAGAAACTGACGGAGACAGAAAAGATTGAAGGAAAATTAACCAATGGTATGAAAGACAGAAAAAAAGAAAGACAATGAGAGGAAAATCAAAAAGAAAAAGAGGATTAAAAAACCTAGATAAAATGACGAAAGGTAATTTGATTAAAACGGAATTTCAGGAATGGGAATGAAAAGAGGAGTCTTCAAATGATTAAAAAAAATTGAGAAAAAAAGGATCGAAGGGAAAAAATATGAAGCCACTATACAAACAAATGTCAAAATTTCCAAAAAGGAATGATAGTCAAATATGATAAAATTGATAGAAATTCTACAAGCTTACATGGACATGAAAAAAAATTCAAGAGAAAGACGAAAAAGGGACAAATTATTGAATGGTATGTAAGGAATGCTACTGGAAAAATTTGGGAATGTTGAACAGCGCATGTGAAGCAGATGTAGTGCAAACACTCGCTGCATCTCTTTATGAGTAGTTCTTATTGTGAAATCAATCAAGATATACTACTTAAAAGTGTACAGTAAAAATTAAGGATTACCGTGAGTAATTTGTGCAATTGTCGAATTCCCTAAAACAAAGGCAGCAAAAACCTAACCATTATGTGCCTGTTAGACAATAAACAGATTAGGGAAAGACCAGACAAAGATGGGGAAATAGGATAGAGAGATACACCGGTTAGAGAGATCAGCACAATAACGCTTGTCAAGGAAATAGATGGGAAAGGCAGCATTGGACTTATAACGACTGATGATGATTATACCAACTTATACGCATATAATTATTTTGCAATAGATGTAAAGATCCTAAATTTTATTGTAGAAAGTTTCGCAGGCCTAACATTTTTAAAGGCCAAAGAAGGCGTATGGCATTTGCAAAACTGCGAATATTTCGCAGTCACCACTTAATTACATTATTTACGATTCTTTTTTCTTGTGAAGGCATCTTGACAACATCACCACCGACAACAAACACCTCAAAGTTTGTTTTTTTGTCGCTTTTCTTAACATTTGCTAAAGAACGAAGAAAAGGTGATAAAAAAAGTATTTTCATTTATTTGAAACCTTTCTTGACTACTGTCATCTTAACATCTTGTAATACGATAACAAGTTTTTTTTTCGATGTCCGTATATCACAAGCATCGATGGAGAAAACGTATTTCTGCTTGATTACAATACATATGACATTTTTCCAGTATGTTTTTATCTATGCAAGCACAAAACGGTTGACCTGCAAGCGAAAAATGTCCCAGTTTTCTATCTTTCAGAACAATAAGGTATTTTGTCGTTGGGATATTTTTTCTTGTTGATGAAATTAAAATGAAGGATTTTTTTTTTCAGTTGCTGAATTTTGATTCCCATGTAGACCTTTTGTTTGTATTCAGAGTATGTTAAATCGTTTTGGAAACCTGAGATTGTATCTATTATATCAAGTACAAAGTGATATGTTCATGGCTAGTATGAGTGGCGAGCAGATTAGAATAGTTGGCTCTGAGTAATGTTAAATTTGCTTTTTACGTTATTCGATCGTGGAATCTGTTTATGGTGGTAATAGCATCGAAGGTGTTTAATAGTGTTAGTCGGGTATTAGTCGGATAATTGTGCACATATTTTTCTTGAGAAAATCAAATATTACACTGGGCCGATGGGTGAAAGTCTCAACACGGAAGACAGAAGATGTACGAACAGGGGATTAAAGACTCAAACTGTGCGAGTAAAAAGGTGCGAGCTGTCGCTCAAAGATTCACTGGTAAAACGTACGGCTTCTTGAATGGGTATTACGACAGATTTTGAGATGCCTATCAATAAACATATTTATGCATCCATTCAAATAGCACTCTCATAAACGCATTTACATATTTGTCTCATTAAGTCAATCTGGACAGAAGATGATGTTTCTCAAACACTGAGTTGTAACGATCACTATCACGTCAGATACTTACAACGTGAATACATGCGTGCGCATGAATATGTAATTTTGTATTTGAATGTGGCTATGAACTGATATACACACAAACAATCACACGCACACACACACACACACACACACACACACACACACATATATATATATAGAGAGAGAGAGAAAGAGAGAGAGGGGGGAGAAGGAGAGGGGGATAGCATTTGCATTTTGAAAATTTGCTCTGCACCATTTTTATTGCTTTTACAGAAAAGAGTGAAAGCAAGAAAGCCACCACCGTTTATGTTTTCCTCAGCGTGTCGTCCTGTACCTCCCAAAATCTCAACCTCCTCCGATTCAGCCCAATATCCAAATCAGGGTAGCAGTGTATAAAGAAGAATCTTCCCCATATAAGTCAATGATAACTTCTGCCTGGCTTTACACCCTTTCAGCGTACGATGTTTTGTTTTTTAAAGAATGATCTACTGGGTGAACTTGTACACACCATCTGCACGATTAGCCAGAGTCTGAACCTTACTTTATATCAGGATTTCAAAACTAATTTTCATGGTACGACAAGTCTTCCCCATTAGCATAACACACTTTTCCTATACTCTAAATACTGAAAGTGATGTTTTTATTTTATTGGGGTGTGATTGAATTCTGAAACAGTTTTATTGGATGAAATGACAGATGATTGATAAATATCCGTTAAGTTAATACCTGATGATTTTTACGTCGTATGATTTTTCAGAATGGTTGGGAGATAATGATGTGAGGATACAAAGGCTGTTAAATAGTTCGTGATAAAGTTCTTTCGAATGATCCAAGTTTCCTATTGTTTGAAAGTGATAGGGTTGTGTGCCGTGGATTTTCTTCTTCATCCTCGAAAAGAAAAAAAAAACGAAACAAAAACGAATATATCATCGGGAGGATATTTTTATAATGACTGATCGAACACACCATAGCTCAATCAAGCTGATTTCTGCTCCCATGTGCTTTCCTCTCCGGCTTTTTAATCGCATACTATCAGATGAATTGAAACTCTCAGGCCATTCTATATCATTTATTCGTATTTCTTATCAGATATAGTTGCCAACGGAAGCCATACACGCGAATATCCTTTCCGTGGAAGAAATGGGACTTCATCACGCATCAACCATTTTTTAGCACATGGATATTCTGATTTTGAACAAATGAAAAATGAAGAGCCGTATAAATACATGTGTTTGAATTAACGCCATATATCTAGACGTCAATGTCTCTTTCTGTCTCTCTTAATATCTCTCTCCCCCCTCTCTCTCTCTCTATATATATATATATTCGATAATGGATATATATGATCGGACAGAATGATTTATAAATTACGTTATATTATATAAAAACGTTTTTTTAGAACCATGATCAGTCATTATTCAGTTAATGTATTTTAGCGTAGACAGAGCAAATAGAATAAACAACCAAAGGAAATGGGGCTGCAGCAAGAATTGAACCTGCTACCGAGGGTGTAACTGCTTCAATGTAGCGATGCAACCCTGTCGTTAGCATATTCCTGCAGCTACCCATTTTCTTTCTTTTTTTTTTTTTTTTTTACGTTAATTAGGGAGAGTGATCTATCAACAATGCAACGAAGGGAAATCATTTCAAATAAGTTTTCTGTATGATATGACGCAATTTACGATCATCAATTGTATTATGTTATATTGAATCTATCATTCCAAATGATATCCTGCCATTACATGATTGATACATCATTTGGCCTAGACAGCGTGAATAGAATAAACAATTAGAGGAAATTTTGCCACCACCATTTTCTTTAATTTTTGTCCAAATGATATTCACATCGTGTAATGACGGGTGATCATCCTAAATAAGAGCTCCAATGTAATACAACGCAATTCGTAATTATTTTGCCGGATCATATATCCATTTCCTCATATATATATATATATATATATATATATATATATATATATATATATATATATATGTGTGTGTGTGTGTGTGTGTGTGTGTGTGTGTGTGTGTGTGTTGGAATCTCTGAACACTAATTAAATCTTATTTATGCATAAAAAAAAGCTCCGATAATGATTATACGATAGGAGAATTTTAGATAAGCCTTATCTTAGAATCGATTCGAGGTTTCAGGAAATTAATTATGGAACTCTCAACACGGTTTGTGTAATGATTCCCTCTGAATACATCTTCGTCCTGGCTGCAAAAGCTGATCTAAACTGGGTGGCAGTCATATAGAACAAAAATAGCGTTCCCATTTATCAATCAGAGCTGACTGGATAGTAGATAAACAAGATGACATGAAATATATCTCTCATCTTTATCACTTGAATTTTTGTGAGTGTAAACAATAGGAGTCACTTCATCGTCGAGTTGATGTTCGCAGACTAGTATTACAAAACGCTGCCACTGCACGTGGTCTGTCAGGAAAGTGCACAGTTATTTAGGAATAACCAAGACAAAAAGTCTACGGAGAGCAAAGGTGTGTGAGCCCCCTTGAAAATACTCCAATTTGGACCTAACACATTCAACCAAAAATGATTTAGTTCCTTTTTTTGAATACACTGCCTAGTTCAGTTTTTCTTTAATTCCATTCATGACCGAATAACTCTTTGAGGAATCACAGAATGCCAATTCAGGACTCTAGAAGGGCTGAACGTAGGTGTCCAAGCCAGGGGCTGTGGGAATGGAGAAAGTGATTTTGTGCAAATCAGTGTGATTCGATAAAAACCGTGGAAAGTTTGGGGCAAATCTAACCTTTGATCCTTACTCTGCTTATGGGGCAGACAGATCTGTGTGACTCGATATATTGCAAAAAACTACGGACTTAAAAATAGGCTAATCAGCCGGTCACACAATACACAAGCTCACTCGGTGGTGTCCCACTGCAGAGTCAACCAACACGAGAGGTTATATTCATGCTTATGCAGTAAAGTCCAATCTGATTAGTTGCTAATCAACTCTGAGCAACCAGTTCTCAGTATAATGTTGAGCTTTATCCAATTTGATGTCTGATAATCAAACTGAGGACCTTGCAATGGGCACTTGAAAGAAACACATAGAGAGATCACAGGACAGCACAATATAAAAAGGAAACACAGGAGTCCAAGATATCATATAATCCAGAGAAAACTCAAATACAATAGATTGATCAAGTCGCAAGAATGTCGAACAACCTTTGGACGTTACGAATCACAATGTGTATCCCTAGATATGACATGCAAAACAGAGACCAGAATAATATCGGGGGGTAGGATGGACTAGACAAGTTTAGAAAGTAATGGCTTCGCAATGCCCATATACAGAGGTCTGGCGTTACTAGGGAAAGTTCATGTCCAAAAAAGACTGTCAATGATGGAGTTCAGCTATCATCAGACTTATGTTTCCAAAGGATGTACCATAATTCTAACTTCATGCCAGACTGAGTTGAGCTCTGTAAAAACTTAAGCCAGCATAGTGTACCCGAGGAGTCACTGATTAACCCCGCCTAGCCCATCCAGACTTGACAACTGATCTTTAAAACAGCCAGGGTCTTTCCCATTTAAAATATATGCGTAGCATGATCTTTCTCCTATCCATCTTACACCCCTTCATTTGGCCTTGTGCCGTACCTCACTGAGCTTAAAACACATCAAAGATGTACATAAATAAGAATCCACTATGGTTTAGCAACAATCATACGTGTGACATTTCATTTGAATTTACAATAAAGTGAATTATTCTTGGTATATTTGCAAACCATATTAGTGACTCATTGATATAGATATTTTTAAAATGTTCGAGCTCTTGCTGCTTTCTTTTGTGGATGATTTTTCGACAAGAGTCGTTAAGTAGGCACATGTAGATGGCTTGCAACTGTAACGATCGATTACAATCCCTATGTACCAAGTCTAGAAGACATACATTATGGAATATCAGAGTATATATCACAATACTATACATTTCAGCATTTTGATATTTCAGTGAAATGGAGTACAATTTGTTGTTTATACGACAATTTGAACAGAGAAATGCAGGCCTTCTTAGCTGGTACGATGCAGAAGTGCTCTTAAGAAAATTAATGAGATCTTATGATGCAATCATCTATGGTTATACTGGCTCTGTATACTGGGGGGATTTGGCAATGGAGAGAGAAATAATTTGCAGAGTGGGTTCTTCAAAGCCTTGTAAACAAAAGAAGATTAGATGCATCCAAACAGCCTCATTTTACTCTAAAAAAACATCATCATCTTCGCATCAGGGCCGATCATCTTGTTGAGTCGATTTTCCGTCTGAATAGAGACGGTTCAGATCATCAATATCTGTATTCGATTTTCTTTTCGTTATTGACGCAAATTGACAGAAATCAAAATTCCTATTCTCATTTATGTGCTTTGGCAATCGCTTTCAACATTTGTTTGTAACCATGTCCTAACATTTCAACTTTGACCGAATTCCAAACCTATAATTTTCCAACACACAACATATTGGAAACAAAGTACGTTTATGGGCATTATAAATATATCTCGAATGATTAAATTTCATTTAAACCAAGCAGAGATCCGGAACGAATTTCTGTATTGTTCTCTCTCTCTCTCTCTCTCTCTCTCTCTCTCTCTCTCTCTCTCTCTCTTTTTGGGGTCTGCATATATATATATATATATATATATATATCAACAGAAACATCAATTCCTTTACTTTTTACTGCACACCTTAATATACATACATGTATGAATATATACACTCATACTGCTATAATCTATATCATACTTTGCACACACTCTAACACACAAATGTAAATGTTTATAAATCGACACATGCACATACACTCAGGTCTCTATCTATCTATCTATCTATCTATCTATCTATCTATCTCTCTCTCTCTCTCTCTCTCTCTCTCTCTCTCTCTCTCTCTCTCAACTTCCTTTCATTGATTTTGTAATAATCAATTTGACTATTTAAATACGTAGCTGACTTGTACATGACTACCAATAAATATGAAATAATCAAGAAACAGTACGGGGTATTAGATAGATGGTTAGGCCTTATTGATTATTATATCAATTAACTATGTCTGTAAAACAACTGTGTATTTGAAGCAAAATTGGATATTTGTTTGTAAACATGTGATGAGTTATTATCAATGATAGCTCATTTCGAAAGAACAGTATGAACACAGCTCACAAACATATACATAAATATATAAAAGCATAAACATACATATGTATGTACTTTTAGCACGTAATTTTTATTTGTAATCTACTAAATAATTCTAATTTATTTATAATTGTGAACGCTGCCATTATTGAATATCAAAGTTTGAAAAATCAAATAATTACAAATTCAGGGATTTACTTAAATTTTATAAACTTTGTTTGTATGCCTGGTTATTAATGAAAAAAAATCCATATTAAAGAATTAGTACCGAATAAGGTATCTTTTGAAATCCTGCAATAATTTTCTTGAATTAAAAGACGTGAGCAGAGAAATGTATGCACACTCAATTTGTATTTTTTTAACGCTCGATTTTTAAAAAATTTTGAACTGTTCATATAAAAGTCCAATTCACCATAAACATCACGTGCTTTTTTAAATAGTAATTCTCGTATTTTTCTAAAATTAACAAAGTGTTTAGTCGTGTCTCATGGGTTGAACTAAGCTCCTCATAATGTGGATAATTTTATGACACACTGAATTGTTTCACTATTCGACACAATATTGTTAGTAATTTTTTTTGTTTATACTTTTTTTAAAGAAACACTTGCTATGATAAGTTTTATGATTTTTTTAAATTTGTTATTGAACCTATGTATCAGCAACATATATTGAAGGTGATAAATACTAGGATGAAAAGATATTGATAAAAGGTTATATTAAATAGCTTTGTGCAAAGATTCCATTTCATTCTGTGTAAAATATCATCTTCAGTTCAATTTTTCACGGTCATATTTAGTGTTAGCTTTCTTATTGTTGGCTAAAAAGTGTTCAGTTGTTCAATGCAAGTTAATATATTATATATCCTGCGAGTATTGAGTCACATGAAAAAATATCATAGCAAAAATTACAGTTCTGTAAACTATATTTTATCTTTTCATTCGACGAAGCATTGACAACCATAAATCTGCACCACTTGCATAGTGGTCACCGCAGGAGACTGAGTGACAGCAAGTCTCCTAAAGTGTAAAGCCCTCCCCTTCACACTCTTATAGCCCATAGCTATGCTGCAAATTTCTCAACCGTTGCCAGATGGTTATTGCTGAAGGCTGAATGACATTAATTTCTCTCAGATCTCAAACCCCCTTTCCTATTGTACTCACCTATCACAGCATTGCTGTGGTTTGTTTAGTGTCCAGCATACCTTTCTCGTGGTTGTAAGGTAATCGCTAACGGCTTGGTGTCGTTGAGCTCGTGTTTCTTGTACTCCCCTCAGTATTCGTACAGTCACTTATAGTGCTCTAGTCTTGCTAGGTTCTGGTATTTCCCTTACTTCTCACTCGTTTTTGTATTTACTCTGTGATCCGCAGGCCACGTCTATTACATGGTAGGTTTCCCTTATCCTCTCACAACGATTACTGAGTCTAGTTATTTTTTTTCGGGTGGAGTGGTCAACGTCCAAAAATAATCTTTGGCTTTTTTCCCAGGGCAATCTCAGTTTTATCCTTATACTATTTGCCAGCATGGATGTGGTTTACAATCACATCCTTTACTTTATAAAGACAGCATTTGTTGTTTGTTTGGATTCTGTCAATTATTGACTTGACATTGTTTGTCTCAGTGCATCATATTTATCATCATCAGTATTATTGCCTGGTGGTTACCTCTGGAGGTTGAGTAACAACAAGTCTCTTTAAGTCTCCAGCCCTCCCCTCCACATTCTCGTAGTCAACAGCAGTACTGTGGTTTATAGTTTCACACCAGTTTCCCAATGGTCATCGCTGAAAGCTGAGTGATAGTAAATCTCTTCAGGTCTCCTCTCATCTTAATTTTCCCTTACCTATCACAGCTGTTCGTACCTCCATAACCATTTGGGTGTTGTTTTTTTTTCTCCCTCTTCCTCTGTTAGACTGCTGCTGAATATTGGGATCATAGATATTATGATTTTAGCACTTTCCTCAGGATCTGTGCAATATCTAGCAGTGCTGTGAACTGTACAGTCTCGATCTTTCCTTCTATCCCGAGTTCCTCGAATCTTGCCTTCAGTGTCTTTGGTATGATTTCGAGCACACCAATTATCACTGGTACTACCCTGACTTTCATGTCCCGCACCCTCTTTAGTCCTCTTACCAGATCCAGTTTTTCACTCTCTTTCCTCTTTACTCTATGATCGGCAGGTACGGTCAAGTCTATAATTTGTATATAAGTTTTTCTCTTATTATTTACGATTACTTGGTCCAGTCTTCTCGCTTGGATGAGACGGATGTCGAATTCCCAAACTAATTCATGGTTCCTATTCTCTAGGGCTGCCTCTGGTTTGTGCTGGTACTACTTATCTGCGTGGTTAAACCCATTCGTTTGCTCAGTTCCTACTGTGTCACTGGTGCTGCTCTATCGTGTCTGTGCTTATACTCCTTCTGGGATAGATGACTACATTCACTAGTTATATGGTTAACGGTCTCATCTCTTTGACCACATAGGGGGGAACTTGCCGTTTGTCTGTGTTATGTCAATTTTTTTTGATATAGCTATTATTATTATTATTATTATTATTATTATTATTATTATTTGGAATCTCACACCAGTTGCCTGGTGGTAACCGCTGGAGTTTGAGTGACAGCAAGTCTCCTCAAGTCTCCAGCCCTCCTCTCCTAGTACTCATAGGTCGCAGTAATTCTACGATTTACAGTTTCACACCGGTTGCCCAGTGGTTATCGCTGAAGGCTGAGTGACAATAAGTCTCCTCAGGTCTTCAGCTAACGTCTCCTCCCTCTTTCGCATATCATGACAGAGCTACTATTCGTTGCAGTACTTATATCTCTAGCACCTTCCTCAGTATCTGTGCAGTTCCAAGTAGTGCTGTGGTCTGTGCGGTCTCTATCCTCCCCCTAATCCCGATCTCCTCCAGTCTCTCCCTCAGCGTTTTGGGGACAGTTCCTAGTGCTCCCACTATGACCGGTACTACCCTGGTTTTCATGTTCCACATTTTCTTTAACTCCCTTGCTAGGTCCTGGTATTTTTCCCTTTTTTTTACCCTCCTTCTTTTTTACTCTATGGTCTGCAGGTACAGCAACGTCTACTATTTGGCAGGCCTTCCTTTTTTTGTCTACTATTACTAAGTCCGGTCTTCTTGCCTGGATGAGGTGGTCAGTTTGGATGTCAAAGTCCCACAGTGGTTTGTGGTTATCATTGTCCAAAAGTGCCTCTGGCTTGTGCTGATACCACTTTTCCACATGGTTGAATCCCATTTGTTTACTTAGTTCCCAGTGTATCATCGTTGCTACTCTCTCGTGTCTATGCTTATACTCCTTCTGGGCGAGTTGACTACATTCACTAGTTATGTGGTTTACCGTCTCATCTCTTTCACCGCTAGCAATCTCACACCAGTTGCCTGGTGGTATCCGCTGGAGTTTGAGTGACAGCAAGTCTCCTCAAGTCTCCAGCCCTTCTCTCCTAGTGCTCATAGGTCACAGTGATACTGTGGTTTACAGTTTCACAACGGTTGCCCGGTGGTCATTGCTGAAGGCTGAGTGACAATAAGTCTCCTCAGGTATCCAGCCAACATCTCCCCCCTCCCCCATCCATCATGTCAGTGCTGCAGCTCACATTTCCGCTTTATTATTATTGATATTATCATTATCATCATTATTACTGGTTTCGTTGTCGTAGTCCTCACCATTATTATTATCATCATTATTGTCATTACCATATTATCATCATCATCATCATTATTATTATCATCATCATCATTAATGATAATAATGATGATAATAATGATTTTTGGTTTGCATTTTTTGTAATCAAAATTCTTTAGTCACTTTTTATCACTAGTTTCAATCCATACTATGTATTCACAGCTGTGGACTGACGACTTGAGTAAATTGAAATTGAAAAAATCAACTAAAAAAGAGGATGATAGAATACATAACTCTTATCTATAGCGAAAACTGAAAAATTCACGCCCACCCCAAGATTACTCCATAAAACATCCACTATTTGCACCGGATAATTTTGCTATCACTTTCCCAATAAAATCTAAATAGAGACAGACAGACAGACAGACACAGATAATAGCATGCAAGTTGCATTACTGGAATTCTTGACCCGGAGATGTTGTGTGTTCTGCACAACCCAAAGAATTTCATGTCGGTTTAATCTTCTCACTCAATAGTGTGAAGCAATCTTGTATGTTTAGGATTCATCACACTATTCGTCTCCAGGTGTCTCCGAGGAAATTGCAGACTAAGTCAATTACAGCGAGGCTAAGCAGTGTGACAAATTTCAGTTCGTTTTTTCTAATTATCTTCTCTAAGTACTTTTAATTTTATACAAGCCAAGTTTTCGTAAAGTATCAAAATCGATAACATGGAGTCTCATGATCTCAATGAAAGAGGAAATGCTCATTCTCCTCTTTGTAGATCGGGTAGTTTTCAAAGTTTGTAAAGGTGCATTCGGAACAGATGGACTTCGTCAGCCGGTAAGTAGTTCTGTTAGATTTTAATCGGTTTAAGAAACATGCACTCTTATTCAGGAAACACGTGAGCTGCGCGGGATTTTCGGTATTTACCGGGTAGAGGTAAGCAAACTATTTCCTGTTATATTCCAATTGGAATATCTAATTCTCTTTCAAGGAGGCACTTCTTCAGCTTCCTCAACAAATAATCGTCATTTCGGTGTTTCCCTAAGCTGAATGTCATAATTCCTGTGAGTAGGAGATCGTCAGGCAAGACGGATATGAACTTCATGGGGCACTACTAACCCAAAACCATGTAAACATTGGCGAAGTATTAGTTCTTCATGACGTGAAATGGATATTCGTTTATAAAAGCCACAAATAAGGCGACAATGTTTGGTGTACACCCAGCGATGATGAAAATAACAACTCTCTCAGTAGTTTTTTTTTTATTTCTATTAATATTCGGACCATCCTCATCTTGGTTGTTTTTCATACAACGTTTCAGCCGTTGAACTCTACGGCCTTCATCAGGTATCATCTAGTAGGTCCACGTGGACACATAGCGTAGTGGTTACAGAATCAGACAAAATTACTGCAAGTAATCTGATGGTTCTAGGTTCAATCCCAGTGTGAGACAATAATAATACTACTAATGCTAAGAAGGGAGTGCGGTCAATATACCCCTGTCACTTGAATAAAGGGTTCAGTTCGTTACCCACATCTACCAGATGATACCTGATGAAGGTCGTAGAGTGCAACGGCCAAAACGTTGTGAGAAAAACAACCAAGATGAGGATAGGCCGAATAATAATAATACCTCATCTAAAAAATTCAGAGATATCTCTCAGTAGTATTTGAATTATTACTAATTATAGCAAATCGAGCGGAGAGATGAATGGTTCGTGCGAATCATGGAGCAGGAGGGGACAGACGATGCATTTAAGATTTTGGCGCATGACCCAAGAATTAGTTGGTGAAATCAACAGGATATCATTGGATGGTCATTCGTTCAGCTCATAGATCAGAAGGAAACATTCCAACGACTCACAATGACATATATGAGATGTGGAGCGCTTCCCCCTTCAGAGCAATATTTGACAAAACAGACACCCCCAAAAAGCCGAAGGGCTCGTGGTTGTTATACGTGACGAAGCAAATCAACAAAACAATTAAATTAGTCGGAACCAACATTTATACAAACTTTCACCATGCTCACCTTAATCCTTAATGAAGGTTGTGACCATACTGCCCTAAAGTTGTTTAACAGATTTTCAATTGTAAATGGGTCTCCTGAAGTCGTGCCACCTAAAAGAATGCAAGCAAGCATTGATGACTTGATGGATTCGATCCATTTCCAATCCAATGAATCTGCTCAAGCAACGGATCATATGATATATGCATTGGAGAGATGACTCTCTCAGTGTGGACCAATATAGTGAAGTAAGGATTTACAATGCTAGCTTACTCATCACTACTCGATCACTTCAATATAGAATGATGTGTTTCTAAGCTCATTTAGCTACAGATATACTGTAATTTCAGTAAAGTTTGTCATAAAAGGCAACAATCATAGAGCAGCTGGAGGATGAAATATTTCATTCGTACCAATTTCACTAAAGTTAGGCGCCCTTGAGTTTATAATAGGATATCGGATGATACTAACTAGATTTAGTTGTTTTTCCAGTCGTTTTAGCATTCGTTGCTCATACTTGAGAATACCAATGTCATAACTACTGAAACGTCTCTCATATTACCATTTGACCTTTAGTCCTAAAGTGAATGAATTACTGTCGACAAGTAAATACTCGCAATAGTTACGAAAATAAATTGAATAATTTGATTTTTGATAGTTCATTTGTTAAGATTTACCGATATAAAATTGTTTGGGTGGTGGCATACTTAAATTGCTTGGTCGGTTAGATAGTAGTATATCCTCTCCCATCGGGCTCAAGTAAAACGTAGGTTATCGAATGTTGATTTAAAGGAAAAACACACAATTCCTATTCAAATTCGCCTATCCACAATTTCTCCTTATAATGGCTTTGACTCGTGATTAGTTAAGGTTATCAATATCAAATAGCAACATACCTGCTCAAAATTCCAGAACTCTGGTAAACAACATATTTCAAATGTCTCAACCTTGATAGTCTAAGTTAGGCAGACAGTATCTAATCTTTTCTTCTTTGGATACAGTTCCCAAGCCTTTAGTAGCATTTGGGTTATTATTAATGATGGTGTACTTACATCCTGTTTGAAGAAACTCTAACCTACTCGAGACATAATTGTTAACCTCTTTTCACAGAAAACAAAGCAATGACACAAAGCGCGGGTATTGTGTGAGATTTGTTTATCACTTAGAAGCCAGACACGTCTATATGCGTTGGTAAGTAATAAACAACATTCAGGAATTTGCTTTTCGAGACGGATAAGGAGATCCTTATTGGATCTTGAGGTTGGATTTAACAAAAATATCTATTCTATCAGCCTGGTGGAATCTTCTTTTTTTTTTTCAAGTCTAAACTGCTCTTTATGGTGGTCTATTTGTGAAACCTTGCTCAAGGTTACTCTATTGTGAATAGAGATGCAGATGAAAAGAATTTGATGAATTTTGATACAATGAATAAACGCGCTGTTTATACTACAATAAGTTGAATTTTTGACTGGATTAATTCCTGATTTGTAAGGCCAATCTTAATTATCAATGCTCGGTCTCTTTACGACTTTTCTCCCAAGTAATTCCTCGCCACTGCATTGAAAGACGTTGGGTCGGCAGTATGCTCCAAGACCTATGGCAAAGGCGAGGGAACAGCACAAATACTTTACACACTGGTGTGTAGGTTCTCCCGAATGAAAAATATATGTCGCTAAATTCCTTTCTTGTGTGGAGGCAGATGAATACCATTAAAATTTAGTGTAGACTTATTTATAGATTTGCATCTATATTTTTGAGGTAATAAAGATTAGTGTAACAAAGCATTACATTTTAAAGAATATGATTCACATAATACGAAAAAATAGTTTTTATTTTATATCGTACTATATTACTAAGCTGTAACTTCGTCTATATTTGGTTTCTCTGGGCTCACTAGGATGAGGCAGATGCTCTACTCTGGATGTGATACAAACACGAAACAGCTTTTTGCTGAATTATGCAACGATTCAAACAATAATATCAGATCGTTGTGACTACAATATCAAGAACACATTTAAGAAATGGACAAATTTTGTCCTACAGATAGTTCAACGATACGATTATAACTCCCCTAGTGGACATTGCCAATATGTTTGAACAAAAGCACAAACAAACCATCAGTATGATCTCAGAAAAAAACAAAGAATGTCAGAAAAGAACTCAGAAATATAAAACCCTGACAACACCAAGGGAAGAGATCGAAGCAACCATTCTAAATAAAACCATCTAAAAGAAACAGAGAAAATATAAAAGAAGATATGCGACCGTAGTCATCAAAACGATGCTTGGAAAGGGTATGGAATTCAGAAGTAATTAAAAAATCTCAATATATAAGAAAACGAATAATTGGCGTGCTTGAAAATTATGGAACCATAATGACAGGCAGGTACGGGGTTGTTGAACATGTTCAAGAATTCTGCAAAAGTCTCTATTCCTCTAAACAAGGAACATAGAAAAACGAACAAAAGATACAAATTGCAAGCGACCATTTGGAATATTTCCCAGACGTTACACCGTGAGGTGTGCTGCAAACGATCAAATAAACAAAAGAAGGAGAGGACCTGATAACATTAACTTACTCAAAGAAGCGGATGAAGTCATCGTTTGGAAATTAGCCATCTTATTCAATCTATGACTCAAACAAAACAAAGTCACAGAAAAATGGAAGACTGAAATCATAGTTGGTATTTAAAAAAAGGAACTATTGGTCAATGGCCCATTCAACTTCATCGATAAACTTTCATCAAATCAATCACCTATCAAAATACCAGACTACTAGCTGAAAAACAACCACGAGAACAAGCCGGCTACAGAAGAAGCTCAAGCTTTGACCATCTCCATCTGGCAATGTATTCAGTATATTCGGGGCCCTTTTTTAAAAGTGTAAACAGCAAAATATAAAATACTATTTGTTATAGCATTTCTTAATTTCAGGAAGGCCTCCAATTCAGCAGAAATGCCCAATATTATACAGGAAAGATAATTTTGTTATCGTATAATCAAGATCCTTCTCAAAATTGACAAATAAAAAGCTTGATGGGTCAAACACAAAACAAAGATTTGATGAAAACACATAAAGCCCTATACTCTATAAATAAAAAGAAGAGAGGGGTGAAAAAAGCTCATCAGCAGTGAAAAATGTGTTGACTCTACCATCAAGGACTACGTAAGGCAGAATAATGGAAGACTAATCACAGCAACCAAATCTTACGATGGAACTAACAGGAAGATGATTCGAAGAAATGGACTTCCGACAAGTTACTAAATTAGCCACAGTTGTCTCGCATTTTCTGAAGATAAACACCTGCTCAAAATCTCATCAGGAATATCGGCGGAAAAAGATGTCGAAGACGTGATGCCAAAAATGGGAAAAAGAACACCTGCACAGGAATTTTGAAGACTAATCAATTATAAATGAATTAACGAGGAAAGGATTGCGAAGAGGGCATCTGAAAAAAAAAAGAAACAGGATCCTTAATCGTATCAACCTTGAACATTAGACCCAATTATCTTAGAGAGGGAGATAGCAAATGTGGAGATCGAAATGCAACTATCAATAATATGAAAATTGAATGCTGCAATTTGGCATTGGAAGTGTAGACTTTAGTATAGCTGAGGTGATTGTTAAAAAAAAGCATAAAGGTTTTCGAAGTATTTACATTAAAACAGGTCACCATGCAAGTGAAATAAGAAAAAAATGTGTAACATGATGATGGCAGTTCTGTCTGTCTATTTTGGAGTGTTTGGAATCGTCCAGTACAGCCTTGCCAAATGGTGAAAAATCTGAGATAGAATTGACATCATCAAGACCACAGGATTAATATGTACGGCTTGGGAAGATTCGTTATCCCTTGATCCCTAGTGTGAACTGCCAGTTGTTGCTGGTGAGCCAACCTGATGAAGACTCTGGTTCTCATTAGATTTCCGTACACCGAGAACCTTTTGTTCCACTGTCAGTCCATTTTGCTGCAGCCCTAATGTTTATTTATCGGAAAAAAACAAGAAATAACAATTAAATATACAAAATTAAAGTCTTGTTTTTTGAAGACTTATGTATTACGCATATAATTTGATGCTTTTCTGTTGCCGAGTATCTTTACTTTTGCCCTTGTGTTCCTAAAGTTGGCGTTACGCTGGGCGGTAGCTTGGAGCGTCATCCCCAGTTCTGCCAAAAAAACTTCTTGCGCTTAATTGACACCAAAAATGTTTTTAAAAAAACGCTGATATGGACTAACGCAACATGATTAGTCTTTTCGAAACAAATTTTGATGATTGAAAATGTCTGGATTCGTCCTGAATGGCTAGTAGTAATTTTGAATTTTTCACGCTATCAAAACATGATAGTGTTACCCCGCTAATTGTGTCAACCGGGGTGGGCATAATCCCAGCACCACTCGTTGGTACACCAGTGACTTCCGTAATATCTCGTGCGTACTACAAGGACATAGGATATATCACACAGCGCTTGTCATATCTATTATGAGTTGTGAAAAAGATCGTTCAATATTTAATACCAAAAAACTATAATTATTTTTTCCAAAATATTATCAATTAATTTTCAAAAGGACGAAAAAATCATGGGTCATATGATTCTGTACGTATGTTCACGATAGGAATGACTTGGGTTAGTTCAGTACTAGGCCAAATGAGCATGCCTTGAGCATACCTATGTTCAAGCATACACTGGCACAGGTGATAAATGTGCGATTACCTTGACTACCGATCGGGTCTATCTTATGATAAATGTTATTTGTGAAGCATCTGTGTAAGGGCTAACATGATAATAGGTATTATTCCAGGCTTTGAACAAAAGCCGATGTTGCTAATGAGATTTTGAGCAGGTGTTGATCGTCAGAAAACGCCGGACATTCGTTGCTAATTAAGTAACTGTGGTCGAAAGTCCAAAGCCATTTAGATCAACATAAGATCAACCAAAACAAAAACTCCCCCGACCCCGCCCCTGGAACTTGCTTAACCTCAGCAAAACTTCAAATAATCTGCATTTGATTCCCCGATGGTGGAAATCGATTAAGGTGAACGATCGATTCAACACAGTTCTAACAAAGGTCATCATCACACAATTAAATGAGCCTGCAGAGAGCCACTAGAACGTTGGTTAGAAGACTAGTGTCAACATTCCACTTATAATCTACAACAGGGTGAGCCATAAACTTCGGCCAATCATGGAATGATATTTTGTCTATTCCAAATGGAAATCAAATAGGGTCAAACAGTGCATACCCATTTAATCAGCTTGAATTGAGGACACTGTCTCTCATATCATGATGTTCAATGAAGCTCCATGAATTCTAATTTCAGAGCAACTAACGCATAATATATAATATAATATAGCATAATATAGCAGAAATGTGCAACAATTTTGGTTCTCTCCGACTTAGTGGAAGATTCGCTGACAAACAATGCAAATAAAAAAACTACTTTAAGTTGATTTATTTTTTCATAACCTCTAAAAATAACATAAATATAAGAATTGCCATGCATGATAATACTAAGAAAAGTCCAATCGACTGAGGAAAAGTTATTGAATGGAACAGAATCTCGAATCTTGCTAACGAGATAGTTATTGTCCTGCTCCATCGAATCACTCAAGATTGTTGCTGAAACCACCTTGACATTTTCACAACGGAGTCTACACCAATCAAGTTTTGAAACAAGATTTTGTTGTAGACTTTGATACAGGTGCAATGAAGCATACGTGCACAAGCTGAACTAACAAACATCTTTGAAATATGTCCAGAAAGGGGCCACCGTCTTAAAGTGTCCAGTCGAGTCAAAGCTGACACAAGAATCGTTCTTTTGAAATGCCGTTTGGATATTCATCTTCGAACACCTCAATGACACAAAGAACTTCTTACATTGAGAGTTCAATGGCTGCATTTTCTTCTGTCCGGACAAAAAACCCCACTTTTGGTCTCTATCTTCTTTAAGCAATTAGTTATAGGCAATATTTAAAAGAAAACTGTCTGGATTTATATTGAAACTGAGAGCGTCAGCTACGTCTAAAGTGTTTGAGTTTTTGAAAGTATGTAACCCTTTTTGTCTCATTCGAGTGCGGCTTATTATTCAAGAGTCTACAGTGCAAATTATAGTATATTGCTCCAGATTTAATAAAGCAAAGTCAAATTCATTTTAGCAATTTTCCAGTGAATTAATTCAAAGATAAGATTTAAAAAAAAGAATCATCAAAACTTTAACATTTACGATAAGAATTAAAACAGGCTACGTGATAAAATGTTCATTTCGAACGCAACCAGTTCGTAGACACTGCTTGTATTGTAGATCATTTTATTACTCAACTACTGAAGACTATCTTGCCATATAGTCTGTCATTTGGTAACCAAAGGTCACTGGCTTTAAAAAAAAACCCCAATCAGACAGAATAACAAGAGCTTCGCATAACCTTGTGAGAGGAAAAATTCAAAGTACGAAATAACATTGGTGTGATCGATATGACCTTAAAATTGATCTTAAAACTGGCGTGTCTCCTGAAGTGTATTCCCTGATCTCAAAAACATGGTATTATACTCGAAGATATGATCTGTAGAAGCCAATGTATTGGGTGTTCGGTATTCATTTCCGACCATTGTGAATTTTACATCTATGGTCCCCCAATCGTTGCCAGTGATTTTCTGATAACCTCATAGCCAGCCCAAATCTCATACATGTATGGAGATTCTATGAAACTTCTAGCCAGGCATGCAGCACACGTAAGCACTGAGAGAAAAAGAATTCCACGTCCATGGTGAATGGAAAATAAGGGTTAAAAAAGAGTTCAAAATTATTGTTAAATAAAACCTTAAGATATTTTCTTTCTTAAGACTGGATTATTAGTAGGCCATGAAAATGTTAGGCACATAAAGTTGAAATTAGTCCAAAGATTCTATTCATAATGTTTCTAAGCAATGATGTATTGTTGCTCACTCTCAAATTTCCTCGGCGATATTTTTTCCATGTGAATGTGAATACAGACCCCATAGAAATCAACACGTTAATTTTCGTAGAATCTGACATTGAAAAGTGCGTTTTAGGTAAACTTTTTCCTGCTGATTTTGGATATGTCTTTGTTCAAGAACACAGTTTAGCATTATATCTATGAATTGACCCTCCCCCTTATAAGATGTTATAAATATATCTTTTTAAAACCTGACAGTTTTCGAGGAGATTTGAAGTTCTCATAAATTGAAAGTCATCATCATCATCAGTCTATTAACGTTCATTGCTGGACATAGACTTTTCCAAGGATTTGGCAAACTTTTATGTCATTGCAGAGTAAGAATCTCACTGAATTTTTCTTGCTCGTCTCTCCATTTACAACTGAGCTGACCTCGGTTGCACATTTGATCTCTGGGATCCGATTTGTGAGTTGCAATGTCCATTGGTTGTCTGCTATTCCTGCAACATAGACAGAATTTTATTTTGTCCCTGACTCTTATCTTCTCTTGAATGTGCTGTCTTGTGGTCTCTCTGTGTAAGGATGGGCATAATTTCTTTTACGCGCACGTTACATGGTTCTTAATTTGCGGGTCTGTCTCTTGGTTAGGTTCCATGTTCCAGCTTCCTGAGCGATTATTGGGAGGATGCATTGGTTGTACATCAATGGGATCTTTTTGTCTCTAGAAAATAAAATTCAGTGATTTATTTTGTATTGACACAGCAATAATTGGATCAGCATTTAAGAAAAAAGAAATCGCAGTTATTTCCAAAGACGAATGGAATGTGAGGGTCCAGTTAAGAATTATTTCTACACCTCTTAGACCTGGGTGAATGATTTTATCAAAACTAACAAATTTCTGTTAGTTTTGGATTACGTATACTTTGTACAAATATCATCTCTCAGATGCCCATCTACCTCTTAGTTGAGCCAATGTATATTCCTGCACCACCCGTCTGTGAGATCATCATCATCAGTAGACTTTTAACGTCCATCGTTTGACGTAGACGTTCCCGAAATATTCGATACACTTCTCTATCATGGGAGTCGCAGAGCCAGTATTCTCTAAATTTGTCGAGTTCATCTCTCCATCCTGTATTCTTTCGGCCTCGGTTTCGCATGTGATCTCTTGGGATCCATGTTTTGAACTATGAGGTCTATCAGTTGTCTATCATTCTTACAACATGATCAGCCCATTGCCATTTATGTTTTCTAATAGTTTCTATTATGTCATGGACGCCTGTCGCCTTCATGGTATACTGTGCTGCCTTGTGATCTCTCCGTCTAGGGTTAAGCATGATTCTCTCATGCGTGCGTTGCATGCTTCTCAGTTAGTGGGTCTGTCGCTTGGTTAGGTTCCATGTTTCAGCTGAGATAGAACTCTTCATTTTGGGAGCAATAAGAAGCAAGATTAAGAAAGTGCTCGTGGTCAAGTGATTAAATTGAATGGGCTGGACGAGTCAAGTTCAAACTCTTGCTAACACTACGAATTGGAATGATGTATGAAAACTGAGCAATTACAGACTTTTGTCTTTACCCGCTGTGACCAGTAATGTAAAATGTAGTTTAATCGAAACCTCCTCACAATAGTATTTAGAAAAAGACGTTGGAAACTATATGCTTATGAGCCCTGTCACACTACATGAGTTTTGCCAGCATAATTTAATGAACATGAATAAGCCCTCAGTGTGTTACCCAGGTAACCAGATCCCCCACCCAGATCTCAACCTGCAGAATACCGACTGCGTAACTGGCAAGAGATAAAGGGCCTGCTTTTAATGATGTAGGCGCCAAATCCTGGGGCATATTTTTTGAGGACTTGAAGGTTTCGTGTCTGATCGGGTTAGAACCACCTTGTGGACGCATAGGTTCATCGGTACATTACTTTTTTTCAGTAGAAAAGGCAAGAATATGCGCTCCCCTGTTTTCCCAATATTATCTCAGCCCAGAGAACCAAATAATGTATAAACAATGTGTTACTGTATCATTTATGGAGGAAAGCAGAAACGATATAAAAAAAATTCCCAAAATACGTTATCGTGCTATATTTGCCACGTCAGTTTTTTTCCGGAGGTAATCAATAGAAATCCGTTCAAAATTAATTAATGTTTTTTTTCCCTATCTTATTCCGCGTGAATTGAATCGGATGAATCGGCTGACATGTAGAACTGATAAATAATGGGAAATTCTCCATTTGAGTCAGGGAGATAGGATCTAATTAGATTTTTGGTAATGAATAGATCAATTGCATTACTGTGTACGTTATCCCCGCTCAGATGCGCACACAGGTAAGAGTGTACAAACACTCACACACACACACACACACACACACATATATATATATATATATATATATATATATATATATATATATATATATATATATATATATATATATATATATATATATATATGTAGTCTAGAAAGATTTACAGCTTTGGACGCTAAACTCTGAAAAACTTTACCAATTTTTTTTGTCACTTTGGTCACTGATAGTAAATGGGAAAATTTCATGTATAAATACCTATATGCACTTTTATGTGTTCCTTTCTTACGTAGAGACGTATGTTTAGAACCACTTCATATTGACATCGCTAAATAAAATATATGCTTATACTCCTTTACAATGCATATATATATAAATCAGTTGACCATCACAGTCATATTTTTCCTCATACCCTATTTTATTTGTCTGTCTATAGAAGCTTGTAATCCTGTGTAGCTGTGGATTTACTTTTATATCCATTCACCCAGCAGGCCTTTTCACGCCATGTATTTGAACGCATATACGTTCATGCCTGCGAATGCACATACATTACTATGAAGCTTGGTATAATGTAGCAGAGGCCAGAGAACGTCCAGGCAGCGAATCTGATCTTCGTGCATCTTACTCACGCACCATGGAAGCTATTGTAGAGAAATTCAACCGCACTAGAAGCATCTTAGATTATTGAAAAACAAGATATATTACTCTTACCATAAGAGAAGGGGTTGACGAACAATAGGAGTATAATAAAATAAAACCTCAAAGCATCAAATCGATGTACTTTCGAAAAATATGTCATGCTCCTTATGGTTACAATACAGGACAGTGTGGAACTTGCTGAGACATTTCAAGCTATGATGCATGATTTTGTCCTTGATTTGACTTGGTTGTCCAATGATTGTCTGTATTGGGCCTCCAAAAACATAGTGTGCTGTTACAAAAAGAAGCAGTAACAGTTTTGCTTGAAATTTCGTAAATGTTTTTGATGCGAATTTGTAAGGATTATTCATGTGATGCCTAGTCACTCCTGAATTACTTCCCATACAACTGGAAAAAGGGAAAAGAGGTCAAATCTCTTGGGCCACTGCTATAGTCTTAGTCACACGCGAAAAACTTTCGTTGGCAGAGCAAATTTTTTATACATATATATATATATATATATATATATATATATATATATATATATATATATATGGTAGAATGTGGATTCGCTACACAAACTAGATCATGTTTCTGCCCTCTTCGAGCCTCATCAGGCGAATCCTGATGAGGCCCCTTCGCCTGATGAGGCCCGAAGAGGGCAGAAACATGAGCTAGTTTGCGTAGCGAATCCACATTCTACTATTTATTCCCAGCTCTACCCCGAAATAACTTAACTCCATGAGTAAAATGTTGTATGTATCGAGCACTCTATGAAATGAATCCATTACATTTCAGAAGTTGCTTTATATTATCGATATATCATCATGTGATGTTATACTGCAAGTCTGATTTGTACCATATGTATATATATATATATATATATATATATATATATATATATCAGCCATAATAATTCTGGAGCTGGGCAGGGGGCTTTCCCATGGCGGCAGCAATAGCACTGAATTCTATTATGATTTACCAGCAATGCTGTCTATTTTATCCCTCCTTCTTCTGTCTGGATTTTTTCTACTGCGTTTACTGTCCCATTGGTACTAGTTAGTTATCTAGCCAAGTTGATTTTCAGTCTTTTTTTTTTTCTATTCTCGTGGTTTGCCTCTGAGAGTCATAGCTGGTATCACTCATTGATTTTATACTTTACGCTTTAAACACATCGGCAAGTTGCTCTTCAATAGTTAATGGTTCCCAGCCAATCATTTTAGATCTTTTTTCCCCCATTTTCGCGTTTCTCAAACTTTATCCAGGTTAGATGTTTTTTTCGACCTCTCTTAGATATTCGCTCTCTGTTCTTATGGTCGATTTGGGGACCATTGCTGAACATAACACTTGTCCTTGGCCTGTATACTGTAAAATTAAACGACAAAAAGTCTGATTTTTTTCCCTGTTGGAGTTTGAACTCGGTCTGCAAATTTAATTTCCTGTTGAGGTGATCCGACAAAATGTCGATGAAATGACAATCGAAAGGTAAAGAGAAATTTAAGAAAATGAAATGGGGCGTTACTTTTCAAAAAATGTCATCACGAGGCCATGTATTGATGCATTGCAATGGTTGCCAGCCACCTTGTTCAGAGGAACTTTTAGTGGTTGCAGAGAAAACTTTAAGCTGTCTATATTTGAGATATGAGGGCATTTCTGAGTCATACATGGTTTAGTAGCAGTGGGGGGAGAGGTGTTTATATTTCTGTGTATGAGATTGGGAGGACCAATGAGTGGAAGAGTAGAGATGAAAATGACAATTTTTCTTCACTTTCCGATCATCGCTGACTGAATTTACTGCGACGGTGTCAGTTTCTTTAGTTAATGAAGAATAACATTTTGAATATTGTTGTGGACGAGGTTTTTTTTAAGAGGGGCAGTTATAAGTGTTACGTGAGTGTAATCATATTATTAACTTTCAACAAAGTATATCCAACAATTTACAATAGAAATGCGATGTCCAAAATTAATGGCACGAGAATATTGACAGGGAAATATATTTTTTTGTATATAAATGATGGATATTAAGTAAATATCAATATAATAACATTTATTCATTTCCTGATAGATCTATGTTGGTAGATCCAAATGTGCGATATTTATTCACATAATAACATTATTCTCTTAAGAATAGCCCGAATATTATAATTATATATTATAAAGATAACTTGGAAGCCACTAGAGTGAAAGTAACAAGGAATACTGTTACTAGAGACCTGCGCAGAGCAGGTCTACGAGCATGCTGGTCTCGTGATATCCCTTTTCTAAAGGTTCACCGTATGAAATCTCGTTCTACATTCACAAATGAACTTATTGATGAGCTTATCTCATTCTGTGTAAATATTCAGTAGCCAAATAAGATAAATCAAGTACAATCTAGAAAAATCTAGAAATCTAGAATTACCGAAAGAGATCAGAAAAGGTTATAGCTCAAAAAGGATATACAATTGACTATTAGTTTTCTTGTGTCAATAGACTGGGGGATACAATTATGTTTTCCTTTCAGTCATTATTATTCAAAATTGAATATTACAAGGTTTGTTTATAGATTTACTAACCTCAGCTACTTCTGTTTTTCAGGATATCTTTACCACTCAATATTCTTCGTGGTTTGTTTCAGTACACACGTATCTTTGTATATGGGTGTGTGTGTGTGTGTGTGTGTGTGTGTGTGTGTGTGTGTGTGTGTGTGCATGCGTGTGTGTGTGTGTGTGAATACACTAAGATCCGGAAAAATCGAGAAAAACATCAAAGGCAAGGATAGCTATTAGCACCAGGAGAATGGTAGCCATCGATAGGAGAAAATGTGGATGCTGAAATGTGCCTTCAAAATTAGTTTACCCACCATGAAAAAAATACCTAAAGAAATATATGCATATGAGACAAGTTTTCAGCAAGGAGCCGCATCTTCTTCAAACGATAAGCAACCGTACATCTCATTTGACAAATTGTGTGAGAATAGCTATACTGGCGTAATGAAAAAGGAATAATGAATCGAAATTTCGTATCGTTATGTTTGATAGTCGAGCGTACATTAGGTGTCGTATTCCTGTAATAACTGGAAGCAGTCGATTCATTGTAGTGAACCAATTGTATTATGGATATCAATATTTATTTAGACATATTGAATGCCTCACATGATCTCCAGTGATAGAAATATCATGTACAACAAATGCGTAGAGAACAAAAACATACGATCAGAATAAAATGTGAGCAGATGGACAAAGTTGACCACAACATCTACCTAGGACAACGAATCTCCTTGAAATCTTCAAAAGAAATCAATCGAACCGATGTTGGCAAGTTCGACTTCAAAGAACAAAAAAAATCATTAATCCTAAAAAAGAAGGGTTTACCAACGATGCATCCCCCAAGTAGTCTCCTATGGACTTGAAACGTTGAAACTAACCAAAAGATTTCCCCTCAATCTGAAAGCCATGCGATGGACTGGCTATGTTGCATGAATGTCAGACAACTGATGGACAATTTGACTCAGGGCGTGGATACCCAGAGATCATATGCGAAAATACGACCAGCAAAACAAGTTATATGTCCCATTGAATCCAAATAAGTTGAGATACTGCAGACTTCATCGAGAAATTAGGGCAAGTATCAAAACCAACATCCAACTCCATAAACTCACAACAGCCACTTATCTGTACAATAATATGGTATAATGTTGTCCAAATTTCCAACTGGTATCTGCTAAGAATTAGTTCCATTATTACCCCGTAGCTATTATGCTTTATAGGTTTGTTTTAATTCACTCACTGCACTAGATTTTTCCATAAAATCCAAGCACTTTCTTTTACTCATGCTTTTTCCTGAAAACGTAATGATAAGTGAGTATATCTGAGTAATTCTCGCTTAAATAATTATCGTTGCACAAATATTTAAAATCACTTTTTTTGTGTATATTTTTGAGGATAGATAAATCAAATAGGATGCAAAAGGAATTCAAACCATTATAATTATGTACTTGAGGGACGCCATTGTTTATATAATTTCTATTTGCTTAGATTAAAATCAAATTGAAGCGACCATTTTTCAGTGAGTATTTCTGTACATTTCTTTTTAATGCTAAACAACTATTTCTCATTCCATACTTTTTCCCTTTCTTTTTGATTTTCCCTCATATCTTACTGGTCAATTACATATCGTACCCACTTCGTTTTTTCAGTATATATATATATATATAATTAGATTAATTCTGGAATGGAGCACTATGGTGGATGGGGAATTATATGTAAGTAAATAAATCGCTTAATTCAGTCCTACTGATCGTCCAGTACTGCGTAGGGCAAGGGTACAACATCTACCTTTGGATCTGAAACGAAGGATTCGACCCTACAGTACTGGAAGGGACACCGGATAGTCTATAGCCACACCGAAGTATTGTAATACAACGAAACAGCTACCCGTGGATGTTACAATAATTAATTATATATATATATATATATATATATATATATATATATGTATATATATATATATATATATTCTTAATCGGGTATTCCAATTATTTTTTGTTTTCCCAATTCATATTATTTCAACTAAATATTCGTTATTAAGTTTTACTCTGTCCATTTCTCTATATATCTTAACTTGAAATTCTTGCACAACTGCTTCTCCCTCTTTTTCTTTCTTCTTTCTTTCTTTCTTTCTGATACTTATATTGGTGGTTTTTTTGTTTCTATCTTCAGTATTACACTCACTTTAAACCGATTATCCGCCTATCCTTTAGTCTTCTTCTATTTATTCTCCATTTCACAAGTTGAACAGATAATAAATAATATTTTATCCCTAGTCGTTGTCCATATTCATCAAATCACCATAATAATAGGTGAATACATCTTTATCATCCTCAGCAATTTCTACACGAGTTCTCATAGACAGGCAAGATTAATTGCTCTCATATCAGCATAGGAACAGATGTACGTACTCAGGAATGTCATGTGCTTCTACACATTCATGAATTCCTGAGTAAAAGTCAATACAATTTATCTTCAAATACCTATACATACATGCATACGTATATATATATATATATATATATATATACTTGGCATATACGCGTTTACACACAAATACAAACTATTTGGTGTTGGTTGAGATTGAAATACGACTATGAATATATGCATAATCATATATGTGAGTGTATGGCTGTGCCAATGTGCATATGAATATGTGTATATACATGCATTTGTATGTTTAAACGAGTGTACAATAAAGTAAACATGCATGTATATATGATTGCATATATATATATATATATATATATATATATATGCGTGTGTGTGTGTTTGTGTTTGTGCAGATGGACGTAGGAGCGTGCTGGTCTATGTTCTACCTAATATACCAGTAGATTTACATGGATAATCATACGTCTGCATGTATGAACATGATTTATGTATAAGTTGCTGTAATTGTACGTGAGTATTTATGCATATGTGAACGTGTTAGAATATTTATTCAAAAAACACATTATTAATGTGAGCATTTGTGCTTCAATAACTATACACATATATTATTGGATGCGCTGACATAGAGATTTTTATTACGTGATCTATTTACATGAATGTTTTTTATATTTTGCGTAAAATTACAATTTGATAATCTAAAACCTCAACCACCCTCTTCCCCCTCTCTCTCTCCATATATATATATATATATATATATATATATATATATATATATATATATCAGAAAGTAGATCTGCAACACAAACACGTTTATGTTTGTGTAGCGAATCGACCTTCTTCAATATTTCCAGCTCTAGAGTTTAAAGATGAGTGTATAGAGAACTCTACGAAATAAATCTATTACATGTCAGACATTGCTTTATGTCATATTATATGGCAACCCTAATTTGCACTATATATATATATATATATATATATATATATATATATAGTTATATATATATATATATATATATATATATATATATATATATATATATATATATATATATATATATATATATATATATATATATACTTATAAGAAAGGATGTGTTGTTTAAGGTAGAATCATAGAGTGAAAAGACTACGAATCACCACATTTATAAGAATGTAACTTGCTTATGTTTTGCCAGGATAAACGGCAGGCTCCTTCAGGAGCCACAAAGTGGGAAAACTTTGAGAAGATGATGAAAATACATGATAGTACATGAATGACAATGGGTGAAGAAAAATGTGCTGCAATTACGATGAGGGATGTGTTGTCTTGGATACTGTATATCAGGTAAAAGATTTAGTGGAGGTAGAATTCCGTGAAAAGGGAATGCCTTTTTGTTGATAAAGCTGTCTGGGTATATCTGTGAAAATGTCAAAAAGAGAAATAGATTTTTGTGATCTGGTGGTTAGTGTGGAAAAATGGGATATATATATATATATATATATATATATATATATATATATATATATATATATATATATATATATGTGTGTGAAATTTATGAGAAAAAAAGTGGTCGAGAATCATATCGGGCAAAGATATTCATCCAGCATATAATATATCGAGTTCGTTTACATAAGATGTGAACATGAGTTAAAGGAATTTGAAAAGTGCACCAATTGAGTGAATGAGGTGAGTGTACACATTTGACACTACCCTTTTTCGAGCCGGAGACCAGATCAGAGACATAAGACTACTTGAAAAAAGACGTTTGTGTAAGGAATATGTGCATTTTTATGTATGTAGGTATATCAATAAATTTGCAGCCTTGAAAAAATGCATTTATTTCATACGACAAATATTCACTTTCCAACATGATTCGATTCTCTGTCAGTGCACTTGATTCAGTGGTGAATATCGATCACGTACATTGAACATTCCACGGTGAAAAGCTGAGATCAAAATCCAGCTAACTACACGTAAGGCAACAGACTTGATCAAACCTTGTACATATCCACATATGCCAGCACTCACACTTACAAGTACACCCAAAGACTCTCAAACACACACACACTATATATAAATATATATATATATATATGTATATATATATGTGTGTGTGTGTGTGTGTGTGTGTATATATATAAATATATATATATTATATATATATATATATATGTGTGTGTGTGTGTGTGTGTGTGTGTACAATCTGCCCCATATGGGTCAAAGATATAAAGAAAGAAATGGACCGAATGGAAGTACAGCAAAATGAGATCAATTCGGTAAACTAAATGTGTTAGACGAGGAGAAGGCAGACAAGGGGGAAGGTAAAAAGAGGGAGAAGATATCTGTGAAAATTAGATCAAAGGACATAAAAGAGATAACAAATGAGTGGAAAAGAGGAAAAAAAAGGAAAACAATGAAATAGATCAAATACAAATTAAAGAACAGACACCAACAAAGGTAATGGGCTAGATATTCGGGGATGAATGCAAGATGAAATGTAAATCCGGGAAGAGAAGTAAACAAACGGAGCTGAAAAAGAGGAGAAGGAAGAACAATGGAAACATTGGGGAAAGAATTAAAAAAAGAAAAATAATAATGATAAATAATGATAAAAGAGCTGCACAAATCGAATCGATCATTGCAGGAAACAGGGTTCAACAGTGGAAGCTCAATAGAAGAAGTGTTCATTTGAGAAGTTATTTGTGCAGAATTATTTGAGATAAGAGAATGGGAGCAGTGACTTAAGCAAACAAAATAAAACGGCCAGAAAATAATTAAAAACGTGGACTCTAGAACAGGAAAGCATTAGTTAAGATTAATGACTTTTATATGTTAAATTTGAGAATTCATTATTGTTGAAGACGGACTGTTTCCAAATACGATTCATGCTGCTCTTTGCATAAAACACAAAAAATCTAATGGGTTTCGCTCATCCCGAAAGCATTTACTTTATGCAAATTGGGAATCAATATTTGTATCCTGACTTTCCTTATGAAGTTTTCACAAGGAAACGTTCAATATATATGATTGACTTGGACCCCTGAATTGAGTGAATTCACAAGGGAGGTAGTTGTGTTGAGATTATTCGGTGTACTAAGTAAATTTTTTTCTCAACATTTGGCTACAAATATATTGATGCTCTTACATGCAAGTGCATCAATATATTCGTCGCCAAATAAAAAAAGGAATTGATTTTACTCCAGGGAGACCAGAACTAGTTGGACACCGAGGCAGCTTGAATCATATACTCGAACTTTTGTTTCCACCACCAGATGGCACCACTGATACCTTTATTTATATATATAATTTTAGACAATTATCTATCAAGTTTGTGTCAAATATTGCGAGCATGGAAAGTTTTGCATGGGATAAGTTTTTTCATCCCGATAACTTTTTCACTTTAGCAAACAGATGCCTAGTTTATGCTGCAATGTGCCGTTGATGATAACACAGCCTATGTTTATGCAAAGTGGCAATAGTCAGTATAAATCCCTTGGTAGGCAATAGGATGCAAACCCTTGGTTTGAAGGTTAGGGTCGGCCCTATGCACTTTGCACTTCAACTTGAAATTTCATTATGCACGCATATTCAGGGTATGAACCCAGTCACACAAGATCCTGCTCTCGTGGAAAACACTTCATGAAGCCAAACCCTTCATGCCTAAAAGCCTCTCTCTCTCTCTCTATATATATATATATATATATATATATATATATATATATATATATATATATATATATATATATAAGTTTTGTAAAATGTCCCCAATTCAGAATGTATTGCTACTCTGATGATCTTGTACGAAACTGCATAGCTGAATATTTGCCTTGGAAATACACACTTCCCTGTTCTAACCGTTATATATATATATATATATATATATATATATATATATATATATGAATATATATATATATGTGTGTGTGTGTGTGTGTGTGTTTGTGTGTGACAGAGAGAGAGTGTGCGTGTTTGTGCACGCATGTGTTTGGCATAGCACAGTTATAATGTCCTATCTAGACATACTTGTGCGTATGCTCGCTGCATACTAATTGGACGCGTAACATTATGTGGTTGCTTACTATGTATAGAGGTGTATGTTTTATTGATGTATGGTTGTATGCCAATACATGTACATGCTATGCCTTATATATCATCGTACATGTGTGAGCTAGATATTCCGTCGTGAATGTTCGGTTATAATAAAGTCCATTTCGACACACATGCTCAGACACGAACACACACACACAAAACACAGATGTTCTCACGCAGAAAAGCAACAGAAATGTATTCTAACTCATGAGTACAAATATGCTTATCTTTCATCCATCATAAATAACTTATGACAGATGTATATACAACCCTCATATTGACGCGAAAATCATTTCGTTTCCTCGTTTACAAGTAAGAAATATTCAGAAGCTGGGGAAATAGATTTCTCACAACTTACAGAAACGAAAATCGCTCTGAGGCTTGGCTTTTTTCATCTTACTCGACACAGAAAAAGTCATTTCTAGACAAGAAAGGTAAAAATGTGTTCATCAGTAATGTCGAACATCAATAGACACGTATTGTTTAAACTAGTTTCACCCGACTGCCTACTTTTACTTCGTCTTCTTATCAAACAAAATGGCGCACTTATATACCCTAATTCAATATTCGATATCAATTATCATTAATAATGGCATCAACGGCAGCAACTGCTGTGAACATCTGCAATTTCGACATTTATAGTAAGGATAAGAATATTGAATTCTTTTGGGGAAAATATCGAACATCATGATCTATAAAGTTGTCTCGATTATATGATTGCATCGATTGACAATTAAAAAGTCTGGAAGAAATCACTTATTGCTTCGGAGTGTCTTGGAACAGTACAAAACGCTCATACCATACAAAACGCAAATACAAAGACCCACATGTGCATACAATCATACAAAAAGACACATGCCTCTCCCTACACGCATAAACACACACATCAAGTTGGTCTTTATTTCAAAAATGCACATGAACCCGCTGAAAGTGTTCCATATTTGTTGAAAAGAAGCATCAAAATGTTTTTTTCCTATCAATTAATACCTAGGGAGTGTTCAGTGACCTTGAATTTCTTCCTTTTATCCTTTAATTCTCCTAAAGAGAGCTAATGAATGAATCGATCTTTGATTATCGTATTATCTTAATATGCATTCATTAGATTTGTTAATTCCTCTATTTCCGCTCATAAATATCATTATATGAAACCAGCATCGTAAAGTACTCCCCTTTATCACTAAGGACTCTTACCTGAAAAATGAATAGAAATACTCTTACTAGCCAGGTATATTGCAAATTTCTCTGTACAGAGTGATTTTTTCATTAAGTTTCGTACATTTCTATCAAATGACTTGATGTGTATTTTAACGTTGAATACCTTTTTCCAATGTAATTTGTATATGGAGATACCAATCAAGATGTTTTACTTTTCTCTTAAAAAACAACTTAGGAGACGTCTAGATAATTATGGGTTGATATGATAAGGGTCAACATGAAAATTTAGATCCCTAACTTTTTCCAATTTTTGAGGAAACATAGTCAAAAATCGTCCGCTGAAATGCATTAAAAAATCCTCATTTTTGTGCGATTCAGTCAAGAATTGTACTATTTCAGAACCCAATTATTCGAAAAAATGTCATTTTTTTATGATATAATGAATAAAATATACAATAAGACTGAATTAAACTAAACCATAATAACACAGAAATGTTCAACGTAAGAGCCCATACAAGCACAGAGTGATGGCATATGGCTTCTGCAATAATGTTCTTATGGCTTGCTCAAAGTTCATGGACTGATGGAAAAGCTTCAGAAGTCAACTTATCTCTTCTCTCAACACTCTGAAAATGTCAAGGTAGATCCGGCAATTCTACTTTTGTGCCATCCAACAATGACTCCTGGAGCTCATAGTTGGAAAACATTTCTTCGATAGCAGGATTAAAAGGTTCAATTTGTGAAAGATTAATCTATTCTGACCAGAGTGTGGCTTCCAAATTCGACCTGTCTTAGTATTCATCACCCCTTTCCCTTTCATCTGTCACATCTTAAACCTTCGGATAGTAGACAATGCTTCACATAATAATGATATCAACTCCAAATATGCTGTAATATCACACGATACGCCAGTAACTTTGAAAATACAAACTTTTCTTTTTTTCATTCATCAACTAAATCTATCTTATAATAAGAGTGAAATAGACCAAATAATTTTGTATACAACCACAAACGATTGAGAGGGTTTTAGTAAAAGGAAGAAAATACGTGCAAAGATTTTACCCGATCGTACCAACTTTTATTTGATTTTCATGTTAAAAATGCTCCCAAAATTGGATAAAATTGGCTAGATCCGTCCCACTTTAGGGCTAAATATGTTTCATGCCCATTCAAAGCCCGATCGGCAAATAGAATAATTATATACTAGGACTCCATAACAAACAAATGATCAGAATTGTACATTCACACTTTATACTTACAATATTTGCAATTGATAAGCTGGAAGAGTTTTAGTATTGCAAGCATTCAGTTCAAATTTGATGTATCAATGTCAAATCGGAAATATTGAAGATTGGGGGGGGGTAATTCTTATTTGGTTAAGATTTGCATTGACTACCTTTCAAAAATGGCTGTAGTCGGTTAAACATTCCAATTTTCAGTTACCAATGGCTGAAAGTATTGAATATATATGTTTTGATTCGGCTATAAAATAGAATGAAATTACTATTCCAAATGTATACGGAGAATGTGTCACTCAGCCTACATTTATATCTTTATAATATAAATGTTTATTGTGAATAGAAATAATTTCTTGGAAATTAACAATTAAAGGTAACAAAAACAAAATCGAATTGAAAAAAATGAAATATGGGTTTACTTTCTTTCTGGGATTTAGATATTCTAAATCTATGTCGTTTATATTTTTATATAATAGAATATTTCATATTATCTGCATTTCTCTTTCAATCTTGCAAGAACAAGCAGAATATGTGTTGCTATTATAGGTATGGTAGATTTTATTTTTTGTGAGGGAAAGCGGTGTTGGCAATTGGTTGTGTGTATCTGGGTGATGTTGTTACTGAGGACAAAGGAATTTGCCTCTGTGGTTGTGTTGTTTGCACCATGCACCGACATCACTGGAAATGTTGGTGGAGGAAGGGAGATGTATGGTTGCCATGACAGCATCCAGAATATGTGCGCCAAGTATAATTGTGGATGCGGGGGTTAAACAGTGTAAAGAAGACAGAGACACTTATCTTGACGAAAAAAAAAAAGTACAATGATGCGAAGACATTTATGACAATACAAGGCTGAAAAGGTAATGCATGTAAGAAAACATTGATACGATCGATTGTGAAGAGAAAAGGAGAGGCCTGTTTAGTTAAGAAGGTTATTCCCACACACAAAAATGAAATACTGGAAAGAATAAGTATTTAGAGGAACACGTAACATATTGGGTCTAATATCGTTTGGATCTACCGAATGGAGACTGATTAGTACTGCATATTACAATGAGTGGTGTGTTTGACCAAGCTAGATTATTATAAGGTGATTAGTTTAACTTAGGTGCAAGAATGAGCTAAAAAAGAAGAAATAGTAGATGCAGTGTTCGCGTTGTTGCCAAATATTACTCAAATGGAATAGTTGCAGTGTTTGCATTTAGTAGCAATGTACCTGTTGCGTATTCTCACATCGAAGAAGAGTAGTGACAAAAGACGATATATATAAAGTCTTTGTCAAAGAATAGGAACCCCTCCGGCTTCGAGTTAGAAGAGAAAGTAAGACGGAAAGTTACCAGTTAGAAAGCTTTGGTAAAAGAGCAAGTACACACGTGTTCAGAGCTTTTATAAGAGAATGTCGGAAATAACGTTTCGGATATTTAGCTAAAAGAAGGCTTCCATACTTAATCTTGATTAAATGGAAAGGGAGCTCCAGAATACTTTTTAAACAAACGTCGTCCTTACACTTGTTTTCTACAAGAGCACAGAATACGTTAGCCTGATTATCTCTTTGGGTTACATCGCAATAACATCCCATAATTTGAATATTCCACTCTTTGAAGTTGTTTCCCCAAAAAGTGTTGAAGACTCGGAGAAAATACTTCGTCAGCTTTTATTACATCAAGTCCCAACTATCAAGATTTTTTTATGATTGCATTTTAAATCAAATTGCTATTCAATTTTGTCTTTCGAATTAGATTAAAAGTGAAAAATGGATTCGTTCCATCATAAAGTGAAATACAAGTGTTTCTGTTGGTTTTTACATTATTCCACGCAGATAAGTAAATCTTATTCATGCTGAGCATCATCTTAATATATCCAAACATCGGAGAGATTATTCCTGGAACATTTCTACATCGAACGTAAGAAATAAAGGTAGTCCCCATGATTTTTCCTTCGAATTTCAAATATTTGACCGCATAGAAAAGACCACTCTAATATGTGAATCGGTGTTTCTGAAAAGCTCTGGAGCCAATTGCGTGAAATGATGTTCTCAATGAAAGGAAAAGAATTGAAAGAAAATGTTTATTTTCATTTTGTTTTGGCCGAGTGATTTTGTAGAGCTGTGTGAAATATCCATTAAGACGTGGGAATGAATAGATTGATCAATCCGTTTAGATTTATTGACCTTTTGGATTGCATCTTGTACAGATGCAAACACACCTCCGTGCCCACCCATGCATACGATCACAAACACACACACACACACACACTCGTGCGCAGGGACATACATACGCACAGACAGACACATGCACGCGCACAAACGCTTACTCAAGCACACATCCGCACACACGCGTTTGAGTGTGCACATATGTTTATACACACACACATGCATGAGCAAAAGCAAATGCAAGCGTGCAGTAGATAGAGAAATGAGCTTTTGTGACGCTTTTATAAAGCTCTGCACTTGCAAGGGCACAGACTAAACATTGCTAAATGCCAACCAATACAACACCTTGAAGTAAAAAGCGCCTGTTTCTTAAGATGCATCTCCCAACGGTGTTTACGGCTGGTGAAGAAAAAAAATTTCCGTTGGATGCGTCTGCTTAGTGACCCTCGCAAGTTTCAAGTTTAGTCGAGACCTGGCCTCTCACATCTCAAGTTATTCTGTTTTTATTTTTATGATCACTCCCTCGGCTAGTCCACCGATCATCCAGCTTAAAGTGAACTCAATTATCAAATTACGATTGAGATTTTTCCTCACTTTTGGCTCATACCGGGGAATGAACGTGGGATTGCGTTTGTGAGACAGACGTGCTCGCAATTACACTATATGAGCATAACGTAGGCATAAAAATACAACTACACTTATGCCGATTTAAGTTAATCAGAACAATTAGGAATAACATATTAGTGACCCACATTAAATGGATTCATTCCATGATGCATGATGAAGTTTACTTAGTTTTCAGCTGATAATACCAGCCATGGTCAGTACAGCCCTAAACTTCAAATATCTAACTCACCTAATCGTGTTTCTGTCATAGTTCCAAATGAGCTTATGGGCTTTATTCCAATCTACATATTCCATATCGTTTCCGTTTTCAGACAAGATCCCAGCATTTTTCCGGTTTTCTACTCCTTCACTTTAACCATGTGGTCGTGGTAAAGTCACGTTTGCGGTCTTGCATTTTCCGATTCCATGGAATTAACTGAGCTGTCTTGGAATGTGGAAATGATGAAAAGCTCCAAAAATAAAATGAGAGATATAACCGGTGAGCAAATTAATTGTAATGATTTTGAATCAATTCCTTCACTTGACTACCGATAATATCAACTTTTCAAAATTACTGTAAGTCATTTCGGACTACAACCAGCTAACAAGTGTAGTTTGAGACCAGATATTGGATACTGCACGGCAATCAATATCCAGCTACAATTATTTTTGGGCTGCAGTCAGATTTGGAAGCTTTCCGGGGATTTTGAAAGAACCCCTCTATTTTGTTTTAAGTTATTCTTGTCCTTTGCTTTCCGCCATACCCATTATTTATTGGGAATTGCTTTCTATAAGTCTTTCCTCGTAGCACTTTATTGTTGTTCTGCTTAAGCAGTGAGCTATTGCGCCAATCAAAACACAGTTAATCCATCAAACGCAACAAATAAAGGTGTTTTAGTATTTATTAAGCACAACTTAATCTCAAACATGCCTAATAAAGGCCAACAGTCTTTATTCATTAGGATATTTCATAGGGTTTATTGCGAATGAAAAGAAAAAACATATGGTTATTAGTGCTTATTCAGTATAGCTTAGTACAGCCGCAGTGAAGTATTAATAGTATATAAAACATGCTTGAGAGCTTCTGTTAAACGGCTAGGAAGACAAACATTTACATATTGATGTTTCCTAAGCTCAGCTTAGAACAGCATACGACAACAATTGTAACATTCACAGCAAAGAATACAATCTCTAGATTATTAATGGTATATGAAACGTAATTGCAAGCCACTAATCTACAGCAAGGTCCATGAATTTTTGTGAATCAGTAAAAAAAAATCATTGAAGTGAAATGCAATGTAATTACATGTACATGAACATTCAAAACGTCAAATGTATAGAACATTTATTCTCATAAAAAGTACCATAAGGCTGTTGTATCGGTGTCAATGTGTCATTAATCCACGATTAGAATTCTGCCGAATTTATGTGAAAGTGTAGATGTGAACAAGTTCTGCCCTTATGGTACCATTTCCCACGAATTCTATCAAACGATGCAGAAATTTTATGATCCTGTGATCTAAAACTCCCGACGTCAGAAATTTATCAATTAGCTCTGGCTTTAGCAAAACGCAACGACAAATCATTTTAGAAATGTAAATAGGGCCTTAAATAATTCATTGTACAACATCACGCATTATATATAATTCAGATGGAACAAAGCATATGTAATATCCCTCGTAATGCAAATCATTTGAAGTGAAAAGAGTTTTGATCAAAAAATTTTAAAAAAACAAATCAAAAGAGACGTTGGAGGGAGGTAGATATAGAATGAAAATGGCAAGGATATGTGGGGAATGAAAAGAGAAAGAGACATAGAAAGGAAGAAAGAGAGACGGGGATGAAGAGAAGAAAGGAAAAGAGAAAGAAAGGGAAATATGACAGGAGAGGTTCGCTATGTTATCTGACAAAACACTCGTAAATTATACCACTATAATTTGCAATCACATAAGTACATATTCAGAAGCCACAAACCACACACGAAGATTTGCTCGTATACTAGAGGCAAAAAATAACTAAAGACCTGAGCATAGACAATATATAAAAGCAATCAAAAAAGCTTAAAAGAAACATTCTAATATACACAAAAGCTCAAGGCCCAGAGGAATAAAAGGAAAAGCAGGAATTCAACAAAAATATTTTTAAAAACATGCATTAGAAATATTTTAAGCGAAATAGAGATAAATTTCATTTTTTAGCCAAACTAAATATTCGACAAATACATTTCAAAACTGAATACAGGAATAATGCAAAGACCAAAAATAGCTATCATTTTTATTGTGACTGTTATAGAAACAGCACACACTCTCCCACTCTCTCTCTCTCTCTCTCTCTCTCTCTCTCTCTTGCACCCCAGACTCCTATATTTTGCATCACTCTAACATCTGTTCACACATCCTGACAAACCATCCCTAATATTTTGAGGTCTTGGAATGCACAAACATTTCCCCCTAATGAATTGACGGCAATTGCTCCTTCGTTTACGCTTCTTCAGCACATTGAAGGTTTTTTTTTTAATAAGAATTCTCTACTTTTGGGTGGCGAGAGGTATCTGTATAAGTAGAAATTGACAGCCTGAATCTGGTAATTCAACACACCTATATCATTCCATACCAAATCATTTGATTTTGAGAATTTCCGCTGAAGAAGTCACTGGTTCTACTATACCAAGTCCAAAATATTTGGTATATAATAATCCAATAGATTTTAAGTTAAGAATCTTGAAAATTTAACTCGATTTTATTCATTTTGCTAAACGAGCCTTTCTAACGAACGTTCGATATCTACAGATTATTTCATATGGTATACATGAGGCCATTCAAGCATCATTTTCATAGGTTTACCATATATTCTTACATATCTGAAGATGATCCGTCAAATTTTTGGTGTTATTGCTAAATTTGAATGCATAGTGGGTGCTAAGCGGTTATCCACCTGATCCACTCCCCAAAACCTCATTATTCTGTAACTGTAGCTTGGAAGACTTCTTTCTTTATTGTAAAGTGCCAATTCACAGGATCTTCGAATACAACGATATGACATTCCCTTTTGATTGGGCCAAGAATGCTTTTGCCACGTATATTGTAGTACATATACACGCACACACACACACATATATATATATATATATATATATATATATATATATATATATATATATATATATATATATATATCATTATGTTTTTGTAAGTGAGCATATCTATTTCTATATATATTTACCTATCAAATTCATATCTTCCCCACTGTCTCTCTCTGTCGTTCTCTTTCAATTTCTCTCTGAGTCCATTATCATTTTGTCTCTAGACAGAAGCTTTCTGTTGCAGAGTGGGTGCATATATAATGCATGTGTGTACGTGGGTGTGAAATATGCTGCAGGCCAATGTGTGTGATGAAACATGTGCATCCATCGGAATGGTTTCATATAGAAAGGCTTTCCAGTGCCCGGAATAGGGAATTAGCAGGTCAATTAGAAGTTGACCTCCGAGGAAGATAATACTTTGAATGACCCCTCCGGTTTCAGACACACTGACGACGTTCCCTCTTTTGCAAAGATAAAGATGTTTTTTCCTCGGGAAAACCTACCCAAGACTCGAAAAATCCGAAAATTCTCAGTCGAATATTCGACGTGTGGTGGGTCAGTTTTCGTTTGGGCTTTGGTACAGGTAACAGTGATTCTCGGGTCGGGGACAGCACGCATGGCGCATGCACGTTGCTCAGGTAACTCGTGGGAATCAAAATCCATACATAAAGACTCTTACCCCTTCCCACTCGGAAAGAAATAAGACCAGGTGATACCAGCACATCCGCATGGGCCTGAGATTGTATGTGGCAGGTGTGGTCAAGACTGAGTGCGCAAGTGCAATGTCGTAGCCAATGAGGGCTACAAGGGTTCGGCATTGCTAAACGCATTAGGAACCACTGGACTCGTCCTTCGGGATCCCCCATTATTATTCTGCCCAGCTGCAGTATAGCAGTTCGCTCTAGGGTGGCGCTGTCCCATTACACTAAGAGGGACAGGTCGGGCTCTTCCTGATGCTTCATCGTCCTCAGTTGCAGCGACTAGAGGTGTTTTGTAGATGCTTCAACCCACGCTAAACTCGACTTTATATTACGTTTTGTTTTTCGTTGAATTGCGAGTAAATAGTGCCCGACGTCACATGGAAAGATCACAAAACAGTGCAGTACATTACTGGAAAAACAGGAGTCAGGGATGTGTTAGACTTCCTTAAGAAACTCAAATGTCAATGGGCTGGTCATGTTTTTCAGAAATGTCAGATAACCGATTGGATTCGCAACTCACAACATGGATCCCATGAGATCATAAGTAAAACAAGTTCAAAAGTATTGGTTCTGTGACACCCATGATATAGTGGTCTGGGGAATCCTGGGAACAATGTCCAAAAACGGATGCTAAAAGGATGATGATGATGATGATGATGATGATGACTGAGCGAGTGAAAGAGAAAACGAACGACTGGAGTGTGTAAGAGTTGCGGAATAGAGAAGTCAGTGTCCAGCTATGAATAAAAATAACAGTCGGGACTTTGCCTATCTCAGATTTCAGAAAAAAAATGAAATTATCATTTTATTACATCATAGATAAAAGTGATTATTATTACCATAGAAATACGAACCCATCCTCTGAATCGAAATCACCTAAAACATACTGAGCGTAGGGTTAAGAACTAATTTGCTAGAAACATTTGGGGGGGGGGGGACAAACTTTCATCCGTTCATGTCGAGTATTATGGCTGATAGTCGAATACACATAAACATACAGATGGACCAACTTGAAACAAATTATAAAAAGATTATAAGGTATACAAAGGAGGACGAGATGACTTCAGCAACAAAATAATTGTGTTAAGCACCATTTCAATAAGAGTTTTCACGCATATCATGAGACTCTACAACATTTGCCATCATTGTGTTTAAACTATGAATGCTAATACCTTACCAAGACATATCTCCACACTCTAGAAAATACCTTTCCATACACAGCATTAACTTGAAGCTCAAATATTTTTCACGCATGTTATAGATATGTCACGAAAATGAAAATAACGGAATAAGGTTGATGCAATCAATAAAAAAAAATGTAATATCTTTCACTTTTTGTTGTGCATTGATCACTAAGAAAGGATTGTGAATGCCAACTCAGGGGTCAGTTTAGCAATGACTTACACTCTGAATTAACCTCTCCCTAAAAACTTATTTGGAAGAATCTTTTCACATAAGAAGTAAATGATTGAATTTTCAGTCGTCTGCCTCAGGTGATTCAGTCTCCACGCTCGATAGATATTTAGCCAGACAGACCAATTTCAAAATTCCAGAAGCCTATGTTGACAGTTTTGATATACGGTTTCTAATTTCTCAAACTGATCTTATATCCTCATAGTTTGGAGAAAAAAAAAGTTGGAAAAATTCAAAATAAATGGAGCCAAAGATCGAATTGGTTAATTGATTTGTTACGTAAGTAAGCAAATGAAAATTGAATTAAACCTGTGTGGAATCCTCACGTGTGTAACACTACGGAAAAAAAGGATTAACGATGAAACGAATTTAAGATTCTTCAGTGCTATTTACTGTTTCTTGAGGATACGGCTAATTACGTGAAACATCTTCTAGCTGAGAATAATAGCCAGGGGAAATGCAGACTGCAAGTCTAGGAAATGGACTGACCAAAAGCGTCGGTGAGAGTCTTTTTAATTACTTTAGAAACTGCAGCAGATAGATAGATAGATATGAAATCCCATAAGCAGAAAAGAAATGACTTATATGATATTAGATTGAGAGAGCCAAGTGGATAATAACAGAGAGAAGAAGAGGGAAATTTGAATGAACGAAGATAGATAGCTATGAAGAGAATTGAACGTCACTTTTCCAAGAGCCAATCTACCTAGGAAAAAATAATTTGAAATTCTGTCTACAACCTTGGCTCGAGCACCAACCCTTAGCACTGTTGGGAAATATGCAACTTCTTCAACTTAATATATAATAAAGAGAGCTCCACTCTTGAATGATGGTTAACAAGTTAATCTAACAGACAATCACTACCGTAGTGAATTTGTGCATTACTTGTGTCCCACAATAAGAGCCCTATACCACACAAAGCTAAGCATAGTGCTGATAATTTTGAAAAGTCATCATCATTTTAGGAGTTGATCGGACGATTGCATACGATGGAAAGTAAAAGACATCGGTAGTCCGACATCTATAATACTTGCAACTCTAGGGAAGCTAAACATGTTTTGAAGAACAGTATTCAAATGTTTAGACTCAACCCGGGCTCGAACCCTAACGTCTAGCATGATGGAAAATTCAAAACTATTTCAGCTAAGTGTCGGGCTAGAGGAAATGCCTTTGTGCGTGACTCAAAGCAATCTTTGCATATAGTAGTGCCCTTCGCTCAAATGGCTGCTATTTGTAAGCAATACATTCCAAAATTCAAAGTATGGGATTCCACTATCATGTTTAAATGAGGCCAACGCATCACACATCCTTGAATTGTTATGCATTAAACCAAACACAAATCATTAAGATGCCATTCAAAGAAAATATTAAAAAAAGCAGAATTCAAATAATGAATGCTATTTTCAACGTGATGAAACAAAACGTTGTACATTAAGTAATACAATATCTTTTACTCGCCGTCAAGTATTTGATGCTCATGACAAAATGACTTTTGCTTTGAAATAATTAGTGGAGGAAACTCAATGTTACCTGAGATGATAATGAACTAATGGTATTAAATATTGATAGAAATGAAGATTTGTCTTTATTCTGTCGCGAAAAGCGGCACATCATTGAAATTCTACTATGCTACTTATCGATGAAAAGCATCAGCAAACATTTCACCCCTTTCATGTGCTTTCATCTTTTAAGTCCTTACCCTTGGGCTTGTCCTACATTGCTTGCATTTTGCTCGTCTAATTGATCTTCTATCCTATTTCAGCGCGTTCACATTTTCTCCATTTCCTTTCCGTCAGTCTTTGAAGTGTATAGACTATCTATCCATCTATCTACGTATATATATATATATATATATATATATATATATATATATATATATATATATATATATATATATATATATATATATATATAATTAAACTAAAGAAAATGTAATTACTAATCCAAGACATTGGGGCAATGATATATACACACATATGAACAACCAGAAAGCAAGAATCACTTCAAATTCGGTGGAAACAAAAATATTTCAGATTTTTCCAGATTAATATCAAAGATTAGTAATAAAGTGTTGTTTATTTACATATATGTTTTTTTTTACTAAGATTTGGAAGTACTTTTTGTAGTTCTTAGTCTTGAATCACTTGTTTAAATCATACAGTGGCTGACTGACTTTATGTCTATTGATTTTTAGAGATTCAAACTTGAGAAAAATGTAATTTTTGAGCCAAGTCTTTCGCAAACCTAAATTAATTGATAAGTTGATTCCTACAACTTACCGACACTGGAATTCTTTAAAACTACTTTCTTTCTATTTTTCTTCTAATGAATCCACTAGTGTCATATTTCAACTAAAATCCCCGAGCTCTTTCATGTCAGAATTTGATGGGAATAAGGGAGATGTATGAACAATCCAATATCTCTAACTCAAGTAATTGTAGATCGGACTAAAAAGGGATAGATCTGTTATGATAAGTACCTGGAAACAGACCAATCAATCTCACGTGAATGAATATCAAGAAAAATACAGCACAACACTAGGAAGAAGAGGAGTCGAATTATACTTCAAAGATTTTTTTAAAAAAAAGAAAAGAACACTGCTGTGGGAAGTGGTTACTGCTCTGACCCGCCACAACACTCAGGGGAAAAAATTCCCAAAACCTATGGATGGTTCTCTATGCTTGTATCATTTTCGTATCATACTACGATATAACGCTTGGAACTCAGGTAAAATTGTTTAAAAATCTGAGATCAGACTTTAGAATGCTCAAATTTTCTGGAACAAATCTTATTTATCAGTGTAACTCTTCAATCCTGAGGTTGTAAGATTTTAACATAGACTTTCATGATTACTACAAGCCAGTGTGAGGTCATATCCAGGATCAATAACTGATAATGGAACCATGTAACCCAATGCAACCCACCACAGGATACTTGGAATGATGATGGGCACCGCCAAGTAATAGCAACTTCCCAGACCCCTCACCGGCATGTCATGAGCCACCATGGCTGGGCATGGCCTCACATTCCTCATGTTTCGCAAGATCCAAAATATACCTGCTGGGTCATCGGTTCCAAAAGGTGAAGTCACATCACTTGCTTTGGATGGGGGAGATGTAATCCAAGAGCAAATGCCCTAACACCACAACAAGAATGTCACTGGGAAAAAGACCGTTCCTGCTGGGCCAACGGTCTCAAAAGGCCAGGTTACATCACTTACTTTGGGTGGGCGTGATGTGCCTATAGAGCTTCTTCCTTAAACACGACCTAAAAAGCATCACCAAGAAAACAACACGATACATAGGATCCTGCAACATCTGAAAAATTTCTATACGAAAAATGAGATCAAAAACATCTAATGAGACAGTATCAATAATATCACTCGGCGAAGATCCAATCACACTAAACAGCAAACATCTTTCATGCAACTACAGAAAGGAAAAAGGAAAAGGAGTTGGCTGTCTTATCATTAAAAGACTCAAGGACAATGTTGTTGGATTCAAAGCTATCTCAGACCATGTAGCCAGTGTTACTGAGCAGCTCTCAAAGAGGTACAAACTGAACATCAATGAAGTTTACACGTCCACATCACAATCATCCGACGAAGTGATAAATAGCATCTACGACGATTTTAAATCCTTACATCAGGAAAGTATTTGAACCTCATGATGGGAGACCTCAATGCCCAAATGAGACAAAGTAATGGAAATGCATCGGCAAGTACGGATACAAAATACGGAATGAGAGGGGTGAAGATTTCGTAAATTTTGCAACTGTGAACGGGTTATAAATATACATTGAAGGAAAAGTAAACTTTAAGGACTGGCGTGAACAAGTTTACATGAATGGATGCATGAACAAGTCTATTTCAGATTCTCTAGTAAATATGTTACATACAATTTCCATTTTATAGCTTACTTTACGTGTTCGGTAAGTAATTATATATTTCCGTAAAAATGTTTGTGGTGCAAAATAAATGTTTGTTTTTTACCATTGAACTATGGATTTATTGCTAAATCCATTTTTGAATATATATATTTCTATGTGTATATTTACCAATATATATATATATGTGTGTGTGTGTGTGTGTTCTATTTATCTACTGTCCCACCACAGCGGAATTTGACACAAGGTCGGGCTTAACGTGGGGAGAATAGGAGGCACCCTTCCAAAAATGGCTCCAACCGACGCAGCTACGGTTTGCTTTGCAACCAAAGCAACCTCCGCCACGAAAGCATCCACCAATGACCTGCTCCTTTAAGTGCAATGGAGCAGTGCTGCTCTGGCGAAACCTAACCCCCACCCCCGCAGCTTGGCCGAGTAATAATAGGAGGGCCAAAGGACGAGTCCAAAGGCTCCCCAATGCGGAGCCTCATTGGCTAACGCATTGCACCGGCGCACTCGGTCTTTGACACACCTTCTCCAACCCACTCTACAGGCAAGTGTCAGTACCGGCTCCTCAGGCTCTGCCGTGGAAATACTACACTTCGATCCTGCCAAAAAGGGCGAATGTTTGAGTGTGTGTGTGTATATATGTGTAAGTGTATGTGCCTGTGTCCCTATCCATACTCACGTATGTACAAACTTATAATCTCAAAATCCTAATCTAGACACCTGATTTAAGGTTGAAATGGTTGCGTTCTTCCGATTGGTGCATGTGTTGAAGTTGGGCCTGAATTTAAAAAAAAATGATATTCACAACTAATTGACTATCTTTGTACTTGTAAGATAAGTACAATACAATTTTCCCAATGTTATTTGTTGAAAGCGTGGTGAAAAGCAGAACAGTCCAATTTATGGAGTGTATCCAAATAATGAAAGTTTTTGTTGAAATTTATAGGTTCAGAAGCTTAATGAAATTGAAAATTTTAATTTCACCCTTTAGTTTTTGAATAATTGTTATAACTGCGGGGAAGAGATGGTATGCGCCACTCTATCCCCTCAGAGCCACCTATTACTTCTAATTGCTTTCTGTCCCAGTTTTGAAATATTGTGCAATGATTCTACTCTATTTCTCAAGTTATCACACTCTCTCTTTCATCGACTGTGGTTCTAGATTAATCGGTGTACTCTGTCAGCGACTCGTATTTACATTTTTGCAGTAATTTCAAAACTTGTGGATAAGCCGCACTATATGCTAATGTGCTGATGTCATTACTTAACAGTTGTTTCAGGGAAAGTTTATATAACTTGAAATCTAAATTCCATTAATTTAACTAGCCTGTATGTTTTTAATTGTAAAAAATAATTGTTTATGTAACTTAAGGTATAGACCGTTCCTTCTGACGACACTTAGCTGAGATTTAATTTCTCTGAGATTTATAAATCTAGATTTTCCTTTCAGATAGATCCTACATTCATTATTTAAACTGTTGGATAGCATTAAGTTGTGAAGAACATTCGACTTAATTATTGTGATTTTTTTTTTATTGTGATCCATTATTCAAAAACCAAACATATTTTGATGAGGCTATACTATACCTACGTTTTAATTCATGGAATGAAATTCTCTGGTTATGAAATTTTAATTTCCGATCTATTACAGATGCTCCGATGTGTAAATTGTTTAGATTTTGTTTCTCTTTGGAATAAACAGTTGCAAGATATATGATGTTTTTCCAAAACGTTCAATGTCGGAAAGGCATTGGTCTTCTGTTTATGTTGTATCAATGGTTTGAAATTTCTTTCTGTGTTATCACAATTTGATTTTGCCTTGTTACAATAACTGACTTTTATAGTATATGTTTTTATCATATAATGGGTTATCCTTTGGGAATGTTTCTCAATTAGATTTAAGAAAAATTTGCCAATATTACATCTAAGGTATTAGGAGGATTAATCCTCAAAACTTTCCTTTTTCTGTTTTTGTTTTTTTATTTCTTTTGTCATCTTTATTTATGGAATTTATTGTTGTATTAAACCTATTTTTATGTAGGACCTTATTATAAAATATATTTGACCTCATTAAACATATCAATGTTGGAAGGGTTTCTAGCTAACTTACTGTTGCTAAATTTAGGAAAATGTTTGATGACCGTTGGGTAGTTATTTCTATAAATTTGATGTTGATTATCATTCATAAAATGTTTATCGCACTTATTAAGTAGGTTTGAAGAGATACCTAGAAAATTAACAATTTTGATATTAGAAACAATCTCTACTTTGAAGCCTACGCTTTTAAGCGCTGCTGTTATTTTTCACCAATCATGTTAGATTTCGGGCCATCGCTTTAACTACCATTAACCCATCGTCCCTATATATCCCTACGTCTTCCTAAGGAAAATAACTATCGAACAAGTGCAGAATATACAGGCCAATAAAATCCGAAATCTGTGCTGAGTCAAGCACGTCCAGGGTAAAAGAGTTGATAATTCCTGCGATCGACTTAAACTACATCAAGATCTAAATTTGAATAAGAGTAAAAAAATCAAATTCTGTATAAAACTTGTAATAAAATGCATTAACAGTAATTGGAAAACAACTGGCTCGCTTAACTTAACAACATTGGATGATATAGAACTGTATGATATTTTTTAAATCTCAAAAAATGAACATTATATCTATTTTCTAGAAAGAGAGATTGATAGAATTAAGAAGTAACCTTCTTAGTTGCATATAAAAAATACAAATTAAAAGTAAAGGAATCTAATGACTTTTATTGTTTAATGTAAGAAAAATGTTGCAAGGAAGATGGTGCTGCTAGTCTTATGTTAACCTTAAAAATCTTTGCTTTTAGTCAGGCTTGAACAACTGCAAGTCCAGTAGTAGAACATACTACTCACTCGAGCGTTTTGAAGACTCATTATTGGAACTGATTAATGAAAATCAAAGTGATCAAAAGATAGGTACTGATATAGATAGAGAAAAGATTGATAAGAAGAAACAGCCGTTCGGAGATGGATACGTTGCGATATACCTTTGTAAAATGTGTCTGCTAAATTTTATACTTACGCTAGCAATAAGCTGGAGAAAAGAATTGAACACAAAATGTACATTAATGGATCAATTTTGAATCCTTCTCTTTCGAAGACGGAAAGAAAAACATTTCATTATTAAGGTAAATCAAAAGCTGATAATTAAAATATGAATTTCGGAATGAGTAAAGACGTAGGCGAGGGCTTAAAGAAAATATTTCTTCTCAGACAATGTTTAAGAGGATTATGTTTATTGTGGCACTAAATCCGTTGTGTGAAGGAAGGTACCACTTCTCAGTACCTGGACCACTCAATATTCGGAGAAAATAGAAATTTTGATTTGCAATTTATTGAATAGATCTTATTAGAATCGGCAAGCATGCGTATTTTATTGAGGAGATTTTGTTCATATTGGTCTGTCTTTTTCAACATATTTGTACGCACGAGATTCTTGGAAATAAATTAGCAACGGCTTGTAGCGATTTTACTTTGGAAAAGTCCATATTTGATAGAAATAATGAAATAAAGTATAGAGGGCACATTTATAGATCAATTTTATGAGATAACTAGATGGAATTTGTTTAGTTTTAGAATAAATACACAGAGGCGAATATAAACGCCTCCAATTGGATTGATTCAAGAACAAAGTTAACATTATTTGTGATTATAATATTAGTGTAATAAAGCATGTCTTCAGATCCTGCAAACATGAGGAAAAGAAAAGTTCCACCTCTGCGTCATTTTTACTGTATTGATCATAAATAAGTACACCTCTACCAATTTTTTTTTTTTTTAGTTAATTTCCTTTTAAACAGAACAAACCCTTTCTAGTGGAGCGTAATGAAATTAAAAACTGATATTATTAGGGATTATTCATTACCGAACTCTATAGCATTGAAACCCTGTAACTAAAAAAAATAATATGCATCAGACAAAAAACGAAAATAGATATTTATATCAATGTCCTGTGTGACTTACTTTATTTTCTACCGTTGCTTGTGGTCTTGACCAAGTCGATTTCTCTAAATTTCCACTTACAACCACTGAAATGTTTTTTCCACTCCGACAGTACTCACTCCGAAATCCGTCTTATTAGATCGTCATCGTACAGCCACTTTTTCTTTTCAGTAATTCTACGCATGCTGAACCGGATTTGAATTCGATCATGTGATAAGCCAATCGAAAACTTCTGCCTTTTACTTTTTCAGAAATCTGTGTATTTTATTCATAGACTATATATATAGGAAAATAGGTGTATAAATTCTGTAAGAAAGAACGAAAAAGAGACTCCTACATGAACAAAATCCTGATAAATTCTTTAATATTGAAATCATATTTCAACATCTCTAGTGATTTAAAAATAAAATCATCAATACTATAATTTGTCGAGGTTGCAATAAAAATACATAGGGGGAATCTCTCTCCTTTGAAACAGGATATCAGTGCAGAGATAACAAATAAGACATCTCTTTGCACATTTATCAATTTTCTCCACATGGAAAACATGGCTCCCTTTCTTTTCCCCAGAGTAATAAAATTGACCCCTCACCCAAATCCAATGGGCCCTTCAACAAACTTGTCCTCTCCACTGCATCAATTAACATTTCCCTCTCTACACAAATCTACAATTTGATGAAAATACAATTCAACTATACTGTGAACAAACATATTCACACACATTGATTCTCTCACTTATTACACAAATCTGCTATCATACCAAAAATACAATTCGACCATACAATAAATACACACATGAATACTTCATACTCTTTATCTCTCTCCTTAAAGCAATATTAAACATCAACCCTTTACTTCTCCAAAAAGGTCACCAACGACTGAAATCTCATGACACCCATGGAATTGGATCCAAATCAATTAATGCACAAATGACCTGAATTTAAGCCCTTCTACTGAACAGTCGAGGTAATGACCAAAAACAGAATTATATCAGCATTCTGAAATATCCAAAACCAGTTTAAGCTTATTCAAAACTATCATACCTCAAAACCATAACTAAAGGGTTTGGCGTTCCTTTTAAGCCTCCGACTTAGCTACATCGACGATGCCCTCATGCTATACCCTCATCACACGGATATGGACAACCTATATTTCTACGCCGAACGCATAGAGACACACACATATATACATATATATATATATACATACATATACATATACATATACATATATATATATATATACATATATATATATATATATATATATATATATATATATATATATATATATATATATATGCAATCAGTTATTGGAATTTCTTCATATATCATACCCCAAAAAGCCTATGACTTTACTGCATCAACGATACCCTAATGCTATACCCTCATCACACGGATCTGGACAACCTATATTTCTACTTCGAACAAGCAGAGACTCACACACACACACTCACACACACACACATATATATATATATATATATATATATATATATATATATATATATATATATATATAGTTTCTAAATAAATGATACACAATTAAAATAGAGACCAGCAATAAAATTTATATAATTTACCTTTGAAAAAGTTCAGAAACCTTATGAAACGGCACATATAAAATTTCAATAATTTAAAATGGAAATTGTAATATTATCATTCATATTTTTTGTAAGGGCTCATAAACTTTGTAAATTTTATGAATGAATTAGTTAGAAATTCGTTGCCTGACACGATATTTTCAGTTGAATTCTGAGATTTTACTGTACTATGCTCCATATATGCAATTGATATTCATTTCTCAACGAAGTGCATTAAAGAAAGAAAGAGATTGTATTTGAAAATATCTGTGCAAAATCAATGATTTACACCTCATTAGGTTATGGACTTGCCGATGTAACTATATATATATATATATATATATATATATATATATATATATATATATATATATATATATATATATATATATATATATATATGTATGTATAAGAGAGAGAGGGGGAGAAAAGAGGATACAAACAGAAGCAGGGCCAAAGACAGAGCTTAGGACACAATGGTCCAGCCAGCTGACTAACACTTACGAGCCGGTAATTTCATCAACAGCTTTTTCTATGAAATACCTCAGCAGTTATTTAATAATAATGCATACGAACAAACTTGAGAATATGATCCACAGATATTGGGGAAATATTGAGTAATACTATACTTAGAAAAACTCAACAATGAAAATACTAAACTTGAGCTGCACGAAAATGACAATACAAAAATGACTGAATATAACCGGTTGTCGCCATGGTTCCAATACATTTACTTGTTTTGAAAATTAAATTTATAGCGTCTCACGAAATTACTTCACTTTCCAGCGCATAAAGGATATTGATAATGGATATTGTCTTTTACAAAACATTGCGCTAAATGAATTCATGGAACCTCAATTAACACAGCTTATGTCTCTTTAAAAAAACAGAAACTGCGTAAATCGAAAGAAAGGCTGTTTTTTTTTTTCAAGAAAGAATAATATGATTTGAGATATTTTTAATACTTGCTTGTATTAATATGAACAGGCAAAACTTTTGTTAAGAAATAAAGGGGTTATTTACTTGTGGAATGGTACTTATGCGTAGAATCAGAGTATTCTGCGATCAGTGTGTAGTATACGTGTGTTCATTGAACAACGTTACTGATTCCACCACAAGAGAGTCGGGTTATATATACGTGGCACAAAATGAAAAGTGTACCTCTCAATGTTCATTATCAGCGGTTTACGTCCCTTAAAATCTACCCATCGACGAACATTTTTGGCATTTTCCATATTAATTAAATTTTATTATTCTCCTGTGCGGGGGAGTGAAGGGCATCTTTTTTCAGTCTTTGGTAAACAATCAAATGATACTTTATTGCTTCAGATAATTACTTTGGTCGATTCATTGTAATTATATCCTAACATTGTGTAGTAGATATTTATACTTCTTTATTCTACAAAGACGATACCAATGTTCAGCTTATATTTAAACAGTGTCACCCCTTTTGGATACTGTAGTCCGTCCCACATCACGTGTGGTCAGAAATATACTTCCTTCCCTACGGGAAGTTGTCATTTTTTTTTTGTTATATATATATATTTGAGAAAATGGTTATATACCTTGGTATTCTTCTTCCAAAAGGTACTCAGCATCCAGAACTATTGAATTAAAACACCCAAAAATGTGGTAGTTTAAAGGATGGGAAAAGATTCGGATGATTTGGTACTTAATATTAATCGTGAGGGGTCTGCATCCGCACTCATCCCGACGATAATCTGTGGATTCCAATGTATCTATCTCTCTATCGATCTATATCTATATGTTTCTTATTAATGAGATTATATATTCTTTCAAGATATGCGTTTTTGAATTTTCCAATTGTTTCCAATCACGCATTTCTTTGACAAGCACTTTCATCAGATTTGATTTAACTGATATTTTCGAATTGGTCTTGTTTTCATCGCAAACAACGATAAAAATAACACCATGGAAATAACATTGAAATCATTTTTTCATAATCTTTATTCAAAATGTAAACATCACTCTTAAGATACATTTGTAAGAGCAGTCTGAAACATATCATTGGTAAACTGTTTCAAAAGTTCGGTTTCATTATAGACATACCACGTATAATTATATATACACAGCTTGGGCAATAAGTATTTTTACACTATGGAAGACTTGACTTTTTTTTTTTACTGTATTCCTCCATACAACCTCTAGAGAATTCAAATTATGCCTCAACTAAAGTACAACAAAGGGAAAGATACACACAAAATTTGAAGGGAATGTATTTATTACTCGAAGAATTATGTTACAAAATTTGAAAAACATATGAAGAAAAAACATCAATGCAGTTGATATAAATTGGGTAAATATTCAGATGTAATTTATTTTCCATCTTCATAAAACCATTTGACGCACTCGTATAATTTACTCGATGGATACTTTTGGTAACATGCAACTTTGCATCGTGGTACCTCGTCATACAACAATTGTTTTTCTTTCCCACAAGAGCGAAGACAAAGGAATTTAGTATCGATTTAAGGAAATGGATTGTTGATTAGTACAAGGCAAGAAAAGGATATGACAAGATCTCCAAGGGGCCATGTGCTGCTAGTTATATATAGCAGTCCATAATAAAGAAATTCAATATGGCTGCTGACATGTTGGTTATCTTCGTGAGGTTTTATCAAAACTCAAGAGCAAAAAAGCAAGGAACGCCAATTTGAAATCATACTACGCGAATGTAGGAGTATAGCAAAGAATATATTTTACCATGTGTGATTTGCAGGCCATAGACCGCGGGAGACACCTCTATATCGCCCAATACAGCTGAAAGGCAGATTAAATTTTGCTTAAGAGAATCTCAACGAAGAAAGCATTTTGGGATAAAGTACTGTGGTTTGCTGAAACGAAGCTAGAACTTTTCAGCCATCAAGACAAGCAATGGTAGACGTTCTTCATATTCTTGAATTGTTTTGTGCCAAAGGTTCAAGTCGAATGGTTTGGTTTGAAGAAACTATGAAAAAATAATGCTATCCTGATATTCTTAGGGATGATCTGAAAAGGCTTGCTCCAAATCTCCGTATGAGAAGAAATTAGATATTCCAGTTAGACGATCATTCCAAACATAAGTGAAAACTGGGGACTCTCTAGATTGAAAGAGGAAGAGATCAATGTTTTACCATGGCTTTGAAATCACCTGCTCAAGCTCCTATAGAAATTTCGTGATGTTAATTAAAAATGGATCTAAGTGAAAAAAATTTAAAACATTAAGAAAGAACAAAGAACATATCAAAATTAGATAAATTCGGAAAATAAAAAATCCGTCTAAACATGCCAAAAATATTTGGATAACTACACTGGTGGCATAGTTATTGAATAGAAAGGATTCACAAATGGATTACTGATCTTCAATTGTTCGTTGATTCATGTTCAAATATTTACCCAATCTAAAATGGTTTATATAAACCGTTCAAATACTTTTTGTTAGTGTGATTTTCAAATATCGTCACATAACTCCTCCAATCATAAATATATTTTCCTTATATTTTGTGTGCATCATTGTCTACTTTGTATCTCAATTTGAACTTGGCAGAGCAGGGATGAGGAGAATTTCCGGATGATACGTATTGCCCCAACTAATATATATATATATATTAGTATATATATATATATATATATATATATATATATATATATATATATATATATATATATATATATATATATACTACCATGACACCTGGTGTTGACAGGGTATCAGATATAAAGCAGGCTTTATTAACGTTAAACTCAATTGACTTGATTTATGGCAATTTTCATTATGTTTTGCAAATAATTGTATGTGCAGTTAATTTTTATTTGAATTTTCAAGCCTCTATTGAGTTGATTATTCTTAAGGTGTCTTGCGTTTTTTCCGATGTCAACTATTGAAAATGATCAAAACAGTAAATTTTGAAGGACTATCTTTGTCTTCCAATTTCTTTTTATTATCGCTCGTGTATGTAAAATACATTCGAAATCTTCAATAAAATTCAATCCAGAACGAAGGCATATTATCAAAACGTGACCTTTTTATGTGAAATTGATTCAAATAAATAGATAAACTATGATTAAAAAATGAGACCTGAATAGCAATATCGGATATCAAAATTAAAAGAGATTAAGTTAATTAGGTACAATCTATATATGATCCGATATTACCTTATAACTTCTGCTACCAGTTCAACATCTGATGTTGACTTATGATCAGAAACAAAAATTCCAAGGATATTAATTTAAAGAGAAAATATGATTGAAATGTAACTGACAGTTGGGGACATAGCAGTCAGCCCCTGTAAGAAAGGATTCGGGGGTGAAGTACCCCCACATTGTTCAGACGTTTATCTATCATGAATGAAACATGGTACGCCGTTATCCCACATGGTTGTTATGGGTGCCATTTGACGCGTAATCGAATATCATGTTAGAATAATCGAGCTAGTATGCATTTAGACTCGACGATATGTGTATGGGGGTCCAATTTTAGTTCCTTAGATGACGGAAAGTTTTCACTCAGGCAGATTTTGTGCACATGAGGGTAGATTACGATGCATCTCAATTGATAACTTCAAAATTATTTAGAAAAAGGAAAGCTATGAAAAAAAAAAGGAAAATTGAGAAAGAACCAAAATTATGCATATAGTTACAAAAAGTTTGAAAAAAATGAAAACAGCAAGTACCAAAAAAGAAAAATAATAGTACATAACGAAAAAAATATTTTTCCATCCTTTTTCCATTGTACCAAACCCCTTTTTTTCCTTCTGATTGTGTAATTTGTGTTGAATACTCATCGTACTTTTAAGGTTTTGTGTACCGGTATTATTATGTTTGTTTAATATTGTGATTGTGATGTTTGTTGCTCGTGTAGCAGTTATTTTGGTTTGAGATGTTATCTAAAAGTACTAAGACTGTAAATGATGGCTCAAAATGATTGGTAATTTTTCATCTCTGCTTACCCACGTGAATCTTTACCCGGCCAAGCCCTGATTTGGGCCCTGTCGGATATCAAATCAATACGCGTTTTTGAACTTACATAATTTTTTCGTTACATCTCAGCTAACATGGACTGATACAGCGAAATATTGGAAAACAAGATGTATAAACGCTGTTTTTTTTTTACTAAAACGTGCAACTGAAGGCTTACAATATGCTTTATTGGTGAAACTGGTTGATTTTTCATGAAGTCAAAGAACAGACTGACCACTTGTTCCGACAGGTATGGCAATAATAATTGGATTTACTTATGGAATCGTAGGTTTTCCGTGGAGTCAGATTATGGTTTCACCAACTGAGCCGACTGATACGCAGAGAGAATCTTTCTTCTGTCATTCTGAATCTATAAGTCATATTGCAGGATAAAAATTTGTTGTCTGATGAAAATATTTTTTATTACCTCTAAAGCGATTACTCCAGTGTCGGTCCGAGATTGATTTGCATACATTGAAGCAAACTTCAACCGACATTTTGGAAGATGGTAAACAGTACCTTCGAGGGAAGATTTGGGCGAGAAGTGTTCCATCATCGTTCCCACAGTTATTTTACATGGATTAAACATCAAATACCAATATCCAACATAATGTAAAACAAAAATATTTTAAGAGGGTTAGGGTTAAGAATGGAGCTGAAAAGACAATATCCGATGTTATGAACAGAGTGTGATTAATTTTATTACGTATAATCCTTGATTCCAGATATTATGATAAAACTCAATCTTCCCGTTTAGATTTAATGTTAATTTGCGATTAGAACCAAAACGTGTAAAAATCTTATGGCTGTTTTCATCAGATGAGCCATGTAGTGTATGTATTGAGAGCTGTCTTCATCTTTAAGCTTTTCTTTATTATTGCACGTGGCTTTTTTTTAATCTAACTACTTAGTTATGACTAGAAACGAAACGATGTAGAAATACTATCTGGTCAGCCATTGCTAGTTGTAGTAGTAGTACATACATTTATGTATTGATGAGAAAAATACTGATTCCTTGTTACACTAAAGTTGTCGGCATAAAAGGTCATAAGGAAAGCAATAAAATAGTAAACACAGTTTGCATATGCATTTGAAAAGATGCAGTTATTAATGTGCATGTGACACTAACAGCAGAAACAATGATTTGAATAACAAATAATCCATTCATCGAGATAAGTATAATATTGTATGAATGATAGGAGTGTACCTCTTAGTGAAAACAAAATCTGCAGATACATCTTTCCTCAGTAAAACAACAACGTTCACTCGTAATTTAGAAAAGAAGTATTTATTTAAATAATGCTATGACTGCTTCTATGACTATAAATCCCACCCACGTGAGATTAAACCAAAAAGCCGTTAGACTGATTATGTTGAAATATATGAGAACATATTGAAATGAATCGTTAATTTTAAAAAAAAATTAATGTTTAAATATTATCCTCTGCTTTTAAAAACATTTTTTTTATCATTATTTTTTGTTTAAAATAACTAGTTGAAAACAATTATTTACTTTGACGTTATTAGAAAATTCAGACGTGTCCGTTTACTTAAACTCCTCCTAGATTTGTAATAGCAGAAACACTTAATTTTAGCCGGATGTGAATCAGTTGGAAAGAAGCTCTCCAAGTCAAAACTCCCAGAATGGAAATGTCTGAGTCCAGTTTACATTTATAGTTTCATTGAAAACTGAAGTATCATGCAGAAACCTTTCAAAACCCTTACATCTTATGTCCTCCACCGTGAGAGGCTGTAATGCTATACAAATTTTCAGGTTCTTACATGTAGGAGTGTGGCCTACAAAGTGGAATAGAAGGATAGACAAACGGATTTTTTTGTATACATAGAAATTTAATGAGTTTGTATACATGTTCACCTCCCCTCAGATGTACTGAATAAATTTTCCCAAAAATGCACTTGAAGGAAGCAAAAATATCTTAGTGATATGCAACTTTGTGATAGTAGTATGGGGTTAGCGTTCATACTCCCTTGATAATAATCATATGATTTTTTCAGACCATCTATACTATACAACAAAAAAGTTTGTATGTGTTTTTTCACCCTCACTCTCAAACGAAGGTATTAAATTGAAGAACCCGTAATTCAGATAACACGCTAGACACCAGACTATTATAACTGTAGTGGAAAATAATTTAATTTCTGACTCTTAACGGGGAATCCAATTATAATTTACCATGTCGTATATGCCTTCAGTAACGACAATTTTCGGCCATTTTTAACAGCTTTTCATACCGAGGAACACCAGCCATTCTACAAGCAAATACACAAATCCATATATATATATATATATATATATATATATATATATATATATATATATATATATATATATATAAATATATATATATATATAAGCATTTGATATCAATCATTCTTCCTGTGAGGCTACTGAAAACTACTAATGCCTGAGCTGCATGTTATGCTAGGATTTCAATTCAAGTGCAAGCCGATGAGCAATATATTAGTTTTATTTATGATCAACCTGGCGTTTTTATCCACTCTGAGACCTGATGGGGTGGTACCCAACAAGTTTTGAATCAAAATAATTTACATCGCAAAAAATGTTAGTAGTTGCCTTCAAGTCATAGAATAAATCAAGTGTAAGTGTGATTTATCGTAGCTACACTAGTATATGTTGAAGATTTTTCCTATCGAAATTTGGTAATCAACTGTAGCAACTCATGTATATTAGATTATTAGTAGTTTCCTGCTCCTATTCTTTTCTGCTTTACCTTCCTTTCCCTCATCTTTTTTTCCTACCTTGTTTCTCATGATCCTCCCTTTTCCTCTCTTTCTTCGCCTTATTCTCCTTCCTTTTATCCTGTAACAGCCCTATAACAGCAATCTCTAAGGGTGCCATGATAACGGGGGTCTACTAAACAAATTCCTAACTATTCGAAATGAAAGCTGGAGTACATACTACGCAGTAAATGGAGCCCAAGATAAAAGTCCAAAAATATAGTTCTGGTCATGTTTCCTTACTGTCATAAGTTTCTCATGCAGCTGACAAGTGGGGAGCTGACCGTTCTTCGGTGTTAGCGGCGCAATTATACAACAAATGAAAAGGACGGACTGTGCTTTTTGCCAAAACTTTAGTTTGGTACCATTAGAGGGGTTATTCACATGCTTTCTCCTTTATATTCGCTTCATTTTATGAACCTGATTTTCCTCTATCCAATAACAAATTGTTAGTTTCTTCGTGTTCTTCAGTCCAGAGCGAGAATCTAAGTTATTGTCTTCCCCATAAACAATTATATACATATCGCCTATCTATGAACCAAGCTACCTAAGACTGTTATTTGTATATTGTACATAATCACTACAATCTTCACTTTTGACTGACTTGTAAGCGTATGAAGAATTTGAACCAGCTTTCCCATGTTCAACATAATGCATGACAAACATATCCATTTACTTGCTGTTGATGCATCGCTTGATATCACAGTTATGATTCATTAAGCAAGCAGGTCAAAACATCCATTTACTCTATATTCTAGTAGAAAGGGAAAATGAAAATATAGTCATGATTGTATTTTATTACTCACTGCATTTGAACCCAGCATACGGTATCTGATTAGGAATATAGACAAAAAAATAGCTTAGCTAAGATAATGGAGCTTAAGTTACCTTCAAAGTACTCCTTACACTTTTTCCTGTGTCTCTTCTACTTTTAGAAACGGTCTGCAAAGTCTTTCCCGATGGTCGATATCATCTGCTTCGTTAAATTCCACTCAATCTTGTACAAAGTCTGAAATCTCCTTCCTTTGTGTCTTTAACATTGGGAAAAGCCAGAAGTTGCAACGTGTCAAATCTAGGCTGTTGGTGTTAGGAGAACTGGCTCATCTGGCTAATGCGATATTTTTCTCCGAAACCCTAGGTATATATTCTCTGATCTTCTCGCTCATGGCATCACTCAATGGCGTCTCACTGCTGCCTGATTAACTAAACAGGGGAGTGATTGCCAATGTGTGTGTAACAAGCCCCCCCCCTACCTGATTGGTCACCAAATTGCATAAAAACAGCGCAAACAGTTCACAAGATATTCAAATTTGCAAGACATTTCCAGACTGACCTTGCACGTAGATAATTTGACTCTTTTTATCATTACAAACAGAATCTACCAATATATCTATAGCCTGAGTCATTTTCTACACTAACAAATCAAGTATTTTTGGTCCTAAAAATGAATGAAGAATTAATTACTGAATCTCAAAAAATAAATGAATTCGTTCAACCCAGTTTTTGGGCTAAATTTATTTGCTTAAAATCAGGAAAAAAGGATTTCCACTCATCAGGAATCGAAGCCAGTATAATCAATAGAATAGAACTGCTATATGTATGATGAAAAAATAATATCAACGATTCGTCCAAGAAACGTGCTGGTAAAAGCGAAAGTAGTATGAAGAGCGAATAGCCTTTCCTTAATTCAATTGTTTCTCATATTTTTTTTTTTTTAAATCACGGTTTGAATATGCAGCATGTATTATTTTCCTTAAAATCGTAAATAGCTGTTTTTGATTTTTCCTATTACGCCGAAATTAGCAGCTCACATTTCTTGCATTAAATTAGGGCCTTTGATGCACTCGATTCTGATGGGAAAATAAATAAATTCAACATGTCTATTGCATCAACAGGGCAGAGTCAGAAGTTACGCCCTGATGCCTGTAACGAAATTTGCTGGGACTTGGAATCTTTAATTGTATCTTCACACCGCAGCAACGAAAAATTCATGCCTTTTCCAAGGGCTTAAGTGTGAATCGAACACAATCTTCCTTGCAAATCAAATATAGTGTTAGTGGGTTCAGTTCTCATTGGATCTTCCAATACTGTCAATATCTCTTATACAAAATTGCTTATTTGAAAGAAAAAACAAAACCCAGACCAGGACGCACGTTCAGCGATGATCGGCAAGCTACTTATAATGAATAGTGCGATCTTTTTGCTTTTATATCCGTGAGACTTACCTCTTACACACAGGGGTAAAATTTTGCTGATAGAAATACCACTTATTCACCACTTTAAAGTATGAACTCTTTAATAAAAAAACACATCACCTTCTTTCCTTTTTTTCTTAAAAATCGTTTCATTATAATTTGAATATATCCGTATTTTTTTTCCACGATTATCAGCTATTGAGTAATTATTTTCAATATTTCATTTTCTTAAAGCCAGAATCAAATTTATTTCAATTATAGAATTGACGCTTTATCAAGAAAATATTTTAATCCTACTTGTCATTATTTAAGTATCTTGAAATAGATAAGATTGGCGTCGATTTTGTTAACGAAAATAACTTCTATCTTTCCCTCACACTTCATACAAATACATACAGTTCTCAGTCGTAAATAGCGGAATAACTGTGCCTATTTCTGTGTTTTGAGAACAAAAGTTGCTCTTGTATAATTTCTTATGTAATTATTCGTGTTTTCTGATTGATTTTTCGGGGACTTGGATAGGAACTGTGAAATACTGTCTTATTCAAAGAATCTGTGAACTGGACAGAAGATACAGAAAAAAACGCTGGTCTTTCAAAACACAAATTATCTAATCGCTTCAAAAAAGGAGGAGATTATGATGAAAATGAACATTTGGTTTGTAACATAAACGTTATATCTTTATACGCGATCGACTACATTTGTGACTGTCACGGCCAACGTACTTCAATGATCGCATAGTCCATCGTGTAAGAAAAAAAAGAAAAATGAGAGTGGACTGGAATAGAAGAGAGAAAGAAAGATGAACGGCAAAGATAATGAGACAAGTCAAATGATTTGTCTTTCTACCCGGTTATTAATCTTCCTTCTTTTTTGCGCACTCTTTCTATCCGGTGTTTCTAATCCTAAATATTTGTTTGAAAAAGAATTAAGATGTTTTTGTTGTTTTTTTTTTGGGGGGGGGGGTTGTTTTATCTATTTTATTCACTTCAAACACAGTTTTGAATATTACAAAACCCCATACAAAATTTCTCATTGAAAAGAACTGATTTATATGTTGTTGACTTGAAGTAAATTGGGAATATATGCTAAATAAATATATCACTTATATTCAACCTTACCGACCGTCCAGTTTCCTGGCGCAGAGGGAGGATACCGTCCTTCGGGTCTGAAGCGAAGGATTCAATCCTACCTCGTGGTACTGGATAATCTATAGCCACACGGAAGAGTTGTAATACGACGAATCAGATGTCAGTGGATGACACAATTATATATATATATTGCATAGAAACTCTTATTTGGTATGATATCCATTCGTTACACGGTTAATTTATCACTCAAACTAGACAACGTAGATAGAGTAAACAATTAAAGAAAACAGGGCTGCTGTAAGAATTGAACCTGTGGCCGATAGGGTAGCCGGTTCAAGGGAGACTTTGCTCTTGAGCTAAACAACCACCGGTGAAGCAAAGGTTAAAATTCTCATTTCGTCTTTTCTCAGTCAATTCATTTGTATTCGACGCGACAGTGACGTACAAAGAAATGTATACATATGATTGGACAGAATGATTATAAACTCGCGTTATAATATATAGATTTACTGTTTGATTCCAGCAGCAGCCCCGAATCCTTTAATTGTTTATCCAATCTATGTTGTTTAGTTTGAATGCGTAACGACGGGAGATTATTACAGATAAGAGTTTCTATATAATATAACGCTATATATAATCATTCTGTCAGATCAAATATATATATATAAATAAATAAATAACCCTCTTTTACATTATTCATAAAGTACATAGTTAGACAACTAAAATTGTATACGTGTCGTCAAACATTTGAAAAGAAAATAAGTATACAACCTATTCATAAGGATATATTATGGAAAAGGGGGAAAAAACTCTATCTTTTTGAGAAAAATAAAGACGATACTTATTCTAAATTTTGAAATTTTAGAATAAACAAACAAATAAGAGATCCCTTTATTGTCTCCTTTGATATTTAGGAGAAATTTTGAATTATAATCATACGTAATTTATTCCGTCTGAGCTTATAACTGTCAATTCAAGAAAAAACGCCTGGACTGAATTTTGGAATTCAAAATTTCTAATATCACAGGGGACAATCAAGGAATCCTTGATTAGTTGTCGTTTTTCCCCCAAAAAAATCAAAATACGCATAAGTAAACAAAAATTAAATAAATGAAATAATCCAAGGGAAATAACTGGGATAACAATATGTTTAAGTCTGTTCTTGGGCGAGTCCATTTATAAAAGAGAAGGTAAAGCTGAAATTATTGCCCATTCGAACAATCATGTTAGTAGTAAATCAATATTAACTTTGATTTGAGTCTTTAATATTTAATCTATGTATATTTGATTCCAGCAGTAGCCCCATGTTCTTTAATTGTTTAATCTATTTATGCTGTCTAGATCAAAGGATACTTTCATCGTGAAATAATGGGGAATCATTTCAAAAGGAGTTTCAATATAATATAACGCTATTTATAATCTTTCCGTCGCATGATATATCAAATCTTAATAGCATATTTGTTGCATTGAAACAAACAGATACAGCAGATAGTGACCGTGAATTAGCAAAAATATGGGAATTTGAAACTGTTATTTGGGCTTTTGCACACACACACACGCACACACATATATACATATATATATATATATATATATATATATATATATATATATATATATATATATATATAGGCAGAAATTTTCATCGTATAGAGGTCCCATTGAATTATATTGACATTTGTCGAGTTTCTCTAAAAACCCAGTATCTTCCAAGTGAGATTGTATAATTTCCCCATCACCGATAGTGTATTTTATTTTTTGTTCCATTTCTTTTTTGTACTTCCAACCATCACTGTTCTTTTCAAATCTGAGTTTGTTTCGAACTCAGAGTGCTGTGTCAACAAGCGATAAAGAATACCTGTCCGCTCGTCTGCATGTGACAACCTACAGTCTGTTGCTTACATCACTCTTCTGTGAATGGCTGAGAAGACACACATCTAATATGAATTCAGGTAAAAAGACTAACTTCCTAACTCTTCAAATTCTTATGATATCATCCGAGAATTTTCTTATTCCCTAAATGATGCAATTTCTATTTCCTAAAAAAAGAATATCTCATAAAATCGTTTTATTCTTTGAATTACTATCGTATCATCAGATTTCTTTTCAATTCACTGATTGATGTTCTTAATAACTATAGTGTCAGGATTTGGTTATGCATTTTAATTGTATATCAAACTGGACCTTACTAAAAAACATGACACAATAGGCGGAAACTATCCGATGCAGATATATTCTGTAAGTTGACGCACAGTGAAGATGTAGGCTATAAAGATTGTTTCTACAATGTGCCGAAATTAGTTTAGAACATGTAGGGAACGGACCAAGCGACTTACAAACCCTGTTATAGAGATGTGTGTTGACGCATCTAAAGATAATTAAAAAAATGTCAAAAGCAAATATTACAATTACACGACACATAACAAACGTGAATACTTTTCAAAAAAAGAACTGTAAACATAGCCGTAGAGGCGATGAAAAAGCATAAATATATGCCTCATTTGATAGATGGTTCGAAATCTGATAACATCACTTCAATGCTTTTTTAATTGATGTGATACCGCATCGATGTAATGACATAGTTTACATTTAATACTAAAATTAGAGTTAAAACGAAAGGAACCCTCAATACTTGTCTGTTTGTTTGTTTCTCTTCTTAATTTGAAATATATATTTAAAAACATAACGTGAAAAAATCAATAAAGATAAAAAAAAAAAACTCTTTGCAGCATTAAGCTCCAGATCAAAGTGTGATATCTGTTTTCCTCACGTCAACGAAACATAACTCCAACTACCTGTTTTAATTTTCAATTCGAGGTTTTTTTCCTTAATTTCATTGAAGTTTCCGTGTTAACATTTAATCGCTATCATTTATTTTATCATTGTGAATTTTCAGTGCTATCACAGAAACTATATAAAAGAGCACATCCGTTTTCAATTTGAAATGTTATCATTTTTCTTATTGTTTTTATCTAATTGATCATCTTATAGTTTTTTAAAATTTCTCTTTAAACATTGAATGAACAAGGGTATAAAACTTGACAATTTATAATCGGGAACATATTAAAAAATGATGAATTCATAAACGAAATTTAACGAGAAGTTTTATTTCCGTTTCCGGGGATGTAAGATGAGATCCAATTGATGTCAAGAGAATGTTGACCATAGAAACGGAAGATGGACATAACAAAACCGACAGTCAAGGATGATTTGGGATTAAGGAAATTTTAGCAAAGATTTGCAAGCTTCCAATTAATACCGAAACAAAGTTTAAAGTCCCAAGCTTTTAGCTGAGTCAACAAAATGTACGAAGTATTTCTCTGGAAATAACATAACAACTGTAATCTCCTCTTTTATTAAACATTCCTTATGTTTCCACCGAAGGACTGATCCATCGGCTACTTTAAACCACAACTGGTTTCAAAAAGACAGACAAAAGATATATTTTCTAAGTAGGTGCGAAAATAATGACTCATCTTATTCTAAATAAGATTTAAAATTTTGTGTCTACATAATATCATAAATCAAGAACTTCCGTTCGCCTTCAATATTCTATTTACTTTCCAGACAGAAAAAAAATCTATGAATACTGGTAAATTATTAAAATTCTCTTTATATATGCTAGACTAAATATCCAACAAAACGGACAGAGTAAATTGATGCCCAAAAAAGATTTTTTAAAAATCGGAAGATAGATTTATGTTAACCAGATAGCATTTCTTTTTAAGAGCACAACTAAAAAAAAAAACAGAAGTTAATACATTAATTCAAATTATATAATATCTTTTTTTATTGATTATTTTTAATACTTACTTTCATCCTAATTTCTGTTGCTTTTGGCTGTAACTAAACTCAGACTGGGTTCCCTGGATGAATGTATCAACAGTGCAGATCGGAATAAAGAATATATTCTCGATGAGAATCGAACTCACGATACTTTATACGAAGAGATTTTCCGCTTCACAAGCAACTGTTCTCGGCACTGAACAATCAGAACTCAATGGCAAGCATCAGTCCAAGTCAAACTCTTTAATTGACACCCTACACCGATTTTTTTTTGCGTCATGTTTGTTATCAAATGGTAATACAGTTCTATCCAATTATATTCAATTGCAAAAAAAGTAAGGCCATTTTTTGGCAAAAAAATTAGTTTTATCTCAACATATAGAGATAGAAAGTTTAGATCAGAAGGTCGTGAATTCAATTCACACCTGAAACTTATCTTTAATGTTGTTTATTTATCTACTTGCTGCTAAAGAGTAGCCCACCTAAGATTAGTTGCAATAAAAAAAACGAAAATCAAGATGAAAGTAAATTGTAGAACGAATTCGTATTAATAACAATATAATTCGAAATTCATATATTTATTTCATCATCATTTCAGTTTTTCACTTAGTAATTCTTTTTTTTTTTCTTATCAAATATTATCTGGTTTTTGTCTATCGATCTGTATTTTATGAATGCATTTCTTTGTATTAATTAACTCTGTCCCACGGAGCAGTTATTCAGTCTAGTTAAATTAGAATTGTTAATTTTTAATATGTGCGCCCCGTTCTTAATATTGATTGGATGAGGGTGTGAAACCTTACAGGAGAGTGAGGGAGAGGGAGAGACTCTTTAAACTAACACTCTTACCCGTTCAACCCCTGGAGAAGCAATCAAAGCAACTACTCGTTCTCTGACTCCGACTGAAAAGGCCATCAGCCTGTTGAATGTTTTGTGCCTAAGGTACGAGAATTGTATTTGTTTCAATAAAGACGTTCTATTGAGAATCGATCAATGCCCCAATGAAATATTTGGGGAGTGGTTTTTAAAATTTACCAATTCAAAAACCTGCTTAGGGCACACATGAATACCCGTAGAAAAGTTCATGGGGTTATGTTGAATAGTTATTACAGTATGCTGTTGCATACGGACATACAGACAAACAGACGGGCAGACAATTGGTGAATTATAGCAATCATAAATAAAGGAAAAATATGGAAAAAACTGTATAAAACATGGAGCTATACCAGTTTGGAATGATATCATAATTTTTTTTTTAAATATAGATTTTAGAATTTCAAATAGAAGTAGCGAAATAGCTTTCAAAGAATCTTGAAATAACAATTTTTTCAAAAATTTATATTTTATATAATGGCGAAAGACGAATTCATTATATTCTATTTGTTTGTTTTTTTATTTTTTTTTGTTTTTTTTTGTTGTTGTTGTTTGTTTGTTCGCGGTTTTTTCGCGAGTGTACCTAAAACGTTGTTACTTGGCCTACTTTTGAGGTTGAAATGCTACAATTTCCCATCGGTTGTAACAAATATGAATATTTAGTAGTGTAGCGAATAAAAGCAATCTCTTCTTTCCATCAATGAAACTTGAATTATTGAATGCATCTTTTCTGGGAAATATTCAAGAAAACTGGCCCAAATTATCACCGGACAGACATTTCAATGATTTACTAAAGACGATTCATACGGAAACAAAACGAATATAATTTACATCCATTTTTTAACATTTTATTTCAATCAGATAAACCATAAACGTTTCAAATTTCACTAGTATTCATTGATCCTCGTGATTTGTTTCTTGAATTTGAAATATTTCTGATTTAGCAGGAGTAGTTCATTGTAACTAGTACTAAAGAGTCTATCAACCTAAACGAAAGCACAAAAAACATTAGGTATCAAAGAATACTGATGATAGCGAATAAAAAAAACAGTCAGAAAATCAGAAAAGATATATATATATATATATATATATATATATATATATATATATATATATCATCGTCCGTCGTAGGACATATACTTTCCACAAAGATTCACCAATTCTCTTGATAATGGACGCGGCGGAGCCAATACTTTCTAAACTTGACTAGTTCGTCTATCAGTCTTGTGTTTCACTGACCTCCGTCACGCATATGATATCTAGTGATTCATTTTGTGAGTCGTAATGTCCATCGGTCGTCTGCCATTCTTGCAACGTGACCAGCCCATTGCCATATGGATTTTTAAAATGATTTTTGCTGTTGACTCTGATTCTTTTTTTTTTCTACCCTGATATATTGTGCTGTCATGTGAGGTTGAGTATGATTCACATTGCATGGTTCTCAGTTTGAGGGATAGTGTTTTGGTTGTCCTAGGCAGATGTGATGGTCTCTTTTTCCCTGTTTTGTATTTCAAATTTTCTACCCTTTTATTAAAACCTGAATGTTCCTTCTTCTTCTCCTTCTTCTCCTTCTTGTTTCTTCGGCCGACACAATATTTTTTTTTCTTTTGAAAATGTCAAAATAAAATCATGAAAATAACTTTCCTTTTTCACCTTTAATTAGCAAAAACACGGTTCCATCTAATCTTTATTGGTCAAAATTGAGAGAAGAATTTTTTGTATTTTCAGGAGACAAGATAAAGAAAAAATATGAACTGAATTAAGTTCCCTAGAACTTGATGAATCTAATTTTGATAATGTAAAGAGAAATATCTCAAACGAATGATATTTCCGTTTTCTTGCTAAGTTTTATCTTTGATACTCTTTTCATTTTCAACATTTAAAGTAACTTGTATAATATCTAATAGACTTTTTCTCACATGACTTTATATTTTGTTGGCACTATCTTTTGGTAAGTCTCTTTTTCATTTGTTGATCATTTTTGCTATTTCCAAGGGTTGAAGGTCATGCAGATTATTTGGAGGGGATTTTCATTTTTCACTTTTAGGGTTCTAAATCGAAGAGATTTTTTAATATCAGGGTTCAAAGTCTGGAGAAAATTCTCTACAGTTAGGCGTGTTTGTTTTGTTTTTGGTTTTTTTTTTTCACTTTTAAGGGTTTACATGAATATTGAAACTTCTCTATTTCTAGGGGCCAAATCAATGTTGAACTCCATACGTAAGAGTCAAAATAGAAGGGAAACATGTTCTTTCACTTTTAGGGTCAAATCGTCGGGAATCTTTTTTCATTTTTAAGTGGGTTCGGCATTGGTAACTTTTTTTCATTTCCAAGCTTAAATTTGAGCGTGGACATTTTCTTGCTTCAATGTGACAAAGGCATTGGAGAACAATCTCTCTTTCAATATTTTAAAGCAAGGGGAAACACTGTTGTTATATTTGCGTTACATGTGCTAGTTTCCAACACGCTAGCTTGTTTCTGATACACTTGCTACTTTCTAATACACTTACTCGGATCCAATGAAAACCTTTTTTTATAACTTCATCTAAAACAAATCAGGAGCGCCGAGATAATTGTTGCATTTTGAATGTAATCGTTTTGTCTTAAACTGTTTATAATTATAAAAAGAAAATGTCCTAGTTGTTTTTGCTTAAAGTTTATAATGAATTATATTGATTTGAAAAAAAAAACTGGTTCATAAGTAAGTATGTTATATTAAACACGTGTTCCACAGCATGCCGCATGTATTTTTGTATTCAAATTATGGTGCATGATGTGACATTGTGGCTCGCGTCCTTGGCATGTGTCCTTCGGGAATGAGTATAATTTCGTTTCAAAACATGCCTCTGGCTCGATTTTATCAATTCATTTTTTTTTTTTTCACAACAATACCCTTTGTCTGTTAGGGCGGCTATCTAGTGTAGTATATATGAACTTCGAGTCTAAACAATTTTCTGCCTACTCTAATGCATTGAAAATTGACTTCTTGGTGGTTTTATACGTTCCTTTCAAACTAAAATAAAGAAAAGGTTTCAACAGTTAACTTACCCAGAAAGATTGGAGGGGCACCAGATAACCAGAAGAAAAGTCATTCACTCCCCCACATTTCTCCATTGAATCAAACGTAAAAGTAAAAACTTCTCCCTTTATTTCTCCAGATAACCAGGAAAGATTTCTTCGTCTCAACAAACCGAAATCTGGCTGCTTCTTCCGCTTTGAGGGTGCTATCGAATTCCCATGGCTACTCGGAAACATCAGCAGATGGTGAAGGAAGATATATCATCTGACCCGACCACATCCATTTCAGTTTATTCATCCTGCCACCAACTCTTACATCCCACCATTGCTGTGCATGTCTCAGCACCTAGCGCCTTCTCTACACACTCACTAACCCGGGCAAGTGCTTGGAACGCTTTGCTTCAAGCCAACTCACGGGCACTTCTAGCCATACCCTTAGCCCTTCCCCGTCCTTTTCCACTCGAGGCGGGGGGCAATTTTCTGTTTAGACGCGTGCCCACACGTGCCAATGATCTGTGTAGATAATTATTATTAATGATATCATTATTAATATGATAAATACTACTACTCCTATTTACTATCATCATCATCATCATCATCATCATCATCATCATTATTATTATCATTATTATTATTATTATTATTATTATTATTAAAATAATAATAAGAATTTTTTTTCTTTTTCTTCTTCTTCTTCTTTTTTTTTCTTGATTTCTTATTTCACTTCTGACCTGCTCCCTAGCAATTCTGTGAGGGTAAGTGCACGATTCTTATATGTAAACTTGAATTTCCTCTTGACAAAATTAGGTGCTATTCTTCAATACTCTGTCCAATAGTAAGCGCTTTTTTCATGTAATATTAAGCTAAGTTTGTACCCCCCTAGTATAAGTTGTACAGCCTCTTTCTACTTCCAGTGCGCTGAAACCTTGCTGGGTGGAAAGAGGGATCGGTAGCTGGTCTCAACCCCAACTAGAAAGTGGACACTTACTAAGTAAAGACTTAAAAGAAATAAGGGGAGGTATGAACATACTAGTTGTACTTTAGTAGCCAAGAGACAAAGCTTAGTGCTATAGGTTTTAAGTAGGTGCTGATGGAAAAACACTCAGCCACACTGTTAGATGTTGTGCACACCCATATGCTTTCTCCTGGTGACAATGTACCCTGGGTGCCTAGAGCCAGTGGAACTCCAAAGTTACTTCTGGATGTCATCAGTTTTAATCAATCCACCAAAATCAGGTGGTACCTCAAAGCACCAGAAAATTAAACATGAGTGTACAACCAGATCAGTTTACCGCAAAAAATGGGGCACACATTCACGATTCGTGAGTCATAACCGTCAGATGCTCCTTTGTTAGCCACCAAGATGGACCCAGTTGTCATCCCATGATTTCTGGCCCAAACTGTGGCCTCTGGGTGAGACACAATCGTTACTAACCTAGTGGACCGAAAACCCCAGCTCATGCTCCACTAATGGCAACCAGGAGTGGCACAATCGTCACGGAGCGACAGTTAAGCAGATTAAGGAGAGAAAATGGACAAAAGAAGACAACAGGTTAGTATTGCTACTTCGGAAGAAACCTATCTGTGCGGTGCTTTAGGGGACGCCTGCTCAAAATTTACAGAGAGAAATCAACTTTAGACGCTGACACCTCAACGGTGTAAGAGAAAGCTCAGGTACAAACTCTGAAAGAAATCATGCCAGAAGAAAAAACGACACTGCCATTTTTTAGAGACAAAGACAGGAAGAAGCGATCGAACAAGTCAACTGCCTCCTGCAGCATATCGAAACGAACGGCCTAACACAGCTAAACAATCTCATTAATGTAGGAGCAAATATGGTAACGGAGCTTTTCACAACATCAGAAAGAACTTTAAATAAAAGGAGGAAAAAACTCAACTTGGAAACGAGACGAGAAAGACAGATCTCAAAACTCCAGAGAGATGAAGGACTACTGAGAAATGCATCTCACATGAAAAGGCAGAATGCAAGACTCCGAGACAAATACAGTACGAGACAATAAAGTATCCCTGCGGCAGTGGAAGACATACATCAGAGGAGACTCGCTAAAGAGACAAGACTGAAGAGATATAGAAAGAAGGACTGTCAAATACACAAAGAACAGCACATTCAAAAACAACAAGAGAAAGTTTTACCAGGACCAGAATGGAGGAAAAAAACAGAACATTAAGTTGGATGCCACAGAAACTAAGAACTTCTGGAACAGCATATTGGGACACCCAAAAAGCCATTTGGATGGTTAGAGGGTATGAAAAGAAGACTCAGGGACATCAATACTTGAGAACATATAGTATTGAATGAAACTACATTGAAACACGCTCTCAAAAAATAGCCAACTGGAAAACACCAAGACCTGATGGGAATATTGGTTAAAAAAATTCACTACACTACACAATAGACTCACCCATCAACTTCAAAGCTGCCAAATGAAGGTCAGGGCCCAGAATGGATAACTAGAAGAAGAACCAACCTCATCCTAAAGGACACTGAAAAAGGAACCAGGCGGGCAATTGTAGACCAATCTCGTGCCAACCACGAATGGGGTCAATGCTGACAAAGCAGATAGCGGAGAGAATACATAAATACCCAAAAGGGTGTTGGAGGGAAACCAAGGGGGGCAACTGTCTTGCTCTATATCGACCAGATAATCTTAAAAGAATTAAGAAAGAGGAAGAAGAGCATTGCAATTAGATGGAAAGGCTATTAAAAGGCAAACGACATGATCCCATATAGCTGGATACTCGAATGCCACAGAATATTTTAAAAAGTGGTGAGATTCATCGCCAACTTAATGATAAAAAATGACTGAAAAGTAGACCTGACAGTCAATGGACTGGTGGACAAAAATGCACAGCGCCTCACACATCAGGGGTAACATGGATAAACTGTACGTGGAGAGAAAAGAAGGTAGCAGAGGACTCACCAGCATAGAAGGTTGTGTCCAGAGAGATAGAGAAGGTCTAGAAAACAGCAAAGACATTATAAAGAGCACCCGAAGCAGCGCCCCGAAAACAAAAAAGTTGAAAACGATGGAATATCACAGCAGACAACGAGAGAAAAATGGGAACAGAAAAAACTATACAGACAATTTAAAAGAAAGATACAGGATGTGGCAAACAAGAAATCATGGACATAGCACCGAAAAGGAAACCTTGAGAGAAAAACAAAATTGCTCATCATGGAAGCCCCTCCCCCGCCCACCCCAAAATGCATCAGAACAAGCTATATCAAATCAAAGATCGACGGAACACAGAGAAACATCGAATGCCACCTATGTAGGGAAAGGGATGGGACCACGTAACTACTAAATGTAGTCGTCTAGCCTAGAAGGAGTATAAACAGGGACACGATTGTGTAGCTACAGTGATACACTGGGATTTTAGATTTCTTCACAATCATATTCCCCAAGCAAAAATGGATATAATTAGTTATTCAGAATAAGCACAAACATGGGGAAATTTTTTTTTTTAATTTTTACATCGTTTTGAAATACATACACATTTTGGCGGGGGTTCGATTTTTGAAATGTCGAATTGAAAAAGAAACAACTAATATTTCGAAATTGGAACTATTGTTACTGTTACTCTTACTCTTTCAACCAGATTTGTGAAAGATCGACGTTTGTACAAAAGCATTTGGAACTATGCTTTTTCGGGGTACTTGGAGGAACAATCTCAACTACGAGTGGATTGAAAGCTCACAATGAGCTACAATTGCCAGACATTTATCAATTCATTATTTTCTCTATGGATTCAAATATTGTTGAAAGGAATTTTGATCAGATTTTTTAAATAGATATGTCCTAAATATTCAATCTATCCATCTCAAGTACTGTGCTAGCATATATATATATATATATATATATATATATATATATATATATATATATATATATATATATATATATATATATATATATGTATATGTATATATATATATATTCTAACCTCGAGAACCTTTCAGTCCTCAAAACCCACAAATCAGTTAACCATTCCCAAGTGGTAAATGTTCAAATATATAAATGAATGCAGTAAATGAACCGATAACATATTTCGCCAGTTATGGCAAAATCGATATTTTTGGTCAAAAAAACGTAAAATCAGCCTTAATCTGCCCTGGAATCCTCTGTGAATTCGCAAGAGTATTTCTGTCTTTTTCTTACGACTAAATTTACGCTATTCTCGTACAGTTATAACCAAAATTAAACTTTCAAAGAAAGATATTTGAGTATTGCAATACGTCTCAAAAGATTGTTAAAATGAAGATACTAGTAAAAATGAACATTTAGATGATCAAAACCGTAAATTTTCAGAAAACTACATTGCAGGGATTATTAACAATTTCTCCTCTCTATTTTATGCTATTATTTACATTGATCTTTGTATTTTGGCTTTTTTGAAAAAGTTTTATCTGGTCTGATGAAATTTACTATAACAAGCAAGAAAAAGGAGATGAAGGTGAATTGTGATATAAAAAACTAAAAGCATTGTTAATAAAGATTCTTAATACACGATTTACTAGAAAAAATATATGGTACGATTAATTGGATGAAAAATGATGTCCAAAATACTGTTCTACTTACCGATTTAGGGCGTGTTTAACCAGCAAATAAATCAATTTATATTGATGACATAAATTGATTATTAACTCAAATATCATAACGGTGCATTTATGATTTTCTTTTCCCATCTTTGTGTCCGTTTCTGTATACATACATTCATTCATATACATACACATATACACACTCACTCACACACACACACAAAAAAACTTATATAAACTCAGTTCATATAAACAGATTGAGGAAGCTGACGGAAAAAATTGGAAGAGTATTAAATTAAACAATTGAAGAGTGTGTGAGTGTGTATAAATATATATATATATATATATATATATATATATATATATATATATATATGTAATTATGTATGTACACACAAACACACACACACACACACACACATATATATACATATATATATATATATATGTATATATATGTATATATATATATGTATATATATATATATATATATATATATATATGTATATATATATATATATATGTATGTATATATATATATATGTATATATATATATATGTATATATATATGTATATATATATATATATATATGTATGTATATATATATATATATATATATATATATATATATATATATATATATATATGTATGTATATATATATATATACTAGTATAAAAAATGACGGGTAATATTTTGCAGTATTATGATATTGTTTTTTCAATCCTTCCCACAGGATCTTTACCTGCTTACACGCAGACACAAAGCTACAACAATTGTCATAATTCAGCTGCTGCCCACATTCAGTCACAAAATACGCTAAGTAAATTTAAAAACACGCCTTGTGAATTTAAATATATGACTACCAAACATTAGGATCCCTCCCCCTTTAAAAATATAGAATTGTATAAAATTTTTTTTCGAGCAAAACTAAGAAGATTGGAGACCTTGACTGATCTGGAACCCAACCGAACAGATATACAAGATTGACATTTCTTCTCAACAACATTTAGATAGGCTTTAGACCTCAAGAATTCAATATAAACTAACAATATACGACAGAGTATTTTGGCAGATTTCCTTTAGTCCCCATCAACCAAAAATATCTATAATCAATGGGAATTGATATGATATGTCTATTTTAGTAAAAAGTTGGGGTTTAGAATTGGAGACTGAAAATAAAACCCCATCATTTCGGTCTGTTTCGGTCAGAAAAAAATCTATGTTTTTCGCTGGAAATATTTCGTACTTCAAAATTATGGACATCAGCTTTTGTTTGATCCTATCAAAGAAGTCCAATGAATTTTATTAAGAGACAAATTTGAACTGACTTCACTCAGAATTATCATTCGTAGGAACCCTAGTAAAGTATGCTTGTGATTTAATCGTGTTTATTGTATGAAATTCCTTTGCTTTTTGAATTTCCCTGGAGTATTTGATATTTTGCACGTTGTGTTTTTTATTTCATTTTAGAATTTGCTTGCTGTATTCTTAAGTTTGTTTGGCTTCCTTACTTTTTATTGTTTTTTTTTTTTTGTTTCAATATATTTTTCTTGGTTTTAAATCTGCTGGTAAAGGGGTAAAATGAAAAAGTTCCAGTCTATAGGCATTTATGTTTCGTACAGAACAGCAAAATATTAAACAATAACAATTTCGAAGAAGAAATAGAATAACGAGTAGGGGCTACGAAACAGAGATTGAAACTGCTATTGGCACCCTTCCAATCAGTTTGAAAAATGATTACATTTGACAAAAATGTGATGAGCTGAAAATCATACTCACCTGTGATAAATTGTCGGTTCCCTTATAATGTGAATCAATCAATGATTGATGATCTTAATGCTTAGAAAGCCATTTGCTATTCTCTATTTTTTGTCATGATGACGAAGACAAAGGGACTGTCGGATGAGATTAGAAGAGCAATTATCACTAAATACAAGAACTCTAAATGTTATAGTGCCATGTTCAAAAGCCTTGATCTCCATGTTTCAAATGTGTGCAACGTTTCCAAAAAGTCTGCGAAGCATGCATCGGTGAAAAAATCCGTAGACGTCCGCAGATGTAAATGGCTACAAAAAACATCGATGAGAGAAGTCTTCTAAAGTTGGTGCAAACTAAGGAGGGAAACACCATGTAAAACGCCCAAATAGCTGTTTGCAGGCTTGGTATAATCTAGAATCATTACCATGAGCCGCGCTTGAAATCGAGAAAGGCTTTTTGGGCGAAGACACTGCAGGATTGAACTACTGAGAAAAGCTATTAGAAGTAACGACTGATCTTCATCAAAAGGAACCTTGACGAATTGGAAACCTTTCGGGCTAACGCTCTGTGGATAAAACCAAAATGAAGTTCTTTCTTCACGGACACCAGTGATTTTTTTTTTATAGAGGACGACCTGAACCTTTTGAAAATAAGTACATCATACCTACACAGTGGAGGAATTATATTGTTGTAGAGCTGCTTTGCTGTTTATGGTATTTGAGACCTTGACTGCCCCGAAGGAAATCCGAGGATAGCCAAGGAATTTTACTGCGAAAAGTGTAAGAAAACTGAATTTGGTTAGAGGGTCATGGGTTCTCTAGCACAATAAAAACCTGAAGCACATATATGAAAACACACAACAATGATTGGAAAAAATTGACTGTTTTAAACTACCCAACAACGAGTCCCGATCTAAATCCCATTGAAAATATTCTCTGCCAGAGGGATGAGACATCTGACAAACATTTAAGAGTTTGTAAAACTTTCAGTGGTTGAGTGGGAGAAACTACAAGCTGACGAGTACTGAAAGTTTACAGACGGCTACAAGAAACATTAACCAAATATCGAGGAAGGATGTCCTTGATTCCCAGTAAAATGAAAAATGTTTCGTTTTGTTTTTTTGCTAAATCATTTGAACTATTGGTACATTTCCATTTATTTTTGAAGATATTGTACAATTTATACAAGTAATTCAAGGGTTCCAATTATGGTACCAGGACTGTACACATACCCACGCAGAAACTCATTCATGTACCTATATAGAGAGATTAACCAGTTGGCATCTCAGTTTTCAGTTCTTATCTGTCTACTTCTGTAATCTTATGAGTTCTTTTTTTCATTTCTCTTCATTTCTATCGATCGCTTCGTATCGATATCTTATCAATCTATTCCTCTTTGTAAGCTATCCTGAATACATCTCGTAGACTTTCATCTCTATATCACCATTTATTCAATATTTTCTACCTTTATATCTGCATGAATAAGACAGCCCCACGTGTGCAATATTTGACATCTGGTCACTGTTAACGAAACATCAACACTTTTTCATCAGGGCATAATACAGTGAATATGAAACCAACCTCAAAATATTTGAGATTTTCTCAGTTTAGATGGTCTACAGCTTTCATCCTAAATTGCACTCTAACTTACAATCCGTCATCGGTAATTGCGGTTGAGAACTTTTCTTCCTTTCAGTTCTAGAAAAGGAGTATATTTTCAAGGAAATTTACACTAACCTGACAATAAAACATGTTTTCTTAGAACAAAGCTGTAATGCTATCTTTAATAGTAATTCCAACCCGAACAAAGAAATAAAATATGGGTCACAATTTAAATCTGAGAGCCGGCTTGATGAGCGCACTACTAACGTCAAAAGTGAGTACATGAATTATCAGTTTTTTAAGCTTTTATGGGTGAGGGTACACAAGCCTACCCGCACTAAATACCCCAGCTAGTCTTTTATATGCTTTGAGTATTTGCTGACTATTCGATATGTGCTTCCTTAAATGGGTGAGATATGACATGGGGCTGTTTTTACCCCTTTAAATTAATTCATACTTAACTCTTAGAATTTTTTTTAATAATGACCTTCGGTCACAAATGGTCAGAAAGCACAAGTAAAACAGGGCTGATGAAAGATGCAATATTTTCTGATAGTGATTGGGGGTTTCATCATCAAATGGAATATATCATGTGTGAGTTGGAAATGACCTGCATAGTGCCTATCATATACATATATATATATATATATATATATATATATATATATAAGATTGGGATATATCCGGCTACATAAACAAGTAATCCCAATAAGCCCGTATTTGCCGTGATGCAGACATTATCTTTCATGAAACAGGTCTCAAAAGTTAACCCTGAGTCATAAATGCTGAGGGTCACTTAACTTATTGACCTATCCTTACCCCAGAGAAAGGTGATCTGAATGAGAGAATAAATCATACTGAATACGAAATAGTGAATAAACAAAAGTATCATAAATAATCAATTAAACAATATGCGTAATCACAAAAATATATTCCTCTATTGATACGCAAACAGTGACACCATCATGAACGATCTGCATAAATTTTGTGTTTTTTATCACAGACACAGATATAATTTTCATTGGTCGTTATACAGTTATTATTATAAAAGTAAAATAAAAACATCACTTGGCCAAAGACTGAATTATCGAACTTCGATATTGAAGTGTCCAAGCAGTTTTACTTGGGGTATTTATTAGTTGGTCAAATGTAAACTTTTGGTGTAAACTCACCGTGACTCCGTACTGTAAGAGGAAAGGGACATTGCAGACTATAAATGTCTGGAAAGATCTGCGTAAAGCTATGCCGTCCACAAAATATTATGATAAGTTTAGTGAAAGGTCTTTTTTCTTTTTTCACGATTTTGCCTGTCTCAATTGAAGTGCATTCTTCAAGCCGGGGTGTCCTCGACACCAGGAAATACGATACCTTTTCTTGTTTGCTTTTACGAAACGGATACGGATAAAAGATAAACGAAGGCAGTTAACGACATGATTCGAAACCACTCGTCGACGCTTGGGCCATGTTAATCTAATTCAACTTTAGACAACCTGATTGATCAAGCTGGAATTTGGACTGTTAATCCAGTCGCTCCGAACTAGTTTTGGTTTGGCAGAGAGTTGACGGTTTTCACTATCATCAAACAAATGATGCGTCAGGTTGCAAAAATTTGGTGATTTGCTTTAAAACATGAATAAATACAATCAGCAGCCAAAATCGAGAGGTCATGAGAATAATTGATATTCAAACCACGTGTGTTTGCTTGGCCAGATTCAAGACACGTGTACGTGAGATTGACTGATTGAATGGGAAATGCTGGTTTCAAAACAGGATTCGTCTTCATTAAAATGGATTATGCATGCTGAGTAATTCGAATGCAATATTGACCATTTAAGAATCAGTCTGTTATACGACTCACTAAGCCATGCTAGTAAGTCTTTTCTCTCTTCTTCTTTTTTTTTTTTTTTTCATTTCGTTCTCAGTATTATAAATATAATGTCCCAAAAGCTATCTGTCAGTAAGGCTTACCTTAATCCCTGATCACTGATATTCGCCTCCTTCGGGATTTTTAATGTGCATTATAATGGAATACCGAAAGCTGTTGAATTGGAGAATGGTATAAGAAGTGCCGATATCAGTGCTTAATTATCATTTTCTTTCTACCTTCAGAAATATCAGTGAAGAAAATGGCTAGATTGAAGCAGACGAATCGTAAAATAATGATAATGATACTCGGTGTATTCAAGTTTCAAATTGAGTTAATGTTGAAAAAAAATCGTCTTTATTATTAGATTTTATCCAGCTACAACCTGAATTTCTAATAGAGCAATTGAAATCTTTGACGTATTTGTTTAATAAATCCTACTCTTGATATTACAGATTACATATATGTTCTTGTGTGCGTGTATGTGTACCTGTCAATTTTCTACACAGACACACGCACACACACACACACACACACACACACACACACACACACACACACACATATATATATATATATATATATATATATATATATATATATATATAAAGCAGGGGTGAGATTATAATTTCCCCTTGCCATGAAATATGTCTTCCGAATTCCCTGCCCCCAACGCCACACATTGTTTCCATTATGTCTGTGCTCTGCCACACAAGTTTAGTGCTTCCCATCATTTTATCTTAATGCTTTTCAATTAACAGTTCCCTTGGGTTGGTTGGAGGCAAAGCACGCTGCTCTGAAAATACCCAGACCGGATATTCTGTGAAACGCACCTGAAGACGCCGCCGTTGGTATGAGTGAGCAAGCCTATGCATGGAAAAGTATGTACGGCAGACCGTCTGTCTCTATGTGTGTAAACGCTGTCTGGGTGGCTGTTAGAATATGATTAAACTGTACTGCACAAAAAGTACTATCTCATTCTTCTATCAGTAAATATTTATGCTTTAAATCGTGGACAGGAGATCAGAGGTGTAGTTTATAGAGTAGGAGGACAGCAATTTGAAAATGCCCCCGGACCCTAATGGATGGGGGACTCAATGAAGGATGCCCGAAAAACTTTATAAAACTAGAGTTCACCTACTGAATTTTAAATGACCTGATACAATAACAAGGATATATATGTACAGAAATGAATTGCCTAAATCTTAAACCAGCCTTCGGGGTTGTTATTCACCAATAAGTGATTGAGCAAGTCTGTTCATGGCAAGTTTCCTTTTTTCATCAGATCCCACTCGATGCCCTCTTCCAACGCTTAAACCTCATACGACTCCATAGTAAACAATTTATCTGCTTTCGCTATAGAAACTAATGCGTGCATAAAAGTTTTCTTTCTTACTTCACTTCAGCGCACCTCTTACCTCACTACTACACACCTGACACCCACATCGCTATTTATCTTATATTGACAAAGCTAACGTTAAATTAGCTTAGCTCTGTACAAACCCACAAATACGGTGCCCCCAGTTAGGAGTAAAGTCACCGCAGTAGGGATAATCAATGAGATTAGCATACTAAACATTGCTCTATAGCTTGATGCTCAGAAGGTGAATCTGTATATCTACTGATCCGTTTGATAATAAAAAAAAACCTGAAAGTTTACAAACTCAGTTGTCTAGAAGAATGACTACATGAATGTCTTTTGAGTGCTAATTCTTTGATAACAACCCGTGCTGTTTACAGAATGTCATGGAATCACAGCCTGAATTGAGTTGTGATTGAAATTTTAAACGTTTGTTCAACCTATAAACCGGAAAACCGCATACGATTCGAACTTCTTTAGAATTTTTGTTTATATCTAAAAGGAGTGTGTGGTGCTTTCTATTTACATTCTGATTATAATGCTGACTTTGACTCTTATTTTACGTCAATCGTCCGAAAGTACACCCTCAAAGTATTTAAATATCGAATGTGAAGTAAATTATTTCAGGATTTTTTTCCATTTTTGATAATATTCAGAAAAATTGATGTATACTTGTTATTTTTTTTCTTAATGATTTTGGACGGTCGTACGTTAAACGGAAAGTGAGTTTCTAGTTTGGTATTATAGTCACTTAGACGGATTTCACCCCAAACCGAAATTTCTATTCTTAACAACTGACACTTCCCCAAGGGTAAAAGAGGTGTTGAATCCTTCAAAAAAGAAATTTTTCATACGTGTTCTACCCTTGGTCTAAAAATCCACCAAAAAATAAGATGAAGGTAAACAAAATGCAAAAATGAATAATGAAGGTTTGCAGAAAGCTTTTCAACTGTTTTTATTCGTGACCGATGAAACAAATTTTTTCGTGAACCCTCATTCAGCGTTATCAATCTTTAGTCATAATCTTACTGTGACTGAACAAAGACAAAATTAACTCAAACCACCAGAAAAATAAAGAATAATAATTGAAATGTTCACAGTTTATTAGACGAATAAATACTAAAGAATGACCGAAACGAAATTTGCATTCATAAAATTATTGAATAACATTAAGTCATTTAACAATAATCAATAATAGGAGTAAATGTTCGCACAAGATTCAAAAGAAAGCCTAACTACACTATTAATCCCAATATTTCTAGAAGAAATAGATTATCTTTACATAACCACCAAATGGGTCCCAGCCCATAGTTTGAAGAGTGCTGGTTCACAATACTTCATCAGATAAAAATAAATAGGCCATTACTCGCGAGTTAATTCTCGGGTGAGTAGTTGTTTTTGGTGCTGCCGGTGCAGATGTCAGATTACCACTGTCCAGCGTGCGCACAAACAGTATGCAAGAAAACAAATTATATATATATATATATATATATATATATATATATATATATATATATATATATATATATATATATATATATATATATATATAACAGATGAGGAGACTGACGTTGTCTGGGAGGTAAAAAGTAATCAATGAAGAAAGGTCTTGTGCAGAAAATTCTAACGTAGAACTTCGCAAATTAGGGATTGGAATCCTTTGCGAGAGTTGAAAATGTCAAAATTGATTGTGCTTATCATCGAAAATGTAAAAATTGGCCGGAACTTGAATTGACCATTTGAGGTCAGTTCCCTCCTGTCCAGTGTTCATCTGGGGATCAAGTTATCCATTTACACGACTTTTGGCTTTAGATTGCAGCAGTTCCGATTTGAATATGCTTAAAATAACTTGAGACTAGGGTTCACCTCTTGAAGTAAACAGAGGCCAATGCCACCTATCGTATGTTCATACTGTTGTCAAGTTGCCTTGTACACTTATAAGGAGTCCATTGGGTGCAGTCCTCTTTGTTAGATTTGTAAATGCTAGAATTAATCCCTTTGAAATTGATCTGACATTAAATTGATTCATAAAGGTCACCAGAGAATGGTTTCACTTCCCTTACGTTTCTCCTCGGGTCAGGTTACCCATGTACATGATTTTGAAGCTTTTTGAGTGCAGAAGTATCCCTTAGATTTGAAAATACCAAAATCGCCCAGACCTTAAATTAACTTTAGAGGTCAGCACCCCACATCCTATCTTCATTCTGGTTCAAGTTCCCATTGAACCCGGATTCGCAGCCAAGGAGGTGCAGTTGTCGGAATTAGATTTCCAAAGTGGTCACCATATGTCAGTGTCAACTATCCTATGTTCATCTTGTTGGGAAGTTACCCTTTGGCACAGATCATGTAGCATCTCATGATCAGCCGTTTACATTAGATTTGAAAATATTACATTGACCTGACCCCATCAAACTTGAATTGATCTCAATTAACATTTAGAGGTCATCAGATGAAAACCTACCTACCCAAAATACCTGCATATCTCTTAGTCAAGTTACCATAGTACACAAATGTGCAGTCTCGAGAATTAAGCTGTCTCCAGTAGATTTGAAAATGCTCAAGTTGACCTGAACCCAATATAACCTTCAGAGGTAACCATCACCTCCAGCCATATGTTCATCCTAGAGGTATGCTTACATACATATTGTCAGCTTCTAGGGAGTAACAGTTTAGGAGTCTATGAAACATCAATTCACTATGAAACATTTTCGTCTTTTTAGTATTATGTCACCAAATCTATCTATCACACAGACACACACACACACACACACACACACATATATATATATATATATATATATATATATATATATATATATAGCTTGTGCCTATATGTCTATCTATCTATCTATTTACATTTGTAGATAAATATCTATGCAGAATATATACATACACTCATATATAGAACACACATATAGATAGGTGAGTCAAATATGTTAGGTAAATCAGAACTAAAATGAATTACATATTTGAGAGAGGGTGGCAATATTTGCATATTCATCAATATTTATGAATAATTTGTGTACTAAGATGTAAGATCAATTGTTTAGTCTGACATTATATCAATCGAACTCGGTAGACCGGAATAGATTGACTTATCGGTGGGCTGAAATAGGAGATCACCATTTGACAGTACCCTTCTCCAGCAACAGCAAAAGCTTACTTGAAACATAATTTTTGTTAAGAAAATCTAGTGACAGGGGCAGAGCACATGCACTGTAGGATGCACACCTTACTTAGTATAATCAGTGCAAAACGAATACATGTTGCTTCAGTTGGAATTCGAACCCGGGTTATCAATTTCATACTGATAAACCCCGTGACACCTTGCATGTGTAAAATCTAAAATTGATTGAACAAGAACATTTCCGTTTTCAAATATCAGCAAAAAGATTATGATAAGGTCTTCTGTCGTGATCTTTCTCAGATTACTTCCACTTAAACACAAGAAAGCATCTCTCAAGATTCGAACAAATTTCAGTTTCCGATAAATAACAGATTTTGAATGTTATACACCATTGCACGTACGTATTTCTTGAGATTTGCTCTTAGTCATACGGCCCAACCACCACCACCACACACTCACACATCGGCTTCCTGTTGCACGCCCGCTCACGTCTTTATGGGCTTCATTATTACTTCCTTTGGTGCACGTGTGTTGAGGCAATGCTGAGCGTGCTGGTGTCTTTCTTCATTATTACTAACATTTTTAAATGATTAACATATTTGGTAATATATTGATAGACGGGGAGATTAGCAGAAAGTACAGATATTTCCTAACATGGTCTGCCACGTGAGACAAAACGAGCATTCTCAAGATTTTAGGCACTTCTATCCTCTCTTCCGCTATCCATACATATATTATATGTGTGCGTGTGTTCATGCATATATAAATGTAGATTTCTCTCGTGACAACATGAATTATCCTGATAAATAAATAGATTGGTATTATAGAGTGCAAATGGCACAGCAGGCCAAAAATGGTGAAATGGACTCAACCCCCACAGGATCCCTTATTATTGGGACTCTCTTCCAGGAGAAACTAAGCTTACTACTTATCCCCTCTCTCTCTCTCTCTCTCTCTCTCTCTCTCTCTCTCTCTCTCTCTGCTTCTCTCTCTCCCTTTTTTTCTCTCTCTAAATACATGTTGTGGAATAGCAGCAATCCCCCACATCTCTCGATTCCCCCCCTCTCTCTCTCTCCATATATATATATATATATATATATGTGTGTGTGTGTGTGTGTGTGTGTGTGTGTGTGTGTGTTGAAAGAGACAGAGGGAAACAGAGAGATGGGGGGTAACCGCTATTACTCATATCTGAAGATCACAAAGTAAATACGAAAGGGAGTGCAAAACTAAGGGAAATACCTGGACTGCCGGGCCAGGGAACTGATGAAGGTGTGGAACATGAAAGTAGTAGTGCCAGTAATCGTAGGAGCATTTGAAACCGTACATCAGACTCTGAGAACGAGATCTGAGTATAAGAAGATGGATTGAGACAATACAGTCCACAGCACTACTGCAGACTGCATGAATACTGAGGAGAATACTGGAAATATGAGACGTACGACCCCCAGCTGGTAGCAATGACCCAACAGCCAGGATAAAGGCATGATGGAGGTGGTACAAACCAAAGCGCTGCTCTTATAGGAGAGGACGATGTAAAAAGAGGTCTGAAGATCTGAAGAGTCTTACTGTCACAGCCTCCTACAATAACCACCAGTCAACTTGTGTAGTAGTAGTAGTAGTAGTAGTAGTAGTAGTAGTAGTAGTAGTAGTAGTAGTAGTAGTCAAAATGATAGTGATTTATGTACATAAAGATATATACTTCAGAAATATCCAATTGTACACCATCCCTTTAGTTTTTACCGTGTATTGCATCATATAAGACGTAGCAGCACATTGAATATATCTTAATGTTGGAAAAATAAAATCAGGGTAGATTTTCTGGAGCCTGTCCCGTACCCAAGTGAGAGCAGTTCGTAGATTCTAAACTTTACTCCGGACCCGACCTTCATCGTTTGCGACGCCAAGTGATGAGAAAAAAAGTATGTTTCATTCGACAAAAAAATTGTTTTGTTTTTTTTAAATTTGTAGTGAACTTTTGATCAACAAACACTCGAGGCGAAAACAGGCAAAAATTCATATTTTTTACTTCTTGCAAACCATTATGTATATACTTGCACGAGTATATGTGTGTGTGTGTGTGTGTGTGTGGATTCTTGCGTGCGTGTTCATGTGCGTACGCATGTTTATAAGTGCTTCACGGTCAGGCTTATGCATGGTGTGTTAAACAAGCTTGTATGACACAAGGACAAATTGTTTGGGATCATTGCATTGCGCTGATCTTCTAAACTAGAAAGACTTGTCCACCTTTAAAATCAACATTCAAAATTATGGCTTTTAACTCTGAACATCAACGATTTACCTGACACAAGGGTAATATAATCAGCTACTGCAATCAACAGCACCCATCCTCTCTCTCTCTCTCTCTCTCTCTCTCTCTCTCTCTCTCTCTCTCTCTCTCTCTCTCTCTCAAAATGGTGTTATTTTCTTGACCAAAGCCAAGAGGAGACAAATAAATTATCAGGTAATTCTTTTTGATAGCTACGTTTCTCCCCCAAAGCAACATATTTTAGCCCCGTAAATCAGTGTGATGTTCTCTTTGTGGCCATAAATTAATAGAATCGAATCCTACGTTAGGAAGACATTGTGCTAATTGCTGTTGGAAGAGAAATAAACTCTACAGCACTTTCGAATAACAGAGATCCTTCGATGATCAACAACTATTTTTATCGATGACTCTCTTATGTCTGTGTAATTCCAATGAGAAAAAAGTATGTCTTTCAAATGTTCAGAAAAAGATTTCTCCACAAATTCTCGCTTAATATTCACGCGAATATTCAACGTTGTCAATCATGTTTGAAAAAAAAACCGAAAAAGAGTGTGTCTTTAATTACATCATTCACGCTAGACATACTGATAACACTCGTTTAGTTAGCCACATCTTCAATCTTTTCTAAGGAAAATTACGGCATTGTTCTTATGTTATCATTTCCATCTTTTACAGCCTAAACCCGGTCAATAACTACAGTCTGCAAGTGAAATCAGTGTTTATATTTGACATAAATTGAAAACACAGACAGTTTGATGTACATTTATTGGTAATTGTCATGCAAATTACTTTGCCGGTTTGGACTTAAATCGATAATTTATTGGCTTGGTGTACACAATACGGTTTTGATATAGCAGACAAAGAATAGTCGACCTCAACATAAGTGAACATTTTCTTATGTTGGGTATTCTTTTGTGAGTATTTCATATCTTCCGGATAGACTGACAAGCTAGTCCCGATATGAAAATTTGATAGCCCGGCCTGCTGAAATTTTATGTGTATAACTTAATTTACATCTGATTTTTTTTTCGCTGCACACGTATTATTAGCAGGTATACCCATGAGAGAGCTGCTTACTGGTTTTGCTATCAAGCAGGAAATAACTTTGGCAAAAACGATCAACATTGTGGTCTACCTCGTTGGTAAGGTGATTGAGCATTTTTCTACAACCTTGGTGTTCAAGTCCAGGAATTCTCGGGATAGGCAGACCCTCGCCACTATGATTACGGGTGCAACGTAACTCTCCTAACCCGGTTCTCCCCTATTCGATCTTAAGCCAAACTAAGACGAACTTACTAAAAATAGAAAAGTTCTTAACATATACAAGTTACGCAAATTTTGAATCTTATCAACTGACTCACATTGAGTGCGGATAAAGAGGCTGACAGAGCTCATATGGTTCCTTTGGAGTTATAAGTTTTCTTTCGGTAGTGCAGAGATGTACACCGGCTCATGGGAAAGATAGATTGGTTTCGGGGGGGAGGAAGTTATAATTCACATACTAAGAGATTAGATGGACAAAAACATCTACTAGGTCAAATAGATGGTCCTGCATGATATCTCGAGGTTACCGAATACAACATACTCTTGGGGAATGCACGAGGATACAGCGGCTAAATCATTGTAATGAAGGCACCAAAGATCTTATAAACGTTTGAAATGGGAAGATATATAATACATATACACAATATTTCATTAAAAATCGGAAATCTGAAAAGCTCCCAAAACCGGACATGTTTCTATGGATGTCGTCTACAAGTCAAAGCCAACGTTTAGTGCCAAAATGAAGAGATCCATTCTTGACCATTCTCGTTTACTACCACAGTATTCCACCTGATAGCAAGAGGCACTTTAAACGCTTTTTTCCCAAGAGAGTCTTGGCTAAATCCACATCACTTAGTCATGTCTCAGTGTTCTTATTTGTCACAGGCACTTTTGATATTCTCTGTTTATTCATTGGTGGTGATTTTTCTTTTATCCAAGGGCTGTCATAATACTAAAAGGCGATGCACGCTCCTGTTTGAGTAACCATGAAAAGCAGGGCAATAAGTATCTGTCATCATCGATAAGTGTATTACCATTCAGAAATCCGAAAAGTTCAGAATTTCGAAAAGGTTTCTGGTCCTAAAGGTTTCTGGAGAAAACCTCGGGAACCTGAGGTCAAAAACTAACAAACGCCGTCTCAGCAAATCCGTTAAAAATTTACGTATCGTCATCAGCCTTTCAACTTGTGTAGTTGGACTCCCCCAAGATCTGCCGGACCTATCAATCGTGGGCATCATGGTGCAAATATATCATGAACTTGTTTTAATCGTCAAACGATCTCTTTTTTCCGGTCGCTGTTTCTCTTTTAATCCCTGGAGATCCACGCTGTGAGTTGAATGTCCTACTGTTGTCTGACATACTTGCAACATAGCCTGCCAATTGCCATTTGAGTTTTCTTATGGATGTTATCATATTTCTGATTCCTGTTTTTATCTCTTATATACTCGGTTGTCTTGTGGTCTTTCATGTGATGTTAAGCATGGTCGTTTCTTGTGTGCATTACATGGTTTCTAGTTTGGAAGCCAGTCTTTTTGTTATTTTCCATGCCATAGATGGTCATTGGGATACGCATTGCTTGTGGAACCTTGTTTTCAAAATTAATGGTATATCTGTATGAATGTTGAGCAAGCCAAATGATTTCCAATGTAGGTTTTCATTGATTGATTTTTTTCTCAATTTGATTTAATGGCTATTCATTGTCCTGGGTAGATGTAGTCGTTCACTTTTTTTAGGTCTGAGTTTCCGATTTTTATCGTTGTCTTTGTTTTCAACATATTTGCTGCACATCCAGTATCAAAAGTCTTTTTCATGTTTGTATTTTCTTTTGACAATCGATTGCCTCATTCGGAATGAGTTCCACTGAGTAGAAAATATCATTATTTTTTTTTTTTGCAATTATATTTTAGCAATTTTTTTACATCTTACTCTTTAATGTTGACAAAGCGATTTAATCTAAATAAGCAATGTCTTCAAAACAGTGACACATTATAGATATTCAATTGTCGATCTTGTCGGCTGATTCACAGAATATAAACCATTAGATAAATAAATAGATAGAAATAAAAAGAGACTGAAGTACGTAAATCACTCACCGATATCGACTCTTCCCTTATTTATTTGGAAGTTCTTCATGTTTACCGGGCGAGACATACTTCAATCGAAGAATAGTGCGTGCTGTAGATGAAATATTCTTACGTGAATAAAGAGAATAGATATGGACGCCAAAATCGACGGCTCTTCACAATTTCTCATATCAGAATGTCTTACATCTATTTTTCTTCATCAAATCTAAGCAATAGGCTTGGTAATGATGACAGTTTCGATGGTAATCTATCTCATTCAAGAATTTATAGGAAAATAATACTTTCAATAAAGTTTAATGGCTAAAGATCCAACAAGTAATGCGTTTATACCTCCCTCTCATGAATCAATTTAAACGAATCAGTTACTTATCTTCAACCTCTCACGGATTAACATCTTGATCTTATCTTCTTGATGATATTAGCAGGGAAATATAGCTATAGAAATGAAGAAAACATTTATGATTTACAAATAAATTCAACAGACAGTAATAGAATGAGTTTCCCTACAGACCAACAAACTTGAAGGAAAAAAAAAATTATGAAATAAAAATAAAACAAATCAAATACTGAAAAAATAGGAAAATAGTGGCTCCATTCATTGTACATATAATATGGTTAAACAAACCCCAGGGGAAGAATCATGTTTCTATTCATCAATATATATATATATGTGTGTGTTTGTGTGTGTGTGTGTGTGTGTGTGTGTGTGTGTGTGTCCATGAGCGTGTCCTTGCATTTGTATGTCTGCATATGAGTGTATGCACACTTAATACGGGCGTATAAGTTTATAAAACAGATGTAAATGTAAATACATACAAGTCGAATACATGCAACTACGAGACGGAATACCGATTAATATTTTTATAAATGTTGATGAAGCATCAACATTTCAACATTCTATCGGATCAACTAACATCAACACAACACAACACAACACACATATACACACACACACACTCAAACACACACACACTTATATATATATATATGTGTGTGTGTGTGTGTGTGTGTATGTATGTCCTCTGCTTTTTGGAGTTTGCTTCAAGCAATCGTTTGGTTAAAAAAAAGTTACCGCGCACTCCCTACTTCAACGTCCTCCACCCAGTGTCTCCGAGGGGAAAATGGGGGTGAAATCAGTGGGAGGACCGAGAGAAAGACCGTGTGCAACTGAAAGATAAATTTTGCCATTGAAATACAAATTAGATTTATGTATCTCGATTTTGTATGGATTTGATTTTTGTTACTTGCGAAGCTTATCTCATGTTCTTATATTGAGAAGCAAAGGTGAGTAAACTCTTATTTGGGAAACTGAAACCGACCAAATATGACGACATTTTCAACTCAATAAATATATGAAGAGACAAAAGTCTTTACAGATAAGTAAATTCCTGTTCCTCCTATCTCGAATGTCTTTAACACAGTCCCCAGAGTGTTTCCTATTACTGCCCATGTTCTACAGTATTCTCAGCTTCTGGGGCGAAATCTGGTATTATTCCAGTTCTTCACTCTCTTCCATATTAGCCTGCGGGTACATTTACATCTATTATTTGGCTAAATCGGGTCTTTTGTTCCCAATGTCCAGCACTACTAGACCGGTCTTTTTGCCTGGATTGCGTAGTCCGTCCATTGAATATTCACAACAGATCAAGTGACAGCAATTCTCCTCAATACCCCAGTATTTTTCTTTGCATTGTAGTTGTTTTCAGTAATGCTGTCAAGTTGATGGTTTCGATTTTTTGTTGCATTCCCAGACTTCTAGCCTTCTTGTTAAGCTCTTTGAGACCGCTCAAAGCGTTTCAAAAACGATGGACAAATTGTCACCATCATGTTCCACATTTCTTTCATTTCTTCTGAGAAGTCTGAGTATTAGTCCAGCCTTTCACCGCCTTTCAATTTCACTCTTCGTTCTCCTGCAATAGTGCAATCCACTATCTGATAATAATTTTCTCGTTGTTAATGTTGACTACATCTGGTTTTCTGTCTTGAATTGGGTGATCAGTTTTAATTTCGAAATCCTAAACTCATGTTCCACTCTCTTAGGCAGCTTCTTGTTTATGCATATATCATAAGTTTGCACGATTAAATCCAAATTTGTTATATTATTCGCAAGAAGATCACCTCCTATACCAGACGCTTTTTTCCCCACCACATACCTATAAGGAATCATCAAACAAAACTGTCAGAATTGGTTTATTCTGTTCTAGCTGTCTGTGTATGTATATGCGTTTGTATGTATGACGTATACGGGTCTCGCCAATGGAGCTAGATGGCTGATAATGTCAATATTTACTTCTTATTATGTCTACAAAAAACATTTTATTTGTTCATTTGAGAGTCTCCCAAGTATGATTTTTGTCAGAGGGCTGGGGCAACTCATAATGTGCGTTTATGCTAAATTAGCCCCCTCTTTGTGTCCAGCATCATTCATGCTCGTTTGTTTGTTTTTTAATTTAGAATTTCTTCTAACCACTGCCCTATCAAATGTGAGCTTAAGTACCTTACTTATTGTTCAACCCTTTTCATGAATTTTTCATCGAACAACTCAAACATAACAGGCTGCTAAAAGACATTGGTCACGGGACAGTTTCCATTGAATGACTTGCAAGATCAGTTATTATTATTATTATTATTATTATTATTATTATTATTAGTAGTAGTAGTAGTAGTAGTAGTAGTAGTAGTAGTAGTAGTAGTGATGGTAGGGGTAGTAGTAGTAGTAGTGGTAGTAGTAGTTGTGGTAGTAGTAGTGGAGGTAGTAATAGTAGTAGTAGTAGTAGTTGTGATAGTGGAGGTAGTAGTAGTGGTAGTAGTAGTAGTAGTAGTCGTAATTTGTATTTTCGCAACGGATTATCGCCCAAGATTGAGTGACAGCAATTTTCTCTGAATCTCCCGCAGACCCCTGGTTTGGACATATATATCAATCAATTCATTTAATTTCAATTCTATGGTTTTTGCATGATTATGACATGAATTTTACAACGAATAATATCAAAATAGTTTTGCATGGATTATGTGACAATAACACTGAAAAATTTAGGGTTTAGGGTGACGTAATACCAAATGACTAATCTCCAGCTCTCTCCTCAGTATTGATGCAAATTTCGAACTATCATATTAATTCGCTTAAAGTATCAAATAGCATTCACTGGGGATCAAGTGACACCAAATCCCTTTAATACTCTGTAGTGTTTTGGTTATTTTTTTTTTTTTTGTCTGAAATAGATTAGTTCTTCCTCAGTTTTCCAACTACTCCAGTCTCTCAGCGTGGGTCTTCGGGACCGTTCCGAATGCTCTATTGATTATGAGCGTGACCAACCTCATATTTCATAATTTCCTTTGGCCTCTGACAAGGTCATGATATTTACCAAGCTTCCTTCTTCTTATAAGTTCTACTCTGTTGCGTAAAAGAACGGTTACATGTACTATTTAGCTTTTCTAACGATAACTAAGTTTGGTTTTTGACCTTATATCCTACTGACACTAAAATTACTAAAGAATATTACCCTAATAGTTGATCCTTCAGTCAAAGAAATTCTCAATATTACCTCAGAATATGCGTCGGTAGAATTCCAAAAGATAATCATTCAGTTCAAACCAATCACAGAATTATACTTATTATGACCCTATTCTGTCAATAACATTTATTTTATTTCCTGATCACTGAGAATCCCTTTTTTCTGATCTCCAATCAACAAAATACAGATTAAGTGGCGAAATTTATTTACCACGCCACCAGTAGTATTTGGTCTGTTCATGAAACATTGGACTAGAGTGAGGCAGGAGAATGATAGAGCAATGGTAAAGTCGATGGGCGGTGATAAAAATAAAAAAAAACAGCCGAAACCATGCCTGCGTATACCAGTTTTAAATGTAGTCGGCACTAAAATACTACTGTATTCAATGTTTCATTTTAACCAATCATCGCAATTTATGATATATTCAAAAATCAGAGTGAACGAGAGTTGTAGTGCATTTGTTTAACTGATCGAGCCAGTGCGTAAACAGTTCGTTGCATTGAATTGAATCAAAGAAGACTTACTAATAAAATGCACGTACGCAGAAAGATACACACCCTGAACAAGCAGGTGACTAAACATCGCTATAAATCTTGCTTTCTCAGTTTGCAATAATTAACTTAAGAGTGCAGGCGTGGAAATTCGTTCATCAATACAGAAGGGCGAGGAAGATGATGGTGAGGTGTATTGCTCTTATTAATCACGCCTATGTTGAACACGTGTCGAATTTAAAAAGGAGTGCACGTACTTGCTTTTATTTTGTGCAAATGTAAGGTAAAATTTGTTAAAAAGGCACGTAGAGGGAGTGAGTGGACCTTGGGCTGGGGTGGGCATTAGTCGGATTCTAATTGGGCGGCTTAGCAATCCCCAGAATAACAAATAGATGCGCTCGTTACGTGTCTCTTGCTTTACGTATAGAACATAAATTATCTGACGTGTTAATAATACAAACAGCAGCGAAATCAGCACTTTTTCAAATGCAAACACCAAGAAAGCGTCCAAGTGAATTTGTGTAAGCATACGCCAGAAGCTACTGACTATATCATGCAAAGTTTGTTGGTCTCACAAGCTGTTGACAGCAAATCTGTTTTCTTCTCCACAAACTGTTTTTTCTCTAAAAGCTGGCCAAATCCATTAAATACAAACCTTTTGAGAGTTTTAATAACGGAGTTGGACTAAGTGTAACAAAACGGGGGGGGGGGTTAAATATTTCCAATTAAAAATAAGATCTCTCATGAATTTTTTTAAATGCACAAGGAATTCTATTTATTACATAACTAAAATTCTTGACTTGATCTTCAGTTCGTTTCAAAATTGGAAAACGCCGTTGTGCCACTTAAGAATATTATATTTCGACCACAATAACTCCTTGAAAAACGTTTTGACATGGCTTCATATTCTGACGTCTCTACTTTTTTGTAAGTTTTTTTACATGTTAATTATTTTTCTTGGATACAAAATTTGTAGAGACGAAACATTTTCTACTTACGATGTAACTATACTCAATTGATAAATCATTTATTTCCAAAGCACAAAATTTAAGGATTGGTGGTTATGTAAATTATATGGAAGGAACTTCTATATTTTCCTTCAATGTCTTCACATACATTTTTTATCTTTTTTCATATATTACGACTAAATACCCATTTTTTTCTTTTTGATGAATCAAAATTGAGGGAAGATTCTTTCACTTTTATGGAGAAATCAATGGAAATCTTCTCTAGGATCCAAAGTGCGTGGGAAGTTTTTTTCAACTTCAAGGATCGAAATCAAGACAGATATACCTGATATGGACAAGAAAATTGAGGGCTAACTCAAATCCTAGGGTATCATTTTTTCACCTTCAGGAGTCAGAAACCTGAAAGAAAAAATTGTGCAAGTTGTCAAAATTTATGAAGAGCAGCATTTTCCCACCACGGTATATTTGGGCTGTTATCTTTGTTGATTTTAACACAAAGTCTTGGTCATTATGTTTTCCGACCCTCGTCCGATATATTTTACCTCCAGTTTTATTTGAATCTTTTTACAGCTTTCCTCTTCACTTTCAATAACAGCTAAATGACAAGAGCATTTACAAGACGTGAGGGAAATTCGTGATTTATTCAGGTCGATTTTATGCTCTCCGGGTACTCCAAACCCAGAGCTTAACACCAAATCGAAAACAGATTTTTTATTTATCAGAGTGCGTATTTATTTTGAATATTTCCATACTAAAATCACGGTCTGTTGTTTAGTAAACATCATTGTTTATTTATCTACACATATGAAGTTTTCAGTTTGTTGATATCGGATGCTCACTGCAGTGCAATAATTGGGAAGGACAATTCGTTGGTTTAATAATTCAGGTCCTTGTTGGCTGCCCAACTATTATGGCTTTGGGACAAACTACGCAAAATAAATGAAGATTTTAAAAAGTGGGCACCTATCAGAGTTACTATGCTCTGATTACGGACCATTTCGCTATTAAAGGAAGTTGGATCTCCACCTGTGACTACGGTGATTTCATGTTGAAACTCAACTGAATCCATATCTATTTGGGCGCTTATCGTATAAAGAAGCTTGAACGTCAGCTCCACGAGATGTTTCATTCACGTGTCCTCATTGGCGTCCTGAAGCTGGGACCTCGTGTTTTGGCGGCTGAAGTAGTTGCATATTCTCATACCAGCAACAATAGCTGGTGTTCAAGGTCGTGTAAAATCAGTTTCTTCAATACTGATGGTCAAGCAAGCAAGCCTTCATTGATTCTGGCCCTGTTCCAGACGTAGTTTGATGCAAAAAAACCTCTCTGTCTCCCCCTTTCTCTCTCAGCACACACACACACACACACACACACACACACACACACACACACACACACATATATATATATATATATATATATATATATATGAAGTACTGTCCCTGTCTATGGAAGCAGATACATCATAAGTCTGCTGCAGAGTGATCCACGACGGATTTATTCACACGAAAAACTTTTCACCAAAATCACCTTCCAAGACGTAAATAGTGTGGTGGGTGTGTTTCAATATGCAGTCCTTCGTTAATGCATTTTAATTGAAGAACATTGACGATAAAATCAATGACACCTCATATACGCTAATACCTATCTCTCCCCCTTCTCTCTCTAATTACACATACATCTCTCTCTCTCTCTCTATCTCTCTCTCTCTCTCTCTCTCTCTATATATATATATATATATATATATATATATATTTATATATATATATATATATATATACTTGGTCTAATATCATTGTGACGTCATTTTGATAACAAGACTTCTATAATTTACATACAACATATATTTACAATACCGAACCAATTTTAGCAAACCTCCTCATTCATGGAGTGCTTATTGATGGACGGAATCACCAGAGATGTTCCATTAACCTATCTAGTAAAACACTTCATAATAATAGGTCCAAGTTATTAAAAAAAAAAGGACAGCTACCACTTGGAACATCAGTTTCTGTACTGGCAACAGTGGTGTGCCAACCAACTTCGCTGGCGTGCAATTAATTGCAATATTCTGTTTGTGAATAAGACGACATCTACATGAAAAATAGTATTAGCAGTGCCGTCGCAATTGGCGTGGCACTGCGAAGGTGGGATTTAAAGGATTACGGCTGATTAATCTAGACAGACAGAGAAAATAATCTGATTGCTAATCGCCATGTTTCCTTGGTAGACATTCTAGACTTAGAAGAGGTTGGGGTTGGGATAGTAGTGTGTTTCCCATATTGCACAATGTGAGTGAGAGAGAGCGAGAGAGACAGAGGGGGCGTGGAACAGGCTGAATCAGTTCTTCGAGAGAGTTAATCTTCGATGAGTATCAGTTTTGTCAATGCTTTGGTTCGTTGGTGATTATCATGTAGAACGCTCGTTAAAAATAACGAAAACGTAAAAATAATTATCGTAAAATCCACGAACAGTTATTTAATTAAAACGCTATGCTTTGAAATTTCAATTTTAATTCATTCCTTTCAATATTAGTTTGCATTAAACCGGTCCTGTCAGATAGATGACGTAAAAAAAATGGAATCGCAGAGACAAGCCCAACGTGGGTGTAATCATACACACCCACACACACACATTGGTACATAAAATCATACACACCCACACACACACATTGGTACATAAATGAGAGGTTCGACGTAGAAATCTATTGTATACATATCTATTTCCTCATTTAAAGGAGATATGTCATCCTATCCATTTCTCTGTGACGTCAGAGAAACCACCTAAACATTGTTGCAACCAAACCAAATCTGGCATCTAAGTGAAAAGATTTTTAAAAGATTTTGGGAGAAGGTCTATTTACAATGTAACTATTTCTTATTCAACATACATTAATACATACTCGTATTTCATTTCAAGTAATTATATGGAGATATTCAAAGGCCATATGAATGAAAACTTTTCCCTTTTTGAGGGGTGAAAAGTGAGTGAGATTGAGAGGAAAAGAAAAAGGAGAGCTAGAGTGAGATGCTCAACTCCTCTCCTTTTTTCTTTTTTCTCTCCCCACACATACATGTGCACTTGCTTGCTTGCACACACATACACACACACACATATACACACACACACACATACACACACACACACACACACACACACACACACACACACATATATATATATATATATATATATATATATATATATATATATATATATATATATATATATATATATATATATATATATAAGTACGTCACAAAACTATAAACTTAGGTGTAAATTTTCAATTCAAAGGCAAACATTTCCTATTAATTCATTGTTTTGATGTTTCAATGAATAATAGGAACATTTGGCCCGGTCATTAAATATACATATAGCTACCTCCACAAAACGTGTTTTGAAAAACTGGTTGAAATTAACAATTTACTTCAGAGATATCAATCACTTAATCAACAAATTCAACAAAACTTAAAGCTCATTGCTTATTTCACCGTATTATTGAGGATTCCATCGAATTTTTCATTGAACAAATGTTGTTGATACTTTGTTTCATAAGCATCATTGCTCATTGAACAAATTTGATCTGGTAAGCTCTGGACCAAACAATGGAGAAATACATCTGGTACCACATGTCCAGCTTGTAAGACCGCTGTCTGAGTTCCTAAACTGGATAAAATTGTCTTCATCCTCTATGCCTGGATCCTGACTTCTTGATTGTTTTTCTAATGGTCTCTTTGTCAGCATGAACCCTCGTTTCTGTCTTCCGACGTGTCATGAACTAATTCTGGATTTGCAAGAGATCTCTAATAACTGTCCTCTTGTCTTCTTCTTGGCTCCATAACTTTCTCGGTCATTCAGAGGGAAAATTCACTACTATTTTTCTTAGAAAAATTGTTCAGCAATTGTGTTTTGTTGTAAACCCTGGAATTGAAGTTCCACAGTCCAGCTGCATTTCAAATTTGACAGCTTTGGTCACTGACTAGACCTGGCACTGTTTTTAACAGCACCAGAAACATTAAATCCTTCATATCACTTCAACTATTAATGTGTGTAAAGTTTAGTGCCAATGATTACTTTCAATGACTTATTGATTTCCATTGAAATTAATTCAATTCATGACTACTGCTGAACTTTTTTTTTAAAGTTTTGGACAGTTTTTGTAAATTGCCAACCAGGAAAATCGCAAACAGTAATGAATTTATTCCAGACAAGTGAAGAAATCATCAAGGATTTTGAACTGTTTTGATGCTTAAAAATAAGGTTGGAGAAGTGTTTTTAACCCTGAACTCGAAAGTCAGCACCACATATCGTATGTTAGTACCGAAGTTGTTTACCCTTATAGACAAAATCTCCATCCCAAGATTGCAGTTGTTTGTGCAGCTATAAAACTATATACTTGCACCGTTTCCATAATCTACTACTCACTGTTTATACATATATCCCGATTTACCGCTAAGATGTTTCAAAGCTAAAACAAAAATTGGTGTAAATGCCGATGCTTACGTTGAATTTCAACACAGAATTTTCTCATTGTATTTTTTTTCTATTTCCATCTTATCATTAGATACAATTAGAGTGTAATGGTTTTTTTTTCACAAATTTTGCAATAAAACTGTTTTATGTCGTTTTGTTTGTGTTGTTTCTTTGTTTCGTGTAGTTTTGTTTTGGAATTTTATTGCTAATTTGTTTTCTGGTCTTGAAAGTCAAAATTTTGTGGTATATAAAGTAATAGGAAATTGTTTTCGTGATGCCATTTTGATATGAGTTCAGATCTTTTGTTTAGGGGGTGTTTGGGATTGGGGAAAGCTATGATTGCTAATATCCCTTTCAGACGAAGGATACAAATTTCCGAAACGTTGGTGTAAGCTGGCACATTTCTTTCTATTTTCTATATTATTTCCAGTGTTTTTTGCCTTTTCTTTTCTGATTTTGGGCTGTGTTTGTAATTATTGTTTTTAAATATCAATTTGAGTTGGTAACTTATTTGTTTCCATTTTTCTTTTAAAAGTCTTATGTATATTTTTCAGTGTATTTTGCGGATTTGGTAGTGGTTTGGTATATAATATTGGTTTGAAGGCGAAATCCTTTCAATTAGCAAGCAGTTTCTTGCGCAGTTACAGGTGATTGTTGTTTGTGCTTGTATATTTATTATGAGGAAAATCTTTTAAAAATAGAGCAAAAATTACGAACACAGAAAAAATATTAAAATACACGGATGGGAAACTTTTTAGAATTTAAACAGGAAAGACAAAAAACAACGTGGAAAATTTTTAAAAAAGTACAAATTTGAAACAACATTTCAAAAAAATGTTGCCTTTGTCTAGAAGAGAAATGTTGTTTGGCAGAAAGAAAAAAAATTAAATCCAAAATTGACTTCTGGTGACCTCCCATGACTTTGGGTATCAGAAGCAGCTAACTCATTATTTATTACGTCTCAGTTAAAACTACGTACCAATTTTATTTAACGCTATTCTAAACTTAAATTGACCTCTGGTGACCTCAAACACCTTTGGAGGTCAGCACCACATATCCTAGAGAAGTTGACCTTATCTGCCTTACTATTTGCGGAGTCAAAATCATTTTCTTCCCCCATGTGAAAAATATATTATGCTAGAAATTGCTTAAAATGACCCTGTGATAACTTTTAATGACCTCTGAGGTCGAATCAATGTAGTGTACATCACAAATATAAAACTTATCCGATGTAAAGCCTACCGTACAAGAGGTCAGTGGGCATAGTAATTTTAGTGCAATAGTTGCACAAACATATAAACAGACGGCTCATATATATATATGTATATATATATGGTATCCTCCCTCTACTCCACGGAACTGGACGGCCAGTGAGGTTGAATTTAAGCCATATACTTGTTGATTGTATACATTCCTCATCAACCAGAGTACTCCATTCCATATTGGAAGAGTTGAACTATTCGGATACCCCTATAACGTCCTTAACGGGTATCCAAATAAATTGAATCATTCACCTGAATTTATAACTGACTATAGATTTTTCTTCAATACAGATGGTTTCACTTAATATATATATATATATATATATATATATATATATATATATATATGTATATATATATATATATATATATATATATATATATATATATACATATATATATAGTGTGTTTACAATAATATCAATTATAGAAAGAATTACTATTACTTGCTGTCGTTTAAGCTGCAAAAGTAATTGTAGAAGCAAAAGAGAAACATTTTCAGACTTTTTTTTTGAATTGTCGCTTCCATTATACATGTCAGTCAATGTTCCAAATTCAATCCGACTGGCGCCATTCATATTTCATCTTCTACTTCTCGAGGAAACATAATTACGTCAATTTCTATTAATAAACTAAAGCAATTTCCAGTTTGATACCTTTTTTCTATCTTGTCGTCAGAAACATTAACAACTCTTTCAATTATGCAACGGATGGCTCACTGCAGTAGCCTTGGAAGTCGATCAACATCAGACAAGACTCAAGAAGAAAACACTGGCATCTATTCGACACTGGCATCTGTGCACAACTGCGCTCTATGTAATCCTGTTATGGCTGCTATTGCAATCGTAGCAAATACGTGGCAATTTTTTTTTCTTTGGATGACTGACTTATATGAATTCTATTGAGTATCTTTGGAATATCGTCAAAATGTGTCTTTATGCAGGTTTACAAGTAATTTTATTCCAGTAATGAAGTTTGGGAAATGGTATGAACGATTTGTGAATCCATCACGCCTGACAAAGATCTGAATGTAATTTATTCAAGGTCGACCGTGGTTATTGGAAAAAGTAGGAAATTATATTGTTTTCAACCGTATTATTTTACTAAGCTTGTTATAGTTTGGCAAAAATATCATTTCTCTAAACTGTTTCTCTGAATCATTGTTGAATCTGATCATTCACTTTTAATTTTCATCCTCCATTCACTTCAATCTGATTCTTTTAAGATGGTTGTATATAAATAAAAACACCATAAATTGGCAATGATTTTTCTCAAAAAAAAGTCCCCTTAGGAATTTTTGAGCAGCTTATTATCATTTTTATCATAACTGTATTTTGCAAAATATCAAAACAAGAAAGATGACAAAATACTCGAAAGCCTACCTAAAAAAATATATATTCCGATTATCGATAACTAAGAAATCTGCTGATAGATTAAAGTTTATCAATTTTTCATTATCATAACAAACAAAAAAATAATCTTCATGAGCCAACAAAGCCACTTTGGGCACGGGAATCATAGGTTACCCACCCCTACTCAACGACCATTATTTTTTAAATCATTATCACTCTATTTATTTGCACAATATGTTTAAATGTACTGTAGATGTGACATCAGTGTAGACCACCTATTCTGGATTGGGTTCACTGGTTCAATTCTTATATACAAAACTGTTTTTTTGATTATTGTAATACGGAGAGGTTCCCTAACACTTAATCACTCCGGCTTGGGATTATACAGCAAAATGATAAAAACTGAAGTCACTGCAGTAGTAATAATGTGTGATACTAGCTTGCTAATCATCGTTCTAGGAAGCGGTACCCTATCTTTTTTACTAAGCTTAGCAGATTCTGGCACTAGACCATGAATGTGCCGCACCGGTTAGATATCGTATTCACTGCAGTTATAAGGTCACGTGGAAATAGCTTGCTAACCAGTGCTCCGTGACGAAGCTCTTTGATATGTATTTACTAATTATAACTCAGTCTGATGATAACATATGTGGGGCATCTAGCGACATCTAAACATACAGCATTATTAATGAGTGAGTCTAGCTCGTTAAACATTGCTTTGAAACAGGACGCATCTGTGCCCGACCATTTATAATATAAATTTTTTAATGTGGCAGGTAATTATTTACCTGGCTCAATTTATTTTAGTACAGGGACATGAGAAACACGAACTGTGAGATTTGCTTGTTAACAATCATCCCACAACAGGCACATTTCTAATTGTAGCAAGTGGGCTTTGATATTTGTGATGATCCATCAATGGTATAACAGACGAAATCCATCAATAGTTTATGAGAAGACTTACTGTGGAGAAAGCGGGACAATGGTCCAGTCAAAACTTACGTAATGAAATAAAGAAAATCAAGGATAAGTCCATTAAGAAAATGATTCAGTATTGATTAAAATTCAAACTTGCTAATTGATTCATTTACTCACGCCACAGTGGATCAGTCAATAAGGATCGGACTACACGAGCAAACTAACTTGAAAAAAGAACGTTCTAACCATGGAACCAAGTTATTGCTCTAAGTTGGCTTAGTCCAGTACAATGCAACAATAATGTGGTACCAAGTGAGATCTCCGTAGGTTACCAATCACTTGGTATCAATTAAAATTCATGCTTACATTTCAAAGACAATACTGGTTCTTGTTATATTTTTTTTACTATCTTTAATACGTTTTTTAATAGTTGAATCAACCAGATGGTTCATCTCTTATTTATTAAAGTAATACGCGTGATTGATATATATATATATATATATATATATATATATATATATATATATATATATACGATGAAATATGGATTTGCAGTATTTATATATATATATATATATATATATATATATATATATATATTATTTCTATTATCATTCGGACTATCCTCATCTTGGTTGTTTTTCATACAACGTTTCGGCTGTTGTACTCTACGGCCTTCATCTGGTATCATCTGTCACCTGAGGTTTAGGGCTCCTAAAAATCACCGGTTCTCCACATGGACTCATAGCGTATAGGTTACAGAATCAGACAAAATTACTGCAAGTAATCTGATGGTTCTAGGTTCAATCCCAGTGTGAGACAATAATAATGCTACTAAAGCTAAGAGGGGAGTGCGGTCAATATACCCCTGTCGGTTAAATAAATGGTTCGGTTCGTTATTTCCCACATCTACCAGATGATAACTGATGAAGGCTGGAGAGTACAACAACGAAAATGAGGATAGTCCGAATAATAAGAATAATAATAATACCTCATCTCAAAAAAAAAATATATATATATATATATATATATATATATATATATATATGTATATTATCAGCATCAGCTCTTACAAGTCCACCGCTGATCAAAAGCCTTTCCCATCTTCGCCTATGACGACTTTGTTTTACTAACCTCTGCCATGTCTTACCTGCAAACCTTTCGATGTAACCCCCAACTTGTGGCCAGTATTTTCCTAGTGTGGTAACTGTCCCATGGGCACCACTCTGTAACGTTATGCTTCACTGTTGTCATTACTCATTGTTCAATGTCCTGCCCATCTCCATTTTCGTCACTCAATGATTTGTATAACGTTTTCACCCTTTTTTGCCCACGTATCCATGCTGATATTTTTTCTATCTCTTAAAGTAACCCTAACGTTGTTCTATCCATAGATCTCTGAGCTATTCTAAGTTGGCCCTCACTTTGTTTTGATACTTTGTAAGTTTACCAACCGTCAGTCATTATGCTATTATGCATACATTGTACACTTCACGCACATTGAAAAGGCGCTTCTCAATGTGTTCATTATTAAACCCCACTTTTTATTTTCCCTGTTCAGATCACTCGTCATATTTTGTAATTCTCTAAAGCTCGTTCAGTTTATTTAGTATACATTAAAGACGTTTTCTTCTTTTTCCGACATTAACTTTATTGGGGAAAAAACTACATATATACCGTTTGGTTTCACTATCGTCTACCCTCTTTCAGGCTTCTTTATTATTTCATCCCCCCTAGAACTTTTCGTCTTCCCCATCAAAGAATTGCTTTAGGTATCTGTGTGAGTCTGGCATGGAATTTAATTATTTTAATACATTAAGTGAATCCTGTAACGTCTGAATGAAGGGCTACATTATCAAGTGTCTGAATGAAAGGCTACATTATCGAGTGTCTGGACAAAGGGCTACATTATCAAGTGTCTGAATGAAGGGCTACATTATCAAGTGTCTGAATGAAGGGCTACATTATCAAGTGTCTGAACGAAGGGCTACATTATCAAGTTTCTGAATAAAGGGCTATATTATCGAGTGTCTTAATGAAAGGCTACATTATCGAGTGTCTGAATGAAGGGCTACATTATCGAATGTCTGAATGAAGGGCTACATTATCAAGTGTCCGAATGAAGGGCTACATTATCGAGTGTCTGAATCACGGGTTACATTATCAAGTGAAAATAACAGATAAGCGAAAACCTCACAACGAAGCCGTAGCAATTTTGGCTAAACTGTTATATTCATAATTTTCAAGTGATGTCCTCCTATACTTCACAAGTCTTTTCTGACGATTGAGTTACTTTTTTTACTTTTCTTACAAAAAGCATATTATGCCAAAGATATTGCTTATTTTCTCTCATCTCAAATAACAGAATCAATAAACAAAAATATATTGAATTTGTCAATTTTCTTTAAATACACACTGGAGTGACAGCTGTCATAATACAAGCAAACGCAATAGCTTTTTAATGAAGTTAGTTAGAACTAATCATTCAGTGCCACCTGACGACAAACTGAGGACGACTTTTGGACAAGCCTATGAATAGACAAATTGATAATAATCTTACCCTAGCACAGCACAAAGTTATGATTGAGGATCAGTCGATCGAGATTAAACTTGTAACAGTATTAATGGTCTAGTTTGCAAAACACTTCAGTGTCAGCTTAGAGCAATGAATAACGAGCTATTTAGGACGACTTTTCGTTAGTGTAGTATACTCGTTTCTCACTCGTAGCATTGTAACAGACTATATTCGTCTAAATGAATATGCAGAGCTCAGCTTATTAGGTAAAATAGTTGTATGCCCCTATCTCGGTGTTAGTGGTTGGTATTCAAGCCCAGATAAACCCAGATTTTGAAATTATTTTCTTTTAAGGATGGTGCAGCACAAACTACCAGTACCATTTTTTCCGATTTGGCACTTTGCTGTATTTACCAAGACATAACAAACACCGCATTTACAAATACTGTATTATTACTGATCTTACCAATTCGCTAACATACTGAGTTCAATCATCACTAGCAGAACTCGTAATGTTAACACTTTTCTAATCATCTACGTTCCATCGAGGCTTTGTTAGGACCAGTATTTCTTTCATTTTAGTTTCATTTGCCATTCATGGCTCTGAGACCGCCATTCAAAGGTTGTCCGTGAACAACGTGGATAAAATATAAGGGAATATCATTTGGTAGGAGGCCGGTCTTAGTATAAAAGTTACCAATTCAACCATTGAGCCCATTCAGTTACCGTCATTCAAGTCTAATTGTATTGCTATTACTTAATGAACATTGCCTATGTTTCTATTGACCACGATTCTAATGATACAATATGGCCATATGCAGTAAACATATATAAAATAAAATAAAAACACAGACAAATTTGAGAGTTGATAACATAATCATCAATTTCTTCCGTGGATGTCTTGAAGCAGTGTCTGGAAACACTTTGATTGTCTGTCATATAATTTCATATCTTGTTATTGGTCATGTGTCCAGATAGATCAAATCACTTCATTCAACAAATGCTGTAAATCTTGGAAGTGTCTCGATTTACTCTCATTCTCACCTGATCCGAATTATATTACACACATACACATACACACACACACACACACACACACACACACACGTGTGTGTGTGGAGCTATTGTTGGTTACTTGACATATCCGCCGTCAAGACCTATGTACTTGTAGATGTAGTGTTTCCATCTCTCTAACAGTCCCCTGAAAGGTTCTACGTTCTAGCTTGTACAGCATGTCAAAACAACAGTTCTGGCATTATTGGGGAACTTAAATCGTGTCCCCTTGAATATTCCTTGAGTGTCGGAACATTATTAAGAGAGGAAGGGCAGGATCAGGGCTGAGGGGTTTAAATGGGGTGAGGTTTCTCAACAAAACATCGACAGACAGCCTTTGCCACCAACGAAAAATGAATCGGTGCATCATTGTGTTTGAGGAGGATTCCTCAGATCAACTCACCTGGCCGTTTTGTCACCAATGCTGTACTTAATTTCTTGAAACATTGATCGCCTGTGAACAATACACACACACACACACATGCGCACACACACACACACACACACATAAACATATATATGTATGTATGAACACAGACACACAAGCTTGAACACACTCTCTTTTTCTTACAAATATTCACAAATGAACACACCTCTCTCTCTTCCTCTCTCTCTCTCTCTCTCTCTCTCTCTCTCTCTCTCTCTAATATATATATGTGTGTGTGCGTGTGAATGAGTGTGGGTATATCTGTAGAGACAGAGATAAAGATATACTTTGTTTACACCACCTCTTGAATGTTAGAGTAGCATAACTTCAGTAGATTACACATGAAATTATTGCACGGATATTGAAGAAAAAAATTCATATCGATTACAAAGTCCACTTTCACGTAACGACTCTGAATTTGTAAACACGGAGATTGTGCCATAGGGAAACTCTTTATTTGGAGTTGAAGAAAGGGTGTAGAAGATATAGAGAAAAGATTTTAGTTAAAGCCAATATGAACGAGGAGAAGGAAAGAAAGAAATAGGAAAGAAGAAGAAAAAAAGAATAGAAAGAATTTGATTGAAAGAGACGATAAAAAGAATGATGATAGAATTAGAAGACATTCAAATTTTTTTGAAAAATGTGCGAAGAAAAAAGAGAAGCCTTTTGAAAATTAAAAAAAAGTATTATGCATGGCCGTGAAAGGAAAAAAAAGAAAAACTTATTGTTGAAAGAAAAAAAGAAAGAGAGAGTCAGAGAATAAGACAGGGAGAAGAGAGAAGGAAAATGTGATCACTAACGTGAAAGAAAAGAGCAAGGATGATAACACAAAAGAGCATTGAGTGAACCCCCTAAAAACGTTCTACTTTTTATTGCATTCTTTTTATGAACATTCTGTTTGTATTTTGTCTGCAATTTGTTTGACCATAGTGTTTTAATCATTGTATGTGGTTTGTTCAGACGAAGAAACAAACCACACAGACGAGGAAATTAGTCCGAACAAATAACACACAATGATTCTGCTTGTATGTTTGCTTGGAGGCTCCCGGACATAAAATCTCGTCGAAGTTTTTACATTTATTAGTATAGAATTGTCAGACCGAGTTTTTTTTAATATATTTCAAATAGATCTTCAAGTAAGTTATGTTTTGTGCATTGTACGAATTTCACGGACAATGTAAGATGGGGTGGAATTTCAAAAGACGTTGGTCGCTGTGATAGTTTTTTAGTCTCTGCTGTTAAAATCACCGGAGCACTTTCCGGATAAAATGCTTGTCAGAAGAAGGGAAAGAAAGAGAGAAAGATATGAGGTAAAACGGAACATGAACAATAATAATAAGGAAGGAAAAAAAAGGGGAGAAATTGATGAAAGAGAGAAGTCATTGGCGAGTAAGAGGAAAATAGCGACAGAGAAAACTTTTTGAAAAAAGAATACAAAGAAAATTAGAAGAGAAAAAGGAAGGAAAAATAAGTATAAAACATTAGAGTGAAAGAAAGGAAGAAAGAAAGAGAAACCATTAGAAAGAAAAAAGAAAGAATCGAGGAAATGAATGCAATGTGAAGGAGTTTATATCATTAGCATGATAGAATGAATTTTTAATGAACGGATTTTATTATTCGTTTTTTTTTTTTTTCAATTTTAAGATAAACTTTGGTTTTGAGTTTGGTTTAACAGAAGACACTGTAGATATTAGGGCGTATTATATTTGAAAATACACGCTTTTACGCTTACCTATGGATATATTAGACGAGAAAAAATGATTTTAGTATATATTGCGATTGAAATAAACTGAACAATCCAGAGAAATAAGGAAGGAGAATGAAAAAATCTAGACTTTTCATAGTAAAGAAACGATGACATCAGGTGAAGAGAAATTAAGGAACCAAGAAGAATCAGGAGGAAAGAAAACTGAAGTAACCAGAACACTCAAAAAGAATAAAGAATTAAGAAGGAAAAATCATTGAAAAGTAAGAAGGAAAAAGAGAAAAAAAGAGAGAAGAAAGTGGGATGAGAATAGGGAAAAGGAAGTAAGTTACTCTATCTGAGAAAGTCGAACAAAAATATTGACTGAATAAGAAAGAACAGTAGCGAAAACGAGAGAATAGGCGGGATAAATAAAAAAGAATGAGAAAGAACGAATGAAATATAAAAAAAAGTAAGTGAATTACAACATGAAAGAAATCGAACAGAAAGATTTATTGAAAATAAAAAAAATAATCAGCAGGAAAAAAAAGCATTGACAATCCACAACACACTATTGATAGAATTACAAATATTGAATGTAAACGTTATTGAATTCATAGAATAGATAATGTCCATGAAAAGAAACGGGATAAAAAGGAATACACTTAGGATAGCAGGAAGAAGAGGATAAAAGGGGAGAGAAAAAGAAAGAATTAATTACTGGTGAAATGAATGCTAAAGAAGCACAAAAGAAAGGAACCACTAAGAAGAGGGGAAACCAAGGCTTTGTTACATGAAGAAATATCGAACAAATCGTGATGTGCGAAATTGGGAAATAAGTAACAAAAAAAGAAGAACAGAACAGAAATAAGAATCGAATGAAAGCAAGCTGGTCATGTATATCTAACTTTGATTACATAATGTACATAGACTAAGCTCCTACATTTTATTGTTTGCAGGTGTCATGTTTTAACAAATTTACTGCTATTAAAATGAGACATGCACAAGCCCACATACACTAACACACACTCGATTCCAAACCCACAGAAACACCATCGTACATACTTTTATATATATATATATATATATATATATATATATATATATATATATATATATATATATACGTATGTGTGCGTTTGTGTGTGCGTGTGTGTAAAGGAACGGACACACAGATAGACAAATAAACAGACACGTTGATAGAGACAAAAATTGATATCGGGTGTGTGCTTCTGATCAAATTAAAATTTAATTTATGCACCTCATAAACAAAATACAATTGTATTTACTTCTTAGTTTCATAAACAGGGATTTTACCTTAAATAATATGTGAGTTTTTTCATGAACCACATGAAATTATACGTGTTCACATAAACTGAACGATTGCAGGAGTAAAAAGTTTGATTCATAGCAAATCAAATTTAAGTCTATATTCATATGACATATATGAATATGACGTGGTTCCGAGGCAAGAAACTTGTCCTGTTTTTTTATACATCCGAAACAGGGCTATGGTTAACTAGCTGATTAATTCCATAATAAAAAATGCAATTACGAAATAGATGCAAAAATAACTAAATTACGCGAACCAAAATCCTCAAATTAAATGAAAACTAGTACTGGGATAAAACGCTGATCAGATTAATAAAAACGACTCCATTGGCATGTAATCGTGATTACTTTGGATCTACATAGAATTTGACTTATAAAATTTATTTTTCGAGCGGCAAATAATGGAAAGTTAACATATATATGTAATGAAGACAAAGCAGTAATATATATATATATATATATATATATATATATATGAGAGAAATTATCATTTTTCTCATATAGTCATGTTGGCTTTAAAGAGCATGTTTCGGCAAAGCACTATCTTCAGAGTTGAGAGGATGATGAAGAATTAACAGAGGAGCTATGAATATCTTGTGGTGAAAATCAGATGGAAGATTGAAATTAATGGTCACTCTCCATCCCCGTTTGACATAGAATGTTTTTGGGGATGAAGTGCTTATCAATGGGATGCTAAGTGGTATGTGTGTTGTATGCGAATAGCTGCGTGTTGGAGACCTATTATGAAGAAGAGAGGGAGGGGGAAAAGATAGGTGCGTGAAAATGGATGTATACCCTAGGATTCTTGAACGAAAAGTTGACTGGTCAAGGAAAATATAATATGAAAAGTTTAGAAAATCAAATGATGTGTGTGTGTGTGTGTATGTGTGTGTGTTGGCACAAGTGCGTGCGCTGTGTGTGTGTGTGTGTAGTAAAGAAAGGGTAAAGATGATAAGTTTAGAGTGCATTTGTACAAGAGTGATGCCGTATGAGTAAGATTGTAAGCGTTCAGAATGTATGTAGTATCCGTTGGGTATGAAAATAAGTTGAAGATTTCTTCTTTTTTATAAAGGAATAAAAGATAGAAAAAGCGTATGTGCGTGTTTTGAAAGACGTTAAGATCTGAGGGTGACTCTCATACGCATCTCCCTAAAATTTGAGGATCTTTATTTGCGTAATCGTTACTTTAAAGAAAGAAAGAGTCGAGGGAAAATGTACCTCTCTATTTCATTTCGATAGAGGTGTGAATTGTCCGGCGAGACACGCTAAATGGTTTGTGACATGATAGATGAGCAGAATAATCGATCCGTTCAAATACCTGCAATCTTTGGGGGCACCTCGTTCATCATCAACACACACACACGCATATATATATATATATATATATATATATATATATATATATATATATATATATATTAGATAATGTATTATCTGGCAGCATTTTCTTCTTTCTAGCAAGTTTTATTAAACACAACGTATCGTTTTTTGTTGATTCAACTTTTTTATCAATTACTCTGCTTCTAAATAAGTTGTTTTGTTGCTGGGTTTCAAGAATGAAAGAACGGTCCAAAGTTCGTACTGTTTTGGCTCTCATAGGCCATTGTCAGGAAATGTTTCAAAGTCTAATGCTCATAGTAAAAGTGATAAAAAAGATTTTGAATACACACTCACATACACGCACTTTACGCTTGCGAAGTCAGTTTGTTTGTACAGTTGATTTTTATCTGAAGTAATTGTCAAGCTATTTGGATTTTTTTCCAAAAATATCTTGTTAATGCTAGTACTGTGATTGGTCGGTGATTGCCAATTTGTTAATTGTTCACTTTCTTTTCTAGTAGAATATTTATCACCGGGCATAGGCTTTCGGGCACTTTCATTTCCTGTAAGCATCCTGTGAAAATTTTGTGATAGACCCCTCCTGTATTTTTCTGAAAGATCTATCATAATTCCTACTTTGCTTGAGGCTTTCCCATTGCGTAAAAACGTCTTAGTCTGTTGTCACGTCTTTTTTTCTCTATCGAAGTGTTAGTCAGTTTTACTTCTATTTTTGAAGCTTAGAACTTCTTTGCAATAGCAACTCGATCGCATCTATGTTACTCTGACTCAATTCAAGATGGCAAATTCCAAATTTTCAAAGACAATACCTGACAGCAACTTTTCTCGACATGGAGTCCACTGACCCCGGATGGGGGCAAAAAGTTATCATTGGATATCCCTGAGCTTGCTGGGTGGGCTTTCCTTTCACAAAGCTGGGCCCCTGGGCATATTCATTCAAATAACCAAGCTTGCTTTGATAGTTTTAATATGTTGAAAGTGGGTTCCCCAATGTCATCTTCATGAATGTTGACCACGCATAGTATACACTAGAGTTGTTGTTTAGTGATGTGTATCAAAGCAACCTCAGATTTGCAGGCAAAATTGTCCTTTTTACTGACAACCTTTATGGCTTCCAGATAATGCTGAGCAGACTAAACGAAAAAAGCAACAAAGTTGGCCTCCAAATGAAGCCTAGTAAAACAAACGTCTTGTATATCGAATATGTTGAAGAAAGAGACACAGGAATCAAAATCAGAGACGAAAAACTGGAAAAAGTTGACCACTACATCTACTTAGGACGACAAATCTCGATGAAATCATCGAAAGAAGAAATCAAGCAAAGAATCACTTCAGGTTGGCAAATTTTCAACAGGGAAAGACAACCCGTCTAGAACAAGAAAATCCTGCTAGTGCTAAAAAAAGGTCAATGACAGATGCATATATATATATATATATATATATATATATATATATATATATATATATATATATATATATGTGTGTGTGTGTGTGTGTGTGTGTGTATGATTGATAATTGTGTTATCCACAGACAGCTGTTTCATTGTATTAAAAGTCTTCAGTGTGGCTATAGACTCGATATCAATTCTTAAGTTGAATCAAAACCTTCGCTACGGATCCAGAGGCAGATACTCTACCCCTACCTTATGCAGCTCTGGACGGTCAGTAAGACCGAATTAAGCGATATATTCTCTTACACATCATTCCCTGTCCACCATTCCAGAGTTGGAAGATCTCTGCATAGTTGCTTGTAGTAGATGAATACTCTACTTAAGAGTGCTCAACCCCAATTATAATCGTCTGCGTTATTATTATTATTATTATTATTATTATTTGCAAATTCATTCCATTTGTCTGGTGGTTACCACTGGAGTTTGAGTGTTCAGCCCACTTTGCCATATTATTATTATTACTTGGAATCTCACACCAGTTACCTGGTGGTAACCGCTGGAGTTTGAGTGACAGCAAGTCTCCTCAAGCTTCCAGCCCTCCTCTCCTAGTACTCATAGGTCGCAGTAATTCTGCGATTTACAGTTTCACACCGGTTGCCCAGTGGTTATCGCTGAAGGCTGAGTGACAATAAGTCTCCTCAGGTCTTCAGCTAACGTCTCCTCTCTCTCTTTCGCATATCATGACAGAGCTACGATTCGTTGCAGTCCTTATATCTCTAGCACCTTCCTCAGTATCCGTGCAGTTCCCAGTAGTGCTGTGGTCTGTACGGTCTCTATCCTCCCCCTAATCCTGATCTCCTCCAGTCTCTCCCTCAGCGTTTTGGGGACAGTTCCTAGTGCTCCCACTATGACCGGTACTACCCTGGTTTTCATGTTCCACATTTTCTTTAACTCCCTTGCTAGGTCCTGGTATTTTTCCCTTTTTTCACCCTCCTTCTTTTTTACTCTATGGTCTGCAGGTACAGCAACGTCTACTATTTGGCAGGCCTTCCTTTTTTTGTCTACTATTACTAAGTCCGGCCTTCTTGCCTGGATGAGGTGGTCAGTTTGGATATCAAAGTCCCACAGTAGTTTGTGGCTGTCACTCTCCAAAACTGCCTCTGGCTTGTGCTGAAATCACTTTTCCCCATGGTTGAATCCCATTTGTTTACTTAGTTCCCAGTGTATCATCGTTGCTACTCTATCGTGTCTATGCTTATACTCCTTCTGGGCGAGTTGGCTATATTCACTAGTTATGTGGTTTACTGTCTCATCTCTTTCACCGCACATGCGGCATTTGCTGTTTGTCTGTGTTCTGTCGATTTTTGCTTTTATGTAGTTTGTCCTTATGCTTTTGTTTTGGGCTGCCATGATGAGCGATTCTGTTTCTCTCTTAAGGTTCCCCTTTCGTAACCACGTCCATGATTTCTCGTCTGCTATATCTTTTATCTGTCTTTTAAACTCGCCGTACAATTTTTTCCCTTCCCACTTTTCTTTTCTAGTTTGCTGTACTGTTCCATTGTTTTCTACTTTATTGTTTGTTGCACTATCCCTCGCGCTCTTTATGATTTCTTCACTATTTGTTTGCACATATCTATCTAGGACTACTTTAGCTCTCTGGACACAATCTTCTATGCTGATGAGCCCCCTACCACCTTCTTTTCTCTTAACGTATAGTCTATCTGTATCATCCCTGGGGTGTAATGCTTTATGCATCGTCATAAGTTTCCTTGTTCGCCTATCCATTGTATTATTATTATTATTATTATTATTGATATCCACGACTGACCTGTCTTACGATCATCAGAAAAGATTGTTGTTGAATATTACTTGTCTTTTTTTCCCTTATTACATCATCTTTTACTTTCAATGTCTCTGTGCTTAGTTCAAATTTTACTTTCTTCTCTGATAACAATATATATATATATATATATATATATATGTATATGTGTGAGTGTGTGTGTGTGTGTGTGTGTGTGTATGCATTAGAAGCCATAATTAAGTTCACTGCTGGACAAAGGCTTTTTCTATTTCCCTCGATGACGACTGCCATGTCTCACTGGCGATAGTTTCTGTCTCATCCCTCCATCTATCTTTCCCTACAGCTTTTACTGTCCCATGGACATCAGTCGGGTAACCTTCTGCTCCATCTGTTGCAATTTATTCTAGCTAAATGTCTAGTCTATGTCCATTGCTGTCGCCATATTATTTGTACATCCTTCACTTTAGTCTTCACACTGATCCATTTTGATTTTTTTCCTCTCAGCGTTATTCCTAGTATTGCTCTCTCCCTAGCCCTTCATGCTATTTTAAGTAAGTTTTTCACTGATGGTGATTGCACTGCGCTAATCTCCCAAGTAAGTAGAGTCTGTCTGTCTTGGAATTCAGTATTTGTAATCATTGTTCGAACACAAAATACTTGGGATTGTTAGAGGATACGCAATAGAAATTTATTTATATACGGAGATCTGTGTCTGGCTATATTAGAGTTCTTAGTGCATAAATAACATGGACATTTATTGATAGCTTTCGCCTGTACTGTCAAAATACAATCGCTCTTCTGACTACAATTCTTTTGATGATGTGTGAGTGTGCTGCAGAATATAGGGGAAATTATAATTCATTCGCCTACGAATGCATATAAAATATAAATAAGCCTACATCATGTGTACCATCGCATACACCACTACAAAAACATATTCATGCATGCTTACACAGACATACACAGGCACACACACGCACACACACACACAGAGACACACACACATACACCAAACGCACACACACGTATTCATACATGCTCACACACATACACAGGCACACACACACATACACAGGCACACATACATACACACACACACACACACACACATATATATATATATATATATATATATATATATATATATATATATATATATATATGGAATCCTCTCTAAGAAGTTATAATTTCCTCTGTACCTCGAAGCACACTAAAAAAACGATGAATGATATTAAAGAATATCTTCTCCTTAGCAAGATAAAAAAAAAATACGGCAGGCAAATCAAAAATACGATGAGCAAATAGAAAAAACTGCAGCAAGCAAATTAAATACTACAACAAATAAAAATCAAAAACTATGGCGGGAAAATTAAAAATAACGACGACTTCTTACCTAGGGTAGAATACCGAGTATGATATATGCAACTACCTTTACCATCATTGTAGCTTATTGTATATCATTGGATTTGCTTTTTCAAAAAGTAATTCAGACTTTTACATGGCACTATGGAAAATGGTTTTTGAAATCGAATCAAGGAAACAACTTTATGCGTTGATCACAAATGTCGCGCTAATTATCCCTGTCTCATTGCCAGGCACAATGAACCACGCAGGAACTGCGAAGGGTGCCTAGATGTCACTCATAATCACTAACATCGGGAAAAAAAGACGAACAGATTATCTTTTACTATTGAAGGAAGCAAAGAAACTGAGTATGTATGCAAATGTACGTGCACACGCATACACACACACACACATATATATATATATATATATATATATATATATATATATATATATATATATATATATATGAACATAAACTCTTAATATATAAACCATGGATCCAAGACTTAGATGCAATTCATTGCAATGAAGTGAGGACGTATTGAACGTTACTCAGATCATAAAGCAATCTATCTCTCCCTGTTTCTTTAACATTTCTCTTTCCTCCTCTGTTTCTTTCTCTCATATTTCCTCTTTGTGGTTGAATTTGTAGACTTCACCTAGCCCAGCCATATCTTGCACTGAGCAACAATATTAAGACGCCCAGAGAGGAATAACCTTATTTTCAAGGACTTTTGAAACGATATAGTTCGGCGTCGGTCTATTTTTGTGTTGCTGAACAAAATTATATTTTGGCGAGGGAATAAATTTGGAAATTTAAATTTGAGTGATTATTTGAATTGGAATAATTTTCAGATGAAATTGCTCTTTTCAGGATCATAAAATACCAAACTCAGATAAATCATAAAATGGCAGAAAGTGGAAAAAAATAGGTCTGATCAGTCTGTCAATGGAAATAGTCAAGTGACCAACATTTTTTGGCAGCATGCCGTGTTGCAAGTGATCAGTTATAAGATTCGAAAAGGGCTGATCATTGAATAAGTATGTTCGACAGTTTTGCGGAACAGTTTCTAAAGAAAAAGAGAGAGACGAATGCAAAACCTTATCATCATTCATCAGTAGTTTGTTTATCTGTTTGTCTATATGTATGTATGTATGTATGTATGTATGTATATACTCGCCTACCGCCAAAACTATCCGACGTAAATCTATAAAATTTCCTTTGGGTACGGATATGATTCCCGGTAAATGTCTTTTGCAAATTAGTTTTGAATACCTATCTTCGAATTCATTTTTAGGGGTTTTGATTGGAGTTTGGGGGTTCTATCCAAGTGATGACTCGTTTATTATTTTTCTATTTTTTTTTAATCAATAATCAAAATCAGAATGTTACTTAATAATGCATTCTCAAGACGTTTTTTGATGCCCCCTCATATTGCTATTTAAAAAAATACGTTGGATAGCACTGTTTTGATTAGCGCGTATTCTGATGTCGTACATTTAAAGTACATTTTTCTAAAATACGAAATTTGGGGATTGGAGGTTAAGCAGGGAAAATCAATTTTTCACTTCAAGAGGTCAAATAGATAAGATCAAAATAAGGGGACGATTTTTTTCACTTTTTTGATCCAAATTCCATGGGAAATTTGTTCTTCAAATTCGATTTTTTTCATTTTCTTGGGTAAAAATCAATAGGGATAATCTTTTCACTTTTACGGATCGAAATTTGGTGGGGAACCTTCACTTTTTTACTTCTTGTTGTCAAAATCGAAGGGAGGACTTTTTTTCTCTTTCAGGGGGGGGGGATCGAAAGGGTGGCCTTTGTTTTCGAATTCAGGTGGCAAAATTGAAGGGGAACATTCATTTATTAATGTCAGGGGTCGAAATCAAGTGGATTTTTTGTTTCACTTCTTTGGATCTCAATCTATGGGTATAATTTTTTTTTTTTCACTTTTAGGGTTAAAAGAGGAGGAGGGTTTTCTTTTTTTTCAGGAGTTTAAATCGATGGATGATTTTGTTCAATTATAGGGTTATTTTTTTTCTACGGGTGAAAATCCAGGAGGGATATTTTCGCTTCTTGCGATAAAAAACGAAGGGTAACGTATCTTTCTCGTATTAAGAGTGAAAATCAAAGATGGGGAGTGATATTCTATTTTAGGATACAAAATTGTGAGGGAACATTTCCATTTCCAGAGGTTTCCCGAAATTTTGGGGGAAGATTTTTCATCCTCTTTCAGGGTTCCAAATGTAGGGTTTGGGGTTCGTTTTATTTAATATATTTTAATATATTTAATTTATATATTTAATATATTTTTCACTCTCTGGTGTTGAAATTAAAAGGTAATCTTATTTTCAATTTCAAGGGTAATATCGAGGGTGGACTTCGTTTTAACTTTTAGGGGTCAAAATTGAGGGGAATATTTTTTTCAATTTTGGGGGACAAAATTGAAAGGGAACATTTTTTCACTTTTAAGAGTTAAAATGGGGGACACATTTTTCATGTAATTTTGAGGGTCCAGAATCATTCTTAGGGATCAATATAAAAAGAACTTTTTCATTATTAGGTGTCGACATCTTGAAGGAACTTTTTTTCCCTTCCAGGGTCAGAACTGATTGTGAAATCATGGTTCTATTTTCTCTTTTAGGGGTCAAAATTGAGAAGAATGTATTCTTTTTTAATTTTTTAGAGGTGAAAATCGGAGGGTGGACCTTTCCATTTTTAGTATAAAATCCCCCCCCCATACACATTCACTTTTGACCTAAGTCCAACTCTTTCAAATATTTGTCCCTTTTTTAACATAACTCCCTTAAACATACCCCTTTTCAACATGACTTTTTAAAAATATTAGTGCTCTTTTTCTCAATATGACACCCCATTTTTAACATTATAATTCTCCGTATAATTTTTGTTTCTTGATTTTACATAAGCACCCTCTTTTTGGTGATTAACTATATTGTTTCTAACATTCACCGTCCTTTTCTGATTTCAACCCCCACTTTTTACTACAAATCTCTTTTTTACATCAGTATCACTTTTTTACATTAGCCCAACCTTTTTTTTACATTAGTCCACACTTTTTCAACCATCAACCCACATTGTTACAGAGTTGAGAAAAATTGGTATCAAATTAATTTTGAAAACAAATTAAATTGAACGATATCTGATTACCCTCCATCAAACTTTCTATTTCTTTTGGACATCAATTTATTCCACCCGTCAGAGGTGGGTATTTAGTCTTGTAGAAATGATTTGAGATTCGTTTTTGATAAAAGCTTATTAAGATGATTGGACAGCTACAGACAGTCATTAAGTAAATCAAAGGTGTTTTCAGCTGTGCAGCTTGGGTAATATTTTCATATGTGTTAAATTTGCCAAAGTCATACTTTGAGCTGTCTTAGGTTCTTGAATGATGTATTTCTGTTAATCTCATGTTTTTTATAGAGTTTGAGCTTTCACCGACGTGGAAGAACTAGGATCGTCAATATTGAAACTTTCAGGAATTATTAGGTTCATTGCTCTCTTATGACATCATTGTGGCTGCGACTTGATTAGAAGTTGTAGTGGTAAGTTCATCTTGTTAGTGAGAGTTCAGTAGTAGGTCGGTCTGGTCAGCGGGGGGAAGTTATAAAATACAACCCGAGATCATAAGCAAAGTTATGAGTAACTGAGAACATTGATGAAAGTCATATCAGTAGAAGACTGGTGTAGATATCCCCAGTGAGAAATGGAGCAGGTAGATAAGCATTTGTGTGTGTGTGTGTGTTATTTACGGAATTAACTGTTGTTTATCAATCATAGCATGTAGTAGTGAGTACTAGGGAAGGCTATCAGTTATTAAAGCTGATTGATTAGAATGCATGTTTTTTACCTGATAAATTCCCTGGATCTCTGGTTTCCCCTACCTTTTGGTTTAGGATTTTAGTGATCGTTGCCAGCGCTTTATCAACGAGTAACACAACTGTCATCCAAGTTTTCCATTATCTTTCAGTACGTATCCAGCTATTTACTTACTCTCGAGTTTTGCTACGTGGTCTGCCTGAACAGTAAAATCTTTATATGAATAGTTCCGTACGACAGACGTAAAATGAAAGTCAAGTCAGAAGTTTAGTTACATCGCAAAAAGACCTCCCCCCCCCTTTTAGAAGAAAAAAATTCAGACAGAAAGAAGTGTGGAGTGTGGTAAAAAAATCTCTTTATGGTTGAAAAAAGTTAATCATCATTATCATCATTATCATCAACATCATCATCATCATTAGTCTTTTTACGTCCGTTGTTGGACATAGACCTTCCCCAGGATTCGCCACGATTCTCTATCATGAGCGTCGCGGAGCCAGTATTGCTGCTTGTACTTAGGATGACCGATAAATTCTTTAACAAGGTAAGGTCATAGATGAATAACATGGAATCCGTTTTGTCATTCTTCAAACGGTTGCACAAACACTGTGTCGCCATGATAGTGAGAAAACGCTCAAAGAAAGATGAATGTGTTGATAAACTAACAGGTAGATTGAAGTGTTTGAATACGTACTCATTATTTTGATTGGTTAGGACTTGCAGTAGGAAAGAAAAAGTTTTGGTTAGTTGACTTTCTCTGTGACTAGGTAGTCGATGTTTTTTCCGACTGCTAATCTTAGATGTAGAGGGGGGAATGAAAGAGGAAGTGAGGACGAAGGGCAAAGTTTGAAAGGCCCTTGTAGTATGTTAGAAGCCGTTTGTTGAAATTCAGACTTTTTCGCTCGGCTTAGAAGTAAAGACCGTGTACGAGATAAAGCTATGCATTTTGAAGTATTTAGTTACATATCTATGCACAGATAATGTCTGCAAAGTATTCTAGCTATAATTTCCGGCCAGCGTTTTTAATACAAAAACAATGAGGTATCCTGGTTTTCAAAAAAACCGTATCAAATAAAATTAGATGAAAATTAGCAATGATGTACGAGGACTTTTTCATGGATGCATTCCTTTTCAGACCAATTATACAGCAAGAAGAAGACAGGTTGGTGCTTATAATGTCTTTTCCTGAACTCATTTCTCCCTCTTTGATTTTCGTCACTTTTGCTCCACTGACCGGATTTAATTTGAGGTCGCATGGTCAACAACGGTTCAATCGACCGTACTTCACTCAACACGTGTAAATGCAAAATAGATGCAGTGGCAATACTAAAAATCTTATTAAAATACTTCAACGTCGTACTTTTGTACGATGGACAAAAAGTGAGTATCCAGTTTAGCAGAATATTCACACGGTCAATAGAACCCCTCCCCTGTATTCAATGTTGTGTGGTGAAAAAAAGATTTCTCCGATGAAATAAAGGCTAGTAACCGAAACATTTCGAAGCTGTAGTTTTATATGGGAATCGTGAGCCCAGTTAAGCGATAGAGTTAAATTGAATATAGAATTACCCATTCCCGCCGAAAACGTTATAGGCATAAAAACAGGATCCCCCAATTTCGTTAAAAACAAAAAAAGGGAATTCAGTGCATGAACCTAATTGTGGCTGTAGCCAAAATAATAATTTGAAACGCTTTAGATTTATCGAAAAATGAATACGAATTATTCACCTTATTTATTTTTAAAAGAAAACAGAATTTCAGCAAGTGTAAAAAAAACAAAAAAACAAATATGAATTTCATTGTTATAATATTTGTATTTATTGAGAAAATAAATTGTTGCAATCTGTGCGTTTGTTTATAACCGCCAAACGGTAAAGCAAGGAAATTTCCCCAGGAAGGTTTATCTCAGTATCACCAGTGATCAGTTGGAATTTTAAACCTTACTGCATACTTTTATTTTTTGAAAGAATTCTAAAATTCTTTCGTTTAGAGTCCTTTTAACATTATTGGAATCGACTGAGGATGCACAAAATTTCAAAATATTCACTAATTCACTTATGCAATCCCAACTTTTGGTCAAATGGAAGGTTCTCTCTATTGTAAAGTTTCACACTTTCGTCCACTCAGTGTTAAAAACGGTGCAAAATTTTATCAACTCCCTCGAAGAAATGAGGTGGTTTCATAAAATTGGAATCGGAGATAAAGTTGAAAATCATATTAGAAGTGTCCGTGTTTCCATTATTCGAATCTTAACCATTCCTATGTGGGGATTCATAGCAAATTATGTTTAGTTTGTGATGGCCCGACCAAACAGGAATCTATCAGTTTTCTGTGCTTTGAAAATATTTTCTTTTGCTGTGAAGATTTAAACAAAGTTCAAGTTTATTTTGATATTTGCTTAAAATTTTCAAAAAATTCCGGAAAACTAGCTGAGCGACGCGTGGGATATGGAGTTGTTTAACTCATGCCAACTTAATCATATATGTTTCCAAGATTTGGTTGTCCTCTCATGATGTTTAGTGACTTTTGCTGGGGATATAGTGGCAGTAAGCACCTTTCAAGAGGGGAAGGGGCAAATTATATTTTTCCAGGTTTCAAAAGGATACATTCGGAATATATCTTAACGACAACCATATTACCACTGAATATTGCTTCAACCTTTTGCTATGGGTACATTAAGTTGTGGTTACATAAAACAATTGTGCAACACTATTATCCTTGGTCACTATGGACATCACTGCTAACTGACAGCTTTTCAAAGAAGTCTTCGAGAGTTACTTTAGAGCGCAAATAACCCCCTTTATATAGCCACTGTCTTCCATAAGATTTTGTTAGGAAATTTTCTTTCCTGTATTCCCACTTATTCCATTCCTGATAAGAATTTTACGGTAGATTCTAGGGCATCTCTGATTATGGATAAAACTTTTAGTTTCTATTTCATATTTTCTTTATTTGTTTCTTTCCCTCTCACAACAGTTTTCCGGAAGTACTGGGGCTGGAATTCGATCATTTTTGTCAGTATTCCCTCAATCCAAACTTATTTTAATGGTATTCCCGGGAGCAAAATGACACCAACGAGGTATCCCACTGTGCTACACTGCATTGTGGTTTTGTAGAATTGTCATTGCAAGAGGAGAAAAGGAGAGAAAAGAAGATGAAAAAGGAGGGGGAGTTTGAATCAGATTGAGTCGTAGGTGTAGTAGTCGTCGTAGTAGTGGTGCCAATGCTATCAGAAGATCCAAATCATATTGAAATAAAGAGGATCCAAGTCATAATGAAAATAAAGATAATCATAGACGAAGACTATTGTTTGATGTTAATTTTAGTTTGGTTAGAATTAGTTTAGATAAAATATTAGTTTACTCACGCGGCAAGTATAACTTGATATTGGATTGAAGCATCCATTCCGTTCAATTTCATATTATATACGCGTTGCACATAATTTTTTTCTTTCAAAATACATAGTCATTTTTTTTTAAAGCGTAACCCAAACATGCAACACTAATTCACAGCTGATGATGACCGCATTTACGAGAGTGAAATCGAAATGTGCATGCGCAGTCATCAGCAAAAACGGCGGTTTAATAAAAACGACAGAAATAAAAGACCATCTATTTCTATACAGACATTAAGATATTGGATTCACAATAACATTGTACTGAAAGGCTCTAAATTATATCTGATGCAATAGTTCTTATTAAAAATGGGTTCTTTACGTCGATTAAGTAAAAGAGAATTTTACCAAGTTTTCAAAAATCAGATGTTTATTGATTTTAATGGACTTTTATAGTTGGAGCCATCAGGTTACAATATTAAATATTGATATGGCAAGGATATTAAAAGTGCAAGACTTACACCAGCCACAAAATAGGCAGGGATAACAGAACTTGCTTTTAAAATGAGCGTTTTGCATTTAAAAGAGAGATATTGTTGGCGAGTGTCCCTGACCTGTCGCAAAAAAGCGATTATCAGATCTTTCAGTTTGTAATTCCACGGTCGATACACTGAACTACTCTTTAAAGAACAGCTGTTTTACGGAGATGCCGGCAAGAAAGAAAGAGAGTGTGAAAAAGTAACGAGAAAGAATGAGAGAAAGAAAGAAAATAGCAGAACGGAAGAACAAAAATGTTACGAAATGGGGAGAAGAAAGAAAGACAGTCGCAAGGAGATAGACGAATGTAAGAAAGAAAGAAAGAAAGAAAGAATAAAAGAAAGAAAGAAAGAAAGAAAAAGAAAGAAAGAGGCAAAGAAAGAAAAAAGAAAGAATGAGAGAGAGGAAAAAAAGAACGGGGTAATAATTATAAAATGTAAGAAAAGGAGAATGGAATAAGGAATGAAAACGGAAAGAAAACAGAAAAGAAGAAAAAAAGGACAGATATGGAATTAAGAGAGAAGGAAGGAAAGAATGATAAGAGAGGGAGAGATAGAAATGAAGAAGAAAAAAGAAGGATAAGAAAAAGTGATGAAAACAATGAGTGAACCAAAGAAAAGAAAATCAAGGAAAGAAGAAATATACCAACAAAAAAGGGCGTAAGAAAAAGTACAGATAAAGAAGATAAAGGAAGAGCTTTATCGTGGCGGGTAAAAATGAAAGAAATAAAGAAAACCGGAAAGCAAAGCAATAACCCCAAATAAGACGATGTAGATGCAATTACAATGGAAGCAATAATCATCATTATCATCAGCATCGTACCCACCGACTCCAATGACGATGTTGTCGTCTTTCTCAATGTAAAGAGGTCGAAATATCCGTGAGGCGAAGGCGGCGGACAATTCAAAGAGAAAACAGAGGGGGATCGGCAGTTGTAATAGCAGTAGCAATGAGCTGCATCATCGACAACAAGCATCTTCATCATCTTCAGCTTCCTCCTCCTCCTTTACCTCACCACCACCAGCATCATTCTCATCATCATCATGATCAAACCCCCTATTTCTCGTGTTGAATATAACATAATCCAGAACGAGGGAAATGAGGGCTGTTGCTTGCTTAGCTAAGTGAGTGACTACACAGCTGAACTGGGAGGGTTACATGGAGTTTAAAGACAAATCTCCAGGAAGTGACGCTTGTTGATAAATACTTGAAAAAGTCGGGTGGAGAACCCGATTTCTTTCTCTCACTTTCTTTCTCTCTCTCTCTCTCTCTCACTCTCTCTCTCTCTCTCTCTCTCTCTCTCTATATATATATATATATATATATATATATATATATATATATATATATATATATATATATATATATAGTCTAGAGTTTGGTTTTCTTGCAAAAACAAGTACGATCGTTGCCAAAATGAGGGATGTATACTGATATGCAAACCCACATTACCCTGTCATGATTTGCACTCGCAATCAACAGATTGCCAGGCGGCTGTCTCTCTGACTGAATTAAATCGAGATATGCACACACGCACACACACACACACACACACACATATATGTATATACGTATATATGTACAGAAAGGGGGATTGATGTACATGGATATATATGTGTGCATGTGTGTGTGTAGATCTCTCTCTCTCTCTCTCTCTCTCTCTCTCTATATATATATATATATATATATATATATATATATATATATATATATATATATTGATTGTTAAATACATATATAATGTAAAACTATATAAACTATGTAAGTTTAGTTAGATGGGAAATATGTGTGCATAAACATTCTATTGTTTCATACTAGTTAATATATATATATATATATATATATATATATATATATATATATATATATATTATGTGATATTGATATTGTTTTCATTATCATTATTATTATTATTGTTATTATAATTATTATCATTATTGTTGTTATTATTATTATTATCGTTATCATCATCATCAAAAATGGATGTATAATCCGACAGAAATAATTATAAACTGCGTTATATCATATTGTAACTCAAATCAAAATGATATCCTATTCTTACATGGTGAATGTATCACTTTGCATACAATAAACAATCGGGAAAAAAATAGGGCTATGTACAAAATATGTTGACTGACTCGAATAGGGAAAGTGAAAAAATTTAGGGTCGAAAATGAACATAACAAAGACTAATGTAATGTTCATCCATAAAGGACTCAAGAGACGATAATAGTAGAGAGCGAGAGACTCGAGGAAGGTTGACAATTCCATTCACCTAGAGCAGGTGGAAATGTTTGAGAAAGACAATACCAGCAAAATAAAACGTAGCATAAAGATCGGCTGGAAATCATTTGACGAGAAAAGAAACATGTAGAAGAGCACTTTACCAATACGCTCAAAATATAGAAATACACAATCAATGCATAATACCAACTCTGACTCAAAGGCGCAGAATTTTTCCAAATAAGAAAAAAAATTCAGTACTATTCAAAACTGCAAGTTCACAGACTTATCATAATTTAGTGTTTTTCTTTTTCATCCTAACTTGATAGTAGATTAATTTGTACTGTGATATTTTAACAGTTCTATATTGAACCCACACTTATAAAAACCCTCACTATTGAAGGTATTTCGTCATATATATATATATATATATATATATATATATATATATATATATATATATATATATATATATATATACATACATACATGTATATATGTGTGTTTGTATGTGTGTGTGTGTGTGTGTGTGTGCAAGAGTCAGTGTGTGTGTGAGAGTGGGTGTGGGTGTGCTTTTATGTGGGTACGTATTTGCATGTGTGTATGTGTGTGTGTACTTACAAGTCAGGAGACCATGCTGTGGAAAAGTGGTTAGCAGGATAATCACAGAACATTATCATTATCGCAATGACTCATCATTGTGGTCTTGTGCCAGACTAAGAAAAATTTCCTTTGTGGTTGAAATAGCTTTGGTGGATTATATAGGTAAAAAAAAAAGTGAAAAGACCATTTACTATGAAGAAGGGAACTCACTTATAGAGATTTATGCAAGAGAAAATATGATCATACAATTGCTATAATGTACTCACTACATACAACACACACGCACACACACACATACACACACATACACACATATATATATATGCCCACATACAAACTTGCACACACACATACATATATATATTCAAAATCACATACACACACACACACACACACACACACACACACACACATATATATGTATTATATATATATATATATATATATATATATATATGAGGGGGTAGGTGTGTGATTCGTTGTTTTCGCACTTTGGCTGGACATATTAATAAGGACCGAAAAAGGACTTCGAAGGTCATTGCCACCTATCCTATGTTAGACCCTGGGTCCATTTATCCAAAATGATAAAACAGGGTGCAGCCGTTATGCAGTCTAGAAGACATATAAACACGAAAAAATTAGTATTATTAGATATCCATGTACATAACATCAAATAAATGCCATGTAAACACACTAGCACACGCATGCTTACACTCACACACGCACACGCTCATGCATGTGCATGTTTACAAACATACGCACACACACACACATATATGTATATATACATATAAATCCGTTTGTACAGATTGGATGGTGTTTGAGTTATCGATTTAACTATACTTATATAAGTTAGTGAACTCGCGAAATAGAATTATTGTACACTTTGGAACCTAATCAAGAGACTGATCCTCAAACTGGAGAACATGCAACGTGCACACGAAGGAACCTCTACCTCACATGGACAGATCACGAGACAGCACAATATATCAAGGGAAAAACGATAAGCGTTCAAGATACGATTAGAAAGCTCGAATGGCAATGGACTGGTTAAGTTGCGAGAATATCAGGCAACTAATGAATATCATAACTCACGACATTGATTCCCTCCCCCCCAGAGATCACATGCGAAACTGAGGCCGGTAGAATGAAAGATGGAGAGACAAACTAGACAAGTTCAGAAAGTATTGGCTCTGCGACGAATCACGGGGAAGGTCAACGTACCACGATGGACGATGTAGGAGATGATGATGATGATGATGATGATGATGATGATGATGATGATGATGATGATGGAAAAACACAAAATCCACTCACAGGTATTCCTTCATATAGACATGCATTACGACGTGAGTATTCGGATGTGTCCATATTTCCTCCATTTCTTGTAGACTCGTGCATTTCATCACGATATGACGTGAGAGTTTTAATGATGAACCAAATATTGTGACAAAGATTTGTGGCAAGATAGACTACTACTACTACTACTACTACTACTACCTCATAACAAATTATGCATGTCATGGGTCAGAGATATATGAGCAGGTAGGCCAGCCTTAAGTACTTCATTTTGATATGTTAAATAATGCAGATGTGGTCTAAGGGAAATATTTGGGTGACTCCGACTGTAATGGTATGGCAAGAGGACTTGGTCCAAAACAGCACAGCTTAGTGGGCGGTCACGTTCAGTTGTGATGATTATATATCGACAGTGGTTCTCGGAAGGAAAGTCTTCAACCACCAACTAAGCATTAGGCGACCAAGACAATTCAATCCAAAGAGTGAACAGAGGCTTTTCAGCCAAGTACAAGACGTCTGAAAGGATACTGGAGCACAAATCGCAGATAATCATATTCCAATGTTGAGGAAAGAATCAAATTAGTGACCATGTTGTTTTTTTCTTCTGGCGTTTGAGTTAGGCGTTAGTTTTTTTTGAGAAAGACATGTTTTAATGCCGTGCTAGGGTCAGAACCCCACCAAAAAGTAGTAATACCAAACTGGCATGAACATTGTGAGAAAGACTAATTCAAATCTGTAGATTTCCGTTGAGGTAAAGATCAAATTAAGCATTAAAGATACATTGTACGAAGAACCCTCCCTCTAAAACAGTTTTTCTCACAACTGATAGATTTCCGGAAGTTTGCCGGTCTAATGGATTGAAAGCACGTACAAAAATAAATAAGCTTTTATTTTATTCGTCGCTGTTTGAACTCGGTCCACCGATCCCATTTTCGGGGCCTCTGACCACTAACCTTTGGCGCCCTCACTGGTCTTCATGGAAATCAATTAATCTACAATAAAGGTTTCCAAATTATGGTGAAACTGATTTATGTGGTGTGCTGTAAATTGTCTTTTGGTCCATTTATTTGTATTGATAAAACTTTGCACCCAAGGATACAGCCGCTCTGGAATCTATAAGACATGTACACACAAACACATTTGTCAATCTTATAGTATTAGATATCCATACACACAAATACACCATTTTTTTTCTCACAATGTGTCCTGCCAACCTCTACTTTTATCACTTCAATGATATGTTTCACGTTAGTCTCCTCTCAGGTCCATGTTGACCACAATCTATCTTTTCCCATCTACCTGTATATTTACGTCAACTCTTTTTAATTCTATCAATCTATCTATCTATTTATCTATCTCATTCTGGAACTGTCCCTTTCTGTTTGCCCGTCTCTCTATAACTAGATAGATGGAAATGATATTCATGCAAAACATTCAAGCACTAGAACTAAGTTCGTTGATATACTTGGATACGCAACCCGTCAACATGTACGCACATACATAATTGTTGTTTTCTATCAAAATCATTATTTTTGTCTGCTTACATTTGTCCAGGTCATTTGGTTTGAACCCGCTTATCTCAGCTTGTAAACATATATCTATCCATCTATCTATCCTGCCTGGTGGGTGGACTAGTTGCGTATTTGCTTCCAGTGTGAGCTTACCACTGTTTGAGCCCAGATAAAAGCCAAGATTTTAACCCAACCCCTGATGCAACATAATCTGCCCATGCCTTAACTAGCATTAAGTACGTTTGCGTGATAGTAAAACCCGTGATACTTAGTGCATGTGATAAATATGTGTATCCATTTTTCCGTTTATGTATCGATTTGTTTGTCTATCTCTGTCAGTCTGTCTCTCTGGTTGGAATTAGTCTTTCTTTCCCTACAATAATTGCGTGTTTGCGCAGATGCACGCGCATGCGTGAACTAGAAGTGCCCATATTTACATCCAGAAAAGGCGCACTTACAGCTGTGATGCGCACGCTTAGTTGGGGGAGACTACGCAGCGAGAAACATGCCGAGTGGAAGGTGCTGACACTAGGGGATGGGAGGAGGTGACAAAATAAAAGTAAAAAGTGGATCGGTGACTGGGGCAGGGGGGTGTAAAAAAGGGAAGTGTTATTGACTTTCGGAAGAAAAGGAAGAAGAAATTGGAGGAAACCTAAAAAGAGGGGGGGAAACTAAGATAGGGTTGAAAGAACGAAATGACGAGCGAATTAATCAAGACAGAAAGGGGAGAACAGAGAAAAAGCAAGAAAAGAAGAAAAAAGAGAGGGTAAAAAAGAAAGATATAAAATGACGAGCAAGTGTTTGAGATCCAAAGGGGGGGGGGCGGAGATCTGGAAGAAAATGAAGAAAAAAAAAGAATATTAGAGAGCAAGAACGAAGGAAAGAATGAAAGATTAGAGGATAGATACTTGGGAAATAGTCGTTTAATCAATAAGAAGGAGAAAAAGAAACATGAAGAAGAGAGAGAAAAGGGGAAAAAGTTTCATAAATAAATTTACTGAAAATGAAAGATAAACGAGGGAATAAAGGCTAGATACGGAAAAAATCTCCTAGGCGTATGAAAAAAAGAAGAAGAAGAACTAAACTCAAAACTGAAGAAAGAAGATGGAATGAAAGAGAGAAAGAAAGAATTCACAAAGAAAGAAGAGATAATAGAAACTGCATGTGCATATGAGATAATATCTATGTGTTCATGATTACGTATGGATTGTATGTCTTTGGTATCTCAGCGTATGTGCAAGGTTACTTGAAATGAATAAGCAATCAGAGATGGAGAGAACGAGAAGGAAAGATGGATCAGAACTTTTTTTAAAAATTAGATTTTTTTTAATATTGAAGAAAAATGTGTAAAATAGATAAATAGATCGATAGATAGATAGATAAATAGATAGATAGATAGATAGATAGATAGATAGATAGAAGGGAGAAAGTGAGAAGAAGATAAATGCGACGGAAGTGGAGAAAAGAAAGGAAGAAAATAAGAAAGGAAGAATGAAAGAAAGAATGAAGGAAAGAAGGGAGAGAAGAGATAAAGAACGGAAGAATGAAAGAACGAATGAGCGGAGGGAAGAAATTAAATGATCGTTGGAAAACTGAAAACAGAACGCAACGTGAAAGACAAGCAGGGGAAAAATGAGGAAGAAGAAGACACAAAATGTTTGAAAGAAATCGGCAAAAAAATGACGGAAGTGTTTGACAGAAAATCAAATAAAATGAAAGAGAGAGAAAAACAGAGGGAGAGAGACATGAACCGACAGAGAGAGAGAGAGAGAAAAAAAAACAGAGACAAAGAGAGCAGGTGGAGTCTAGGTCTGTAGAAACGGTCTTACGAGCGGCTACCTTGATCACAAGACGTACAAACAAAATCCGAGAATAAACCACGAGTTAAGTGAGAAAGGCATGGAGAACGAGAAAAGCGACGAAGAAAAAAGCCTGGGGACAGATGTGTTTGAAGAAGACTGAAGAGATAGACTGAACAAGTCTGAGTGAAAGAGCGAGAAGGGAGAGAAAGAGAGAGAGAGAGAGAGAAGAAATGATGTTAGAGTGGAAGAGATAGATCTGGTACGGGTTGTTGGCCTGGGAGCGGGTCGCGTAAGAAACACTGCTACCTAGACGACATCGTGTACACTATCTTTGGAATTTACCTCCAGTGTGGCGCGAAGTGAACGTGCGGTGTCTGAGTGTCGGAAAAAAAAAAGAAAAAAGAAAGAAGGGAAATTACAAGAAAGGAAAAGAAAAGAAATGTATAGCTTAACGTACATCTGAAAAGCATATTTCACGCATCCACTTACGTACATACACTCAAGTATAACACTTTTCCATGAAAACGAATCTATACAACCGCTAAAAAAAAAAAAAGTAGAAGCAGAAAGAAGTGTGACGGGGAAAAACTTCCTTTCTGAAATGTAAACATGGACTTTAAACGCAGTTACCTACAAAAACGCAAAGATACACACAGACACGCAGTTGCGTTCTCCGGTGCGCTGAATTAGTGTGCGTGTGTGGGTGTGTCTGTGTGTGGTTGTGTGAATGTGTGTGTGTGCTGACAAATATTGTGAGATTGTCGCGTTTAAAGGTTGTGGGGTCTGCTTCTGCCTCTCTGCATTTCCGGTCTCGATATTTATTTATTTTTTCTTCTTGAAAGAAAAGAAAATGTGATGATTTTCACTAAACGCTGCTGTTGCTATAGAAATACATGTGAAAAATCACAAACATTGTGAAAAGAGAAGAAAGAACAAAAAATGTCATTAGCGAAACAGCGCCTCCGAACCCCGCACTATCAGGACTTCGAACGTAAATACAAGTTTATAAAAATTCATGTTTATAAACAATAGCAGAATTTAAGCGACTCATTCACCCTCCAAAAGGAAGAGAAATTTACGCCAGTGGTTATTTTAGGAGATCAAGTGACATCAAGTCTCCACAAATTTCCAGGCCTATTATTATTATTATTATTATTATTATTATTATTATTATTATTATTATTATTATTAAAGCGTTTACACGTGTTCATACCGGGTGTCTGGTGATTGTCACCGAAGGTTAAGGGACAACAAGTCCGGCACCATCCTCAATACACTTCATCTCAGTGACCCGAACAATCTAAACCTTTCATTGTTTTATACACGTTGAGCTTTCTCGCCAGTGGTGGCTGGGGGCTTTTATTGAAGATCAAGTGACACCAAGTTTCTTGGATCACCCTCATTTTTGGTCATTATTATTTCTAAAACAAACACCATATCAACATCTTGGGGTGTATTTTTGTAAATATTCTGGTCGGCAGCATTATTTGCATCCTTTTATTAATTCATTTGAACGCTAGTAAAACGCGCGTATTTTTGTGAAAGCGTTTACCTGCACACACGTGTAAGTCAGCTGCTCAGAAATAAAAAAGAAAAAAAGAAAAAAAAGAATCTACTATACATGCGTACATGTAAGTAAATATATAGATAAAGATCCATATATTTTAATACTTTCTACCTGTTAATAATTTGCACGTATATATTAATAAAATAACAGTGTGTCTGGCTGTAATCTTCCGTAACGAAGTTGTAAAACACACACACACACACACGCATACACTAACGTTGACACCAACGCCTTCTCTGCTAAAACATATGTACACACATTCTTCTAGATTCACTTCCGCTGTGAACAGTGAAGTTATTTGAAAGCCAGGATCACGTGTGTAGGATTCTTTTACTTGTTAGGTGAATGGAAGGAATAAATTCCTGTCAAACTTTTCAAAAGCTCCACTTCTATTTTGTTTATTATGCTGACAAGGATAAAACGGAAGAGTTCGCACAATAATCGCTTCTGTAATTAAAACTAATGATAATAATAACAATAATAATAATAGTAATAATAATAACAATAATAATAATCGTCATTATTATTACTATTATTATAAAACTGATAAAAATAATGATAGTTCCTGGGAAAAACGTTATATTTGGAGATGACGCAAACACGATACTGAAAACGAATATCAAAAGAATTTGAAAGAAAATGCATGACACAGAAAATTTAAGTCTTTACAGACAGACAAACAAGTACACCTCATTTCGGATTCTACTGTACAGTTGGAGTTACAACACGGAGTAAACTTACAGGAAGAAAGAAAAAAATATGTATATATATACACCTGATATTTACCCCGGAGTACAGATACCAAATTATTAGAAAAAAAAAAAGGAAAAAAAAAAAAGAGTTCTTACAAAAAGCATATCCTCCATTCTTCATTGTTATTCAATTCCCAATGTTTCTTGTTGTTTGTACACACCACATGATTATATAGACGTGAATATAAATACTTCCGCGTTTATTTCTCTTTCTATCGAGGTTTATGTGTGTAACAAGAAATAACGTGCGTGCATTTGCATATTGGAGAATAAGTTGTTACGGGAGAGCAAATTTATATTTTTCTACGTTTTATAATTAATTTTAATAGATCCAACTTTTCATCTGAACACATGCACTTTATGCAAACTCAACGTAAATGTAAATATAGTTATGAATGAATAAATAAATACAGTAATGCTCAGATTTATAAGTTTTATTACCGTAGAGGATACACAGAGTATTTCACTCAAAATCCGCTTTCATCTTCGCACGCATACTAAACTAGTTTTATGGGGGAAAAAAGATTAGGTAGATGTAAAAAAAAAATTCGGGTTGCTTACCAACAAATCCTAATTGTCGTAGGAAATGCATGTTTCACTCGCATTAAAAGAATTATTCAATAGCGTGAACAGTTAAAGTCATTAATTAAAACGTGGATCTTGTAAGGTTCTTCAGTTCAGCGTAAAGAGAAGTTACAATAGAGAGGATGTTATACTCCGTAGGAGATATAATACAGTAATTAATTTTCTACGAAAGTATAAACGTATATGTTTGTATAGAGAAATATCGATGTAAAGATATAGATTAATGGTTCATCAACACACGCATTTCAAACATACACATACATATATGAGCGTAGACTTTCTATCAAATTTTCCATCAATCTTTGTACCTATCTATCTACCTATCTATATGCTTCCGTAAGAACCCACCAGTCTCAGGATTATTTCACGAAATCTCGGATTTTACGACAAACAAGTTACAGGAAAATTCAAAGGTACATTTTAATCGACTAATCAGACCAGTGGATGATTTATAAAAGGAATATATAAGTATACAACTTGAAAAAAAAATATATATTCATTGGAAAAAGTATACAACTGGAGTTTGTAGGGTATACATCTCTTTGTTCTGAGTGCTAGCCAGCAAGGATGAGTGAATTTATCTGAAAGAAAAAAGAAAGAAAAAAGAAAGAAAAAAAAGAAAAGAATAACTGTTTTAACTGGAGATTGTATGAATTAGGTCTAAAAAAAAAGAATAAAAAACATGAAGATTTATGTGTGAAACTTCAAGGAACGTATATTATACCTATCAGGAAAAATTCAGGTGGATATAAGTTAAAGGTAAGAAATTTAATCCCTATATTCAAGCTTTTTGTTTCAGTATCTTTCTGGGTTTTTTTTTTCATTTTGGAGTCTTTCTTTTGTTTATATTCCCCATGGAAAATAGATAATTCCTGGTCTTTATTTAAACCTTGACATCAAGTATAGACAGCCAGGTACACCATCATATACACAGGTGTGCCTGAATGAGGAATATAACACTAGATACAAGTACACATATAGAGAGCCACATGAATATACACGCACACACACACGCACACAAACGTACGCACACACACACACACACACACACGTAGCCACACACACATACACACAGTAAGATATAACGAAATTCGGACCAGAATTCATGCAAAAATATGAGCATATTCATTTGACTACACGTATGTAATGAGACGCATATATATTTATATGAAGTGATGTGTGTGTTTGCGCGTGCGTGTGTATGTGGACATAATCATTCATAAACAGGGGATGTGTCAGTACGTATACATGCCTTCACACGCACACACACACATGCATGTGTGTGTGCGCGCGTGCATGTGTCCATGACAAAAACGTTTACTAATTCGATTGTGCTGAAATAAGGGATTTATTGATCTGAGCCCCCAATACCGATGGGAAAAAAATGGAATTTTTCCCTGAGTACAATACTTGGCTTCCTCAATGTATCTCAGCCATTTCACACCTGTAAATTTATCGCAGTCAATTCATAACACTGTATTGATCTACCTCAGTCTTATATATCATATCTATTTATTGTAGCCTGATCATACGACCTATCTGAGTGCGTATATCAACTACAGTCTACTCCAATATAACCGCGAGAGAAACTGACCATTATTCGACTTCAGGAGAACAACCGAATTGAGAATTTTGACTTTCAAACTGACAGGCCAAGCGGTTTGGCGAAACACAATCTTCTGGTATCTTGTGTATGTGCGGGTAATAATACACGTTTTTGTGCGTAGGAGAGGCGATGTGCATGTGGCTTAAGTACATTGTTCTTTCAATAAATGCACGTGTGTGAATGTGTGGGCGCGCGTGTGTATTAGTGTGTGTGTGTGTTTGTGTTTCTGCTGGTAAACTTCAGCTGCAAACTGTATTTGATGTATGAACATGGTCGTTCACGCGGTACTAATGGAAGTTTATATCATGTTGAATGTTCTTGGTAAACTTTGAAAGACACTTCAAACTTATGAGACAACGCATATGCGAGTAACTATCAATTAATTTTCACAAGAATATGTAAATATACATTCATACATACATACATAGACACACACATATATATATATGTTTATATATATACGATCATATATATTTGCATATTATCAAGTGCATACTGACAATAACCAACACAAAATTAAGAACAAAAGTATTTGAAAAAAATTAAAAAAACGACAATCAGATGCATGTAAAAATATCTTTAATGCTCTAATATATATATATATGAATGTAATCTCTGTGTGTATGTATGTACATCAGTTAGTATATATATATATATATATATATATATATATATATATATATATATATATACATATATATATATGTATATATATATGAATATATATATATATATACACATATATATATACATATATGCATATATATATATATATATATATATATGTATATATATATATATACATATATGTATACATATATATATACATATATATATGTATATAAACATAAAAAAAAGTTTTTATATGTGCATAATAATAAAAGATGCAATTGGAGATATATATATATATGATTATTTTATATTAATATATATATATATATATATATATATATATATACATATATATATTTATGTATATTTACGCACACAAACACATACGCATATACATATATATATATACACGCAAAAATGAGATTGTGAACGCGTATGTCGGCGTAGGCGTTAATACACACACACACACACACACACATATATATATATATATATATATATATATATATATATATATATATATATATATATATATATATATATATATATATTTATACATATATGTTTGCGCCTGATTTTTATTCGAGGAAGCGTTCTTAAAGGGGGCACTGTGAATAAACTGGCGCAAAATAAATCCATTATATGCGCATGTTAATATTAGTTTTACCGTCTTTTTCACATATCAAATAAATAAGAATTACCAGAAATAAACATAAATTTAGGCAAATTTCAAACCGGCATTATAGTAAATTGGGGCAAAATCTGGGGAGTCAAGAGAAGCTTTAGCGATTCAGCCTCGCTTGCCAGTGCAATTTGAATTTGAATTCTGCAATTCGACTAGACCTGGTTAAGCTTATCTCTCTAGCTAGAATGCTATACATCAGTCTACGTTCACTCTAGAATATTTATGTCCACAGGCTAATATAGTTCTATGCATATGCACACAGTTTTTCATTCAAAATCTGAAAAATCAAAGAAAATATTACCGATCTCTGACTCCTTCTTTCCCTCAATGAAACGAGTGAGTGAGAGCGGTAGGAAAACGAGAGAGAGAGAGAGAGAGGGGGGAGGAGAGAGAGAAAGAAAGAAAGAGAAAGAGTTAATGTAAACTTAGACACCACATTACCATGGCAATAGGGCTCTCAATTAGGAATGAATTCCCTACACGAACCATGAATAACAAAATTAAAACAGTAATTGTCTTATATCTTCACACATATAATGCATACATTCATTCTATATATATATATATATATATATATATATATATATATATATATATATATATATATATATATATATATATATATATATCAGCAGGGTATCCTGGCGTTGCCCATAGAAAAATAAACAGTTGACATTACGAAAATAAGGCATGTTCTTTTCTTAATGTTTTCTCATATAATACAACTAGGTGCACAGAGTGACAGGAGCCTAATAATAATTTGCATTTAGTGCAATAACTGGTAGTTAGTGCGATCGAATCTTGCTATAGTCGTATTACACCCCTGAGCAGGTTCACACGCACCCCTGGGCATACCAATGCAGACGAGCTCGCACCATTGGACGTGTGTGTGTGTGTGGTATGCGCCGATTTGCAAGTCAATATTATTCAAATGTTTGAAAGCGGAAGTTGAGATTTCAGTTTCCGTTGATATGAAACTTATAGAACAATTTTTATCCACCCCTAACGATTTCTATTTTTTTTTACAAAGAATGGTCAAATTTAGCAATATCGTTACATGATGAATAAAAAAACCCGGAGCCTAAAAAATATCTTACTTCAACAAAATTAGGTCAGATGAATTTCCAAAAAGAGAAATATTATTGACAATAAATGTTGACTTACGCATAAAAAATGAGTCTCTAAAAAGTAACGTAAATTAAATTGAATGTTGAGCAAATTTATTTTTACGAATGGCTATCGTAGATTCTCATTGGATGAATTGAGAAAATAGGTCTGGTTTAGTTGGAAAACATTAATCCAGGCAGTATCAAGATCATCTTCCATGTCTTTTTTCCCGCACCCTCATACTCTTCAGGCAAGCCTTTGGTGCATACAAACATAGCTACAAACAAATTTGTATATATATATATATGTGTGTGTGTGTGTGTGTGTATGTGTGTGTGTGTGCGTGTGTTCATACATGCACACGCACATACATACGCGCATACACACATATACATGTATTGATATTTGTATGTGTATACATGTGGGTTTCTTTCGATGTTGGTGTGAGTGCTTTTTTGAACGTGAGCTTTTTTTCTGGTATACATGATTATAATCCTGTAATAAACCATATAGTTAAATTATAAGGTGTTCTCCCCGAGAAAACATCTTTGTCTGCTAATTTCATTATTGGCACCTGATGCACCAATAATAGTTGAGCGGGAAAAGTTAATTATGTTGTTCTGAACTTGCTGGTTATTTTTTCATCAACTCTCTCATAGACGACAGTTTGGAAAGAACTGATGTTTTGTACCTTCTCGCAAACAAGTGCATAAAGCATCAACCCTTCTTTGCCTGTTAAATAAACTATATTTTCATCGTTGGCAATTTCAGGTTCTGGACTGACCAAAGAATCCAGTACAAGTCGTGTCTATTTGCATCCTCTACCTTTGCCGAGGAAAAATCAATACCAAGTCTTTTAATGATAGTAATGGTTATTGGTCCCGATCAAATTTCGACAAAAGGGTTAACAGCTTTTTATTGCTACCGTCTGCCTAAGTAATGTGAATATTTGAGATTGGTTGGCACTTGCTAGTTTAAACACTTACTTTTTTTTCTCTACCAAAAACGGTGGCATGCCATTTTGTCAAGATATCTGGCTATAAGTCAGAATGCAGGGAGAAGTAAATACATGCCTTCCCCCTTAGGGCCTTAGTGCAAACTGAATATGATTAGATCTCGATTTTCTGACCTTATTTTCAGCATTGATAAACATCATGTCCTCCTGTACATCTTGCAATCAACGAGGATCGTATCCTAACAAGGCTGACTCTGGGGGTAACTGCTTTTTACTTTTGATGTCTGTAATTATGGAAGAAAGGTTTGCCCTTCACATATACTCACTTCGTTGCCTACCATTGTGGGATGTCAGGGACAAGACATTTGATTGAGATATCTTGCTAGCATTAGGACACAACGCGGAAAAAAAGGCTAATTTTTCGAGGACATTAGTGCAAATTAAACGTAAAAACTTTAGTTGGATTCGATCTCTGTTTGCCAGTTTTCTTTTCTGTGTTTTAATCATTAGCAACAAAGAACATCATCAACTTTAAATGTATTGAAATAGCTCTTTACCTTGTGCTGTGGCATCAAACATCCTTCCGAAAGCGTAGATATGTTTTCCCCCGAGGTAGAATCTCAAACAAAACCTTGAAACGCATCCCTTCAAACTCCTTGCTTAACCATGTTCACGAATATGAATACAGAACAAGTTACATATTAATATACTTCTGCTTCGACAATTAGTTATTCTCCTCTTTTGAAAAGGTGTATTTTTCTTATTCCCCCCCCCCCCAATAAAAATTGGTTGGTGCAAGTTTCAGCCAGTTTAAGAACATGTTATCGGTCATTGGTCTTTTCAGCAAATGATTTAATGAGATCCCGTGTGTTTTATGCTAAGTAGCAATTCAGTAGTTTCATATTTAGATGAATTTCGCAACACCATAATTCTATAGGAAGAAACAAAGTGTAAGCATATTATGAAATCATGGTTTTGTAAAATACATCCATAAATATGAAACTAACAATATACAAGAATGAGCATTATTATTATAAGTATTAGTAGTGATAGCAGTAGTATATTTTCATCATCATCATCATAATAATCATCATCATCGTCATCGTCATCATCAATATTGTTGTTGCTCTCACGTTACCGTTTTTATTTCAAAGTAGCTGTTTATGCAACCTGTGATATCATGGGTAGGATTTATGAAACACATACATCGAAACTTTCATTTGTTGTCTTGATTTCATATTTAGTGACACAACCAATCCTTTCAGTAAATCACAAATGAACCAATAATCATGCATCCAAAGCCGATATATATATATATATATATATATATATATATATATATATATAGGAGAAGTTTCAATTTTTTTTCCAATCGTAGTCCATCAACTTTATAACCTCTCCATCCCGCTTCGTTGCAACTATGAATTGGTAATTAAAAAACAAATTTTGCTAATTTCGTCCTACAAGTTTCTTCAACATGTTTTGGCACTCAACCTGTTTTGTGCTGAAAATCACAAAGAGAAGCGTTGCCAGTGGTCAGGAATTATAGTAAGCATTGATGATAGAATAGGGCTATTGTAAGCATAAAGATTACAACATCTACCGATACTTCATTACATAGTATAGGAAAGGTAGGATTTTGGCTACTTGGACTGTTTTTATACGAATGTATCTCGTACTTCTCCTGACTGAGACAATCACAGATTGGTTGATAATATGCGTGTGAAAGCATATTTCTACAGAAAGCGATGGACTTTATGTCATTGCAGTTATTCACTAAGCTTAGATTAGTTAATTTATAAGGTACCGGAGAGGATCGAACACCTAACAGTATTAATGATCTGCGTAATTTGCCTGCGAACAAATATCCCTTTGGCCAAGCGCTATTTTATACCATCATTTTATATCGATCGATAATTTGTTTTTTCGACGTCAAACATTTATTTCATCATTATCATCAGCCTTTTAGCATTCGTTGTCGGATATAAACCTTCCCCAAGATTCGCCACACCTCTCTGCCGTTGGCGTTGCTGAGCCAATACTTCCTGAACTTAGTTTGTATCACCATCTTATATTCTGCCGGCTTCAGTTTCGTTTGTAATTTCTGGGGATCCACGTACTGAGTCCAGATGTCCAGTGGCTGTCTACTTTCTTGCAACATGACCAGCCCATTGCAATTTGAGTTTTCCGATAGATTCTATGATAAATCAGACTACTGTTTTCTCCCAAATATATTGCGTTATCTTGTGACCTCCCTGTGAAATGTTGAGGATGATTCTCTCATGTGCACGTAGCACGCCTCTCAGCTGGAGGGTCAGTCTCTTGGTTGTTCATTGGTTATATATCCTTCTTTATAGGACTAATGGTACTTTCTTATTTATGAAGGTTGAGCTTTCTCTATCGAAGTTTGCCATTCAAGTGTGATTCCCCGCTTGATCTCTTCCTCTTCTGAGGATTTCATAGAGATTCGTTGTCCCCCGTACATGTAGTGGTCTACTCTCTCCAGCTCTCGTTTTCGATTTTGATCGTTGTGTTTGTCTTCTACATGTTTTTGAATATTCCCCCCATACCTTTGATTAGATTGTTTACTGATCTCACTTTATTAATCCTAGAAGCACAATTACCGTATTTACGCATGTTTATCAATGAGATACTTCTATTACCATTACATTTAGATTTTCATAAGTCTTCCCTAAATATATCCAAATCAAATCTTATATTCATCCTGATTTATATCGTGTTAGCAAGGAATAAAAATAAAATATAACTCGTTTTTGATTTTAAAGTCAATTTTATCAAGAAAACTTTTGTAAATGTCAATTTATATCAAAGCACAACCGTTTACATAGTAAGACCATTATAGTTTACAACTGACGACAACTTTGACTCAAGTCAGAAGCTTAATTTAGATGGTATAAGTTATAAGTCTAAATTTCATTTACTTAACCAAATCGTAACCGAAAAATAAAACGTTGACAGCAAATGAAACCGTATCACTAAAAATGGAAATGGATGATTTGGCTGCAAAAAGGCAGTGGACAAATGTTTAGCATTATTATCATCATCAATCTTCTATCATGGGCGTTGAAGAGCCAATATTTTCTGAACTTGTATAGTTTGTCATGCCATCTCATATTTTGCCAGGCACATATTATCTCTACCGATGTACGTTATGTGTTGTGATGTCCATCGGTGTCTGACAATCTTGCAACACGACTAGCCAATTGCTATTTAAGTTTTTTAATGGTTTCTCTGATATTTCTGTCTCCTGTTTTCCTCCGTCTCTACCTGAGCAGTTTTGGGTCAAAATCTTGGTTAGATTCCATATCTGGAAGCATTTTTCAAGCTAAGCCGAGTGGTAGATCAGTGATGTTAATCTAACCTGCTTTGAATTATTGAAACAATTCTGGTCATTTCATTTACCTTCTAAAAAAGTAACATAATCTTTGACAACATAACTCAGCACAAGCTACTACCGGATCTTCAAAATCCACGTCTGCTAGTATAGTATTGATGCTGGTAGCTAACTGTTGTAGTGGTATGTCTTTGAATATCAGTCTCACCCGATCCTGGATACAGTTTGTCCGTTGCTCACTCAATATAGCATTATAGTCAGATGCATAAGTATTTTCGAAAGTAGATGAAAATCACAATTGAAAGGTGGAGTGAAAAACTCAAAAGATAGGTGTTACATCTCAAAATTTTCGGATACATATTTTAGATAATTTCTTGAATAAGATGGCTGCCCTCCATCGAAATGCATCGAACTACACCCACGGAATAACAAAAAAATTTGAAATGTGACACCTCTCTTGAGTTTTTCACTTCAACTTCCAATCGTCATTTTCAACTGCATGCAGTCTAATCACTTCACATCCACAATACAATCGTATTGTTGTATGCATGCAAGATATTTTTGGATGTTTGTTAGTTCCAACGAGATATAATCTGACTAGTGATGCACATTTGTACCCCAGATCTTATGTGTTCGAAAGTATAGGTGTATGGTCGAAAAGAGAACACTTGTGGACTCGCCTTGGAATGTTCATCATTCCCGAGTACTTCAAGTGAACGAGAATGTGAAACTCGACCCCAATTCGATTTGAAAATACAATATTCAGGAGACGTCAATAAATTTTGTGATCCACTCGCAGTCAATCAGTGAGTATCGCGAGCAGTCGCTATGCAGATCGGTCAGATTGTAGGGAAAAAAGAAGAAGGCGAGGAGATTAAGCCTGGAGAAGGAGAGGGTGAATAGCCAAAATTGCCGTAGACGGTGCTGACGGTAAGAGCAGAGAGACCGAGGTAGATAGAAGAAATATGAACGATAAATTTCCGTCCGATGAGTTAAATGAAATATGCAGGCATTTCTACATTGCATAGTTCTGTGTCTTTGGAAACATGAAGGGATAAAAAAAAAAACAGGTGCATTGGAAGAATAAGCGAAGTGTTCACTCTACGTGTTTCCGTTGTGTGTATTTCTCATGGGTTTTCGTTAAACGTGAGCAGTTTTTGTGCCCACAGCAATTCCCCGAGATAGCGCAACATAAGCCTCAGGAGGTAACCAGCAACAATTAATGGTATCACGACAGCGTATGAAAATCTTCAACAGCAGATGTCTCTTTCGACAACAGGTTTCCTCTCCGTTCAACGAGCGTATTCTCTCTCTCTCTCTCTCTCTCTCTCTCTCTCTCTCTCTCTCTCTCTTCGTAGCTGTCACTTGAATTTCCCAGAACTCCCAAGCAACCGATTATGGAACAATGGAGTCCAATCTGATAATGCAGTCTCAACATTTTATAGAATATCATATTTTACCTGGAGAATTCTTAAAGAGTGTTGTAAAATTGTCTTTGGGGTATATTCTACTGCTAATAGTGTGACGTGGCCAGGTAATAAATTCAAAGTTAAGTTGAGAACTGAAATGTACATTGTACGCTAAATCTATTTGATCTAACTTCATACATACGTATATATATATATGTGTGTGTGTGTGTGTGTGTGCATGTGTGTGCGTGTGTGTGTTTATAACACACATAGCAGATACATATTGGCAAGATACCCTGTTTGAAAGCTAATGATATTTTTCGATGTGTATATATCTCTACCTAGAAATGAGTCCATAATCCATTGGCTGTGGACTATGGAGTACAAAGATACTGAAAAGCTCCTTGTAAGGGTTAAATACCTAGATCCACGTTATTCGCAGTCACATTTAATGCCAAACATATACGAATTGACAAGATACAAAGTTGGGAAACCGTTTTAAATTCCCTTTCCAGCGATATCGTATGATAATTCATTCACTCTTCATCTGTTTTGACCCTTTTTACTGAAAAAAGAAAATCCAATGAGCTATATCGGTGTGACCGAGAAAGCTGAACGGAAACTAGTATTATTCATATTTCTAATTCCTTCTCCAAGACTAACTATCTAGAGGTATGCCTGGGAGCCCCTAGAGTAAACACAGAAAATCTAATGCCGATATGCTGTTCGATTCTTGATTTATACTGTCATATTTAGAATCACTGGCATACAATTTAGCAAATGGAAACTAGGCTCTGATTTTGTATGAGCTCTCCAGTTATAAACACAAAAATGGTGGATGTCAAACATGAGATTTGGAATTAGCAACCTTGAATTATTTTGTTTCATCTGCATTACTCTAAAATGCCTCGCCCTGTATAGTTTTCCAATATCGGAACTGGACTATGGACGATTTTTTTTTAAATTTAAATTGTCATTTCTTAGAAAGGGCACGCTGGACTTTTCCTTCGGCTGATTAATCGTAGGGCTTTCGATAACCACTCATCCCAAAAACTTTACACTCGAAACTGCATCTCCTTCAGTCTGGAGCAACTGAGATAGATTATTGTCATGAGGGTTAATGTTGGTCACTTCTAATCTCAGGATTTTCCCTTCATATAATTTTTGTACACTGGGTTGCCACTGGAACGCAGCGACACTCATACCATTGAGCTAAAAAAAAACGCCGGTTCGTTGAAGCACATACCCTATCGATGGCGGGTTCGTTTCCTGCTGCAGTCTCATTTTTTTTTCTATTTACGTTGTCTAAATTGAGTAGTATACTAATCGTGTGACAACGACGGGAGATCATTTTCAAAAAAAGGTTCTGTAAAATATAACGCAATTCATAATTCATTGTATTGGATCACATATATCCATTTCTTACTACATAACTGGTGCAATGGAAGACCAAAATAAACGAGTGGAGACTCGAGGTTGAAAGCAGTTATTTGGGCATTTCCATATATATATATATATATATATGACAGTGGATCAAAGCCAAACTCAGTGAGTAACCGAATTTGAATTGAAACTATCCCTGTATTATGCTGGCTGTACGTGTTATTAATGCTAGATCATTTGGTTGTGCATTGATTAGGAGATTATGTTCAAAATATTTATCGATTTGCTTACATATGTGTATGATATATATATATATATATATATATATATATATATATATATATATATATATATATATATATATATGAATAAATACATATGTGTGTTTGAGAGAGAGAGAGAGAGAGAGGGTTGAAGAACGTTATTCCCCAAAGATTGATCAATGTTTTCATTTGTCAAATTACAAAGCGTTATCTCTAAAAATCACTCCAGCAGGAAATGAGGAATGCTTCTCTCTTCCTTGCCCGCTCTCCCTCTCTCTTCTTCTCTCCTCTTCTCTTCATTTCTCTCTCTATATGTACATCCTCCGTTTCTCTATTTCACAATTTCTCTATCTCTCTCTTTATATATATATACATATATATATATATATATATAGAGAGAGAGAGAGAGAGGCAGAGAGATAGTGAGAGAGGGAGATTACATGATTTATATCTGGTGCGTATCTGTCTGCTTGAATCAGCAGAATAGGTAAATCTAGGTTATCAAGAGATGGGATAAAAGCAATTTGTTTTTTTTTTATTTGCTCTTACTTGTGCATCCACAACCATGTCTATTTAGCCGTATAGAAGAGTTCGTAGCGCAAAACGATATCCATGGTGATTGCTTGTCTTAAAAACAATCAACCATTGTACCAAATCTAAGCCAAACAACATTGGGTCGTTCAAGTATTTTAGCAGTTTTTCTCCTATTTTCTATCGACCACGGGACAAGCAGTTATTATTGTTGAAAGGAAGCCGCTCAAAGAATGTGTCCTTTGGTACTTACATGCTCAGAATCGTTCTTCGTGTTTTCCTCTGTAAAATTGGTTATATTCACTAAAAGTGAGAGAGAAGGAAAACATTTTAAAATCTGTGTCCATTTTCTTTGCAACCAAACTGTTATTTCCCTTTCGACACAATGTTGTTCTGGGGAAATGACATGTTTTGTGCGATATTGATTACGCGACGTAAGGATGACACAGAGTAGCTGGCTCGGCTTGCAGTCCTATTTTCCGAAGGTAGTGAGTTCGATTCCCACTAGAGGTACCATTGGTGTGACATCGTACCACACCCATCTGAGTAAATACCTATGAAGATGTCATTTGGCGAAATTGATGACGATATCGTTTGCGAGGGAACAGAACTGCATAATATTCGCACTATTTAATCCAGACGAACAAGAGCGAAAAAGAGAACATAGAAAGCAGAGGGAGAAATTTGAGAGAGAAATGATTCAGTTTTTTTCATCTTTACAAAGCTTAGCTTGACTTTTATATTTGGTACATATTATTTAAAACGATCGTCATTTTCAAAGATTTGAAGCTGCAGTTTCTATCGTATATTCCAGTAGATAAGGCAGCCTACTGATAATATTGCAATTCAAGTCTAAATTTCAGGTTTTTTGTTTATCTTGGTGGTATAAGAGACCCTGGACAACGAGTTTAAGTCAGTGAGCATCATATATCTTGATACACTGATATCTGCTGATAGTTTCTTAAATCTTTCAAACGAGAAGTATGAATCACGTTTTTCTAATAATACGCTGATCAATCATGACTTATTCATTGCTTTTAATGTTACTAAAGTATCATGACTTTAAACAGTCTGAAACCCAATGTGAGAACGCATTTTTTTGATTTAGTATGACTAATTTCATGCTACAATCTTGCAATCATAACCAAATTTTTAAAGAAGGGTTAATTATTGCCATACATTTTAAAAAAGTTCAGAAAATTGCGTGTTGGTATTTAGGAATGGATTTTAGTGAAAAAATAAAGATTGTGTTCATTGCTGCAGCTTTCTCCAAAACTGGAGACCCAAGCAGCCATCTATGACTCGCCATTACGAAAGATTGTACCGGATTTAAAAATCAGCGTTTTTTTTTTTTTAATTTCCAAACTACGATTGTAAAATTGTGCTGGGGGGCTTGTGAGACCAACAGTGATCAACAGTGAAGACGTATTTAACATTTTGAGGGGGGGGATCTATTGAAAAAGTAATTATGATGACCAAACGAAATCTAATTTCACACATGATATGTATATGTTCTTATTCTACAAGTTTATATACAATTCTATGGGAGGCCTCTTCCTTTGAGGGTCAAAAGGGGTTGCTACTTCTCCCTCCTTCTAAAGGATGAGAACTGGACAGGAGAATTTACTTACTCAAAGGGGTCGAGAGTAAGGGATATTTTCCTCCATTGAAGGGGTCTGTATAATTGAATGGGTATCATCCTCAGAAGTCAAAAATTGAATGAAACTTTTTCTTCCTATTAAGAGGCCAAAAATTGAGACTATTTTACCACTTTTGAAGGAGCAGCTGTGAAGGGGCACTTTTTTCCAAAATAAAGGGTTAAAAGTGGAGGCAAAGGAATAGCTGAGGAGGGTGGCTATTGCAATATGCGTCCAGGTGTTTCATGTTTATAAATAGTACTTCACATACTGCATTTCTTATAACATTATGCAATTACAGCTCTCACTGAATGTTGGACAAGGCCTCTCAAGGAACCAAGCCTCCCGGGCCCCAAAATCTCCTGCAACACTCCTGTGATCTAAAAGCTTTAGGCATATTTTAATCTTTAGATAATTTTACTTGGCCTAGGCGGGTACGTCAGCTAATACATATATATATATATATATATATATATATATATAAATATATATATATATATATATATATATATATATATATACATACATATATATATATATATGTGTATATATATATATATATATATATATATATATATATATATATATAAAGTTTCTTACCTGCCATTCTCCCTAAAAGAATTATACACACTCACACATATATGCAATTATATAGTTTTTGTCAAACCACAAAAAAACAATTGCATACACACTCACATTCTCCCACATCCTTCCCTTCTCCCTCTCTCTCTCCCTCTCCCTCTCCCCTATCTCTCTCTCTCTCTCTCTCTCTCTCTCTCTCTCTCTCTCTCTCTCTCTCTGGTCAAAGGCCATTCCAATCTCTTTCCATGACGACTGCCACCATACCTCACCGGCAATCATTCTTATTCCATCCTACCATCTTTTCCTACTGAGTTCTCTGCCCCATGGCGTCCAACCAGTTGTTCCGTTGTTTGCCATCTTGCTTTGCCAAGTGATCAGTTCATCTAAATTTTCTTGGCCTGATTTTTTGATTGATATCGTTCACTTGACTCCAGCGCTTCCATCAATGCTGATTTTTTCTATCTCTTGATGCTAACCCTAGCAGTGTTCTTTGACTGGTCTTCTTCTTTGCGAGTCAAAGTTGATTTTTAGTTAATTTTAATGATTTCAATGTTTTGCATTTGTAAGTCATTGCAGTTATTATGCATTCATTTGACACTTTACACTTTAAGCACGCTGTTTGTCATTATTTATACCAAATGATTTCCAGCCGTTGTTATCCGTCTTTTCATTTCGCTTTCATGGTCTTTCTCTATTGTATCTACGTATTTATCTACGGTAATCGTATTCGTCAACATTGTCTAAGGCCTCGTTCTCTATTCTTATGGTCTTTTGGGGGATCTTAATCGTTGAACATAACTTTTGTATTTACTCAATTCATCTTCAAGCCCACTTTTTTTCTTTTTTTACTTTCCCTATTAAGATCACTCAATCTGCTTTGTAATTCATCTGATGCTCCAGACGTCATGGGAACGACATCGGTGAATCTCAAGTGGTTGAATATTCCCCGTCTATGTTTATTCCCATTACCTCCCCGTAATAGAATAACAAGGTGTCAACGAGAATTACACACGATTCAGAACATATACAAAAACGGCACTGCAATAATTAGACTACGCAAATATACTGACAAGATAAATATAGGAAAGGGAGTAAGATAAGAGGATTCGATGTCACCTAAACTATTTACAACTATCTTTGAAAGCGTCTTTCGGATTATACATATATATATATATATATATATATATATATATATATATATATATATATATATATATATATATATATATAGTGAAATAATAGATTCACTACACAGAAACGCTCATGTTCAGGCTTTCCAGGCATCTTCGGGCGAATAGAGGCCTGTGTAATGAATCTACCATTTCACCATATATAGAGCTTTACACTAGAAACACGTTTATGTATCGAGCTCTTTTATAGAATGAACCTATCATACACTGTATATTGAATTACAGATTTGTACTTTGATATATGTTCTGTCTCACTTCCTATAGTTCAATATATATATATATATATATATATATATATATATATATATATATATATATATATATATATATATATATATATATATTGCTTCAAAAACCAATCATGAACATTCATAGATAGATGGAAATCAGATCATTATTATTGATGAGAGCGTAAACACAAGCTGTGCAATATCTGAAAACGTTTTTTGGACCCCATTATGTTGAGGATCAGTTTGAGAGAACCCAAGTAAAATAGAAAAAACACTTTCCAATATAGTAAGAGCTCTTTTGATTGCAATTGGCCTTCGTTTCTTCAGGAAAATTAACTTTTACACGGAAAGCGAATGTATTGATTCTAGGATCGGTACTATAATCCATACTCTACGCCTAAGTTGATAGAGGACACTGGTTTGTGTCCGTCTTAGCGACACTCAATATTCAATCTTATTATGTAAATACTGCATGGTTGATCTTTGAGCACGTTTGCCCAAAACTTAGTCTTTCTTTTCTATTCTTTTAAAAATCATTATGCCTGCGCCAATCTCAACATGGGGTTCGTGCAGGTCTACTGAGAACGGTAAAAAGTTCACACCTGCGCTGGCTCCTCGTTAACAATAGCGCAAGCTCACCGATATTTGAAAATATAAAGAAAGGAGAAAATGCATCAATGCATTTTTCTAAGGATTGATTTACAAAGGAATAATTTTATCTAATGTTTTCTTCTGTATATATCGGGTCATTCTCTATACTGTACTCAATGTGTTCATTTTAGCATAGATGTATATTCTAAATTTATGCCAGCACTAATAAAAAAAATCGGGGGGGGGTAACCAACTTGCCAAAAACATGTACGAGAGTCATATTGAAGGAAATTTCATTGGGGGTATATATAAGCTGTCACTTAGAAACTGGCACATCTGCTGACTGGTTATGATTTGCTACGGATAGGTTTCCTGCGAGTTCCTGTGGAAGACTTGAATATGGTCTTCGGCACAAATAAAAGAACAAAACGTTTTATTAGTTGCTTGAATTCATACCTCTTGCTACAATACATCACTGACCGTTCTTGTGCTTTACAATGATGGACATAACGGACATTTGGTGAATTATAGCAAGATGGCAATTCTTTTAAGTAAGAGTGAACGCTGCCGGGCAAAAAGTAAGGGACATCTCTGCTTGCTCATACGTTTCGACATTTTTGGAGGAAAAGTGTCCAAAATAATTTGCTAAAAACCTGCTCTCATCGGAGCTCAAGGGTCTGTGAAGAAGGGAACGGAACTCCAAAAGATCACCTTACCCGGAACAGCTCAATTACTTCGTAAAATACTGAATTAGAGAAATGACAACTCCCCTGTAGCGCTGTAAGGACATAATTTGGACTTTGCTCGACGAGAGGCAAAACGAAGCATCGGAAAAAGAGATATCTTTTTTCTTCATCTTTTTTAAATTCATTTTTATTCTTTTCACTTGTAATAATTAGAAGAAGAAGAAGAAGAAAAAGAAGAATGGTGATGATGATGATGATGATGATGATGATGATAGAAGAAATGAAAAGTGAATACCTTACGAGGATAAGAATGGTATCAGCAACTTAGCTGAATAGCAGACATTTGATAAAAAGGGATGAACACGTGGTCAGTATCGTTAGCAAGACATTAAGGTCCAAATCTTAGATGGACAAAGGATGTCAATCAATGTACTGGCTAATGAAGAAACTCATGACATTGCACAAGGCCGTTTCCCTTGAGATGACACAAATACACTGTAAATGAAGAGGGGAGAAGGCAACAGAGGACTCATCAGCTTGAAAACGTGATTAGAAAAGTACGTGCAAGCAGTCAGTGGAGTTATGCAAATCGTTCGAAGCGGTAAGCAAACAACAAATAAGGGCACAGCAAAGACAACCAGGGCGTAAGAACGGGGCCCTCAAAAGACGATGTCACAGACAAGCAATTGTGGACATAAATACGCAAATAACCTTCGGAGAGAAACAAAATTCCTCATCGTGACAGCCAAAAACAAATGTATCAGGACGGACTAGACAACAACAGAACTAAGACAAACAGCAAATATTGTCTGTGTGAAGGAAGGAATGAGACTGATAACCTCATAATCAGGGAATTTAGTAAACCGGCCCCAAATAAGTACAACAGGGAAGGTAAAGTAAAGGATTTTCTCAATTGAAGGACACTCACAATGGAATATAACGTACTGTAAGTCTTGGTTTCTGCTGCATGCGTCAGTTTTGTGATCCTTGCAAATAACAAATCTAGTTAAGATCTACAATTTTTCAAGACTACGTTCCAAGCAGGATGCAAGCCAACTGGGGCGATACCTCCACCTTAATCACACAGTTAAGAGTGTACTCAGCTTCTGACTGCATCGGGAAATTTGTTCAAATGAATAGTTTCCCACTCTTTTCACTCATGTCGGGAATCGGACCCATTCCACGTGTAAGGCGGACGTGTTAACCATTACACTACCAAAGTAGACTAGGACAGGCTAGCAACTCCTATATACTGGAAACTATGCAAATAACTGGGGCTTGATCATTTAGACGAATTGTACTAGCACAATCTTGAGACTGCTCTAGAAAGTAGAGTCCATAAATCATTTTCCAACTTTGACACCCCAACAGACCATCCAATTCAAGCAAGAAGACCGAACCTAGTAGTCGTGCACAAGAGGACAAGAATCTGCAAAAATAACTGATAGAGCTGTGCCTGCGTATCACAGAGTGAATTTAAAAAAGTGAAAAGTTCAAAAATATTAGAGAGCAGAAAAAAGCGTGGAAAATGGAAATACAGCGTAGTATCAATAATTTTTGGTACAATTGGAACTGTGCCAAATACATTGACAAAAAAGGTTCGAGGAGCTTGAGATGAGGAGGATTGAGGCTATGCAGACCGCAGTGCTACTGGAGTCTTCACGAGTACTGGGGAGGGCACTATAGATATGAGTAGTCAGCAATGGCCTACCACCTTGAATACAAAATGCATGTGTAGGTATAGTTGGGAGAGGTTCAGGTGGAAAAAACAACAGCGCAGCAATATCTGAGAGCAATGGGGAAGAGGACTTGAAACCCGAGGAGTCTTATTGTCACTCAGCATTCTGTGACTGCCACCAGGCTGGTGTTAAACTGCTAACCACAGCACTGCTTGCGATTGAGGTTGTGGAGAAGAAGTCTGGAGATTTTAAGATACTTGCTGTCACTCAGTTTTCAGCAACGGCCATCAAGCAAATGGTGTGAAGTTGAATAATAATAGCAATAATAATAATAGTTATAATGAAAATTCTAAAATCTAAATGAATAAGATGACATACAGAGAGAAGAATGACAACTGGTAGATATTGATGTGCTACTGACCTGTCTATACTCTCTACGCGAATCGATGTATGTACATATGTATGCATGTATGTATTGTAATGAAGAAAATATAGTTCTTGAGCAAATAGAAGAAAAAAAGAAGCCGTCTTCCTGAGGCAAGATGCAGTTTGTTTGTATTTCCTATCAGAACAGAACTATTTTGAATTGTCAATTAAATGACTTCATTCTTTTCTTTTTCAACTTGGAAGAAATTACTTATTGTATTGCACACATCAACAACATCAACTGCAAAAATATGTCTATATTTGTGTGTACGAACCGATAGAAATATATACGAATATGTGTATATATGTATGTGTGTGTGTGTGTGTGTGTGTGTGTGTGTTTGTGTTTGTCACACTTACCCAGCCTTTAGTACGTTGCAAAGCCACGGGAGGAGAGCATATGGGCAGAACAATTGTATAGCGACAAACTTCCAACTGAAGAAGGCGTTCCTGCTTTAAAAGGCAACATTAGAAATCCTGGCTATCAGAGATGTGAACAACATTCCATGACGCCTATGGGAATTACGATAGAATCTCCACCATGAGGCTGATCTATGTATATCTTTGTTTCATGTTAATATATATATATATATATATATATATATATATATATATATATATATATATATATATATATCAGAACAATTATTCAAATTATTACTGCTGCATACATACCTGCACGCTCATACTCGTACACAATATCCTGTTACTGTATTTCTTTTTCTCATCAAAATGCAGTTACTGAATGGTCGAGGCTCTTGACTGATGACTCATATGCATAGTTTGATTCACGGCACTCCGTAAATTTATTCGTCGCGACACATTTAGATAAACAGAAGTCATACTTGGATGTTTTCAAGTTTGTTTTAAAGAGCTAATGTTTTTTTTTATCTAACACAAGAAACACACCATTTTGCAAGCGTGTTCTGGTCAATATGGAGAAGAACTAATCTTACTGCAAGATGCAGATAGCTTTTGGAATTTTCTAGGAACACAGCTAGTGGCACCCAAATGAGTTTAGATCAATGTCCGTCGCCTGACACAGCCATCTGCTTGATTTTGATGTGAAACTTCCACTGAATAATGTTCGATCCATATGATTAACGGACTAGCATCTGGTCACGTACATTGGAAATGAAGGATAATATGTTGAAAAACATATATTTGCAAATGCTTTTTTATCACGCCATAAGCTTATCTATTTACCAATATATTGATTTCGAAATAAAAATACCCCCTAAACTTGGCAGTAGATAAACTAAGTACCATGCTTGCTCATTCATGACAAGGCATAGGAATTACTTTGCGGTGCTCATATCTTCCTCAAGTAACAAACAACTGGTTGTACTGGATTACGTCTTACAAACTGCAGGGGGGTAATTTCTCACCTGACCCTGGGGTAGTGGTGAGATTCATGCATTTTCAAATTACATTAGCGAGAAGTAAACACAAACAACTTGTCGGAATTCGAACTCGTTTCGCCGCATTTGTTTTCAGTTTTCTTTGGACATTAAATCATCTCTACATCCACGGACATTTAGAGGAGCCAGATAAGAAAATACAGTATGCCTTTCTTGTGAACTTCAAAAAAGAGACTTCTGGCAGTTTTTTTTAATGAGTGAGAAGTAATAACGTGATACAGATGCTTTTCATTGCCAGTCATTTCGTTATTTTGATTTGTCTGAGATTCGTGGAAGCCCTGGGGTGGCATAAAGGTTAACAACATGGGAAACAGAATTGATGGACCAAAATCGAATTTTAGTCAAAACTGTACAGATTCTTTATGGTGAGACATGCTTCCTTAGTTATGGAGTAATATCAGGACATTTATAGCCCTGGCAAAAGGGGAATGTTGGAAGTAAGGCTACTGACCTCAACCAGTAAATCCTACTTTCCCCTGAAACCTCAGCAGAGTGGTTGCAATCCTCCACTATGTGTCTACTGGGATAAACAATGGAATAAACTCCCTACTCAGCACTGATTCTCTACAGTGAGACACGTGTCCTTAGCTATGGAGTGATATCAAGACATTTATAGACCTGGTGAAAGGAGAATGTTAGAAGTAGGGCTACTGACCTCAACCAGTAAATCCTACTTTCCCCTGAAATCTCAACAGAATGGCTGCAGTCCTTTGCTCCGCTATAAGTCGACTAGGAAAAAAAACAATGGAACAAGCTTCCTGATATCTAAAGGTCTCTAATACAGGAATTATTTTAAGGTGATTTTTTCGTAGTTTCTTGAAAAAGGTGACTACATGTACTCAGTAGCGGAATTAAAATATTGTTCCTACCATGAGCATCGGCTTTGTATTCCAGTTAGATTCTAGATACTATTTGAGCTTCCCTCGATGTCATCAGTTCGATTTGATGAACTGGTCGGTGTTTTCAGTTTTGGCATCTCTTTCACCTTGAGTCAGTCATGATATAACTTGTAGAATTTATGTGTTTTATGGTGGCAATTATTCAATGGATGAAAATGCGATGTTCCAAACATTTATAAATTAGAATATATATATACACACACACACACACACACACACATATATATATATATATATATATATGCATATTTCTGTTCTAATGATTTCGAGTAGATAATCTTAGAAAGATTCCAACTGATTTGATTAGCGTTCACCGAGTTCACATGGGATAAACTAAGAAAAAATTATCGAATTGAGCAACGCTAAAATGTTTATATGCAAAATACATATAAATAAGTTGGAAGCACAGACACGTGAGTATACATAGACGGGTAGATAGATGGATTAATGATGAAAAAATTAGAGATTTGGAGACAGAAACAGAGAGAGAAATCGAGATATACATAGATACACGGAAATGTAAATGTCTGGAAATTGCTAAAAAAATGTGTACGAAAACACAAATTAAATGAAATAATCTTATATAACTCAATATAATATAATATTTTGCATCAAGAAGTTAAATTATCTAATGAGATACAGTATAAGGTCACATACACACACATAAAACGCACATGCAATCTCATATGAATATGCATGCATATATATATATATATATATATATATATATATATATATGTGTGTGTGTGTGTGTGTGTGTATTCATATCATCAATACATGGCCTAGTAATGGAAAGACGTTCATTTTACACCACAAATGTGTATTCATCAACATAACCACCATCCTTGTCCATGCACTAAATTAAATGATGGGTATTTTTCACAACAAATTTTTGAACAAGGATTCGGTTAACTACTTCAGAGTAAAGATTTGATTACCCATTTTTTTATATATATATATATATATATATATATATATATATATATATATATATAGACACACACACACATGCCAACACACATACACGAATCAATACACATGCGAGCGCCGACACACACACAGGATACATTTGCAGCATAATTGCATTCTCATATATCTCGGTCTTATAGCTTATCTCAAAATCTATTGATGAATATATCAACTGACAATTGTTCTCTCCGTTAATTTGTAATAGCGCTTCTAATCCGAAGAAAGTGAGTAGAAATAACTCCTAAGCATCACGAGAAACGCTTCAAAATATGATGAACAATACATATATATATATATATATATATATATATATATATATATATATATATAATCGACTCTCGACGATATGACATCAACTTTAAACAATAGGCCAAGTAGTAGTAGAACTTATATGATAAAACTATTGATAATTATAAGCTCTTTTTGGTAGAAATATTGTTATTCGTTTTTCATGATCGTTTTCTAAAATAGGGAACGATGGGTTTTAATGATAATCTGATGCAAAAGAGTCCGAGATATTTTGACAAAATAATTTACGTATACAAATTTTAGCATCATATCATCAAACTATGCTCCTTGGTTTTCGATCTTACGCCAGACGCTAGGTAAACTATATCTTCAGTCATGAAAGATCGATTCCGATTTCACTCCGATCAAATCCTGAGGAAATTCTTCCGATATCTTAAGCTTTCTTCTTAGGTCGACCTTAATTCGAAAACTTCTTGTCTGAACATTTATGTTCCCTGGTTCTTGGCAGTGAGATCGAAGGCTGTTACTTGGCAACTCTCAATCAATTGAAATAATGCAGACAATTTTCAAGTTCTAAGCGTTCAAATCTGAGTGGAAAATCTTCTATGCAGTATATGCTGAAAGAAACGTCTACAAAAATATCGGAATCGAAAGACCAGACAGTGATACATGCTTTATGATTATGATACTCTTTGATACTCATACAGGTACTTCCCGAAGTCTGCTGAACATCACTGTCATAGCACAAGCACAAGCAGTATTTTACCACGGCATTGATGAAAATTCATGACTATACAGGTTGTGACACTACTAGTGCTTCTGTGGTATTGCAATGATGCCTCTATTCGGTGATGTTCTTAAAAAAACTTGTAGATTCTTTGAAGATATCGGTAGATATCTTAAGGCAATCGGAACACTTCACATGTTGCTTGCACGGTCAAACTGGTTTCAACAAAATAGATAGACTGCACCTGCACCTATTAAAGACGAAGCGTTACAACAATGGAAGACTAGACTCTACAAACGCATTGGCCCTAGCAGTTCTGTCCCAGTGTACAAAACACTCATGCAGCATATCAAGAGAACACATTTTCCGAGAGGCAATCTAGAAGAGATCCAATGAATCCTTCCCAAAACTGCCAGATCCCAAAGAATATGATAGGGCTATGATTGGAGAGAATTTAAAACACCTATGGTGTAAAGGGGATGTTGTACTACAGCAGTTGAACGAAGTGTCGATATAAACTGGAATTAAAAATGACAATGGAGATAGAATTGAAGCAGTCAATATGGACATATCTGATTTTTCTGACTCAGAGTCCGAGAATGATTAGGTACTTATTTCATGATTATCAGATGTTAATTAAAATTTATGCTCGATTCAACTGATAGTACACACTAATTTACCCATCGATGGAATGTAAATTCGAGAGAATTGTTTGTTTTTTTCATATTCCCTAAGAATAATCTAACCCAATGAATGAAAAATCACAACAATGATAAATCAAAGTGTATTGCTGTATTCTCCACTTCTGAAAACCATGATTCAGCTCTTTAGAGTACCCTGATGTGTCAGCAGGGAACGAGATATGAGATTATGGATTTTCAGTATTAAGCAAAAGATAAAACCATTTGTCGCTCAATGATGTAATAAACGTTGGTCCGCATTGGCCTTTTTCTTTGGATCTCACTTTGTAGCATGGAAGAGGGATTTAAATGAAACCTGATTCTAACTCCAAGGCAACACCTTCTCATTGCATTAAGAGATGTAGGGTTAGAAGCCCACTCTGATACCCATGGTAATAGCAAGAAAAAAAATACACAAATTCTGAATAACCCACCATGCGACCCGAAAACGTGTGCTTGATACCCGAAATTAGGAGGACCCTGAGTCATATTTGTTTTGATGGTAATCAACTGTACTGCACATGTATAAGACAAGATTCATTAAATTCATTTAGCTTTCAACCATGCAGATCATATTACGTGTTTGATTCATAGGAGTCTATTTTTAGCTTGTCTACCTTGGCCTCACAATAGTCGTTTTTATAGAATGGTTCCAGGTTGCTGTTTATAGGGGTTTTATCTTTATCTTTATTTTATTAGTAACCATGACTATATAATTTTATATGTAATTCTTTTTGTTTGATTCTAAATATCTCTGTGAAAAATTCTTAGGTTTTGAGGGGGTTTTTTTCTGTGATTTTGAAAATCTTACATTTATTTATTTTCCGAAAATTCAACTGAAATACTGATTTTTTATGATCAATTTTATATTCAACTGATGTGAATGGCAGTTTATTTTACTTTTATGACGATTATAAATCTGTGTAAAAATTGAATCATGACACAGGGCTTTTAAATATCAGCATTCATCGATCCTAATCAATTAGATCCGATCAAATCAAACTGATGCATATATATATATATATATATATATATATATATATATATATATATATATATATATATATATATATATATATATATATATCATGCTGTGAAAAGTGTCTCTAGGATGGGAGAAGTAATATTCAGAAAACTCGCCCATTATCTTTTGGATATAAAACTAATTAAAGATAAAGAATTCATTGTTACTCTCGAAGTGGTCTATGGTAATCATACGAAGCTGAAGGTCTCTATTAAAAGTGAAATCCGTTACTGAAATTTGACTAGTAATTTATCTTATCTTAGAATTCACCGAAACGAAATAACAACTGTATTTGATATCCAAATAGAATATTCTAGTCCAACATACCTCTTCCTGAAATGCTGAAATGAAAAAGTGCCCCAAAAACAAAATCTCCTCAGATGCCAATCCATGCATAAACATGCAACCGACAATAATTCAAAATAAGGTCGGTTTATTTCTATTCTCCCACAGTTGACTTATGTATACGAAGATAGGTTTGACAGTTATCAGTTGATGTTTCCACCAATATGCTCTATAACCTTCTTGTTTAATCTGAAGTTGTAGGGTGTTTCCATTCCATTGATGATATAGACAAGCATCCTTGTGGTATGGTCAAAACGTTTCGGTAGACGTGGCACCCCATCCCCGGACACAGGCGTCGGTTGCATAATCCCTATACATTATATATTATTGTGTCTACATTTTTCCAAACTCTTGTTCCACAATCAGATGAATTTACGAATCTATCAGTTGAGCTTGTGTCCTACAGGTTTTAGGGGGAAATTGGCAAAATGTTTAATTGAAAAACATTCCTACAAATCAAACACCTCATCTAAGAACTTCAGACAAGTTATATCTTAATTACAATCGTTTTTTTGTTCCAAATACGACCAGGAATTATGAGATTACGACAAACAGATAAAGATTATACAGTTTTGCAATGCTCAGTTGAGTCAACTCTGGCATGGGGCAAAAATAGCTGGGCATTCAAGCTTATTAGCAATGGCCTGCTAGATACTTCTTCAGATCATTCTTCCATATTATTGGTCAGTCTATTTCTTTCTATCCCCACCCCTTCCTTTCATTCTTTGTCCGTGTCTTCATTTTATTTCAATCGATTCGGTGTCTCTTTGTCGTACTTTCTTTCTTTCTCAGTGTAGTTTGTAGATTTGCAGTGACCTTACAAACAACGGTTTATGAAACAAAAACTACCGACTGTATTCCTACGAGTGTTGCACTTTTCACGTTCGAGGTTAGACAATTCATTCCTATTTCAACCTTGCGACTACCAAAGCAATAAGACCCCAAACGAGGTATGAACTATTCTACAAATAAACTTTTTGAGATAAATGGACACATTCTTGTAGTTCGTTCTCATCGGTATTCTATTTTATAAATTTGAATTGTACTTAGAGAGGATAAACTAGTTAGTCGAATAGCTTATCGTTGGCATAACACACACACACACACACACACACACACATATATATATATATATATATATATTTATATATAGATAGATAGATATAGATATAGATAGATAGATAGATAGATAGATAGATAGATAGATAGATAGGAAGGAACGTGTTTACTAAGAGGATTATTGTACGGCATTCCCAAACGAATTGCTGAATAATGTTAGTGCGATAGCGACTTCATTCCGCACAACGAATTATGCCAATTCTTTCTTTCCCTCCGTCTTTGCAGAACAAACGGGGTAGCTTCTTGCGTCTTACTGTAGGTTGACAACATGCCAGTCCTATTTCGGGAAAGCCGTGAATAGCACTTTTTGAAATCGATTTTACCCAAAAATTTAGTTCTCAAGATAAGATCGATGAAAACTCTAAAAAGCCAGCGGGAATTATAAGGAGGGATTCTCATTCATGAAAATTGATCGTGATGATCATTATAAGAACTAAATACTTAACAGGCATATGAACTATTATCAATGTTAGTCAATTTTCTCCTCCTCTTCTTCTTCTTCTTCTTCTTCTTCTTCTTCTTCTTCTTCTTCTTCTTCTTCTTCTTCTTCTTCTTCTTCTTCTTTTAGCTAGTTTGCTAAGCTCACTCACCACGCGGTTGATTGTCTAATCTATAACATAATTTATTCTACATCATGACTACATCATCCTTTATATAGGCAATTCTTTATAGCGTTATTCCGGGCCACTACTACGAGCAAAGTCTGTTTCTTTTTGAAGGTTTCTTTCATGCAACCATACCTATGTCGTCTAATCTACAATTTCATTCCGCTTGTCCCCTGGAATATCCCTGTAGCTGTTTACTTCCCAAGTTTGGCTACCTGTTTCCATGCTTACTATCTATCTAGTACCCCTGTTATTCCAATTGCTGTTTCTGGTTGCTGTAATTTATATTTCCTTACTCTGTCCCGTAGTAGACCCTTGCAAATCAAAGCAAGTCCCCTTCCCCCAAATCTTTACATACAGTCAGTCAACTTCGTCTTCCGTGCATTGTCATCAGTTTTTTGTTCTGTAATCAAGGTTTCTGAGTCCCTCTCTTGTCCAGTTTAAAAAGTGGCAGAAGTACGGATATTTGATCAAATCTCTGCTGCTCAGCTTGGTTCCAAGTAATTCTCTTGTCCTTCTGAGCTATTCTTTGCACATTACTCTCTATGTCTCATTTTGGTTGGTTGTGTCTGCTTCCAAGATATCGGATCATTCATGATTTTCTTTTTAACAGTACGCTCTGATGATTTTGTTGTTGGATAACTTGATTCATTCCGTTATTTCATTTTCCCCTTTGGGTATTAACAGCATTGCACATTCCCCAGTGCCAAACTCTATTCCTATGCCCTGACTATAGATCCTGACTGTTTGTATCAAGGTCTCCAGTTCCTTTCTGTTCTGCTAAGAGGAAATCTTGAAATCATCGATATACAAGGGCTGTCTAATAGAAAAACCAAAAAAAAAAACCCCTGGAACAACACTTGTGACGTTTTAGCACTTGTGTTGATGTGTAGCAGGGACTTTGACTCTTCGTATAAAAGAAAAATACTTCACACAGTGAACCATAAAAAAACATCAGCTGAGTGCTTATAGAGTAGAAATAAGATTCTATGAAACTCTACTGACGATCAGGTGACTATTTCCACAAATCAAATAAAGCAGTAGTTGGGAAGATCCTTTTTACTATTTTGACCTCGGCTAGGTGTTTTTTTCGGCTGTACGTTCCACCACCCGGTTCCTCGTTACTGTTGGAATGAAGTTCCTCCATTAAGTGATATTTGCTTTTTTTAGGTATTTGCCTAGCTGCCATGACAATGTCTCATGTATTGCCGTGAATCTCTCAGTCCAGAAGCCTTGGATCTGAACGTGGACTTGTGCTTCCCAAATGGCAATTTCTTGAAAGTCATTTCTAATGGTTCGAAGATCATTTATTCCGGCCCCTCTAATATCACTTGCAATCTTTTTTCACGCTGGTCAGTTACTCTGGGGTTTTTTTCTGACGTGTTCTTTCAACCTACGAACACTTTGTTTCTGTTGCATTTATTATTTCTGCTTCGTCTTCCTTTTCCCCATGTACTTGTCATTGAAGTTTGCACTCATTGCTTTGAAATATTGTATTTCCTTATGATTTGGAACTCAGTTGTGTGTCTTTAGTTCGTTTCTCCCAACATAGATCCTTCGTTTAATTTCACCAAGTCTTGTTGAAAGTATTTCTGTTGTGATATTTCCATTTCCCTGCTATTTGAGCTCATTTACAGGATCCCTAGTATCTCGGTGACTATATTGGCATCCGCATATACAGGATTGTTTGTCTCATTGATGTTATCGACTTGGATATATTCCAGGAGCTTATTAATTTTGTCGACTTATGCCTATACCTTTTTCCACTCTCGGTTCTTTACTGGTAGTAGTTGTGTTTTGTATTCCTCCCACCTCTATCAATATCTCCGCTTTTATCTTGAATTAATTCTACAGTATCTATAAGGGCGCACTGGATCGTTGTTTTCATATTACCGTGGTTTATCCTGCGTATTCTATATTGGGGGTTTTCGTTGCTTAATAATTCCTTTTTCTCAGCCTACCTCTGTATTTTATCTTGTTTCAGTATATTGCCATAAGTTCTAGTTCCAAAAGATCCAGTGTTTACTTCACTTGATCGCCTGGCCTTCGGAATGTTACCAACGGGCTTGCATTTTATTCCAAACCTTTAACATGCACCCTCAATAGCCCTTTCATGATGGATTGCTCTTGACTAGTGGTGGGGAAAATTTTGTTGTCCACCTGACTCCATTTTTTTTCTTTTGGCCGCTAGAAGCAATACTATAGACACCTTCAGGGAGGCCTTGGAGGGAAACCTAGCCATTGAGGTATATTTATTATTATTATTATTATTATTATTATTATTATTATTATTATTATTATTATTATTATTATTATTATTATTATTATTATTATTATTATTATTTAATCATGAAAAATGATGCCCACAATATCTGAAATTTGATTGAAAGAATCTTTAGATCGTAGAAGGAATCATAGATGGAATATTCAAAACATACCATCATCAAGTCGGCAAAGAATCCTACAGAAACTTTCTGCATTTCTATCGTGAAGATATAGATAACAACATCTGCTATCATTATTTTCCTTTCATGCATCAACATATCCTCACCAAGTATTTATGGCTGTCACTCTAAATTGAGTGAGAAAAAGCCTCCTGAAAACTCCAGTAAATGTCTCTATATGCTCGCAGACTCTAGCAAGGCTGTGGCGTGAAGAGAGTCGGTCTTCCAATTTCCGATTCTTTGAATTCCTTCGAGTGCTTTTGGCACGTATTCAAGTCCGACAATTAATATGGACACGACCGTAACTTTCATATTTGCACAGCTTCCTCAGTTTCCAAGCGAAACCATTTGTTGTTGTTGTTTTTTTTCTATTTTCTATTTAAATTTGCTTCCTTTTCCAACTGATCTGGCAAAGTCCCATCATTCATCCGGCGGATTTTTTATTATCTATACCTCTTTCCGTCTCTATCATATCAGAGAAATCCTTTGTGCGTCGATTGTTGTGTATACTCTGCGATTTTGCTATTATCTGGGCGCACAAAGTAACAAACGACCTCTGGTTACTCTAACGGTATCTCCAGTTCACTATGCACCGCTCATGAACGAATTCACTTTCACAGTTATTCATCTCATCAGTTTTGTTATAATTGATCTGGTAAAAACGAATGTTACCAAGGAAGAAAAAAAAAAAGAAATAAATCGACTGGTTGATCAAAAACTGCAGGGGTCAGCAAACAACAGCAACAACAAAAAGGAATGAACTTTTGGAAACTTTGCATTGGAAAAAAAAAAGAAATTCGTCAGTGTCACTTTTTTCAACTATATTTGGAAGTGTCATGATCGAACGCCACGTGTTCAATATACTTGACACATCCAGAATGTGACACATAGAAAAAACAGACGCCGTTTTTCTGTCATTTTTGGTATTTTTTTATATTGTTTGGGTGGGATGGGGGTTATTATACCAATTCCAATAGACGGATTTTAAGATTTTCTTTCAATCGTGTTGTTCGGAATTTTCTTCCCGAGATTTTCTTACGCACGTTTGCCATATTTCTATGCTTTTTTTTTCTTCATTGAAAACAAGAACAATATTATACAAACAGAATTTACTTGCCGATTCTAACATGTTTTCATTTATTTTCTTCTGCAAAAAGTATTTCTGAATTCTGTAACATTTTGGTTCTTTATACGTGAGCACGTCTAAAAGAACTTGACGTTTACTTTTAATATTTTTTTTTCTAAAATGTTCATAGCAATGTCTACATTACAATTTCTTTTTAATTTATCCCCGTTACATATGCTTTTTTTGTTTATTTATCTCTCTCAAACAAAGCAGAAATTTTGTCTGGACCGTTCAATATCAATTGGAACTAAATACACAATTACAACCGACTAAACATCATTCATACATACGCACATCTTTAAATCAATACGTTCGTAAACATCTTACTTCTATCCATATATACATCCATATATACAAGCGAACATATATACACGCTCGCCCACATATATTGTCCATCAGACACTTTTAAGAAATAAAGGATTAAGTAGCCTTAAAAAACAAGCTTGGAGATAGTCAATATTTGATAAACAAACTAAAACATCAATTTCAAAGTATTCACGTTTCATTCAACCTAATTGAAATTGACGTAAAATTGGTTTGAATGATGTGTATTGAGGTTTTTTTAATACATATATTAAATATAAGAAGCATACTGGTAGGTAATCAATACCTACTAAGGAAACGGGACGTATAATAGGTTTTGTTAATATTTCAACATTGTATCATGATGGGAGTATTATGAAAATCAAAATATTATAAAAATGGATAATATTTTTATTTTGTTGATCAAACATTGAGAAGTTCAAGCTTGCTTTTTGAGATTACTTACATCCCTCGTTCCCTGAAAATTGTCTGGTGCATAACATACATTTGAGACGATGGATAAATCGAGAGATAGATAAATTATTTAGATACCTGTTTAGATTACTAGAAAAAAAAAGATACTTATTTATGAAAATCAACTGATTTCAGTTCCATTTAGATATTTATTCTTAAATTATGTTTGGTTGCTTTCTCCCCATGCTAATATTGCGGAGCATTCTCAACTAGATTGCTCTTCAAGAGAAGCACCAAGATAAGATTTTTTGCCAAACTCTTTTCTTTTGAGGTAAATGTCTGCATATATATATATATATGTTTGTGTGTGTGTGTATGTGTGTCTACATTTGTGTTTGTGTCTGTGTATAGATAAATTGGTACATATATAGAGTTGGGGGAATAAAGTAAAGAAAGCAGATATATCTTCTCTGGAGTATCATGATGAATGTTAGATATGAATATTATGACTGCAAGGAGGGTGATGATGGCTGAATGATATCAATTTTTTTCTTGACTGAATTTTATACTGACTGAAGGTTGTTTTTTTATAAACTCACAAATGTTTCAAGTAAATGATGTATGTGTAAACTCCCTAAAGTTTTAGCTATGAAAAAGAATGAATGCAAAATAGATTTTTTAAAAATAGGGGAAGGATAGGAAATATACATATGTATCTACTACGTTTAGTTTACCTAGACTCAAGATCAGTAGACCGTTGCACCTGTTAGGTTGAAACTTAGGTCCAGCGTGATAAGTGTTTAATTTCTAAACAATATATTGACGGTTTGTAATCTAATTCGTTCATCACTCGGTGTGCAATTCTCTCAAACCTTTCAAAGATCAAGCTAAGCTAATGAGATCTTTGTCTGAATACCTAAGAATCGGTAGAAAAATATTACGACCGTTTTTCTAAATCTGAACAATATTTCCTGGAAGGAGTCTCGCTTAGTTTGCCGTTGAAGTAATAGTTTTTAAAAGGATTTTAGTGGTTTAGGTGGCAGTTATCTCTATATAGAAGATATCTTGCAATTTGAAACAAATTTATCATCTTTGAATTAGACGGTTCTTGTAATTTTGTCCAGCAAATGCCCAGTTGTCATAGCACACCATGGATGCTATATGATATATTCATGTACAAACACAAGGGAGCATACATACATAGACACAATCAAATAGAAAGAGAGAGTAACATACATACACGCAAAAAGAGCAAGGGAGAGAGAGAGAGAGTAAACACACATACCAAATCTTTTATTCGTGTGATTACTAATATACATAACATATATACTATACACACACACAGACACACAAACACACATACACACACAAACACGTATACACATTCATTTAGAATTTTGATCTGAAATTTTCTCTGTATGAATCTTGATTCATGTGATAGATATTCACTACAGGCTTATATGCATTAAAAACGGAGATTATATCGAAAGGGAAACATCTATTGTGTAAAATATATACTTTTCTGATATTAAAGCTTACTGGTGTGAATACTTTATGTCTTGAATAAAGCGTATATGAATAGGTGTACATATAAGATTCAGTTATCCGTAACAACCTACAATCAACACGAAGAATTGAACTTCCTGTATACACACACACACACACATACACATACATATACATATATATATATATATATATATATATATATATATATATATATATATATATATCAGCAATTAGGTATTTGAATTCATTGAACGCATTTGATACTATTCCTTTGCCATCATACAGAATAAAGCGTGTGAAAAACGAATCCTGAAGACTCTTAATGGCCTACTCTCTCGTTGCGTCCTTTGAATTTTTTTCCCTGTATTCTGAAGCATCAAAGACACATAGAATGATGCCAAGACATAGTTTGTTCGGTGCCAAAGTTCAAATAGCATCAGCATCCAAATCACCTTATGTACCTTTTGCATCTCATCATTAATTCAAACCGTCATCGAATTACTTGCAATCCACGTTACAAAGTTCTCTCCCGCTATCCAAGAATGAAGCGTTCCTATAAGATTGTTTTGTGAGCTGAACGAGAAGAAGTAAAGAAACAATAATTATTTATTCATATGTAAAATATTTTTGAAACTTTGTAAACCACCGAAATGGACATTATGGTGTGTCAAGTTTATGTGGCAGGAAGAATAGAAGAAAGGAGAGGAAAAGAGGATGGGAGTAATAATGGTTTACTGCAAAACTGGAGTTTATTTCTAGCTCTTTGTTTTTTTTCTTGGAAGCTAAAATCTATTGTTAAGCAACGTGGAGATACATATGCTTTTTATACATTTCTAAATTAACGAAGGTTTTCTTAACTGAACATAAGCACATTAACGTACATCATGTATCTATGCCACTAGGGATAAATTGATTAATAGATAAATGGATACAGATAGAACTAGATTTGAAGGAGAAACAATATGAAATTGGAGAGTGTCACTTTTTAATGAGCATATTTCAGATCGAGCCCGAATTTGATTGTCTTCATTGTTGCCATCGTGTCTGGATCTTTGTGAGGGTTCTTTTCGTTCAAAATGAAGTTTGTATTCTAAATAGTTCTAAGTAGTTTGAATGACAGAAAGATTAATTACACTAGATATTACATCTTTTCAAAATACAGTCCATCAATCTCTATTCAGGTGCAGATAATCAAGAACACGTCAGCGTTTACTTTTTTTTTTCAGGCATTTTTTATTTTCTCATATTCCCTTGACATCTTTAATATTCATTATTACAAGCTAAGATTTGCAGACGACATCGCCTTTTTCACAGAAAACCTACATGACCTCCAACAAATGCTAGATTAACTAAATGAAGAAAGCAAAAGAGTTGGCCTGCAAATAAACTTCAGTAAAACAAAAATTATGTGCAACGATCACATTGAGAATAGGGACATAACCGTCAAAATCGAAGATGCACATCTGGGGAAAGTAGACCACTACATCTACCTAGGACAATGAATCTCTATGAGACCTACGAGAGAGGAAGAGATCAAGCAAAGATTCACCCTAGGGTGGCAAGCCTTCGGTAGAGCAAGTTCAACCTTCAAAAACACGTCTATCCCAATAATCCTCGAAAGAAAGGTATACAACCAATGCATCCTCCTGGAAGTCACTTATGGAGCCGAAACATGGAACATAACTAAGAGACAGACCTGAAAACTGAGAAGCATGCAACGTGTGCATGGAAGAATCATGCTCAACCTCACACGGGAGATCAGAAGATAGCACAGTGCCTCAGAGAGGAAACGGGGATTTGAGACATCATAGAATCAACTTGAAAACTCAAATGGCATTGGGCTGACCATGTTGCAAGAATGGCAGACAACTGATGGACATCACAACATGGATCCCAAAAGATCTCATGGATAACCGAGGTCGACCAAATACAAGATGGAGAGATGAGATGGACCAGTTCAGAAGCTACTGGCAAACGAGAGAGCTGTGAGGCGAATGTTTGGTAGTGTCTCTGTCCAATGACAAACGATAAAAAATGATGATCATGATGATGATGATCATCATCATCATGATGTATCCATCTGAACCTGTTTCGATTTCACGATGAACTTATTTTCTAAGTATCTATGCGTCACTCCAGACCCCCTTCTCCTCCTCTCTCTCTCTCTCTCTCTCCGTATATATAAGTGTGTGTACAATGCTGACAATGTGAATTTGAACAAAACTGAAAGTTTGCTTATTCGGCTTATATTTCTGAGTAATAAAACAGGAACCAAAGAAATATTGCAATCAGCAGAACCAGGCATATATTTTATCATATTTTGGGGTTCTGAATTTCTGATAATCTATGGAAAATCTTTTTCCAAAAATCAAATTACTGAGAGAATCAAACAAGGTTATTGCTATTATGCTAAAATCTTTTAGAGTCGATCAAGGTGATTTAAAATGCCAACTAACATCGCTACTTCGAATAGTAATTGGACATGCACAGACTATGTTTTTCTTGCATATGATATCTATCCCGCTATCTGTTTATCTATCTATCGTACTTTACTTCAGTCTGCCAATCAGTTTATTCATCTCAATCTTTATGTATCTATCGATATATCTGTCAATCCGTCGAATCAATGTATCTAATCATCTATCAATGTATCTAACCTAAGCTGTCCTGATACATTACAATCTGTACATATCTATCTCAATCTTTTCTGATTAGTCTGTTTTCCCGAATCTTTTATGCTCTCTCTATCAATCGTAATCCGTCCTGATTAAATCAGCTAGCTATACATATATGTTTTCTATATGCAAGCATGGCGTATCTCCTTTGTATCCTAAACCGTCCTTCACTGTTTTCGTCTTCGTTCCCATCCAGCATCGTTTATTACTCACTCCATCACTTCAGGTCACAAAGAAGAGAGAAAAAAATCTGCAAGACATCTATCTTTCTAAATGGGATCACAAGAAGCGTGACCATGAATACAAATTTCCTGAAACCACATCTTATTTGTCTTATGTCGGTACAGAGCTCCGTTCCCTCTTTCCATTACTGGACGAGTAACTGCGCCATACAGAACACCGCCATCTTTCTTAGTTATCTTATTTATCCAACTCCACGCAGTGATTGTCGGCTTATCTTTCGCCATTTATTTACCTAGTCATTGAAAATCGTTACGAAGCGTTCTTTTCATTGCTAAGACTATATCTACGCGGTCTTGTTTTTCTTATCTATGAAGACTGGCACATTCAGCGCGGCCGGCGGATCTAGGAACAAGTATCCAATTCATTGAGCCTAGAGCAGTTTGTTGTCTCTTGTAAAACCAACCATGCAAATCAGTGTTTTTACTTCGGCGTCCTTTGTTGGCGGGTTTTCGGATATACGTTTATGGACAGTGCACTCAATGACCCTCGTAAAGCAGTTCGTTCGAGCACCTTTATTTTACGCAATCTATCTTTTCAGGCAGGAGATGATCATAACATTGAGGACAGTTAGCTACCAAGAAAATATGCCACCCAGTATAATTAAATTCTACGTAGGACAATTGGAGATCGGTGTAAATGATGTAAAAAAAAAGTCATGACTTAAAAACTGTCATGTGCAATTAGTTTCAACGATCAATATTTTTCCGAAAGATTTTTAACGATTTAGAGTCAATTTTAATTAACTCAAAACTCATCATATCCGGAAGCGAAATCCCTTCCCGTTTTGTAAGTCAGGGTGAGTTTATTGTAGTTAGTTACTAAGTCAATATAATCAAAATAACATAATATGGGACAGCTGCCTATCATTGAAAAGTAGGCCTCCTTAGTTTGATCCAATTGTTTTGTTTCAATTGCATTTAATGCTACACTCGTTTGAAATTCTGTACTAAACATCTTGATGAGGATTTTAAAAAATGCAGAGGAGCTGGCGGCCTAAGTAGGTGAAAAGATGTTCGAATTCAAGCGGGGCACCTACAAAGTCTGTATAAATAGTGTCTAGCTGTTTCGATTATCCCGAGAATTGCTTTCATGGATTTGATATCTCTTGGCAATTCAATCAGAGGTGGCCTTACTACGCATGTGTGAATAGAAACTCTTACGTGGGCTCTTTGAGTAGGCAGTGAACCACCATTGAGTGATTTCGTGTACTGTATGACCATCGTATTTACAATTGTTGAGCGAGAAGATTATTCATGTATTGAGTTTTCCTCGCGAAACATTGCATAATGCAAGTCTCTTAGCTCCAAACAACGGTCCAAATCTGGTTACCAAACAATTTCCGATTTTCCTTAAATATTCGATAATGAAGGATATTAACATGAACGCGACGATGCAGTTAACAGCAATCTCAGAAAAGGAATTTAGAGAATGTGCATGAGTTCCTAGGAGGAGTGATATATAGGGGTATCAGTTTGTTTATGGTACAGTAGACTATTTCTCGTAAATATCAAATGAATGGATGCTTCCTGAACAGACCCTGTAAATCTGGCCACGAGAGAGAGACTGAATGATAGAGTTAGTGATAGAGACAAAAAGAAAGCACAAAATAGATGGAAATTAGTTCGAGGGCATAATTAACCTCTGCTAGAGTTTGAACTCAATGCACCTATTCCGTTTCCTGGGCTGTTAATCCTTACATAACCATGTACATTGACTTATCTCGATGATGTTTGCCAAAATTACTTGCATCCCACTGCAGTGAATAAGCTCGTACAGAGCTCTTAATAAAGCTATTTACAGAATAATTGTGCACGCATATTTGGGAAACATTTCAAAAAGATTTGATCTTTCAGTTAACAGTACTATGTTAGTTTTCAATCGAATAAATACTTGAGTATTTTAGAACACATTGACTTCCCTTATTTTGTTTATACATTTGTAAATACATGGAAAACATACAGGAATACCTTGGTTTATTGCTTTTTGATTTATTGCGTTTCGCTTTATTGCTCTTTGAATTTTTTTTCCATGGATAGAAGGTCCATGGCAACCCTGCATCGAACAAGTCAATTAGCGTTATTTTGCGAACTATGTTTTTGCACTTTGTGTCTTAACGTCACACTTTGGTAATTGCTGCTATTCTTACAACCT